>JAQPPZ010000733.1:12400000-13600000 GCA_028583015.1 Wollemia nobilis
AGTTACTTAATCCATTTCACTATCTTATCCACACCCATACCCAATGTCTATTTTTTTTTTAGAGAAAAACCTAGTCTTAGATGATAAGATGAACATTTAAAATTCTTATTTGACCATTTTTTTTGTTTTTCCATATGTAATGTAACCTCCTATAGTCTCTTTCCACACTTTCAATTTTTTTTAGATATTGCATGAAAAACTATATGAAATAATATTATGTAAATGTGTTACCAAACTTGTAAGCTCTTTTGGTTGCATCCATTTAGTTGCTACACCCATGCATGTTTTCCCTTGTAACAAAATGAATTTTTGTAGAACTTGTCTTGTGAAAATTATTTTCAAAGATTGCAAGTCACTCTTCAAAAATATTTCTCCTTATTTAGTTTCTTTGCACTATATTTGTACATTCCAAATTTGAATGAATGCTTTGTTTGGAAATGGTTTGAAGGGTTATGTCATGAATCATGCACTCAAAGCCAATGTGGATTTTTTGTGATGGTTCTCCTCACACGAATATCCCCAAACTACGTGGATGTTTCTAGAAGATATGCATTTCATCTCATGCACATTGTTTCCTATTTGTTGCTAACCCATGAGTATTCCTGCACTATATAAACTTTTCTTGTGGACTTGCATTTTATTTCAAATAAATTTTCTCATTTATTGTCTCCAAATTACTAATCTCTACCAAAGACAAAGTAACTTTTCTAGATTCTTTTGGCTAAGTATCCTCCTCTTGATATTTTATAGGTGTACAAAAAAGTCAAGTGAGTTATTTTTGCAAATGCTTCTTCCACATCAAAGAAGACTATGAATTTCAAATATCAACATTTGAAGCAAATCAAGGTAGTCTCAAAATTGTTCAAAATCACCAACACAACAATGGACATGGGTGTTATGAAGTGCTAAAGAAGGACATCTCATTGGAGAAGATGTATAATGAGCTGAGAATTTTAAGAATCACTAGTTGTCCATTTTTAAGAAACCTTCACATGGCCAAAGTTTGTCTTATACTATGTAGTGCACTTTAATCTTAAGACATGTAATTTGGTTACTTCATAAGGAAATCTGTTTGCTTCCATAAAACCATCTATGAGGTGAGCAATATTTAAACTTGAGGAGCCAACAAAGGATGTGATAGTTACCACCAGAATAAAGTCAACATTCTTGTGAGAAAGTAATTAAGAGACATTCTTGAAAGTTTATAGATAGGAAGTGGTTGCCTACTACAAAGAAAATAAACCTTCAAATGATTATAAAAATGCTAAAAGTGGACTTCAAGGAAGATATTGGTGATTCAATTGTCTTGGTGAAAAAATGGTGATGAACTAGAGTCTCATTGTTTTAAAATCTTGATGTTCCCTTTCCTAAAAGTTATTTTGAATATGGAAAGCTAATTGATTGGACTTGTGTAAACTGCCAAGAATTGATTTTTCAACTCTCAAAGGTCTTAATAATTAAGTCGTATTATATGAATTCCTATTTGGTTTTTGTTCCCTTAAAAAATGTTGCAAATAGAATTAACTTGGAATAAAGAAGAAAATAGATCAAGGACCTCCAATACCTCAATTCTACTCAAATTTTTATGTGATAAAATGGAAAAATAAAGGATCCTATGTTCATAATATTTCTTAATGTAAATCTTCAAAATCCTTTCATGGGATAGTGACACCAAGTTATCTAAGAAGGCAATGAAAGCAACACACACGTATGTTGATTGATATATAAAAAAGGCAACATATTGCATAATAAAGAATCTCGACATGTAAATAAGCCAATGCCACTTCCCATCATGCCCATTGATAACTTGGTTCTTAAGGAATATTTTTGGCTTGTAACAAAAATTCCTTAAGTCCCTAGTAGAATTCCAAAATTTATTAGTAGTTATACACACAAGTCTTTGAGAGACAAGCAATGTGGAGAGAGAAAATTTTTGTATTCTCTTTCCTTGAGGTAAAGAAGAGAATCAATAATGATAGAAGAGGCATCATCAAAGACTTCTATCCAAAAATGGAAAATATGCACTTTGAACATGAATCTAACAATAAATATTTATGAGCAAATTTTCATGCAAATAAAAACGTTAGGATGTAAGCAACAAGAGAACCATTATTGCCTAGATGGATCAAGTTGGAAAAATGTTAGGAAATGGTTAAAGAGGAAAATTTAAATCAATTTGAAGAAACCAAAGGAATCAAAGAGACAAGGGAAAGCTCCACCAAATATACTTTTAAGGAATCAACTTAAGAACTGGAAATTGCTTTAGATGTTGAACTTTTAAATATTGTAGTAGAAGCCCCTGAGGAAGAATCTTCTCTGAAATATGAGGTAGAGTTATATTATGGGGTTAAATATATAAGAGTTGGTATCGACCTAGGAGATGGATCACTTATTATTCATGTAAATGAAATAGTCAAGGGACTGATTGAATATCCCAAAACTCAATAGTCCCTACACTAATCATCCATGAAAGGAGACTTGAAACAAATACTTGTCTCTATTTATTCTTAAAAAATACAAATTGGCATTTCAGACAGAGTTACTAGAGGGAGTGGCAAAGATAATTATGATGACAATAATTTAAGAAAAATGAAAAGAACTCCTTTGTCCTCAAAGAAGGCTAGAAAGAAGAAAGCTAAAAAAATGATGATAAAGAGAAATATCCTAGTGAAACTACATGATATTCTAACAACAACAAAATGGAGGTAGAGGAAAAAAGCCAACAAGATAAGGCTTTGACTTTGGCAACATAATGCCAAATGGACCATAATGATTTTCTCATTCAGATATTGAAAGAAAACCACCACTTGGAGAGAAACATAATGGTTTGATGATGTGGTGACAAACACCAAGAGGAAAATAATAAGACCAAATGTGGCTTATAATAAAGACAAAGAAAATTTGGTTGTAAAGAAAGTTGTAAAACTCAATACACGTACATAAAAGAAATTAACAAGAGAAGATTTTGATGTTGTCATACATAACCTGCCAACATTAGATATCTAGGGTAACATAGGGTTGTTGAAATCATTATACTAGTTGATGGAAGATAATATCAGGGATCTAATGGAAAAGAATTCTTGATTGGACATCAAAGGAATGCATGAGAAAATACTTTACCAAGTTTAGAATTTAGAAAAGAAAAGATGAAGCAAGGCCTTATGAGACTAAGACACTCCAATATAAAAATGGTAAAAAAGGTCATGATGCAATCAAACAAATTATAAAGGTTATTTAAGAGCGAAAGGAAGACCCTAATGTTAGAAAATAAGGAGCTATGAGAGAATTAGTTGATGATTACACCATGGAAATCACTAGGATACATAATATTGTTATGGCTGGAGGTGTGCTTGTAGATGTAGCTAGCTAGTTTCATAAAAAAATAAATTCAATGTTAGAAAAGGCTTAGCTCAAGTATATTAAGCATATACAACTTCTAATTAATTTGTAATCCCAAGATTAAGCAACCCCAATAGAAATGGAGTACAAATTGTATTATGAACCATTGTTGGTTTTGTACAAAAAGAAGGCATCAAAATGGAACAAGGCAAATATTATGTACTTGGGAAGACAAGGCAATCCTTTGTTATGGATAGCTCAATCTAAGATAAAAACAAATAAAACATTAGAACAAGCCATTGAGGATTATACCAAGTTGATTGACAAGATTTTTTGACCAAATCAACATGATAGATGTCAAGTTTAAAAAGGTACTGGTATCAAAAAATTAAAAAATGAACAAATTTTGAAGAAGACCAAAGAAGTCTCTCTCAAGGAAATTTATGAATATTAAAATAAGGTCTAATTAACATTTTATGGTTATAATACAAAATTTCTTGGAAAATTTGTAGGTATTTTTGAAATTGGGATCCAATTCCCAAAGATGAAAAATATTCTAAATATAGATGACACATAAATCGAAGATGAAAATGATATTGTTGATGCAAGAGTACTCAATGTAGTCAAGCCAAATTTGGATTTCATTAATAAACAACTATAGATTTTGTCAAAATATCAAGAAAATGATGCACAAGGAAAATAGACGGTTGGATCATCTTCTTAGTAGGCTCATGGCCTACCTATCTCCCCTTGGAAAAAGAAAAAATCCAATAAAATTATTGTATTTGTTTTAAAATCTCTAGGTCTCCCAAGACAAATGTTGCCAAAAAAAACTTGTAATTAATTAAGTTCTAACAACTAATTAATCAAAAGAGATAAGGTAGTTGTAGTTGGTTATTTTTCATAACCAACAAAGTTACGTATTTAAGGAGTGAATCCAAAACAAGGTTATGCGTAAGGGGTTGGTCTTGAAATGTATGTATAAAAATGAGGTTAATCAGTTTTGAAATCGATGTGAATAGTGTCCAAAATCATTTAGAAGACATGGCAAATTGCCTTTTTTTCCACCAAAAACATAAAAGTGGCAATTTATCATAATATTTCATAAAAATTGTAAAAAAAATTGATGGATTGTGAAAGACTACTGGTATATTAAACACGGTGACTAATGACAGACAACCAGTAGCAACGTACAGGATGACTAATGACTGACTATCGGTAGCAACAAATTGAATGACTAACGATTGACTACAATGAAAGAATACTGGTAGCAGTAAACAATGACTAATGATAAAATACCAGTAGCAATAGAGAGGATAATTAATGATTGACTACCCGTAGTAATGGATAGGACAAGTGACGAAAGACTACCAGTAACATGCCACACAATGACTAACAACATAATATCGATAGCATGCAACATGAAAACCAACAACAGACTATTGGTAGCAACAAATAGGATGACTAACTACTGATAGCATGACAATTATAAAAAAACTATCGATAATATGTAACATGATGACTATCGATAAACTATCAATAACATGCAACATGATGACTGATGATAGACTATCGATAAAATGCAACACGATGACTAACGATTGACTATTGATAGCAACATATAAGATGATTGATGATTGACTATCGATAGCATGCACCACAATGAATGATGATTGACTACTAATATTATGCAACACAAAAATTGATGATAGACTATTGGTAGCATGCACCACGATGACTGATGATTGACTACCAATAGCATACACCATGATGATTGATGATAGACTACCGACAACATGTCACATGATAATTAATGACTAACTATTGATAGCAAGAGATATGCCGATTGACAATAGATTATCGATAACATGCAACACAATGATTAACGACAGATTATCAGTAGCATACAACACAATAACTAATGATAGACTACCGACAACATTATTGATGATAGCCTACTAACAACAATACCGTCAACGATAGATGACCAGTAATATCTCATTTAATGTAGTCACCTTCAACACCTCATTTAATGCATGCATGCAAATGACTATAAAAGGGTATGCATAGTTGTTTTCTCTCTTTTTGCACAACAAAGCAAAGCAAAGAAAACTCTAAGCATTCAAAATTTACCCAAAGCCTTCCAAACTTACCCAAAGCCTTCTAAACTTAACCAAAGCATTAAAATTGTTGTAGCAGTGGCTAACTCATCCTCCATTCTTGCATCAAAATTATTTTCAAAAACCTTGTTTGCCCTCTCATATGTGAAGTTCTAACAAGACCTAGACATGATGCTACATGGGTGACAAATTCTAGTCTTTTGGGATTAGTATCAATGCCCCAATACAACACTGATAATAATTTGTTGCTTAGAATTTTTAGGTCCTACAACAATGAGGGGTCGATCGTAAACATGACCATCGACAATAAGACTCTCTTGTTCTCTATCAAACCTGTGGATATCCATATATTTATAGGGCTCCCAGACAAGGATTGTGAAACCATAACATCAAAGCACTTTTTTAGTGAGTTTGACAAAATATACCTGGAGATCAACTTCGGTCTCTCATCAAAATTGTTGTCAAGTAAGTCTCCTCTTCCTTGCATTCAATAATTTTTAGATGTAATTATTAATTTTATCTTATAATTTTTCTTAACAGTTCACTCGAATCCATCCAGGAAGGGCCTATAATTTTTAATTGTTACCAACAACTTCCTTTGCACGGTCATCAAGTTCTTCCAAGGACATGTTGTTTTGTAAGGAAGAGCAACAAACATTTCATTTTGTATGTTGGCGTATTTGGTGCGTTGTCTTACCCACAACAAATTTGAATGGTCTTCATATATTTCCAACTGAATCATAAATTATCTCAGCAACGTCCACACAAATAGTGGTGTAATTGTTTCCACAACCAATTTTTTACTTTCTTTTTTTTATGAAGCATATTACAATGTACAGAAAACCTCAATGCCAACCTTGTTCCATCCAAAACTGAGGACAATTAGCTTAACAACCGAAGAGGTGTAGATAAAATTTAATTTTTCAATAAAATCATTTTTATTATATTAAAATACAATTTTTATTTTTAATTTTTTTTATTTATACTAGAAGAGAGGTTGTAACTAAAGGAATTCTACCAAAGGTTGCTGGAGATTCCGAAAGACAATCAAAATCAAAACAACTATTAACAACAAGATCTGCTAAACGCATGAGGTAATGTCAAGTGCACATCAATATTGAATAAGTTAGCCAACCCACGATAGGTAATGTTACTTTTTTAGACATTGGTTCAATGTAATTTATTTTATTTAGTTAAAATTATAGTTAGCTTTATTTAATATTTTTTTGTTATGCTTTTAGGGCAAGAGCGCACTGATTCTTTAGAAGAATCAGTTGCATCAGAACAACTAGCCACATCGACATTCGGTATGCATAATTAAACTAAATTAATGGCCATAGAGTACATTAAATTTTTTACATAATTTTTAACGATATTTTGTAATAATTTTTAAATTTGTTTTTGTAGGAGCGTTGGGTCAATCACTTCGTCAAAGATAGCATATGATGTCGTTGTTGCCTCCACCACACCCATAGTTGATGAGGGGTCAATATATGCATGGGAAACATTTATTTTATACAAGGAGTTGGGGAGGAACCTATAGTAAAACTATTTCAGATTGTGAATTTTTAATCTAAAATATTTCTAATCTATGTGACATTTCAGAATTAGATAATCCTCCTCTTGATGAGTATTATCTTTATCAAGGTAGCATGCCTAAGTGTTTTAAATATTTTGATGTGCTTCAAGGTCCACAAAAATGGATAGAAGCATAACAAACTAAAGAGCTAGCGACCGCTACTAAGAGCTCTTCCCCTCCCCTTCAAGTTGGCGACCGTGTTCCTCTTACTGATGATGAAAAATTAGACTTTTCAAAAACTATTTTATTGGAAGATAATTGTGATACCACCATAAAAGATATGGTACTTCAGGATATTGTTGAATTGAGAGACTAAGAGTATCGTGCCAAAATTCTAATTAAAGAAATAAATGCCCGATAATTTTTTTTTTAGAACATTTTTTCTTTGGTGGAGCAAGAACCAGGAACGCTTGATGCTTTATTACATCAAGCTAAATCTAGAAATGTACAGACCACCACAATGTCCAATGATGATGTTTAGATATTCTTTTGAATAGGTCAGAGGATTTGAATGCCAAAGCCCAAGCATATTATAATCAATGGGCTATAGATAAGAAAAAAGTTAAAATTATAGAGGCTTCTAAAGTAGTTGTTGAGGTCGGTCATTGTATTTTTGTTCAGTCAATTTTTTTTTTTTTTCATATATTTAGTAATTAACATATTAACTTTTCTATTGTGAAGTCCAATTTTGACAATTTGCAAAAACAGGTAAATAGCCTAAATGTTTTTTTTGAACACTACCAAGAAGAATCTACAAAACACTATCAAATTGAAAGAGTGATTATATACCACCATTAAAGAGAATAATATGTTCAGAGGATAATCAAGAAACATAATTTAGATCCTGATATTTTGCTAAAGTAGAAAGAAAAAGAAATACCTTCAACTTTGAAAGAAGATCCTGCTAAAGAGGAAAGGGCATTGATCATGAGTTTGGAGACAATGCAGGAGAGTTTGACGAGATTTAGTGCACTACAAGGACAAACTACTGAGTAAAGACATGAGGAAAGTCAATATGATCCTCCATTAAAGCCAACATCTACTTCAAGCCCCATAACATAATAGTATCAAAGTGGACACACAATTCACTGGTTTTGTAAAATGTAATGAAAAGTTTTTTAGATTAATAAAAAACATTTTCAAAATATATCTTATATTTTTAAATTATTGTTTTGTTTTATATCTTTGTACATATTTATATTTGTTTACTATTGGAACTATGGAAATTTAGAAAACAAATGTTTAAAAATGAAAATTTAGAAAACAAATGTTTAAAAATGATGACAATGATGCAATTATGTTACCATGGTGTTGATTGCTTATGTTGGAATAATAATATGTTTAATGTAGTTGTGCTAAAGGGTACTTTCAATTTACCCCAAACAAATGTGCCATTAAGAACTTTAATTTTTTATTTTAATATTAAAAAGCCAACTAATGTTTACAATGCTCAATCAAGCAAAACAAAGCTATCATATATAACATACTAGCTTAAATATAAAGGATATATATCTAAAAACGCCGAGAGTTATCAATATCGAGGCACCTATCTCATTTCTTGGGGGTGTGATCTCCAAGATAGGTGCCTCGGGATTGATAACTCTCGACGTTTTTAGATATATATCCTTTATATCTAAGCTAGTTTATTAAATAGTTGCAACGGTTGGTTAGTCGGCTATTTTAGTTTAAATATTTTAAATGTTTGCAACGGTTGGTTAGTCGGTTGTTTTAGTTTAAATATTTTTGTTAATATTGACTTTTTTAATTAAAAAAAAATTGTTTACGGCGTGACATGTATGACCTCTTTGCCTTCCATCCCCTTGTCTGCCATTGTAGGAACGCCTCTCGACGTAAAAATTTTATGAACAAAGGCTATGGTATAAAATATAAAATTTTATGAACAAGGTTATGATATACAACGTGAAATTTTATTATGTTTTTTTGATAAATTCAACAATAAAAAAAATAAATTTCATAATCCAAAATACATATGTTAACAAAAATCTTGCAAATATAACAGTAGAGGAAGTTGAAACAAACACTTCTCAACTTGTCCAAAATCACTTGTGCGCATGGTTGATCTATATGTCTCTACAATATGATCACTACAAGTATCATTATCCTCATTATCATGAGTATTAGTGATACATCTTCTTTCTGGTAGAGATTTTCAATATGCTAAAGCTTTGTCATAAAGATGTTTGTCCACCTCATAATATGAGATATATTCTCAAACAATTTTATTAATTTTTATCCAACTTGTTACAAACTTTAGATTTCACAAAAGCTAATGCACTGCAAAACCCTTCATCTTCCACTGATCCCAAAATCATTGTTCGATACAATTCATATAAATGAAAATATTCACTCATCGTACACTATAAAACACTACTAGGGTATATATTTTTCCACAAACGTATAATATAACCTGGTTCATTAGGATTAGTCAAATGAAAATTTTGATAAACCATTGTCAATCCAAAATAAGTTGATTGACTTGTCAAAAGTTTTTTATCGAGAATACCATCGATCTCAATACCATTGACTTCCACACATTTAGTAAAATGTTTAACAAGAGTACCCATATATTTTATAAACAACTCACTTGTATTATTGTAGTTAGTACTAGGATCCCAAAACATGGGGTTAACCACACCCATGGCCTCAAGCAACTCGTCTCTTTGAAAATGATCTCTTATTTATCTTGTCAAGGTTTATACTATTTTCTTAATTTAATCCTTGTATTATGCAAAAACTACTTCAAATCTGTTGTATGTTATGGGCATTTGTTCAACATTGTTTGTAACTATATCCGATCATTTTTCAAAATAATATAAAGGTATCTCCTTTTTGTGAACATTAATACAAAGATGATCGTTGATGAATTTCAATTTTTTTTTGGGAACATTAACGTTTGTTAAAGTTCTCCAACCATCAAACAAAGAATCCATAAAATTTTCTCCCGACAAGTATAACCTATCAATATGCATACAAATTTGTTTTATAATATTGATGAAATCAACGATATACATGGATCTTTCTTGTGCAAGTTTGATCAAACTATTCATTTTATGCAATATTGGAAGAATACCACATAAAGAGAGTAGTGTTTCCAAGTCTATCATACGGTATAACAAATCTTTTGCCTTATCAACTGCCTTTCGATTATCATACATAAACCTTGCTAAGGATTGATATTATCTAAAACTGTATATCCAGGTTGAAACAATGAAATCCACCTAGTATATACATTTTTTAACAATTTTTTTACCTTCAATAACTCCTAGTGCAAACAGTAAAAAACTCTGCAAACCTTTTTGGATTGCACAAAAAATAGGCATGTATTTTACGGATGAGTTCTTCCACTCTCGCAACATTTTCATATGTGCTCACAATTTTGTATGTAAGATTCATTCTATGAGCCATGTAATGAATGGGGATCAAATATGAGGCAGTTGGTGTCTAAATTCAAATACAAAGACCATTCTTGTGACCTTGCATTATAGCAACACCATCAGCTCTAACACATTAAATTACTAGCTATTGTTACATCATCCATTCTCGCAATATTTTTTAAACTGGTTACAACAACATTGTAAAGGTTTTTCACATTACAACTTTCCACCATTTTATATAGTGCTAGCAAATGTGGTTGCCTTTAATGGTTTTGAAAGGTGTAAACATGCATGCAAATTCAAGATGTATTGTCAACAACAGTTACCTCATC
Organism: Wollemia nobilis; assembly: GCA_028583015.1. Lineage (NCBI taxonomy): Eukaryota > Viridiplantae > Streptophyta > Pinopsida > Araucariales > Araucariaceae > Wollemia > Wollemia nobilis. The sequence continues at coordinate 12,410,766 of JAQPPZ010000733.1, forward strand.
AATTGAAAGTAAAATGAATTTAGCATTTTTAACTTTCCCTCTTAGGTGCTCCTCAACCAAAGAGAGGCATTTGATCATTTCCCAACCACTTCGATCTGACCAATGGACACTAAGAAGGTTTCACACATCAGCTAGTTGAAAGATATGCTTAAAATCAATAAAGTCTGACATTGGTCTACCCTTTTTAAGAATAGTATATATGACAACAAACTCTAAACTTTTTAAAACTAGAGTGGTTTTATGAATTTTTTGAAATTGTGTTGGAATTGTTCCACCATTCTGAACAAGTGTTTTTTGTTGTTTTATCTCTTTGTCATAGTTTTCTACACATATGACATGTTTTGTCAATTTTTTTGAAATTGCGTTGGAATTATTCCACCTTCCAGCTAATTTTTCTTAGTTGTTCCATTACTATCACATTAACTTTCCCACAATGTTTTTCTATTGTATCTAACTTAAGTTAAATCTTATGATCCTTGTCTAGTTTTCAACTATAAATAATGCATATACATTATATTAGCGTCCCATTACTGTTCTTCGACTACACTAGTTTAATAAATAGATATTTTGATGACCATTCAAGCTGAAATGTCCTTCCAATAGTCCACTTGGTAAACTTGGCATTTGGCATTGGTTAGAATCATCGTTTCCTTTTTCGGTTGGTGTGTCAGTTTCAAGATTCTCTTTAAGTTGTTGCATGTCATTGTTAAGAAAATTTTCATATTGAGGTATCTCATCCTTGTGTATTCTGCATACATGGTGTTCTATATTATTTTTTAAAATTACTTACAAAAATTATTATTGAGTAGATAAAATGGATATGTACCTTGAGTTTGTGCAAATGTCGATACCTTATTGGATTTCGATATATGGCTAAAATATTTTAAGATACTCTTTTTTACATTAGATTTGCCTCCCTTGTTTTCATTGGGAGTGTAGACACCAAAATCTAGCCACTTGTCATCCATCTATAACTTCCCGCTACATTTATCCACTATTTATATATTCGTTTAATATATATTTAAATAATAATATTTTATATATTATATTTATATATATTTAATAAATATATGTATATATGTATGAATTAATCCCAGTCATCCATCATGTTCTAATCCTAGTCATCCACCGGCCTTAATCCATGTCATTTGCCCATATTTAATCTCCACCCTTCATCATGTTTTAATCTTGACCACACAAATTATGTCGTCAAAACCCTAACATGTCTAAGGAAAATTATAAAGAGGATTCATTTTGATGACTCAACCCCTAAATACTCCCTAAGTTCTCCTCGTGCCCTAGCCCACTCACTGCCATATTCCTCCATCGTTGTCGTTCGCATCTTCTGCATCGGTCGCCGCACACCTCACGCGAACCAGATCTGGTTCTGTGCTACTCTCATCAATCCCTGAACGCCCTCCTGAGCCTGTCGAGTGCCTGCGGGCATCTGCCGAGTGCCCACGTGCGTTTCCCATTCTGTCAAGTGCCCACGAGCATCTGTTGAGTTCCCGCGTGCGTTTCCCATCCCTGATTTGCGACCCTACAACCGTCGCGCCGTTAGGGTACATCTGCTTACAGTTTTATTTATGCAACTAGGATCAATGATTTCTCTTTCTAGGGTTCGCTCACAGATATTATTAATCTTATTTTGTTTGTTGTGTGCAGGTGTGAGAAGAACATTCATTGGTAGCTGCTTAAGCTAGAGTGGTCCTGCATAGGATACCAGAAAGCCCACTCACTCTGTTGGGATCAAAGATGAGCAAGAAGACACCACCAACATTTCTAACTAGGGTTTTGGAGAACCCTAGTACCCTTGTAATAATTGTATCAAAATATTAAGCATTGTAAACCCCCTATTTGGGGTACATTTGATTGTAATAAGAGATCCACCGGCGATAATAATAAAAGTTCATTTCTTTGTGCAATATTTTGTATCATTCTGCTTATTTATTTCATAGTCTATATTTGGTGTTTCATTTTTGCATTCACAAGGAGTATGTGTCATTGTACCTATTCAGAAAATGAACATGCTATTGAAAAAAATTGTGATAATTTTAGAAGTGTTATAAGGGACATCATGGTCTACTACCAATTGTTGGTTGTCTACTTCTTGTATCGTTCGTTAGTATGCTATTCCAGTTATCAAGCATCTATTCTCTACTACCGATTATTTGTCATCTATTTAAAGTTATCGATTGTATGTCGTCTATTCAATTCTATCGACCGTTTATCGTCTATACTCTGCTACTGATTGTTTGTCATATGTCGTGTATTCTCTACTACTGGTCGTCTATCATCTATTCTTTGCTACTGATCGTCTGTCATTTGTCATCTATTCTCTGTTACTGATTGTTTATTTGTTTGTCGTCTATTCTCTACTGCTAGTCGTCTGTCGTCTATTCTCTACTACCGATCGTTTGTCATTTGTCGTCTATTCTCTGTTACAAATCTTCTATTGTTTGTTGTCTATTCTCTACTACCGGTAGTCTACCGTCTATTCTCTACTATTGGTCATTTGTCGTCTTTTGTTTATTCTCTACTATCGATCGTCTATTTTCTGCTACTGATCATTTGTCGTTTGTCGTCTATTCTCTACTATCGATTGTTTGTTGTCTATTTTGCTTTCATTTTCTGCTACCGCTTGTTCATCAGCTTCTCTACTACCAGTCAAGGAGAATCAATGTTTAAGATGGAGTGTCACTATCACATTAGTTTTATATACCAATGGTATAATAGGCGATTTTGTTGGTGTAAATAAAATTATTTATAGTTTCAAGGTGAAAAAGTCCACTACTTAAACGAGAATGTTGGTGATTTAAAATTTAAACTTAAAATTATTATAAAATCAGGGTAAGCTGACCCAAAAAAAAAATTGCTCAATTTTTTCGACAAATTAGCCCCGATCAAGGGTCCCCATATTCGCCAATTCCAAATTTCAAAAACCTTAACATTACATAAATTAATGATAATTCATCGTTATGCATAACCCCGATCAAAAGAACAAAGGGTTTCAATGCTCTTTTGTTGCAACAAGCATGTTATCTTAAGAAAAATATGCATAAATCCCGATCCAAAGAACAAAGGGTTTCAATGCTATTTTGTTGCAATAAGCATGTTATTAAGAAAAATATCTTTACATACGCTTGTTGAAGAATTTGATGCAATTATCTTCAAATTGCCTAAGGCATATGTGTAATGTTGGTATTTATTACCTTTCAAATTTGATGTTAAAATGGCTTCATTTTTATATTGGATGTGTAAATGATCTTTCATTTTTACTATTGCCATATTTTGAATGTTTTTTTATGGATCCTTGAGGTTAAGTGATAAGACATTAAAAGCTTATTTGTTCATTTTTACATTGTGTACATCTATCACTTTGTTTACCTTTCAAATACTTGAAACTAAAAAATACAATTCCTTAAAGAAGGTGTAACCCTTCTATAAATTTGTAAAGAACTTCAAAATCTTGTCTTGTTTTCAATGAAGTTTTGATATGTTGTCTAAACAAAATACATTTAGACCAAAAATAAAGTTTTAGAGCCATTAGATTTCTCTACTCCCAAGGATTTTCCTTGTAAATGTGTTTGGTCACTTGAGGCCCTCCCTAAGGCCTAAGCATTTCTCTAATTAGTATTCCAAAACAAAATTCTTATAGGGGATAGTTTGCAAACAATGGGCTATCATGAACCTTTTAAGTGTGTCTTACGTAAGGAGGAGAAGTTATGAACTTTCATATCATCTATCTGCATTGGTCCTTTGCCTCCACTATTTGGGTTACTCCCTTGTCATAAGAAAATATTGAATAAATCATTTTAAGGCTAAAACATTAAGCATTCTATGGAGGATTAGTCCTACTATTATCTCTTGGAATTTGTTACTTAAAAAGCAAATAGAAATTTTAGAAATAAATTTCAAAAATCACACCAAAGTTTGAATTCATATTATTGTCTCTTTTGCAAAATGCTTAAAAGCATAGTGCCCTTCCTTGGAAGTCTTCCATGTGAAAATAGATGTGCCAGCCACTTGGTTATAGGATTTGAAGATACATGCAAGGGTGGTATGTAACAATGGATTTAATGCAAAGGATCTATATACACCCATAGTAAGATAAAAATGTTCAGAAGTTGGATTCACTAAATTAAATTTGATGGTGCTTTCAAAGGAAACCATGAAAAATCTAGCAAAGTTGGTCTTCTTTAGGATAATCAAGGCAAAATTGTCCTCGTCTACTCAAAATCATATAGAGCTTCAACAAATGACTATGAAATTCTAGGACACTTCTTAAAGGGATCAAGATGGCCATGGAAAAAAATGAAGACATATTTCAAATGAGAAAGACTCACAAATTATTATTAATGTTGAAAAAATAAAAACATAAGCATTGGGTCAACAATGGTATTATTCTAGATATCCATCAATTATTGATGAAGGCAATTCTTGTAAGAGCGAAAATATCTACCAAGAAGGAAATAGGATGGCAAATCATTTAGTTGATCATGGAATTGATTTACGTCTTTACAAAATTCATATTTTAGAAGATAGCTGGCTAAGGGAAATTCTCTCTTAATAAAAATGACATCAAGAATTTGATAGAGAAAACTTAATGGTTTGAGAAAGATGAAACCTATTTTGATTAAAAAAACAAACTAGATTTAGGTTTAGAAGGTAACTAACAAAGGAAATTTCTCTTACTGAAAATCATATCAAAAATTTGAAAGAGAAAATAGTTTGAAAAAGATGAAGATTACTTTTATGAATATCATATCAAAATTTGATAAAGAAAAATTCGTAACATAAGAAAGATGAATTTTTTTTTTTATAGAAAGACAAACTCCATTAATTTTGCCCAAAGATAATTCAAAGTTTTACCCTACAAGCTACAACAAAGTTGCTGCCCCTTATGAAATATAGAAAGCTATACTCTTATATGAAGAATAAAAAAACTAGCTCAACTAGAGAGATATGCTCTTATATACTCTTATATGGAGAATGAAAAAACTAGAGAAATATACTCTTATTTGCAAAGGTAGTAGTCTACTTTGAATCCTCTGAGTGCCCGTCAAACCGACGACGATACGAATCCCGAGTGACCGGTGCCCCCTCATGCCAGGTCAAAAACAATGAGGTGGAATAGGCTTGTTGGGAGCAGCCCTTGTGGTTTGAACCCTACGCTTGACAGTTACTAAAAATAGTGTGGTTGTAACCAACTCCCCTATGTATCTAAAAAATGAAAAAACTAGCTCAATTCCAACTCTGGACAGGTAGAATATTTTCCCTAATGCATAAATTTTAAACAAGACATCAAGATAGGTCTCACACTAGTTGTGTTACCTGGTGGAATTGACTATATCATCCACTCCTAATGTTTGCTATGAGAATGATAACATATGTTACACGTCTCAACCTTTCCTTCAAGTCCGAACATAATGTAGGAAGCAATATCATGTGATCCAACAGATTTCACATAAGCAAGCTTAGTTGCCTATGTACTTCCTTTTGGAAATGATCTCAATGATGTGGCTTTTGGTATCATGTTTCAACCTTTATTGACAATTTCACTACAAGTGTTGAGCAATAGAGGATTTATCAAATGGCATTAGCTCAACTGACTATATTCCTCAGCTTACAAGGGGAGACTCAGGTTTGAATTTAGTCAAGCGATACATGCATAATAGCGAAACTGTTGTAATACCAGTATGAGGTCATGATGAAATATGGATGGGGCTTGTTTCGATCCCATTTAATCAATTAAAAAAAAAATTAAAGAAATAGAGGCATCAAAATTTTGTTGAATCTTCTTAAAACTCAACAAAGGCCACAACTTCTGGTTTCCCTGTGCTTAAAAAAATAATGTGCAAAAATCCCATTGAGAAGAAATATTTGAGGGAAAACTTGGTTGCAATTTGACGATAAAGATCATTTTCAGCTATCATAGCTTGCACCCCAGACCTATCATCAAAGCATAATATCACTTTTTGTATGGTTCTAGGTACTGAAAATGATGCAAACTTACTGGAAATTTACTGCTAACAAAAATGCCATTGAGAAGAAATATTCAAGGGAAAATTTGGTTGCAATTTACAGTTAACGATCATTTTCAGCTATCATAGCTTGCACCCCAGACCTATCATCAAAGCATAAGATCACTTTTTGTATGGTTCTAGGTACTGAAATGATGCAAACCTACTGGAAGTTTATTGCTAACAAAAAATCTATTGAGAAGAAATATTCAAGGGAAAACTTGGTTGCAATTTAAAGTTAAAGATCATCTTCAGCTATCATAGCTTGCACCCCAGACCTATCATCAAACCATAAGATCACTTTTTGTATGGCTCTAGGTACTGATAATTATATTATAGTTTTGGACACATTATATTTTACATAATCTTGTAATCAATCATAGGTAATTTTACCTTTAATCCAAGAGGGACATTATGTTCAACGTAAGCCAAACTCTCAAGCATTACCATTCCTTCTAAATTGGGTCTTAGTTGTAATCTAGTGTTTTCCAAAGTGGTATTTCCATGTAAAATATCATTTCTTGCTGCATTATCCAGACACCATAAAGAGAACTAGAACTAGAATGAGGTAAAAATTGTTAATAAAGTTCAATAACTTGGAACTTTTTTGATCCAGCGCTTGAAGATGTTAATCTGGGCCTGCAGGCTACATTTTTAGCACAGTTGCCTACTTTAATATTCAACTGCGTATTCATATTACAAATATATTCCATGTTGCATGGAAATATAAACTGGTCTCAGATATTCCCAAAATGTATGCAATAATTTAAGGACTAAGATAAAAGGTATGCCAGTGTCATGAACCATGCTTTCATGCTAAACTCTTTAGAAGACATGCTTCCCATGTGAAGGAAAAAACCGGGATTGTCAGCAACAGCTGGTTGCAGGTAATCAAAAGTAAATCAATTGACACCAAAAGGGCTTATCAACTTGATCCGATCATTGCACTTGCAATTCCGATGCCATGTGGGCTTGTTAACTAAACCTGTTCAATTACAATGTCAAAAAGTACGTATATCTAAAATCAAGTGTTATTTGCATTTTCAAAATTTCATAGTAGAAGTTAAATCAGAATGGCAAATAACTAACCCACAGAAAGAGAGAAACACCATTTCATTATGTCCATCCACATCATACAAAACATTAAAATGCAAACAATAAATAGATACTCAAATTTGTCAAAACAGACCTTCAGTCATTCATTTTTTTTTTTGAAAGAATCTTGTCTACACAAAATCTGTTATGATGAATTCAAATACTGCAGTGAAGATGGCATTAAAAAAGGCCAGTTACTAGATTATAGATTGTTGCAACTGCTGGTCAGTAGAACATTCTGTAGAAGCTCAATGGAAACTGAAGAAACATTACTTAGAATTACCTCATTATTTCTCTTCAAAAGCAGTTTGGTTTTGAAACATTACTCTATTAATTTGCAGTAGGGTATCAACATATTCCACTATGATGATTTCAATTATTGGAGTAAAGATGTCCTTCAAAATGGCTAGTTACTAGGCAAAAGAACGTTGCAACTGCTGGTCAGTAGCCCATTCACTATAAGCTCAATGGTAACTGAAGAAAGCATTGCTTAGAATAACCTTATTATAATGTTTCTCCAAAACAGTCATTACTCAATAAATTTGCAATATGGTTCAAGTTATCTTGTTAATGTTGAAAACTGAGACTCTATTCTCCAAAATAAAATTGAATTTGTAATTGATGCTAGTGCTATAGAGGTGATGGAATTCAGAAGTGACTGGAGTTTGGCATTGCAAAGACTTGGCACCAAAAAATCAGGTTGATGGCAAATAATAACATTGAAGTTTCGAGTCAGGTGCAAGAGACCAAGTTGTCTTTGGTGCCTGTGTCAAGTTTGGTATCATCAGCACACACACAAAGGAAGACTTTGGCACTAAGTGATAATATAGATTTGAAGTTGATGCAAAGATGTGTATTAAGATAAAAGTGAATGTCAGGGCAGGAACTGGCACTGGAACTAGAGTTTTCCATTAATGAAGAGCTTGAAGCTGAAGATGATAAAATTGGCCCTGATAATGAAGGCAAATTTGGCACTGCTTGGGACTGGAGTTCTGATCATTGGTACTTCGGATACAGAGTTGGGAAGAATAAAAATTCTGAGAAAATTGAGAATCATGATAATGAGCCTCCAGGGTATTCTGGATAATTGGGCTAGTCTCTTATTACAGCTAATGAAGTGTCATGAGAACTTGGGCTACAGAAGCGTGTCCTTATTCCATAAATACCACCTTTGGTGTCATCCACTTCAGTGCTCTTATCTTCAGAATGTTTAGACTTGATTCTGCTTGATAAGGCTAATTTCATATTATGGACAAGATAGATGGTGATGCAACCCAAGCAGTCCAATTAAGCACATGCTGAGTTGCAGGCTGTGGCTGTTAAATTTAGTAGAGAGAGAGCTCGAGTATGTATCAGTCCATTGAACAAATTGAATCCATTTGTGGTCAACTTGTTTAACTCAATACTATTAGTGTACATATTGTTGGCAAAACTGCAGCAGGGTGGAAACATGTTGGTTCATCAGATATAAGCCCTTAGATAATGCACACTAGGCTAATCAGGCACACTGGAAGGAGGTTTCTGGCAGTAAAAGAAGGGAAAGGATGTGCATCATGAACATGCTCGACCTTTTGTTTACAGCTTGGCCTATCTAAGAATGGTCAGTTTCTATCAATAAATTTCAGTTACACTTTGTAGCAGCCAAGCAAGAAAATGACAGCAGATGCAAATTATCTCCAACAGATGTTGAAGGGTCGGACATAATTGACAGAGTGTGCAGTAAGGGATGGCATTTATTTTATACAGAAAGCCGAACAGTTTGAGTAGCTGTTGAACGAAAAAACAGATGAAGTGGCCAATGGGCTGAATGACATGTGAAGCAGTTTTTTGAACAGAATAAAACCATAGTCCAGGAAAATGACCAAAAATAAAAATGCCAATGAATTGATGTACAAGAATATGCTTATGAAACTCAACTTGGCAAAATCAACCAAATTGTAAAGCAACATAGCAAATTGAAACAATTTGAGCACTAGAAGGAAGCACAGACCTGTTTTACAGCCCAACTGATGCAAATCTGTGAAAAACTTTCAATTGAAATGGAATGAAGTTATATTAGTGTTCACAAATGAGCAAAATACGTCAATAGAACTAAAGAGTACAAATGAGAAATATAAAGTAAGAAGGTGAACAAACAACCCTCAAGAGGAAAGGTAAAAGATAACAGCTAACAAGACAACAATTGCAGGGTAACCTAAAAGAGGTTAAATCCTAAAGAATGCATCCCAAAACACCAATATATAGACCAAGTATGAAGAAGAATCCACTATGAGCTAGTAACCTGAGCCCCCCAACCAAAATGAGCCAATGTTAGGTGTTTAAAGTGGCATTTCGTGCAAACGAGATGGAGTCAACCACGATGCAAAAAGGTCAAACTAGGAGAGTGTCCATGGCTGCTGGGCTACTATGAGACCCACTCCTAGTATCCAACATCAAGTCTCTAGAGATAGGAGGAAAATGCTGAATGCATAATTGACCACATTGATCTAGGATCAAGAGGAGTTGTGTTGTCTTTATTGAGGGTCGCAAGTACGAGGTATTCTATCAACAATCAATAAATAAGGGAATCATATCAACTTGTTGCTCTTATTGCAAGCCATGAAGGGAGCTCAACCCATCCAATGTCTGATGTGGTCCAAAAGAAAAATGTAATTAACTTTGTGGGTCTGGAAGGACCCTTGAAGTATTCTATGCTTTGGATTAAATGACTCCCAAAGAAAGAACTCAAGGCATCTATGGTTGGGGTAGTGGAAGAAAGATGAGAGTGGAGTCTGACTAGTAGAAAGACGACTGATCATGTCCTCAAGGAATGTCGCCATCAATCTCGAAATGCTATACACGAGGGTGAACTTTTAGTTTGCCAAGGGAAATCCTTAGGCTATGGGATGTGTGATATTGAAGGTAGTCATGTCCAAACAGTAACGATGCCATCCGTGGCCTGAAGGAAGTGTTCAACATAGAAGTTCAACTTATAGTGAAGGAATTGTGGGGGAGAGGACTAGGTGACTTACACATAGAGATGGTTGGGTATCTTCCTAAACAGCTTTGTTAATTGTATCCCACTAGAGAAGAAGGCAAGATAGTCCATTTAAGGTGTATTGGAATAATCTGTTTGCAATGGATCTTATGTTGAAGCATGAGAGGTTGAACTCTAAACAGAAGCTTAATCCACCAGCCAGAAGCTAGGGACCCTCAGTGCAGTAGGCTTTGATAATGGTATTGAAGAGGCGCACCTTTAAAGGGATTCCCAGAGCATTGAAGTTTGACAACAGATGACAAGGCATATTCCTTACAAGAATGGCATATCCCTTGGCAAGGTGTGACTAAGCAGTTTGCTTTAACATTGAAAGACAAGTCAGTGCATTGAACTCCCAACTAGGTGTGGGTCATTGTGATCTTCACCAACTCCCTTTCTAGAAGAACTAGAATATGCAAAGAATATCTTTGGAAGTATTGAAGACTACATTCTTAGTTTTGCTGGAATTAGTTGTCTTTGCAAGCCATTTGTAAAGAAGATTCATGTCATCAGCAAAAATAAGATGGCAATCTATACATGATGAAGGGTGCATCCATCATCCGTGTATGTTGCTGAAGGAAATTCTTCAATTCGTCAATGTAGATACCAAAACAGTTCATGAGAGCAGGAATAGTTGCTTGACCCTTATGGTACTCAGAAGTGTTAGCATACAACCCTAGGGTTTTAACTGTATCTTGAAGAAGTGTCAAGAGTACCTAGGCTTCATGCTCCATGTGTGTCCACCGATTGAATCAAGAGTTTCTTTGTTGGGCTTTTAGCCTGCTAGCTGGCAGTCATTATTGTACTTCTTATAGTCCCTTGGGTCTTATTTTGGCACACTGCGGACATTAATAATATTTCATTTCTGAAAATTTCAATGTACTAATTGCCAATGGTGGTAACATTGCTTGTGTGGGATAAGTTCCTAATGTTGAACTTGCAATGGGGAACTATACTTGGATAGCAAGTCTATGTGTAATGGATTTCGGCAATGCAAATATTATCCTAGGGGTTCAAAGGATGTCCCAATTAGGTGATGTTACTTTGAATCTATAGCAATTATATGTTCAACGGATGGATAATGGAAGGGTCATCCGACTTCAGGGTTTGCAAACCTCAACATCCAAGGTGATCAATGCTCACCAAATGGAAAAAAAAATCGAGAAAGGGCAGCAAAGGCATATTTGCACAATTTGTTTGCTTGGAAGTCCAGGCCGCTGAGAAGGAACCTACTATTTTTTCCTCTAAGATGCAACTCCTCATTGACAAATATGCTAAAATATTTGAGGAACCCAAGGGCCATCCTCCCAAGTGCACACATGATCATGCTATCCATCAGATTCCAAGTAGCCATCCCTCAAATGTTCGCCCTTATTGATATCCTCAACCTCAAAAATCAGAAATTGAGATGTTGGTTCAAGACATGTTGTAGCAAGGAATTCTTTGACCCAATACCAGTCCTTACTCTTCCCCTATCGTCATGGTGAAGAACAAGGATGAAACTTGGCAGATGTGACTGAATTTCGGACCACTCAATAAGCTTACTATCAAAGGTAAGTTTCCTATTCCTGTTATTGATGATTTATTGGATGAATTGCATGGTGCCCAAGCTTTTTTTACTAAGCTAGACTTGTGTTTTGGATTTCATCAAATTCATGTTAGAGAAGATGATATTCCTAAAGCTGATTTTCGAATTCATGAGGGTCATTATGAGTTTTTGGTGATGCCATCTCGTCTTACGAATGTCCCATCCAACCTTTAAAGTTTAATAAATTTTGTCTTCTGACCTCTTTTGTGGAAATTTGTTTTGATATTTTTTTGTGATATTCTGGTCTACACTAAGACTTGAGAAGACCATTTGCACCATGTGGAACAGGTGCTCAAACTTCTAGAGTAGAAATAATTATTTGTCAAGATGTCTAAATGTTCTTTTGAAGTTTCTTAAGTAGAATATCTGGGTCACATTGTGTCTCATGAGGGTGTTAAGGTGAGTCCTAATAAGATCAAGGCAATGCAAGATTGGTCAGTACCTAAATCTCTTAAGAATATTCAAGGGTTTTTAGGTCTCATTGGTTACTACAGGAAATGTGTCAAAAATTATGGGAATATTACAACTCCTTTGATGGCTCTCACCAAGAGGGCTGCTTTTGTTTGGACCAAAGCGGCTACAAGATCCTTTACTTCCTTAAAGGAAGTTGTGTGTTTCACTATAGTATTGGTTACTCCAGAATCCAGATTTTCATAAAGCCTTTATCATAGAACATGATGCTTATGGAACCAGTATAAGTGTTCTATTGAAGACCCCTTAGCTTATGAAAGCAAATGGTGCTCTGGCAAGAATTTGGGTAAATCTACTTATAAGAAAGAGATGTTAGCCATCCTATATGTTGTTGTCAAATGGAAGCCTTATTTGTTGGGTTGACAGTTTATTATTAAAATAAATCATTGCAGACTCAAATAATTTATGGATCAACACCTCTCTTGTCTTGAGCAGAACAGATGGTTTACCAAGATCTTGGGGTATGATTTTGAAATTGAATGCAAGGAAGGGAAGGAAAATGTGGTAGCAGATGTCCTTTCTTGCAAATACGAAGATTCGGCAACCGTTCATGCTATATCCAATCCCCTTCCTCTTTGGATCACTCAACTTTGTGAAGAATGGCATCCTGATCCTGTGATTTCTCACTTGATTCATGATCTCGACGCAGGTACCTCTCAAAACCCATGGTTCTCTTGATCCAATGGAATTCTGCAGAAGAAGGATCAAATCTTTCTAATTCAATCTTTCCAGGTCAAGAACAAAATCCTTGAGAAATTGCATACCTCTCCCTTAGCAGCTCATTCTGGGTTTCTCAAAACTTATCACCAGATCAAGCAGTCCTTTTCTTGGAAGAAAATGAAGTCAATATCAAACAATTTGTTGTTGAATGCAAAGTATGCCAACAAAATAAGGGTGAAACAGTCGAGACTCTAGGATTGTTGCAGCCCTTCCCTATTCCTGATCACCAAGGGGAGCACATATCTAGGAACTTTATTAAGGTCCTTCCTAAATCAGAAGGTAAAACAGTAATTTTTGTGGTGGTGGATTGCCTCTCCAAGTATGCACACTTCTATGCCTTGCAACACCCATTTACAGCTAATAAACTGGCCAAGGAATTCCTCGACTTTGTTTACAAATTACATAGTATACCCAAGTCTATTGTGTGTGATTGTGACCCTATCTTCACGAAGGAGTTGTTCACACTCAGTGGTACCCACCTTAACATGAGCTCTTCCTACTGTCCCTAGTACATATTTAAGATGCTTTGCTCAAGACAAGTAATATCAATGGGTTAACTGGCTTCCGTTAGCAGAATGCTGATACAGAAATCTTTCCACTAAAATGTCCCCATTTAAGGCTTTGTATTGTCAAAAGCCTCCATCTTTGATAGATTATTTTTCAGGGTCTTCTCATGTTGTTGAAGTTATACTTTCGTTCAACAGAGGCAGTCTATTCCCAAGATCCTTAAGGACAATCTGTGTGAGGCTTAGAATCATATGAAGCAGCAATTGAATTTGCACTACTCAAAGTGGCACTTTGAAGTGGGTGATATGGTCTTTTTAAGGCTCCAAACATATAAGCAACTTTCTCTCAAGACTAAGACCAGCCAGAGCTAACACCCAGATCATATGGTCCTTATAAGGTGGTTTGTAAAATTGGGATGTGGGTGTACCAGTTGAAGGTCCTACCTACATCCAAAATCCACCCTGACTTTCATGTTTCTTGTCTTAATCAGGTACTTTGTCAAAAGGTGCAAATTGGAGCTTCTAGAATTGGACAAAGAAGATTGTATTGAATTGAAGCCTGAAACAGTGTTGCAATATCAGGTATGTAATCCGAGGACACAACAAATGTAGAAGCTACTTATTAAGTGGTATGATCTTCTGGACAAAGACGTGACATGGGAACTAGTGGCAATTCTCCAGAAATTTCCAGCATTGAGGACAAAGCTTTCTGAAGGAGGAGCCCATGTAACAGCCCCCATATAGCCACATCAGGTATCCCTAATTGTTTGGCTTGGGCCCTTTAGGTTAGGATGAGTTGACCCTTGAGCATTAGGGTTAGGGCGTGTTTATTTCATAGAATATAAATACGAAGAGATATGTTCTAGTTGGATCATCAATTCATTATTCTATCTTTGTTACCTCAGTGCACACAAGAGACTTTGCCCTCTCTAAGTGGCTAAGAGACTTTGCCCTCTCTGAGTGGCTAGGATTGCTTTCTGAGATTTGGATTTGGGTTTGTTAATTTACTAGATTTGCTATTCTGATCATATAATTATGTTCATGTTGCAAAATTCTTTGGTGAATGTTGTGGAAATTGCTGTTTTCTTGAAGTTGTTTAAGAATGAAGATGTGGTCAATAGTTTGAAAATATTTTCAAACTCGCTCTTAGGATTCCCTTCAAATATTCACTCCAAATATTCAGAAAAACCACATCCAAAACTGTAACATAAATTTGGTAAATGTGTGCCTAATCATGGTAGTTTTGTAGCTGTTAAAAACAACACAAGTGAGGCAGTTACGCTGATTCACAGAGCACCTATCAAGATGAAAAGTGATGCAGTGGTTGAGAATTTGAAGCAGTCACAACATAGTTTTCTTTATTAAATTTTGAATATTACAAAAAGAAGCCAAAATAGAAGAGCCAAAGACATTTTAAAAATAAAAATTAAACACTTGTTCCATTTCCAACTTCTATTTATGCAGCTTCTGCAAGCTCCTCTGTTACAGAAAGTAACAAGATTGTTTGAAGCTTTAAGCAAATATGGCATGTTCCTGGGTTTTCAGGGCCTAGAGCAAAAAAGAACTAAAAAGAAAAAGAAAATAGTATTACTTTATTTATCTATCTGTTCACATTCCCTTGCAGTTTCTAGTTGAACATCAATATGGCAAGTGGATGTTGATGTGTATGGCAATATGCAGACTTGAATCTGAGACTTAGCTACTTTTGTGGTAATGCTTAAATTGTAAATTGGTTTGCAATTTCAACCCAATCCTCATCCTCCATTTCCCTACGGACTTGGTCAGCTTCAGATGTATCTTGTGTCAGATAATTTGGAGGTTTGGAATGTGGTCAAGGCTCATAATCCAAGGTTCAAATATGAGAACTGTCATATTTCGAATATCTGATGAAAACAGTGGATTCAAAGATCCAAACTAAGATTGGAACTTGAATTGTTTTTTTTCTTTCACTTCATAAGTCATTAGATCATTGGATCTCCATTAGTATTTAATATATTATTTCCCTTTCATAAGTCATTGGATCATTGAATGACGGTTAGTATTCTTTAGACTTCATCTGAGCTTAAGTTCAAAAATTGCACTCCTCATATCATCAAATCAGCAGGTTACTTTTCTTTTGACTTATGCTCCTATCTTTAGAAGTGGGAAGTAAATTTTACTTATACTGTTGACAAATTTTTAGGTCCATCAAAATTAATCTGATCCAATATTGCAACTTGGTCAATTTTCTTGCCCATGCAGTTTAGAGCAATTGGTTGGAGTGAAGAGTTTCACACCCTAAACCAAGGTTCAAGTCTCATCGGTAAACCTTACCATTTAAATCAAATGGAATTAGCTCAACCAGTTAGATTCCTCAAATTTCAAGGAGGAGACCCAGGTTTGAATCTTGCCAAGCAATACATGCATAATTGCCAAATTGTTGTAATACCACTATGTGGTCATGATGTAATACAGGTGGGGCCTGTTTCAATCCCATAAAACCAATTTAAATAAAAATTAAAAAAGAAAAAAAAAAAAACTTGGTCAATTTCCTCCCTCCTTCCCTAGGATATTGGATGTCCTGAGAACAGCATCCACATTATGAATACGATTTCCCATCCAATCAAATGGCTACTCGCCTTTGAATTTCAAGCAGCTTTGACCAGCATTTGTTCTTTAAAAAAAGTCTCTTTTGACTGAGTTAAACATTTTAACAGGAATGTTTTTCTTGTGTTTGACCTACTAATAATGGTTAGATCAGATATTTGTAGCTTTTACCAGAAATTGAGTTTCTACAGCAGACATTTGACCAAGGACCACATCAGATTTTGTGTATTGACTAAGGGATTTTGACTTTCCAATGAACTCCAGTAAGTCATAAGATCAACCCATACGCTTTTTTTATTTTTATTTTGAGCTATATATGTACTTTTCATGCAAAATATTTGGACCTTGTAATTTATCAATTGACTTGAATGAATATTATTAAATACTAATATCCTAAGATGGGACAATATTTCTCTAAAATCCACATATTCATGTGATATATGGATGATTGGTTAAAACAAATGAATACCTACAAGAGTGGGCTCATTGATTGCAACCCATGAGTGACTATGATTGTCTGACAATTGAAGGAAATATATGGATGCCCATTAAAATTTGGGGATTGTGATATGGGTGGATCAAGAGATAATCCAAGATACTGGTTAAGATGAATTAGGGTTCAGGAATGACAAATGATCCGAAATAAGGCTCGATTTTTTTTGCCACATTCCTACTGTTTCTGGGCCTTTATGGAAAGCCCATGAATCCCTAAATAGAACAAAATCATTGGAATCGAATTTAGGCATTGGGTTTGTCAAAAGGGGTCAATAACTGAGACAAATCGGACCAAATGTGAGGTCAAAAAAAATTTCATGTATATGAGGTTACTGCATTCTGCAATTCTACAATGCAGTAGTCAGAAATTAAGCAAAAAACCCAATCAGCATGTTAAACACTGTCAAACAGATTTTAGGAACAACAATTGATATCACCATTTGTGCAATAGGAGGTGATATCAACAAGATAGAAACATACAAGGAAGAGAGAAAGCCAGAGTGCCTTATAGCATTCCAATGGCCTTTGGTTGGAACAGCTCAAAGAAATTTGATCAATTCAATACAAAATCAATACCTGCTCTCTGTTTGTACTTGTTCTTTCATTGTGGAGAGACTGTTTTGGAGCATGTTATGAATAGTTTGAGAAGGTTTTGAGCAGGTCAGAGCAGATGATTTGTAGCACTTCCATAAGGCCGCTGCACATGTATCCATGCTCCAAAGAGAGCCACAACTTTTAAAACATTTGTAGAAGCCTCCAATTAAACAATTAAGAAATTTTCTATTTGGACATGAAATTTTCTTCAGCAAGAGCGTTTCTCCAAGTAAAATACTTATGTTCTATATGTGTTGGTTTGTTGGTTTGACCTGAATCTTGTTGGTTTGCTCTCTTTGGATGCCATTTCATACATTGTTAATGGATTCTTATATTACAGGCAGTTCTCTCCTGTATTTGATCATTTCCACCAAGCATGTGTATTTTAGCTGTATACATAGAGACATGCTGTATGAGTTGTTTAACCTAAAGAACATTATTTCCCACATAAAGAAGCAGAGAAATCATAATATTTCAGCATGTTTTTTTCTTTTCAGTTGTACAACAACTAGACAATCCAAGTAATGAATTCTTGTCAGCTAGAGAGTTGTTTTCCCAGGATGTCCTATAGTGTTTGAAAATGATGGTTTGGCTTGGATTTGAACTTATGAAAGATTTAAATTGGATTAAAATGAAAGAATAAAACTCAAAAAGAATCAAAGCATGAAAAAGATGTTCAAAGCAGATGGTACAGATGAGTCAGAATAATAAACTAAAAAGCATGTATTGCATTACAGCATAAACCAAAATATAAGCATCAAGAGCCAATCTTATATTCATAAGCACATAAATTGTAAGAATTCCAGTATCACAATGATCTTACCTTAAGACTGTGTAACTTTCATTTGCATGAAGAGGGTACAAATTAGCCTGCATGTCATTGGTTGTGACCATGTGCCCATGAGAATCCATAAACACTGCATTGTTGCCAAACATTCTTCTAACATCACCTACACCACCAGACACTTGTCATTATTTCTCATCAGTACAACAGTTATGGTACCAATGCCTTGAATTTGTGATACATTACAGTTTTGGTATAACAATGCGAAAATCACAAAACATACAGTTACACTGACTTTTCACAACTAGAATTTTTAAAATCTGTCTTAGTGGCTTGATTTCTAATCTAGTTAAGCAATTATTGGATGAAAGGATTTCATTAAAATGCAACTTACTTGTTTGGGAAATTCCATGAGCAGGGCTGTCAACTTTGTTATAAGAAGATATAGGTTTAACCTCTAACAGAGATTGGATGAAATCATTTCCAGGATTGACACTTACACCGTGCATAGTTCTACCAAATGATACATAAGGCTTTGTTTCCTCTTCAGAAGGTAACAACGATGAAGAATTGTTATCTTGAATTCCAGATTGTTTGTGGTCAGCAATATGTTGCATGTTTTGAACTTGGTTTCTTTGAAGAACCTGTGTGTTTGCTTCACAGTGCTCCAATTCTGCATTATTGGGGTTTGAATCACTTTGAGGTTTATACTTCTTTTCTCTGGGAAATTCGTCATCAGTTTCAATTTCAGATTCACCGTCTTTGTGTGGCTGTAATTGCTTTCGTTTCGCACGGGCTTTACGATTTTGGAACCAATTATAAACATTGGTCTCAGAAATCTGACCATGTTGACTAAGTTCCATAGTTATCTCCTTTATTTTCTGCTTATTTGGAGTCGCAGTTCCCTGCTCAAACAATCTCTCCAAGATCTGAAGTTGAGTTTGGCTTGGCGTCCATCGTTGCCTAGCAGATGCTCTAAACCCAGCAGTCCCTGCGGCTAGATCGTAAAGCATGTGTTGCCCCATTAAAAAACCTGTAAGGAAAGGCATGCAATAATATTAGCATCATGCCACATTAAATTTTAACATAAGCATAAGAAGGAAAAAGGCTTTCACTATTGTTCATGCAGATGGAGAACATATGATTACAACTGTTTTTAGTTTATTCTTCCTAAATTATGCCATAATAATATGATGCCTTTGGCAGAGATCTTCAGAGTAATGTATGGCTTTTTCCTCCAAATTAATGAATATCAGAATGCAAATGCATTACATATTGTTGTGCATTGCTACTTGTTATGGCCATTTTTGTCTAGGAATACTTAAGTTGTTCAACTGAAAAATATGAATGGCAAATGAATTTCACAAGTTTCAAAAATATGGTATTAATAGATAAAACATTCTCCTAGAGCAAAGGCCAGTAAAATGTTGTCATAAGTATTCGGTTGTGCACAATACATACAAAAGTTCACGCACTTTACCTTGCTTCTAGACCAAACCATGCAAAATTGTAAACTGCTGTCACAAAAAAAACAGTCTCTCTCCAATCTATATTACAGATGAAATGTATTCAACCTGGATCAATTTTTTCTATTTCATAATACATCAGTGAAGGTGCAGACAGACAGTTGAGATAAAATGCTCTTATAAGATCAAGGAATGTTTTCTTATTTGACTTAACTAATAGACAATCTCAGTATGTTTGTAAAACAGAGCAACCAAAAGATAGGCAGAGCCATGCTTTGGAGTGAAATATTTTTATAGTCCAGAAACCATGAGTCTACATGTAATTTAGTTGTTTTTCTCTATAAAGTCTGTAACTACAGCCTATTTACTATATGTTAAAAAAACTGCAAAATCAATTTTGGATGGTAATAGGACAAAAGTTTCATAAGTAGTACAAGGTAACCTCTCCTTTCTCCTTATACAAGTTATATGCATGGCCCTTTCCTCCAAATTTGTTTGCCTCACATAACTTTGTCCACAATTGCGGATAAACATGGACTTCAAATAGAGGAAGTTGTGGACATGCCAGGGACATCTCTCCTAAGTAAAGGGGTATTTCCTGCCATAATGGTAACTAAGACATCCCCAAGGCCAGGGATGCATGTATGTTCCCCCACTATCTATGCATCTACCTATCTATTTACACAAGCATGGACATGCACTTTCTGAATATGTGTGATTCTAAGGTTTTCTATGGACAGATTCACTAAATTATATTGGGCATTATTTCTAATTTGCAAGAAATTGTTGAGATAACAAATTAATGTTTTAGTTATGCACTGTCTGGTGATCATGAGCTCTTCTCCCCTCTTCCATCCATCTTATGCAATAGGGCTTGAAATGTTAGTAACAGCCAATTTCTTCATGATTGCTTCAGAAATAAAATCCTTTTGACTCCAATTTTCAATAATCAAATATACAGTCTTACACAGGTTCGGGTCTTGAACAGTATTTTCTCTCTCTTTTCCCAATTTTCAACAGATGCACAGACGCTCCGAGGAAACAAGAAAAGCAGTTGCTTCAATCTCTGTTTTCATGACAACCTTGATTTTATCATTGGATTAAGAGTTGAACACTTCATGCTCTTGTAAAATCAATTTTGCAACAAAGGCCTTTTTGAGTATGGATCAAAAGTGAATTCCATGGAAACCAAGCAAGAGATTCATGCCAAAGGGAATTGTGTTAATTAAACCATTTCCCTCTCTTTGGCTTCTTCATGAATTGAAAACATCCTTTCCTTTAGTAGGTTTCCTCCCTAATTGATTGTATGTGCCTGCCTGATTTTGTTTGGGACCAGCCCATGGATTTAGTTGAAATTTGTGTTAATGGTAAACCTCACTTCTGGGCCCCTTTAAGGTTTACTTATTCAAGATTATGTTGATGTTTGTCATTGTCTGGAAACCCATAGGTCATCAATATGTTGTGTTTTGGATTCATAATTTGGGATGTATAAATAAACTAATATGCATCCATCTTTGTAACTTGCATTGTACTCTTTCATCTGTATTAACAAATTTTCAGCATTATTTGGTGTCTGTGGACAACTTCTCTTGAAGAAATTAGTGTACTTTGTCTTTACATACCTTTGTGATATTCTAAACTCTTGCTTGGTTTCATTGAAAATCACTTTTGATCCATATTCAGAATATCTAGAAATCTCAACAGATTTGACTAATTCCCTTGATGAAGTCTATTATTTACCACCCTTTATTGAGTCTAGTGGTAGCGTTATCTTTTATAATTGAAAATTTGCTAGGGAAAAAGGACATGTATATATATATATATATTCTTTAAAACTTTGCTTCAAGATTATTTACTGTGAAGAACTAAGCTTCTACAAAGTTGTTAACAATGAAGAATTCCATCTTCTCATTAAGATTAAGGCAGTAAACCATCTCTACTTTAAGACTTCCAACTTCTCTTCTTTAGACCCCAGCATTGCTATTGATTGGTGGAATTCATCAGTATAGCTCTGCACTGTCTGGACTTTTGTCTGCCCCCTCTATTGCCCATCTTTTATGATATTATTTACATCTACATAGAAGGGTGATATCATGACTAACAATGGGGTTGGGATCTTCCTCTCTGTATTATGAGATTTTCCCATCAATAATACACTTCCGTAGACATATTCAACCCACCAATTGTGACTTTCTTGTCCTTGTACAGTGATTGACTGTAACATAAGATTCAAAATGTTAATCCATTTGTGAAATGTGTTTGTATCAATTTTTATGAATATCCAGATTCACTTGGACTTTACATTTTAAATTTGCAGAGTCCTACACTGAAGAAGCAAATATTGTCAATATCTCGGCAAATTTTTCATACATTTTTCTCCCTGCTATCTCAGATCTTTGTGAATAACTTGTTCAACAGGAAATGGCATATATGTTGATGTTTAAACATTTTTGGCTTTTAGTTGGAACACTTTTGTTATTTAAACCCTAGATAGGTTATCTTTTACATATCTTTTCTGACGATGGGCAGAGTAGGGATCCATTCTCAATTATTTTCAATAGGATAATCCAGAAGCCCTGTTCGTTATGTTAAGCTTTTGCTAAATAAAGTTCTAGAAATTTTCCACAAACTATCATTGAGTCCTAAATCTTAAGTTCATTGTTGCTAGTGTAGGTTCAAGGAACTGTCGCTTTTTTAAAATAAATCCTTACCAAGGAAAAAACAAATAGGAAATTTGGCAGCAGAATAGAAAAAAAAAACTATAAGATCATTCCTAACGAATTTGTTTCGGAAAAAAAATTGTTACCACAAGAAAATGGAAAAACATTTATTTATTATTTTTAAATAAAGTACAAACTACCGAAAACACAATTTACTATCTATGGCAGTTTGACTCACTTGAAAAAGATAGATCAGATGAGCAACTCAAAAATAAATGAAAATAGAAACAATTCTAAGATCCAAAAATAAATTTAAATTTTTTTAAAACTTCGTTGACAGCCCGAAAGAATATGCTCCGACAAAACATCAAAATATTGCCAAAGTTATATATTCTGCCTGCTCATCATACCCGAGAAACTAAAAAAATGATATCTTGTAATTTTAGCAAGTTTCAGATATTCTGGCTCAACGGAACCGAGAAACGTTAAAAAAAAGACATCTTGTAATTATAGCACGTTTCAGCCTTCCACAAGCGTAAGCACTAACGAAGTTTTCACCAGTGGCAAATTAGTTGATCGCACACACCACGGCAATAATACTCACAAATAAAATTAAATTAGAAAAAAAAAAAAAATATATATATATATATATATATATATATATATACTATGCATAATAGTTTACAATTCAGAATGATTTTGGAATTTTCTTAATTTAGCAGAATAAAAAGACAAAACTGTCGGCATTTAAAAAAATTATAAAAAATTAAATAAAGAACTACATTTGGAATTAAGAAAGTTTTGGTCAAATTCCTTGTGGAAAATCCGGTAAAAGCAAACAAAACACGGCACTGCTATAACTAAACTAAGACATTAGTATTCAAAATGAATTTGGAATTTACTTAAATTTACCGGGAAAAAAGCCGACATAGTCGCCGCTTAAGAAATTAAATAAAGAACTACAGTTCAAAAAGGAAATATATTTAGAAAAGGAATTTCAACAAACGTACGGAAATTTTAGCCGAAATTAGGTAAAGGTAAAGTATAATGTTTGTTAATATAAAAAAAGAAAAACTTCAACCAGCGAAAAAAGAAACAAAAAAACAGAGAAATTTGTTCTGTTCAAGCATACGAAAATTTTACCAGAACTTTACTGTCTGTAACGTTACTTTAAGGTAAAGGTGAAGTTTACAACAAAATAGAATTTCAACCTGAAAGAAACGAGAAATTTATTCGCACCCTAAAAAAATTTAGCAGAAATTTACTGTCTAATGCAACGTCAATTTAAGGTAAACGGTAAAGTTTAATTTATTCACACCTACGAAAGTTTTACAAGAAATTTCCTGTATACAGTTTCATTAGATAACAGAAACGGAAAACTCGCCCCGGATGACAGAAACAGAAACAGAAAAAAGAAGAAAACTCACTTGGAACGGACGAAGGTTGCTGTTGACACATAGCTTTGTGCATTTCCACGAGCTGAGTGCAAATTGTGGAATAAACGCAAATTTGCTTGCGCAAAGTGTCCATTTGTTCCTCCGTCATCACCTGGTTCTGCAAAACCACCATGCTCGGCTTGGCCGTAGCTGAGCCCTCTGCGACTGCCCCCATGTGACCACAGGCTTCCAGCTCCGCCACCGTTAACCACGTAATAACTTGAGAAGCCCCCCGTTCCACGCCAATATCAATACTCACTGCGAGTGCGGTATGCTTATTCTTCCACGTTGATTCCTCGTTGATTGTGAACCGTGGTAGGGACCGAGCGCATGTGACCGCTGGCGTATTTGATCGTGGTTTCGGCGAATTTTCAAAGATGAGCAACGGTGGGGATTTAAATAATGTGCGGAATTGATTAAAGTCAAAGGAAGCGACAAAAGGGGGTTGAGATTTGACATGGTTCGTAGCATATGCTTTTGGTCAAAGAAGGAGAGGTTAGGAAGATTGCGACTTTAGAGGACTCCTTTGAAAATTTGCATATGTAAAGGCTTGGCGGTACCCACCTTGGTGGGGTCCACTGCCCATGTCTTTTCGAATTGAATGAATCTCGCTTGGTGTTGATATTTGACGGGATTAGCCTACACTTTAAATGTTAAAACATACCTATGGATTTAAAACTTGGGTTTAGTTGAAAAATTAGTTGTTTTAGAAGATCAATGAAGATCAATATCTTTTTTAATACATAAGAGAAACCGATAACATCATCGAATTTATCTCAATATACTGTAGTTCCTTAGCTAAAGCAAAGTCAAAGTGATTCGGAGGACTCAAAAGGATTTGGATTCAGAGAGTGCTTTGGGTAAAGCAAAGTTAACGGGACTCAACAGGATTTGGAGAGTGCATTGGAGAAAGCAAAGTCAACGGGACTTGAATAGGCATCAGGTTGGGTGTGTTGGATTAAGCAAAGTTAATCTTCCTACACATTGAACTGGCTACATTGGGTAAAGCAAAGTCAATAGGACTCATCCTTTAAATATTCAACTAAAACAATCAATTTGCAAACATTAGGTGGCTACCATCCAACTTATCTCCCTTTTAACCTTAAAAACTTTTTTTAAAACCATTATCCTTAAATTAAAAAAAAATTAATATTAAATAAATAATTATAATAAAATTTGTATTTTTTAATCTATTTATTTATATATAAAATTTTATTTTAATTTAAATTTAGATTTTTTTTTTAAATAATCTAAAACCAAACTACAACTGTATGGGAACATGTTAGAGGAAAAAAAAAACATCATCATTGTAATGAAATTTTTTGTAGGCTACAAAGACTAATTATTAAACTTTAACCCACTAAATTTAATGAATTTGATATATTTAATTGTTTGCTATTGTAAAGGAATTTAATAATAAAACAAAGTTCACGTGATTGCTAGATTGTACATATACTAATGATAATTGACATATTTGGTTTATATAATAATGATAATTGACATATTTGGTTTATTTGATATATTAGGTTTATGTGGTAGAAGAAAATAATTGACATATCAGGTTTACGTGGCAAAGAAGTTTGAGTTTGGGATTTATTGTTCATATTAAATATATATTTTTAATAATTTTATATAGGTTTTTAGGAGTCTTAATTTCTTTATATTATTTGAATTTTAGACCTTTAAAAAGAGGTTAAAGCTTTTATCATTATATTATGTTGTATAATTTTATAATTTAAGTTTAAGGTTAAAGCTTTCATTTAAACCTAGTTCAAAGTATTTTGTATAAATACAATAGTTTTCTAAAATGTTTTGTTAGACATAAAAGAATCTAAAATAATAAAAACTATTTAGCCATGTGTTCTTTTAAGATCTGTATAGTGTGAGAAATTCTGACAACGAACCCTTAGGGTTGAGCATTGTCATTCCAACCATGATCTCTTGTAAGATCGAGAGGTAAGCTTATCAATAGGGGATTAACATACACATACATTGGATTTCTTGAAGAAGAGCCAAAGCCCGAATTGTTACGTTGTCCTCAAGACTATATAGCCATGTTAATAAAAAAAAAAAAAAAAGGAATTTGTTATAATTGAAATAAGACTCAACACTTATGATGTTTGTATGTAGTTGAAATGGTGGAAGCATGATGGTAATGGCCTATTGGAAATATTTATAAGAGTGTGAGGTCATGGTAGACATAAGTGTAAGTTCAAATCCTCCCTTAGCTCAAAAACTTGGCAAGGCCTTATGCTAGTTCTACTCTTAATAATAAAGATTTTTTAATATAATATTGAGACTTGTAGATTGTTGACTATACCTATAGACTATTGGTAAGGGATTTGTAGAGGGAAAAAACTGCTCTACCGCATACAATTCTCAATTGGATTCATTGGAAAGCCGAGGTGATCGCGGAGGTATGTTGTTCTCTACACCTCGATGTAAAAAGGGGGGAAGGGTTCACTAGGAATGGTTTTAGGACTTGTTCCAAGTCCGAGGTGGAATGTGTTGATATGTTCAGTTTAAAACAATCACTTATGTTTGGATTTTCTAGAGCTATGCTATAAAATATAAATGACAATGCAGAAAATACAAAATGCAAGAAAACAAGAGCTAACCCTAGAATGATTCTTTGTTTGAATGATTTCTAACCTAAGGTTTCAAAATAGAAAACCTTCAAGCAAGAGTTCAAGGGAAGATGCACAAATAATGCTAACCCTAAATGCACACTAAATGCTTTTATCTTTTAAATGCCTAAAAAATTTAAATAAATTTCTTTCCTTTTATTTTTATGATCCAGGGTTTTAACATAAATAGAAATCACACATCAAGTAGTTTATCGATCTATCAGAACACTTATCTTATATGGCGGTTGATCCTAGCTTTATCTTTCGTTTAGCAATATCCTTAAATCTAGACTCCTATAATTCCTACAAAATAGCTTTACAAACACTTTGAAAAATATGATCAATGTTAGGGGCTTGCTTAGGTTGTTATATGGTCAATACTCGGAGGCGCAACAGTCAAGCCCCTAGGTCCTTTTAGCTGACTTTGGAAAAAGCAAAAGTTGACCTTTTGGAAGATGAACAAGCACAACAAAATGCAATAGAACATAATGATGAACAAGGTACAGAATGCAATGATACGATCTAAGCACAACATGTAACACAGACCTAGGGTTTGGAGGTAGCAGGTTGCCCCCAAACGTGGTCTGTACGAAATTGTGTCCCTTGCAGAGCGATCACGATTTCACAAACCGACAAAAATGTGCCTTGAAAATATCAAGCGTGATTTCACAGAAGTAGAGATAAAACACATAAAATGCCAATCTTAGACTGGTGAAATTACACCTTGAGATTAACAAGCGCGATTTCTTAGAAATAAAATGAAAATATGAATTACTAATGCGCAACAAATGTTTTAGATGAATATGCAGATGCGAGTAAACAAAAAAAACCTGACAGATAGCAAAAAAGTAGACAAAAGGGAGAAGACCTCTATGTAGCAGATCTCTCCTTATGGCTTCAACACTTGTCCACCAAGGGCAATGACATAATCCAATGCAACAAAAAATAGAGCTTCAATAGACTATATTTCAAACTTGAACAATGAGTACTTGTTAACTTGAGAGTTTAGCTTGCTTGTAGAAGAGAAGACCTCAAGAAAATGGAACTTGGATTAAATTGATTATGGTTGACTGATAAGATCATTTAGTGAAAAATAAGACTTCAAACCCTCCTTTTATAATGGATTTGAAATAATAATGGGCGAGAAAACCAAGGAAGCCGATTAACTTGGAAAATTAGGGTTTTCTAATAAAAACCCCTAATTAGGTGAAATTGCACCCTATCAAGGGCGAGCGTGATTTCGTCGAAAGAGGAGAAAAAGAAGGAAAAAAGGGGAAAAAGAGGTCTAGTCTTGCTTTGGCAAGTCTAGAGGCTCTCTTTGAGGGCCTAATGAAAATGACTCACTCAAGTGGGTCAATTTTTCATTTCTACATTTTACCCCCTCTTTGATGGATTTATGGCCTAATAAATGCGTCAAAGAAGGATGTAGACTCCTATAAGCGAAAGACAACAAGCAGAAAAAGAGTGGTTGGTTTAGAAGAAAAGGGGTGGTGCAAAAATAGTGTCATTCTGGATACTTTCTTGTTTTACATGCAAATCAAGGTATTAGGGACATTAATGCCTCTTAGGCTAGCGTGCCCCCTCGAGTTTCATGAGGAATGTCAAATTCCCAATGAAACTCAAAATGGCAGACTCAGAAGAATAAAGAGCGAAAGAAAAAATAGAAGAAAAGGAAGAAACAAAACATGCATAAAAGGACAAAAGGGGTGAAAATCCTAATTCATTTTCACTGTGTAAGAAGGGAGAAAAGATATTTGGAGAAAAATTGAAGATGGCATTACCAGTGCATCGTTCAGTCGTGAGGGGTGAGGTCAGCATGACAGCAGAGCGAACAGAGGTAAGATAAATAAACCCATCTTGTTGATCATTTTTTCCATTTTTGGCCTTCAATTTGGGTTTTTTGGCCAAATTTGATGGGTTTGTCGCGTATGAACCGATGCGATTTCGTGACCTGATAACGATTTCACCTTGGTTCGTAGTGGTAGGTGAAATCATGTCTGCAAAAAATGGGACGTGATTTCGCAAAAGGAGCAAAAATGGAAAAATCATGCCTACGAAAAAGCAGGCACAATTTTACCAAAGAGAGAAAAGAAGAAAAGAAAGAAAAGAAGAAAAGAAGAAAAGGAAGAAAGATATAGGCAAACAAACTAGCATTAATTTAATTATATTATTTGATGTGTACATATACTGATCAAATTTTATTTTTTTATGGATGCAACTTTGTATACTTAAGAGTCGTGACTGGCGACAGGCTCCTTAGAGGTGGAGCTTTGCAAAAATGGGTTGAGGGAGAGAGACACTCTAGAGGTGGTGGGACTAGACCACATGGCGCCTCTAGTGGAGGTAGACAGAGCACAGTTGACAATGCTAGTAGAGAGGTGGTATCCAGAGTTGTCGACCTTCCAACTACCGACGAAGGAGATGACTGTCACACTAGAGGATGTATGGTGAACCTTACACATCCCCATCAGGAAAAGAGTTGTTTATAAAGCATGAGGGTGATCAACTACATTGCAGTGACTGTTAGGAGGATGGACCCACCAGGGGCAGGAGAGCATGATAGTAGTAGATGACCCTATGGAGCAATATGGAGCTGATCCATTGACAACCGTGCTCTACGAGGTGGTGGCAGGATTATTGATGTTCCACACCAATAGGTGATATATTCCATGGATGATGGCAAACGTAGTAGTTGAGAAAATAGACTCACTAGATTAATAATCATAAGAACTTACAATGCTTTTATAGCACTCCAATCAGTTTGAAATCTCTACTATTATGGAGATCTTACTTGCTCCTACTATGTTTAGAAACACTCTAAACAATTCCCTATATGCTCTCACAACAAAACTGATTTCCTCTCAAATAGTAAAGTTGGTGCAACTATATTTAAATGAATGCTAAATATTTAGAACCTATATACTTTAGGGAAGATACTCTAAAGTATGCTCTAGAGTCCAACATTCTCCCCCTTAAAGTTGAGAGGACTGACTAGACAGTCTCTCAGCTTTATATACTGAGCTTTCACAACTCCTTTGGTGAAGATGTCCGCTATGTTGTCCAAAGTGCTGCAATGTCGTAGCTCAATCACCTGTTTCTCCACCATGTCTCGAATGAAGTGATACTTCATGTCAAAGTGCTTTGACCTGTTGTGGTGGATAGGATTATGTGCCAATTGGATGGCACTCATATTGTCACAGTACAATCTGGTAGGACCACTTTGTCTTTCTCCTATTTCTTCAAGAACTTTTCTCAACCATAAAGCTTGGGTACTAGCATTTGTGATTGCTATGTACTCAACTTCAGTAGATGATAATGCTACAACAATCTGCTTTTTGGAACTCCATGTAATTAGTCCAGACCCAAGACTAAAACAATTTCCTGAAGTAGATTTTCTATCATCTATATTGCTGCCCCAATCACTATCACTAAAGCCAACTAATTTTATAGAATTACATTTGTGGTAATGGATCCCAAAATCCAATGTACCCTTTACATATCTCAAAATTCTTTTAGTTGCTTGTAGATGAAGTTCAGATGGATCAGCCATATATCTTGAAACAAGAGAAACTGCATATTGAATATCCGACCTTGTGTTGGTGAGGAACATTAGACTTCCAACCATGCTCCTGTAAGTGGTCATGTCAACTTTTGGTGCTCCATCTTCTTTGCTTAATTGGATCCCATGACCCGTTGGAGTTGCAACAGACTTGCATTGCTCCATAGCAAATTTCTTTATCATATCTTGAGCATATTTGTGTTGACATATGAAGATCCCTTTACTTGTTTGATGTACTTCCATGCCTAGGAAGTAATGCATCAAGCCTAGATCTTTCATTTCAAATTCTTTCATCATGGAGTGTTTGAACTCCTTATTCATCTTAGCACTACTACCCATGAATATTAGATCATCCACATATAAACATACAATGAGAATGTCTTTACCTTGTTTCATGTAGTAGAGAGTAGGTTCACTTTTGCTCCTAGTGAATCCATACTTTTGAAAGTAGCCATCAAT
The DNA here is from genome assembly GCA_028583015.1 of Wollemia nobilis. NCBI lineage: Eukaryota > Viridiplantae > Streptophyta > Pinopsida > Araucariales > Araucariaceae > Wollemia > Wollemia nobilis. The sequence goes on from JAQPPZ010000733.1 coordinate 12,440,851, forward strand.
GCGTGAGTACCATGCCCTTGGTGCTTGCTTGAGGCCATACAATGCTTTCTTCAATTTGTAGACAAGGTGCTCCTTACCTTGTTCTTCAAATCCTTGAGGTTGTTGCACAAAAACCTCTTCATTCAAGTACCCATTGAGAAAGGCACTCTTAACATCCATGTGTTGAATTTTCCACCCTTTGTGGGCAGCCAAAGAAAGTACTAATCTGATGGTCTCCTGTCTAGCAACAGGAGCAAAGGTCTCCTCATAGTCAATTCCATACTTCTGAGTAAACCCTTTTGCTACTAGCCTTGCCTTGTGTCTTTCAATGCTCCCATCAGCATTGAACTTGGTCTTGTAGACCCATTTACATCCAACACATTTCTTGCCTTTAGGAAGCTCCACTAGCTCCCAAGTATCATTCTTTTTTATAGAGGTCATTTCCTCTTTCATGGCTTGTTGCCATACATCATGAGCACATGCTTTTTCATAACTAGATGGCTCTAGCTCTACACTAGTCATTAAAGCATAGTTTACAACATCTCCCTTAGGCTCTTGGGAGTCATCATCACCATACATGTGCAAATTTTCAAGTCTTTTCAAAACTGCATTCATCTCACTAGCTTGGCTTCTAGTGTACCTTTTTTGGAAATTCTTATCCAACATTTGAAAAGAAGGATGGTGCTGAAGTGTTCTCTTACCTCTTGATGGTGAATCTACATCCATTGGAGAAGAACTTGCTGATCTTTGTGGAGAAGGACTTGGAGTAGCATCTGTTGTACTTGAAGTAGTACTCATGCTTGGGCTTGGAGGAGGACTTCCTTTGCTGTTTTTGGGCTGCACTTGCTGCACTTGAGAGGAACTTGCATCTTGAGATCCATCATCAACAAAAAGTTTTTGATGACCCCATTCTCCCCCTTCATCAAAAATTACATCTCTGGAGATTATAATTTTGTGTGTTTTTGGATTGTAGAGCCTATATGCCTTTGAAGTTTCACAATACCCAATGAAAATACATGCTTGAATTTTGGGATCAAGTTTCTTTCTTATCTCATCAGGAATGTGAGCATATGCAAGACAACCAAAAACTTTGAAGTGTTTTACATTTGGCTTTTTGCCATACCATCCTTCATATGGAGTTATTCCATCTAAACTAGATGTAGGACTCCTATTCAAAATGTAAACACTTGTTCTAACAACATCAGCCCAATACATGTTACTGAGCTTCTTTGTTTGAAGCATTGATCTTGCCATTTCTACAATAGTGCGGTTCTTTCTTTCAGCCACACCATTTTGTTGTGGGGTGTAGGCAGTGGTGAATTGCCTTTTGATCCCACAATCTTTACAATATTTTAGAAATGCATTTGAACAAAACTCCCCTCCTCTATCAGTCCTTAATCTCTTTACAACATACTCACTTTGATTCTCTACATTATTTTTGAAATCCTTGAAACATTCAAAAGCTTCATCCTTAGTTTTCAAAAAATAAATCCAACACATTCTAGAGAAATCATCAATGAAAGTGAGAAAGTAAGAATTGTTACCCAAACTTTTGGTATGCATTGGACCACAAATGTTCGAATGTACCAGTTGTAGTGGATGGCTTGCTCTCCATGCTTGACCTCTTGGAAACTTTATTCTTGAGTGCTTTCCCAAAACACATCCTTCACACACCTCCTTGTTCTCTTCAAATTTTGGCAATCCACATACCATAGCTTGTGAAGTCAACAACTTCAAGCTTGCAAAGTTAAGATGACCATATCTCAAGTGCCAAAGCACACTTGGATTTTCAATGGCTACACTAGCAAGTTGAGCACCTCCTTGTTCCCCAAACTTAAGAGGAAACAACCTATTCTTTGTCATAGGTACTTGTGTAACAACTCTATTACAATTGTTTTTGTCAAAAATTACACATTTTCCATCTTCAAAAACAAGCCTATAGTTCTTTTCCATGATTTGTCCAACACTAAGCAAATTATGTTGGAGTTTGGGGGTGTAATAGATGTTGTTTACCTTCTTTGTGCCTTCTTTGGTTGGAACCTCCATGGCTCCCATGCCTTCAACTTGTAGTGCCTTGTCATCTCCTAATTTGATCTTTGATTTGTAGGTGGAATCCATTGTAGCAAATAACTCTTCTTTGCCACTCATATGATTTGAGCAACCAGTATCCAAAATCCAAGTTTCATTAAGATTTTGATCTGATTTTCCATATGTGAGGAACAAATTTGAAGAAGTTCCTTCCTCTTCTCCATAGTTTCCATAGTTATTACCTTGCCCTTCTTGAGAAGGCTTGGACCAACAATCTCTAGCAAAGTGACCAACCTTGCCACAATTGTAACAAGATTTCTTTGATTTGTCACCTCCTCTTCCTCTTCCTTGGTTGCCACCTCTTGATCTACCTCTGCCTCTTGCTCTTCCTCTTCCTTGTCCTCTTCCTTGGCCTCTTCCTTGTCCTCTTCCATAAGCCTCACCTTCCTTGGATGAGAATGCTTTGTCATCACCTCCAAAGCTTGATGAAGTAGAACCCTGTAATCTCTCTTCATGAGACATCAAAGAACCAATTAGAGCATCAAAAGTTAGAGTAGACAAATCTTTAGACTCTTCAATAATGATAGCAATATGGTTCCATTTATGAAGGAGTGTTCTCAACACTTTCTTCACAACTACTTCAGTTTTTATGTCTTCACCAAGTGTCTCCATTTTGTTTACAATTGCTTTCACTCTCACACAATAATCTCCCACTCTTTCATCATCTTGCATCTTGAGATTCTCAAAATCTCTCTTCAAGGTTTGAAGCCTCACTTGCTTCACTTGATTTCTCCCTTGATAGCTATCTCTCAAGGTTGTCCATGCTTCTAGGGCTGTTGAACAAGAAGCAATCCTTGGAAAGATGCTTTTCTCCAAAGCTGCTTGGAGATGGTAGAGAGCAAATGAGTTTTTCTTTTGGGCATCCTTTTTATTGGTTCTATCAGCTGCACTCAAGGTGGTCCAATCTGCAGGTTCATTGTAGCCTTCTTCTACAATATCCCATAACCCCTTGCCTATGAGTAAGGTCTTCATCTTGATAGACCAATACTCATAATCTAACCCATTAAATTCAGGAATGGGAAGATTGTTATTGGCAGCCATTGATGCTAATCAACAAAACTTTGGAATAATGTAGATAGCTTCTAATACAATATTTTTGCAATAAAGAGTAGAAGCAGATCTTATTTTACTCAATTGACTCAACTTGTTAAGTCAATCTCTCATAATTAACCTCTGATTGCAAAAATACATGCTTCTTTTTTATTTACCAAAATCTCAAGCACCAAATTTATCATAAATCGGCCAATACTGATTGAAACAAACTAAATTTTTACTTATGATATACATATCTAAAAATCCACTAAATTTCAGAAGCAAATTCACACAAATGAGAAATATGTGATCAATTTACTTTTGCCCTTTCTAGATCTTAGAGTGTTTTTTGAGACAACCTCAATGTTTTTCACATAAATCAATCCATACAACTCCAAAATTTCTGAAAATTAAACTCTGTATTCCTGAGACAATAATATGAAAACCCTCTAAATTTTAGAAGAAAATTCGCAAAGGTGAAAAATATGTGATCATTTACTTTTTCCCTTTTTATCACAATTCTGGATCTAGGATTTTTTGAAGAAAAAATCAATATTCACACAAATCGATCAATACAGATCCAAACGACCTGAAATTTTGTCTGAATGATGATTTTATCTAAATAATATTTCTCCCAAAATTTTAGAAGCAAATACCCTGTCTTCCACCTTATACAACCATTTTATTGCAAAACTCAAAATGCTAATAAAATCAGCAAATGAGCTCCAAATTACCTAAAATTTTGATTGCGTCCTCTTGATGCAATTATCTAAAAACCCTCAAAATTTCATCAAAAAATACCTCAGGATGCATGAGATATGAATGATTTAATCGAGCTCTTCCTTGCAACTTTGTTGAGTGTTGGCCACTTGAGTTTCTCTGACAAAGTGCGTGCTTCAGATCTCTTCACGCCACTCTCCATAGGTTTTGATCCGTCTGAGAAAACCTGGCTCTGATACCAAAATGAGAAAATAGACTCATTAGATTAATAATCATAAGAACTTACAATGCTTTTATAGCACTCCAATCAGTTTGAAATCTCTACTATTATGGAGATCTTACTTGCTCCTACTATGTTTAGAAACACTCTAAACAATTCCCTATATGCTCTCACAACAAAATTGATTTCCTCTCAAATAGTAAAGTTGGTGCAACTATATTTAAATGAATGCTAAATATTTAGAACCTATATACTTTAGGGAAGATACTCTAAAGTATGCTCTAGAGTCCAACAAGTAGTAGACATGCGAGACTAGGGAGTGCGGGATTGGTTCACATGGGATCCATATGTAGTGACCCACTTGTACAGGATGTTGTACAACATCATGTAAAAGCGACATATAGAGATAGTCTACACAATATTTCTCTAAGTGTGGAGCTAGGAGCATATAGCTATGTGTATATCGAATGCACTACCAGGACCACTACCTAACCTAGAGCGACCAATTGCATATAGGTGGTCCAAATCACTCGAGTGGGTCTAGAGGACCTATGTCGGGAACCTGCCACTAGCGAGGCAGGTAGTATATGAGTTGAGAGAGACCAAGATTATTTGGTGGCCCTATCATCTACACCCAGGACAGGCTGAGGATAGAGAGGAGCTAGCTAGGGTGAGAAGGATCAGGTGGTTGACTATGAAAAAAGGGGAGTCAAAGCTACACTGATTTGATAGAGTTATATGATAGTTTAGGATCTTGCAGGGGATCCCAAACTTAGGAGACTACTGGCACAAGAGAGTGTATCGAGATCCAACAAAAGTTAGAGGAGACCCCGATCTAGCTAGGTGGGATGAGGAGGATCTAGATGACCTTCCTTACATGGATCCCAGGGTCGACGATGCAGGAGTGGCCTTTGGATACTGGAGGTGGTATAGAGGAGTCATGCCCTAGAGGGTCTCCCCTCCAATATCGATACAAAGTTTCCAAGAGATGAGCCTAGGAATGCAATAAGTTTTTTGAGAGGTTTCTCACAAAGCCACAAAGAAGTAGTAGGGCCAAGCAGCCCTGCGATAAAAACATGCACATGTTCAATTCGAGATAGTGATGGAGGTCATCATCACTATAGAGATCAGGGAGGTAGGAACAACTATAGTCACCCCTACAAAGGTTTAGGTACCACTGAGTGGAGGAGTGGGAGAGACCTCCACATCAACAAAAGTTAGCCTAGGCGAGGCCTCAAGCTAGGAAGATTTGAGGAGGGAGATAGAGGCACTACGAGCATAGGTATCAACTCTTCAGAGGGATATGGATTTAATCCTAGAGGATAAATATAAGAGGATTAAGGGGCTATGAAGTACCTTAGGCACCGTAGAGATAGATAGGGATGCAACTTGAGTAGAGGCTGATCATATTTAGGGGGAGGCGAGTCATCTGGATTCAGAGCATCAGAGAGCTTGGGTAGAGGGGATGGCTGTTGTTGGGAGCAACCAAGATAGCAATGAGATTCGACTACTATAGGTGAAGCTATAGAGGATAGGAGAGAGGTTGGAAGTGGTCGTGTAAAAGGCTACCTTCTACAAGATCATGTACTAGCAGGTAGTACCAAAGGGATAGTGGATGAGACTTCCTCCATCCCTATAGTCAACGAGCAAGTTACGATATCAGTCATGGATGATATCTTGATCCATGAATATGCCCCCACTGAGGCCACTTTTGATGGGTGGGGCTGAGGAGATAGGCTCCTAGAGCTAGGGCTAGGTATCAAGACGACTTACCAATTTTTTATTATGGCATGCATATTGAGGGATTGGTTGAGTGTACTAGGATCGAAATATGGTACATTGACCAAAAATCTATGTATCTCTCTCTTTTCGAGTAATACCTGAAGAATTCGGCGAAGCACTTGATTCATTCTCATTAATTCAATATAAAGAATTTACAAAGTGGTTGAACCAACTAGTTGGTTAACCAACGACTTAGAGATCGCCTACGAGCGATTATTTTGCAATAATGAAATACAATAACAATATATGCTATATGTTAACATCCCCCCGTATTACATTATTGGCAAATTCCAATCGTATCTCGAAATTTTTCATACTTGATACGTCCAAGTGCTTTGGTAAAGATATCTGCAACTTGTGCATCGATAGAAATGTACTGAAGTTGTATATGGTGCTTTGGAACTTCATCTCGAATAAAATGACATCTGGTATCAACATGTTTGGTACGTTCATGAAAAATTGGATTTTTGACAAGATTCAAAACACCTTGATTGTCGCAAAACAAATGAAGTGGAAGATTCTTTGGAAGGCCCATGTTTGTAAAAATGCGACTTAACCACATTATCTCGCAGACTGCTTCACTCGGTCGCACGATATTCTGCTTCTGTTGAAGATAGAGCAACCACATGCTATTTCTTACTGTGCCATGAGATTGGTCCAGAACCGAGATGAAAAACATATCCAGAAGTGGATTTACGATCATCCAAAGATCCAGCATAATCTGAGTCTGTGTATCCAAGTAAGAAAAAAATATTATTCTTTCTATATTCTAGACCATAATTTGTACTACCACGAACATAATGAAGAACTCTTTTTGTTGCTTTCCAGTGACTCATCTTAGGCTCTTGCATGAATCTTGAAAGATATCCCATAGCAAAACGAGATCCGGTCTCGGTATTTGTCAGATATAGGAGACTCCCAATCAACTGGCGATAGCGAGTTCCATCTACCTGAGGTGACTGATCATATCGAGATAACTTAAGTCCTTGCTCCATTGGAGTTGCTTTGGACTTACAATTAGTCATCCGATATTTTTCCACTAAAGTCTTGGCATATTTCTTTTGAGTTACTCGAATATGAAACTGTTCTTGAGTAAATTCTAAACCAAGACAATAGTGCAGAAGTCCTAGATCTGTCATTTCAAATGATTGCTTCAAGTCATTTTTCACTAAGCCAATCATACTTTCTGAGCTTCCTGTGATGATCAGATCGTCTACGTAAAGTACAAGAATCACTATATCAGAACCATTTCGCTTGATATAGAGATTTGCATCTGAAGGACTTCTTTCGAATCCATGTTGCACAAGGTGACTGTCTATCTTGATATACCAAGCTCGAGGAGCTTGTTTTAACCCATACAAGGATTTAATCAATTTGCAAACTTTTTGTTCTTTTCCCTTTTCTACAAATCCTTCTGGTTGAGTCATATATACTTCTTCTTGTAAGTCACCATTCAAGAAGGCACTTTTAACATCCATCTGATGTAATTTCCACCCAAACTGAGCTCCCATGGCACAAAGTACACGAATGGTAGTCATTTTTGCAGTAGGGGCAAAAGTCTCTTCATAATCTATGCCTTCTTTCTCGAGCATATCCCTTTGCAACAAGCCGGGATTTATGCTTATCAATAGACCCATCTGCCTTATACTTCACTTTGAACACCCATTTGTAACCTATGGGTTTCTTTCCTTTTTGCAGATCGACTAACTTCCAAGTATTATTTTTAAGGAGAGATTGATGTTCTACATCCATGGCCTCTTTCCACTGTGGTTCATCAAGTGCATATTGAACCGTTGTGGGTTCGTTTATATTCAATGTAGACATATAAATTCTTTCTCCATCCTTTTCTTCCTCTCTATCATTTTCTGTACCCACTGACAAATCATCAAAGTGTTGACAAAGTTCGTCAACCTCTGAAGTAGATTCTTCTGCTCTCATCTTTTGAGTCATACTGCGAGTACATGGCCTATCAAGAGATAGATCTGGAAGTGATTTCAACTTAGCATCTCTTAAAGTGCTAGTATACCATTTTGGAATTTTTTGTTTTTGCGGTGGAAGTTGAACCTCCTTCTTAGGCTCTTCTTCATCTAGGTATACAGTTGTGGATGTGTCTTTTGATGTGAGAGTTTCATCAAATATAACATCTCTACTTACATGTGTCTTCTTGGTCTTAGGATCAATCAATCGATAACCTTTTGAGTACTCATCATAGCCAAGAAAGATACACTCTAGGGTTTTCTCATCCAACTTCCTCCTTTTCTGTTTTGGAATGTGCATGAATGCTTTACATCCAAACACCTTCGGATGAGCAATGGAAGGTTTCTTATCACTCCATGCTTCTTGTGGAGTCTTCCCTTGTAGAGCTCTAGTGGGTGCTCTATTTAGAAGGTATGATGCTTGTGTTTATCGCTTCGCCCAATATTGATCCTCAAGATGTGCTCCTTTTAGCATACATCGAACCATTTCCATAATGGAACGATTTCTTCTCTCTCGCAACTCCATTCTGCTGAGGTGTATAGGCTGTAGTCAGTTGCCTTTTGATTCCATGTTTCTTAAGAAACTCTAAAAACTCTTTAGAGGTGTATTCCCCCCCTCGATCTGAGCGGAGGGTCTTGATAAAACATCCCGACTCCTTCTCAACAAGTTTCTTGAACTGTTGAAAGTAGAGAAGTGCTTCTGATTTCAATTGAAGAAAGAAAACCCACATCTTCCGTGAGTAATCATCAACGAATAGTTGAAAATACCTTTTCCCACCATAGCTAGTTGACATAGGACCACACAGATCAGTATGTACCAGCTCTAAAGGTTTTGCAGCTCGAGAGGAGCTTGTTTCAAAAGGCACTCGATGTTGCTTCCCGCTAAGCAATCCGAGCACACTGGTAAGGTAGATGAGAGAGGTGGAAGACCTTTAACCATCTCATATTTGTGTAATTCAAGAAGATATCCAGAACTGAGATGCCCATACCGCCGATGCCAGAGAGAGGTGGCCTCCTTTGTAGTTGCAGCCATAGCAACATGGGGAGTGGAAATAGCATCGAGAATAAACAAGCCATGTTTGTAAGATCCGGTGGCAACATGTTTACCACAATGTGTGATAAAGCATCTCTTCTTGCCATTTACAACTCGAAACACGACTTCCATGTTTCTATCCAACATTTGAGTGACTGAAAGTAGATTATTTGCTAAGCCTGGAACATAAAGAACTTTTTCAATTTGACAATTACCATCAGGAAGAGACACAGAAATATCCCCTTCTCCTTTTACTTGATATACCTGATTATCAACAATTGTGATCGGCTTACCCTCTTTCTCCACAAAAGTATCAAACCATGATTTATCCCCAGTCATGTGTTTGCTAGCTCCTGAGTCAATATACCATACATCATCTATCTGAGAAGACGAAGTATGAGTCATGAGCACCTTGTGTGCTCTTTCAGAGTCAGAATCAGAATCAGAATCAGGAGAAGGTGAGTCTGAGTTGGATTCAGCATAAGCCACATGGCCTTTAGATTGTTTATGCTTATTGTATTTTTTCTTATGCTTGCCCTTCTTGTGGGAACCTCTCTCATTTGGTTGCTTGTTTTTGAACCAACACCTGTTGGTGTCATGGTTATTCATGTCACAAATTTTGCAATATTTTGTATCTTTTTGCTGAGATTGCTTCCCTTTTCCTTTGGAAGAAGCACCTCCTTTTTGAAACTGGCCTTGCTGTTTACCACTTTGCTGAGTGGAGAGAGCATTATCTGGCATGTCATCTTTCTGGACCTGAGTTGCCTCCTCAGTCTGAAGCAAGTTTACCAGTTCCACAAATGAGACTTGTCTCGCAGAAACATTGAGAGAGGTGATCAACATCTTGTAGGAACTTGGTAATGCTCTCAAGATAACAGAATTCAAGACATCATCATCCACGAGTTTTCCCATAGCATTCAATTTTGCTTTCAAATCTGCCACTCTACATAGGAATATGTCAATCTGTTTCTCCGAACTCATACTGAGATTATGTAGTTGAGTTTGAAGATGAAGAATAGTGGATTGATTCTTCCCTTCATATACTCGTGAGCAAAGCATCCCGGGCTATCTTACTAGTTTTTGCATCACAAATATGAGGCTGCACCTCATCTGCGGTAGCAAGTAAGATAAATACAAGACTCTTCTTGTCTTTCTTATCCCAATCATCTTGATCTGTTCTTGTTGTTTGAGGACGTTTTTCAATGCCAGAAACTACATCCCATAAATCTTCCAACTGAAGTATGGCTTTCATCTTTGTCTTCCATGGAACAAAGTTAGGTCCCTTCAGCAATTGAGAATCTGAGAGATACTTATGAATTGTGGCCATTATGAAAGTTCCTTATATCACCAATTGGTCTCCCTTTCTTTATACCTCGCGGATCGTTATATTGTAACCATTCAATATACACCCGCCCTTACGTGAGGGAAACTATAGGTATATAGGAACAAGTATACCACTCAATATGTACTCGCCCTTACGAGAGGGAGACTATAAGTACATATGAGAAGCACAATATATTGAACATAGGCGATACTGAAAGAGCATCGTGTTGTTAATGACACCTACCATAGAAAGTTTTATTTCGCATGCGTGGGGCGTAACTTCCCCTAAACACTTTGGAAAAAAGAGCTTTCGTCAAGATTTACGCCTAACAACAATCACGATGTGGGTATGAAATGGGAAAAAACAAAAAACTGGTTTGCCTTATTTCTCCCCGATGATTTATAGAGAACAAGCTCAGACGTCGTTGTTGCAGCTATATTAGGCGGCGAATACAGTAGTCCAAAGCACGACAACATTACCTGTAAGTGTGGACCAGAGGTATCTCAAATACCGAACGCTGTTGTGCAATAAATTGCACAAATAGGGTATAAATTTGGGGTCTTATATATATTTTTAATTTATGATTGATAATGCAAGAAAAAAAGAGTATTTAAATGCAAATAAAAATCATAAATGCCCGCAAATTATAGCTCCTATTACAATTTCCCCCCTTTGTCTGACAATTTTGCAAGGGAAAAAAATGAAATTGGTGAACTCCCCCCTTCAAATTTCAAAATAGACAAGAATTTTGGAAAAAATACCTAGAGAAACTCTCAAAATTGGTGCTGGCAAAGCGTCACTATGTCCTGGCAGGCGTCAACTGGCAGTATTCGACGTCAAAAATGCATGTCAGGTGTCAAGGGCGCCGCGCGGGCGTCAACAGTGTCGTACAGGGCGTCACTGGTGCTGCGCGGGCGTCAACTGTTCTGCGCGGGCGTCAAATGTTCTGCGCGGGTGTCAACTGTTCTGCACGGGCGTTAACTGTTCGGCGCGGGCATCACTGAACTGCTGCGGCCAAAAAAAAAAAAAAACTGCCGTCACATAACCCCCGAAGAGGTTTGAACCCACGATCTCGCACCAAACAGCGTCCGCACTTGCCACGGGAGCCAGATGGCCCGATGAGACCAAACGTACAACAGGTGCTAAAACAGGTGTGTTGCGGCCAGGGATTTGAAAAAAAAATAAAAATCCCACATGGCCTGTGCGGCCACTGTGGAAGATTTTAAGTTTGGGGGAAAGCAGGTAAGCTTTCGGTTGCCTTCGGGCAACCAACCCCACCCCTTTTGGCCTCCGCAACCTCCGTACGTCCTTCGTCTGCCTCACGCACCTCCGTCTGCCTGCTGCCTTCGTCCTTGGTCCGTCCTCCTGCTGCCTTTCGTCCGTCTGCTATCGTCCGTCCGCCTGCTGCCTTTCGTCCGTCCGCCTGCTATCGTCCACCTGCTGCCTTCGTCCTTGGTCCGCCCGCCTGCTGCCTTTCGTCCGCCCGCCTGCTGCCTTTCGTCCAACTGCTGGTCAAACACAGGTCCTTACATCCGTAGCTCTGATGCCATGAAGAATTCGGCGAAGCACTTGATTCATTCTCATTAATTCAATATAAAGAATTTACAAAGTGGTTGAACCAACTAGTTGGTTAACCAACGACTTAGAGATCGCCTACGAGCGATTATTTTGCAATAATGAAATACAATAACAATATATGCTATATGTTAACAGTACCAAGTTGCGTTTGTTATGATTCATTGATTTGTGTGTGCTTTGTGTGTATGCATATTATTTATTGTTATGTCTTTTGTGATTTTTATAATTGTGATGTTTTATGTATGAAACTAACTATGCAATGCATGGACTATATGAATGCAAAATGAGGTAGATACAAGATAGAAGAAGAAGCACAAGGAAGAAAATAAGAAGAAGAAAAAAAGAATGAAAAGAAGCAAAGGTCAATAATCATGAATGAAAAAGGGTGATCGAAGCATGGTGTTTGAATCAATGTAGATCGTGGTAGAGCAGTGTGACCAATCATTGTGAATAAAACACAAAGATGAAGTTGAACCTGCTATGGGTGTAGTGCTTGTTAATATGGATAGATGATCAAATGCTGAAGCGTGACCTGCTGTGGGTGGTTGTTAACTAGTGATTGCTATGGGGTGATTACCACTAGGATGTATGTCATGGCCTACTGAAATGACCACAAAGCTTATCCTATAATGAGGTGTTGGACTTACTGAGTCAAGAGGAGTATAACCTAGTAGAGAAACATGATTGACGAACAAAAGATACCTGCTAGGATGTATACCATCCCATGTGGGGTGTAGTATATGTAGATGAAAGGAGTTAATGAGTGCTATCCTCAATAGGGGTGTGATGTGTGCAACGTGTGAAAGCAAAAGCAAAGAAAGACCACTTGTGAATGTGTGCAAGTGCTTATAATAAGTAAAGAACAACCATAAGAAGGTAGAAGGACATATATCCTTGTCTAGGTAAAAGATATAAGAAAAGGAAAATTCATAAAAAATGTGATATGGACATATCCACAAGAAGCTATCATCCTTGACTTGAGGGAAAATGATGGTCATGAATAATATTTTTAAGGCCAAGGAGTTCAAGAAAGCAACAAGTAGGAAGAAGAAGAAGAGGAGGAAGAAGAGGAAGAGTCCCTAGGGTGGGGATTTTGCTAGGCATCATAGCCCTAGTGAAAGTACAATGCATGTAAGCTACAACCTAACTAGGTATCCTCACATGCCATTGTCACAAAATTCCTAAAAATCTATACGATTAAGTAGTCATGAAGAAGCAACCATGCAAAAAAAATATCAATCAAACATGTAAGTTGAATTATATATCAGGAAAATCATGCAAAATATGACAGACAACAATGCAATTATGAGCAAGTAGATGGATGCAACATAATGAAAATATAAATTGCATGCTTAATTGATGATTAATTTTAGTTGATTAATTTAAGCAAACAGAATGATAGTAAACACATATTCTGAATGTGCATCCTATCTTGACAAAGATAATAGGTGTACCATGAACTACTTCATCAAAGAAACTTCTAGAATACAAGCCATCCTAATGATTAGAATCATAGAGAGGCTTCTTCGTAGATTTTTCTTTGATATCCATAGTATGATAATCAATACATTCTCGAACAAACCCATCATTATTAACATAAGGAGGAGCAATACCTAATTTTGCAAGGTCTCTATAGGACAAAAAAGTAGGGTCCTTCCTAGAAAAAAAAAGCTTACCTCTTGAACACACATAATTAATCATATTACAAAACAAGATCTCAAAAGAATAAGGGGGACCATCATCCTCGTCACCCATTTTTGACTTTTGATGATCCAAATATTTAGCATAAGTCATAAGATGATCATCATTGTTGAATGGTAAAGGTTGGTTTTTGTTAGGTATGAAACCTATGCCACATATTCCAGGCTAGATCTTAACATCCAAGGGCTTTTGAATACCTTTCTGTTGTGGACACAAATATTTACCTACATATCCTATACTAGATAGGATTTTTTTAGGAAGTGGGTAGTAATTAGAAAGACAACAATGAGTGAAAGAATGCTCAATGGAAGAGGGGTTGCTACCATGCATTTTTTCTTTGAAGGTAGTTCTTATGAAGATAACGGTACACGTGCCAATGTGTTCAACATCACCTCTCTTATAGGGTAAACCCACAGTCCTTGGTGAAGGTGGTATATTGGTAAGATCCAGAAGAGGCTCTTGAAGAAACTAATTATCTTGATCTCTTGATGAAACATTTATTTGAGGTTCCTCATTCATTCTTAAGTTTTTGAATTGCTCTGATATTTGAGATGAGGAATGTAGAGAAACGATTTATAAAATATAAGGACAAAGGTTGAAATCAGATTGAGCTTACTCGACCATTAAACAATATTTAAATGGTCAGAGGTCACTCATAATGGTGATAACTTGATCTTTTAACTCAAACTTCAAACATTGATGAAGAGTAGAAGGGATGGCCTTTATTGCATGAATCCAAGGACGTCCAAGAAGAAGATTAAAATATGCAGGGTAATACACCACATAAAACAAAGTATCCAAGATCTTGGGTTCGACCTTAAGGGGAAGGGATACAAAATTGCAGGCTTCTTAAGACTCATTGTTGAAATCTTTGATGATAATATCATATTTAGTCAAGTCTTCCTCCTTTAACCTAAATTTTTGAAAAAATTGATAAGTGAACAAATTGAGGGAAGAACCATTATCAATCAAGATTCACTTGATAAGAGTATCCTCAATAAATGTTGTAATGTAAAGGGAAGAATATCCTTGTAAGTATGAGGAAGGCTTATCATATGATAATGAGATATGATGTATCCCAAGAGAACCTACAACATTAACTACAACACTAGGGAAAATATCTGGAGGAATATATTGTTGCTTTAGAAATTTCAACAAAGCTTCTCGATGGGTAGGGGAAGTTTGTAAGAGCTCTAAGATAGAGATCTTAGCTGGAGTATTAGCTAGCTATTATTGGAGATCGAAGGAAAATTTAGATTGAGGACTCAATACCAAAGGTGGTGTTCCTATATCTAAAATCTTTCTTTGATTATTCCTCAAAACTAAAGTGGGTTGTGGTGTAGAACGCTTTTCTTGTTGATAATGCTGAGTCGACTGAGCCTGAACTTGTCTTCTTGTAGTTACCCCAAGCATGCCAACCATATTACCATTAGGAGGAGGTTCATTATGATAGGACACCTAATTATCTTCCTGTTGACCATGCTTTGGTAATGGATCCTTGAATATTTCCATATCTTGATTTGTTGTCAGTGTTTGTTGAGTAGAAGATTGATTGTTTGATGACTGATAATTCCTTACATCAATACAACCTACATAAATCAAATCCTATACCACATGTTTCGACTTCTTACAAGAATTTGTTCAATGTCCTCCTACCCTGTGGTATGCACAATGTTGCTCTGCCTTGTACCAATTAGCTATAGTATCTAGTTTCCTAATGGGAGGTAACTCAATCATGTTGGCTTTCAAAATTTGTTTCAAAACTGTTTCCATAGATATGCTAAGCTTTGTGAAATTCCTTTGTGGAGGTTTTGAAGTATCATATTTTGTAGGTTGTTAATAATATTATTAACAGGCCTATTTTTCATTGCACCATCACCTCCTATATGCTTATTTTTATGATGTGACTTGATATTTTTATCTTCCTTCATTTTGAGTTGGCCTCTTCTAATGAGGGTCTGTTCTACTTCTCTTGCTAATACAATTACTTGATCAAAATATGTGATAGTTGTTGTCTCTAAAGCATAAGATAATTGTTCTTGCAAATTTCCAATAACGTTTTCAAGCATGTCTTTAGGAGGTAAAGTATATCTCAAATGTCCAATCAGACTTCTCCAACAAGACAAAAATTCTGAAAAACTGTCTTCTTTACCTTGCTTTAAATCATAGACATTTTTTATTGTCACATTCTTTTAAACATAAGCGCCAAATTGTTGAACAAATAATTCTACTGTTTCTTCAAAATTCCTCAAAGAATGATTTGGCAATTGATAATACTACTCTAATTCCATGCCACCAAGACTCTTAGGGAATGTTTTTAGTAACAATATGTTATCATATATGAGATCATGGCAAGTTGTTCTAAATCTTCGTAGATGCTCAATTGGATCTTCTGTTCCCTTATATATAGGTAAAACCACTATAGAAAAGTGCTTAGGATAAGGTCTAGCAACAACAATGGAATCCAATGGTTGGTTGCACATCTTTTTATAACTATAAGTGAAATATGAAGGCTAAATCAAATCCACTTTTGAAACCAACTTTTTTACCATATTGGCCAAGTTTTGCACCTCTGTATCATTAGTATGCAATACCCCTAGATTCCCTAAGGGAGTTATATAGGTGGGATGTTGAAAAGGCATTTGGTTCATGTTGGAGGTATTGATACTGTTGTGATATGTGGTATCTTGTTGGAGAGGATAATTAATCTCTAGTGGAGCAGAAGCAAAAATATTGAGATTAGCAGATTGAGGAGGAAATTGAATACAATTTTGAGTGACACTACTAGTTGGAAGGACTTGTGGACTCCTTTCAATGTTGGTGGTTATAGTAGTGGCACAAGTTGGTTGGTGTCTTAGATTATTAGGATGCAAAGATTCTCATAAGGAGTTGTTTTGAACATACTTAGGAGAATCTACTGAAGGAGGAGTCTCACCTTTTTGAGTTGAGCCTCCTACTCCATACCCTTCAATATTTTATATCTATTAATTTATATAGAACCCTAGAGATGCTCAAATTATGTAAAAATGAACCCACCATCGGGCCCTTCAATGGGATAAAAGTTTGCTTTAGTTTCAATATTATCTTGTTCTTCTAAATCCATGTTAGGATTCTCTCTATAAATATGATCATCTTTTGAAGGAACATAATCAGATTCAAGATGATTTCGCTGACTTCTAAGGAAAGGAGTCATTAGAAATAATGAAAGGATAAAGGAGAAAACTAACAAAAAAACATAAGAAAAACTTTTAAGATGTTAATATTCAGAAATCAGACAAGCAAAATTAATGGTCATATTTAAAATTTTCAAAAGAAAAAGAGGTTTTCACATCAGGTTCACAAAATAATGTAGAGGGGAAAACTGCCATACCACATGATTCTCGACTAGATTCGTTGGGAAGCTAAGGTGACCGTGGGGGTATGTTGTTCTCTACACATCAGTGTAAAAAGGAGGGAAAGGGTTCACTAGGAACAATTTTAGGACTCGCTCCAAGTTCGGGATGGAATGTGTTGATATGTTCAGTTTAAGACAATCACCTATATTTGGATTTTCTAGAATTACGCTATGAAAGATAAAGGACAATGTATAAAATATAGAATGCAAGAAAATAAGAGCTAACCCTAGAATGATTCTTTGTTTAATGATTTCTAACCTAAGGCTTCAAAATAGAAAACCTTCAAGCAAGAGTTCAAGGGAAGATGCACAAACAATGTTAACCCTAAATGCACACTAAATGCTTTTATCTTTTAAATGCCTAAAAATTTTAAGTAAATTTATTTCCTTTTATTTTTATGATCTAGGATTTTAACAGAAATAGAAATCACACAACAAACAGTCTATAGATATATCAGAACACTTATCTTATCCAACGGTTGATCCTAGCTTTGTCTTTCGTTCAACAATATCCTTTAATCTAGACTCCTATAATTCTTGCAAAATAGCTTTACAAACACTTTAAAAAAATATGATTAGTGTTAAGGGGTCTTCTTAGGCTGTTGTATGGTCAATAATCAGAGGTGTAGCAATCAAGCCCCCTAGGTCCTTTTAGCTGACTTTGGAAAAAATGAAATTTGACCTTTTGGAAGATGAACAAGCATAACAAAATGTAATAGAACAAAATAATGAACAAGATATAAAATGCAATGATATGATCTAAACACAACATGTAACACATATCTAGGGTTTGGGGGTAGCAGGTTGCCCCTAAACATGGTTTGTGCAAAATCACACCCCTTGCAAAGCAATCACGATTTCACAAACCGACGAAAATGTGCCCTAAAAAATATCGAGCATGAAATCAATATTTTTAGGGCATGTTTTCATCGATTTATGAAATCACTTGAAGCCATAAGGAAAGATCTACTATGTGAAGATCATCATTCTTTTATCTGATTTTTTGCTATCTTCCAGGTTGTTTCTGTTTGCTCGCATATGCATATTCATCTAAAAATTCTATTGCGCATTGGTAATTCACATTTTCATTTTATTTCTGTAAAATCATGCTCGTTAATATTGAGGTACAATTTCACCAATCTAAGATTGAATTTTTTTGTGTTTGAAGAGACCCTAGAAGGAGGTCCTATTGAAAAGTATGATAGAGAGAAGTATATTCTAGATTAATATTTGGCTAGTCTTTCCACAGGGTTGAAGAAAAACTCGTGAAGACTAGGACTCAACATAGATTTCTTTCAACTAGTTTTAAGAATAGCTAGTAAAGTTTATTGCTTTTAGAATTTTGGAAATTTAAATGTATTTGGTATAATTTTTTGTTGCAGAAAATTAGTTCTCAGAAGTTGAGAAGCTTCGTACAACTGATAGAGAAGAATTTCACCTTCGGTTGCCTAAAATTCTATGTGCTTTCCTCATGCAAGGATTAGTTTTTGAGCTACAATAAAAGAGTTGACATTGCAGATTAAGAAGGTCTAAGAAGAGGCCTCATTGAAGATTGAAGACTACAGATTGAAGCTAGAAGAAACCCAATAGAGAGGTCACATTGAAGAACTTCCAGATTTGGAAGATTGAATATTGAAGGACTAAGAAAAGGTCTTATTGCAAAGTTGAGAAATAACAAAATTTGGAGATCCAAGAATGATATCTCATTGTAGGATTCCCATAGTTGGAAGATTGAAGAGACCAAGGAAAGGTCTAATTGAAGTTTTGAGAAAGAAACTTGAGTAGCTACTGAATTAAAATACCTAAGAGAAAAGGTCTCAAGAGAATTTGGAGAAGAAGAACGATAGATAAAGCCTCATTGCAAAGTTGAAGAAGTGGCCATTGGAGGATATTTGAAGAAAAGTCATGAAAAAATATTACAAGCAGGAGAAGCTCCTAAAAATAAGAATTTAGGATAATTGTCGCCATCCGACAACAAGCCCAAAAGGAAGAAGGTTTAATCAAGAAGTTTGCCATAATTTTGAGAAGGTTTTTGAAGACCTCATGACATTCAAATTATTGAGGAAGAAGACAACGAAAGAGATTAGATTTGGAGTTAGAATTCGAGAAGAATATTGAATAAGGAAGGAGAATTGAAGAGGCCATAGTTTTGAGAAGTTTGAGGATAGCCACGAAGGTTTTGAAGGCTGATTTTTAAAAGGAGAAGGTTGTTGATTTTCAAAATAGAAGTTGAAAGGTCACAGGACAACAAGTTGAAGAAAGCTTAGAGCTGCGATTTGGAGAAGTTTTGGAAGTACTCTTGTATATCCAATTGAAGGAAGGATTGATAGCAAAAGAAGGTAGAAAATTAGAAGATTATTGGACATCAAAGAATCAAATTTTGTGAGCAATAATTTGAGAGGTTTGAGCTATGAATTTGACCAACATTTAAAAACAAAGTGAGCTACATTTTGAAGGAGTTTAGGGACAAATCTGGAAGCTTTGGGCAACAAAGCACAGGAGGATTTAGAAGTATTTGAAGGAGGATAATTGTTATAAATTTGGATAGCAAGAGGGCATTATTTGTAGCTGCAAATTTCAAAAGTTAAAATCATATATTTGAAGGAAAAATAAGGAGAAAAATTGACAACAAGAGAGCTGATTTTAGGGCAAAAACTAGAGCTATAAATTGATAATTTTGGAGCAAAAAAATAAAAGGGAGTGGAGTTGCAAAAAAACATAAATTTGAGATAGCAAATTATCAAGAAGACTAGCCACAACGAATGCTATAAGAGGTGTGTAATATTGATGCTATAAAGTGTTCTTATACAAGTATTTATTTATTTATTTTTTGAATTTACATGGTGGAATCGGTAGCCACCACGAATCCAGGCAGGTTGTCCAGCTTTTATGGCCGCCACAGTATTCTGTGCTGTCTGCCCTAGAAGCCGCCACATAGATATTCACGCAGTCCGCCCCTATAACCACCATGCCACAATCATTTTAAACCTTTTACGCCGCTGAAAGCACCAAGAAATCTTATACAAGTATTAAAAGTAGTTATTTCAAGTTTTTAAAAGCACCATATTAGAGTTGTTAAAAGCTCACAAAAAGAAGTATGAATTAAGTGTCTCCAAGACAAGTAAGGATACATTATCATCATTCTAAAATCTTCAAAATATAACAGCAAGAATTAGAGTTAAAAAGTGCTAGAAGGGAGTGAAAAGGAAAAATATAATATGTTGTTTTTTATAACAAAAATCGCAACTTTATTCTAAGATTTGTTGGATTAAAAAAAGGCCAAATAGTGGTCAAAGCTAAGGTAGATTTAAGGTGTCTAAAGACACCAAGAGGAGCACCAAAAATTGCAAAAATGTTGGTGAAGAAAAACCACCAAAAAGAGTGGTAGATCCACCAAGTAAAGCACCATTGAATAACAAAGGTTGAGTGTCATAGAAGAGGAGCCAAGGTGAAATTGAAGCATAGGAGGGCAAGAGTCCAAACACTTCCTAGAAGAAGAGCCATAAAACATAAGTGAGGATCCACCACCTATAGGAGAAGAGCCACCATGAAGAAGCACTCATACAGGAGCACTAAGTGGATACGAGCCACCATTGTAGAAGAGGAAGCATTTTTTGCAAGCTCATAAATGTAAACAAAAAAAGAAGACAAGTTTTGGATATTGAAAAGGCATAAAGAGAGACCAAAGATCTAGGGTTTTACAACTACCAAAAAATAAAGCGAAGAATATGTTAGTTTTTGAGGTATATTTAGTGGAAGAGATCTATTACAGGTCCTAATACGATGCAAAAAATATGAAAGAAAGGAATTCTGCAATATGATTGAAATATACTATCAATATAGTGGTAAAAATACAATGCAGTATAGAGGTAATAGTCACTCCATTAATATAAGCTAAATAACTACATTGTACTCCATCCAGGAGTTCTACTACTATCTACTACTCTCTACAATAACGAACATGATATGCTTGATATGAACTTGATCTGTACTTGATATCACTATCATGACCTTTATATAGGAAGATAGATTCCTTAGCCAACACTCCACCTAGTTGTACAAGGGGACACCTTGCACATTGATACTTGTGAATTTATTACATTACTTGAAGTAAGTAGCTAACTTCCCCCTAAAGTAATATCCTACTCTAACTATGTACCAAAGGTGGTATATTTACATGACCCAAATGATGTAATATACTCTAACTCTAACACCCCCATGTATTACATTATTTGGATATTGAATATTTCAATATTCAATATGAATCTTCTTCTATTGGGTACTAGAACTTGTATCCTCCTTCATTGCTTACTGTAATTTGATAAAGCAAGTAGTTAGTGTTTTCATATGATGCAAAGAGAGTTGTAGCTGAGGGATTTTTTATCTTTTGAAAATGCTTGCCTAGTTCAGTCTTTATGGTTTCT
The DNA here is from genome assembly GCA_028583015.1 of Wollemia nobilis. Classification (NCBI taxonomy): domain Eukaryota; kingdom Viridiplantae; phylum Streptophyta; class Pinopsida; order Araucariales; family Araucariaceae; genus Wollemia; species Wollemia nobilis. The sequence goes on from JAQPPZ010000733.1 coordinate 12,462,102, forward strand.
TTGCTATTCATGTTTTCTTTGCTATGATCTCTTCTAGAATGCATTTCTGCATTGATACTAGTGGAATTTCTATTCCATGAGAAGTCAGTCTATCATCATAATAATTTTGATTTGTATTGCTAGCTTGCTTCATGTGTTGAGTGGGTACAAACACAATTAATTATAGGTAAATCATAAAACACTCCTTAGATGTGAATATAACTATCTTTTGAGAATTCCACCATGCCTTGAAGAGGTTTTCATGAAGATAACCAATTAATTATTCAAAGCTACCCTCTTTTGCTTCTTTAAGAAACAAGGAGAATCTCTCCTTATCACTAGTTGATAGATTCTCATATCCTTCAAGGGTATCTATCAAGTTTTGAGAATACAATTTTATTTCATGAAATAATTATTCATTAATAAAGGAATTTCTTAATATTTCATCCACATTTCTTTTTGATAGGTTTTGAGATAGTGTTTCTTGCTATTCCTTAAAGTTGTAGAAATGGAGTTGATAGAACCTTTGTAGTATTCTACCTTATGACTCCCTAGTATGTGAATTTGATTTGATAAAATCCTTTATGTTTTGTAGAAATCTTATGACACCCGAATTAATTAGGTACTTGATAAAATTTGATGAATGTTATTATTATCAAGTTTTGTAGAATACTTATGACTCCCTAGTGATTTTGGATATGCTATATGAGTGATAAAGTGCTTTTGTGAATAGTAGTTCAATTTTGGTTGATTTTGTAAAGTTTTGTAAATAGAAAAATCAAATTTTATTACTCCTTATTACTCCTATTGAACTAAGCGCTTTCTAATTTGATATGGTTCTAATGGTTGGATTTCTTTTGTCCCTTTAATGTGATTTTGAGACAAGTATACCAATTAATTTCTAACTCTTGATATTCCTTAATGAAACTCCTTTTATAGCCTTTGATATTTTGATATTTAATGTTTCTAAATTCCAATAACCTACTTTGGTGTAGTACTCCTTAGAACTCCCTAATATGGAATATTAAAAAACAATAATATTTGCAATAATAGAAATTTAATTTTTCTAGGTAGAAATCCTTATTTCTCCTATGTTTTGAATTGCAAATATTAGACTATTTTGATATATATTTTACTTTAATTTTGCTTTCAAATATGGTTAATTTTCCTATAAATTCAACCTTATATTATACCCTTATAACTCCTTTGAATGAAAGAAAATTAGAATAAGGTAAATTCTTACCTTTATATTACTGCAAACCTTCTATGTATTCAGCACAAAATTCGAATGTGTATGACAACAATATCAAAGGTTTCTCTTAGGTGCTATGAGCAATGGTAGACTTTAATTTCACTTCACTTCACTACTTAAATGGTGGCACCTCAAGTCTGGCCTCTTTGACCTGCTTTGAATATCTTGATCAAGAGCTTTAAAAGCTCTTCTCGCTGCAACTCGTTGCTACTTTGAATATATACTCTCCTTTTTTTTAGGCACCTTAAATATGAAGATGATATTCTAGAGAAGAACAAGTGTCATGGTGGTTTCTTTCAATGATTGGAGATGGTAGATGCTATTTGACACTTGGAATTCATTTTAGAATGGAGGATATATGTTACAGTCTTTATGTGAGAGCTTGTATACCTTGTTACAAGTGTCACTCCTCTAATACAACCAATTCTCTCTTGTGTAACGCTTCCTTGGACTATTTATTTCACATGTATAGAATTTGAGCATTATTTTGAGTGCTTGTATAGAAGGCGTTAGGGTTTCTTCAATGGTGAAAAGTGGCACCTTCTTTCTTTTGCATGAACCTACCTTATAATGTATTCTTGCAAGCTTCCTAAATGTATTATTTTCAACTCTTTCTTTGCTGTGTTCTCTTATCACTACTTCGATGGTGCTGAGTTTTTTCCAACTACATAATGCTTTCATGGAGGTTGAGTGGCTTTGAGCTAGGATAATGAGCAATTCTTCGATGGAGGTTTTGTGTCACTCCAATGATGATGTGGAATGCTCCTTGTGGATGTACATATAGCTCTGGTATTGCTTTATTTTATTTTCTCCTACTTTCAAGCTATTGTGTTTCTTCCTTTGTAAATGATAGCTCTTTTATTATGCTATGCTTATGTGTGCTTACATGTTACTTGTTGTGCCTGTCCCAACCATGGGCGATGTGAGCTCTTTTGAAGGCTCTTTTGACCTTGCTTGGATGATGATTTTCTACAATCACTTTGAGATATTTCCTTCTTGTAAAGAATGTGTCTTTATGACACTTGGAAATTATCCTTTTTCCTACATAGGATAGAATATCATGGTGCAAGACAGTGTAAATAAACTTGTGAATAGAATACATTTTTTTGCACCTCCTTTCACAATCTTTTTCTATTGGTTTTAATGGCAACTTTCTTGTAGGTAAGGGTTGATTTGACATTGTCTCATTTTCTAGACAACTCTCTCTTTTTTCTTGGTTAATCTGGTAATAAATCCAAGCTAATCACCACGCAGATAAAATCTTTTGTAGAAGTAATTTTTGCACTAATTTTTACCTATAAATAACCCTTAGTGCACCTTGAATTTAAGACTCACCAAGTCTCGATTTGAGCTTCTTTTAATGATTTTGATGGTGGATTTCTTCTCCACTCCTTAGAGGAGTTTGATATGATTTTGGTGGTTTCTTTGGGCCACAAAATTCTGCAAGTTTTGTGCACAAAATAGTGTCTTTAAACACTGCGATAATTTGTTGGTTTTGTGCCTTTGATCTCAATCAATAAAAAAACACAAACTAACCCTTTTGAGAGTAACTAGTTAAAGATCAACTAGTATAGTGCAAATGAATTAATAATGCACTTTAATGGTAATAATAATATCACCTTATAGATCCTGTAAATAAAGTCTCAAAATATTTCCAAATGAACTTAATAATCTCTACAACTTTTAAGAGTAATATGTAAAGAACCCTTAATAAACAATCTGCAATTTTTACTACAATAAATATTGTAGGATGTTTTCTTCTTGCTTTCTAGATAGATAATAGGTAGGTGATAATTTTATTTATTTCAAAAAATATCCAACTCCTATTTAATATGCAAATATATCTTTAAAAAACTCTCCCTTTTTGCACTTTTTTGAATACTATAATATAACCCCTTTTTCTTGCAACTCTAATCCAAATATGGTGCTTAATGAAATTTGATAATGAACCCTTATTTGAAGTTCAACTAATTGCACCCAAGTTGCTTACCTTTAATGGCTTATGTAGATGATGTAGATCTTGGTGTTTAGATTCACCAAGTTGTTGCCTTGTGATTAATGAATTCGTAGCTTCTTGTTGGTTGTCCAAAACAACTTCTTGCTTCAAACTGTGGTCTTGAACCTTCTATCTTGAGCCTAGAGTTTGATGGCTTGTTCCTTTCAGGTGATATTTTATTTTGTACTGTAGATTAAAAAAATTTCTATCTTTGAAATGTGTCTTCTTGCTGTGTGAGGTAATATTCAAATCTCTTGACTTCAAACATGATCTTCTTGTTAAGATTTTGAATTTCTTGAGGTCTTCATTGGATTTTTCTTTGGGGTTTGGAAATCTTTGCCAAATTCTTCTTCTCTTGGGCTTGTTGTCGGATGGTGATAGTTATCCCTAGTTATCCCAAGTCCTTCACTATTAGGAGCTTCTCCTTGGTAGTGGATTTATCCAATTAGTTCTTTTGGAAACTCCTTTGATGATTATGCTATGAGCTCTACAACAAGGCTCTCCAAGCCTTCTTTTCCTCTTTGAGACCCCTTCAAGGTCTTCAATTTTGCAGCTTCTTCGGTCTTCCAACTGAGACCTTTTATTCAACCTTTTTATTATGGAAGTGTTGGTGATGAGATCTCCTTATTGGATCTCTTGAATCTACTACTTCTATATTTTGTAATGGGACCTTGTTGGTCCTTCTTTTCTTTTGCAATTTGCAGGTCTTAATGAAGATCATCAATCTTCTATTTCGTAGACTCTATTCTGGAGTCTTTTCAGGAACTCTTCTCTAGAGTCTTCTTCTGAATCAAGAATTCTTCTTCTAAATCAGGAAATCTTCTCCAAATTAAGGCTTCTATGGCCTTCTTCTTTTGGATCAAGGATTTTGTGGTCTTCTTCTTCTAGATCAAATCTTCTATGACTTTTTTCTCTAGGTACAAGGCTTATATGGCCTTTTATTTTGCAATGTGAAGTTTTTTCAATCTAGCAATGGAGATATCCAATATCCAAACTTCATGACTCTTTTCCTAGAGTCTTTTTCTGCAACAAAAATACTTTTGATAGTAGTTAGCATGAAAAAATCCATATCCTTAAATAGTCTTCACTAGTTGATCTGTCAAACTAGTGGAATGAATGTTGAGTCCTAGTCTTCATGAGTTTTCCTACAACTCTATGGAAAGACTAGCCAAATATAATATCAATTTTTTGCAATTGAGATTTATTTCAGTCATCACTTGCGACTCTCCTTAATCCTATTAACTATTGTTGCTCTTTCTATAAATCAATTCATATTGGTAAATTTTGCATGTAGCAATGCACAATGATAGATCCGCTTTGCAAAGATGCAGGTCCACAATAGCAATGGTGATTTTCCCTATTCTTATTTGTATTCAGTATGGTTATGATACCACTATTGGTTTTTAAGGATATATGCAGTGAGAGAGATCTATCACAGGTCCTAATAAGATGCATAAAATATGAAAGAATAGAATTCTACAATATGACTGAAATATAATATAAATAGAAAGAGGTTAAAATACAATGCAGTATGGAGGTAATGGTCACTCCATTAATATAAGCTAAAGAACTACATTGTACTCCATCTAGGAGTTCTACCACTATCTACTACTCTCTACAATAATGAACTTGATATGCTTGATATAAAATATATCTATACTTGATATCACTATGAGGCCTTTTATATAGGAAGATAGATTATTTGTCCAACACTCTACCTAGTTGTACAAGGGGACACCTTGCACACTGATACTTGTGCATTTATTACATTTATTTAAGTAGATAACTTCCCTCTAAAGTAATCTCCTACTATAAATATGTACCAAAGTTGGTACATTTACATGACCTAAATGATGTAATATACTCTAACTCTAACATAATAGGCATTCATAATAATTCTTTTAGCGTTGCATTGGTTTGTTGAGAACATTACATACACAACCAAGTGTCAAGAGAAGAAAATAATGCAACCAAGGAGAACAAAATATTATTTGAAGCTTGAAGCATTAAAAAATCATTTGTAAGGTTGAATAATGTTATAAACATGCTTATGCCACTTGTCATAAGGAAGGAGGAGCATCATAATAGTTGCAAGTTATGTTAGAAAGGGCAAGGAAGAGTTTTAGCACCATTTTTCACTTGTCATCCAAGAAGCCAATAATTACCAAGGGAGATAAAATGTCTTGGAGCGTCCATTTATTGCATGGGACAAAAAGAAATTTCCACAGGCTCATTTACTACAAGGAGGACATACATTAGAGTTTGAAGTTTCTAGGAATAGTTTGAAGCATAGTTTACCAATAAAAGAGAAAGAGCACCCATTTTCCATAACAAGTCAGAATATAACATCAAAGAAGGAGCACCTCTAATTTTGGAGGTAATACATTACATTTGAAATTTATTTTATGCCTAGATAGGAGTTATAAGGCTAAAAGAGATTATTATTATTTTTTTGCTAGATAATAAGGGTTGTACTTGGGTCCCCACCCTTGAAAAATTACATCTGTCTTCTTTAGATCTTGAGAGTTTGCAAATAGATACACTTCCCATCTCAATTGATATGCTATAGCTAGAAACCAACATCATTTTACATAAGATGTCTGAATTCTTGATTTTTTTTGTTGGATAATAAGGGGTTGTACTCGGGTCCCCCACCCTTGACAAATTACATCTCTCTTCTTTAGAGCTTGATATTTTACAAATAGATACACTTATCATCTCAATTGAGATGCTATAGCTAGAAACCTACATCATTTTACATAAAATGTCTGAATTCTTGATTTTTATTTTCTTTATCTTTTCAAATTTCTATATGAATACAATTATTCTAGAATTTAGCATCTTTCTTGACATTTTCCAATAGCAGCCTTCTCAATGCAAAAATTCACCTCTACTATCTATTACTTACATCTTAGTAGAGTCATATTTCCAAAACATCGCACTATCATAGTCTACTTTACCAAATCCGGATTGCTAGTTTCCTTCCTGAAATACAAGTGTAACCACAAAAATTATAATAAATAGTCTAAATGAAAACACATTAATGTTACAAATAAAACAAATATTACCAATGGAAAATATTAAAGTAAATCTTAATCATTAATTGATTTAGGCAATCAACATTTTTTGTTAGCTTCAACTAAAATTTCTACTTCCTCTAACCATGGAAAGGAGAATTTAACTTCACAATCCTCAATAAAAACCCCTCTATTGGCTAGCTTATCTGCACATTTGTTTCCTTCTTTTAATGTATGTGTAAACCTGATTTCTTCAAACTCTTTAGCAAGATCTTTAATTTCCACAATTATCTCTTATATGTTACATGGAGCCTTTGCTTTCCTCAAAATTGCATTTATTACTATGAGAGAATCATCTTCCATCCATACTCTATTCCATTTCATTTGTTTACATATTTTTAACCCTTATAAATCTGCCCAAGCTTCAACTTCATTATTTGTCTTAAATCCATTATTGAAAGCATAATGAGACAAAATATCTCCTCTATTATTTCTAATTATTCATCCTCCTCTTTTTGGTTTTGGATTTCCTTTAGATGCTCCATCAAAATTCAATTTAACCCACTCTACATATGGTGGTTTCCACTTTAATTTTTTGCATTATTTTTGCTTCTCTTATACCCAACATCATAATTCTATTTTAATGACTTGACTCCATCTATCAAGAATCTCTACTTCCAAATTAGAGACTGGGTGAGTTGATAGGGTTGGTTTAGACTCCTCTATGGCTAAACATATATTCTTTTTCATTACCTCTAAACTGCTTTCCTTTCCTTTAAATATTCTTCTATTCCTTTCTATCCATATAGTCAAAAGTATTGTATCTTTTGGTATACCCCATATTGTCTATAAAGCCTCAATTTTATAAGTGCTCTGCCATTGCTTTAACTAATCTTCAATTCTACTATTCATCACCATGCATCTACCAAACATATTAAGAATCCATTGCCATAGATTCCAAACTATTGAGCAATGTCCCAAGAGATGGTCTATATTCTCCTTCTCCTTATTACAGAAAACACATTGAGAGGGGCCATGAAAAACCCTTTTCATAAGGTTATCCTAGGATAAAATTCTTCTATGACCTACTAGCCAAAAAAACATTTTGACTTTAGGAATGCTTGGGCTATCCCAAATATATCTCCATATTCTAGTGACATTATTATTATGTTGGTGTTGAACATTATATCCACTTCTAGTTATGTATTCTCCTGATCTATTCAACTCCCAAATCAATTGCCTCCTAACATCAATATACTTGTAAAAAAATCTTCTTTCCATTCGTATCTTCCTTCTTGATCCTTGTACAAAATGTTTGAAATCCTATCACCATATTTGTCTTGAAGCAATCTCATCCAAGGTTTCAAAACTGGATCTAAATAGAGTGGTTTTTTATCACACCAAGTATCCATCCACATAGAATTTTTTTCTCCAGATCCCACCACATATTTAAAACATTTAATCATAAGATCAATAATTATTTTTAAACCATTCCAAAGAGTAGAACCATTTGGAAGAGAGAATGCTGTAAATATTAAAATTGGGTTATTGGGATCAACATACTTAGAATAAATTTTACCCATTGTCTTTGACTCTCTTTGTACAATATCTAGATAAATTTTCCCCTAACAGCTAAGTTTTCATTTGTAAGAACTCTTAAACCAAGACCTCCCCTAGTTTTTTCATCACACAACTTACTTCATTTCACCAAAGAAAATTTTATTTTATCATGTAAACCTGACCATAAAAAGAATCGCATAATATATATTAAATTTTTTTTCAACTAATTTTGACATAGAATACAATGACATAGAATATGTTGGAATAGCTTGTAAGTCTGATTTAATTAACTGCACTTTTCCTGCTAACAATAACCATCTATCTTTCCAAGCTAGAAGTTTATTTAACACTTGTCGAAATGGAGCATGAAGGAAAATTAGCTTAACTTTCATCATTCAGTGAGTGGTTAAGGCTCATTTAATGAAATGGGTTGGTTTTAAATAACCAACACTCATTTAATAAAATGGTTTGGTATTAAATAACCAACACCCATTTAATAAAATGGATTGGTATTAAATAACCAACATCCATTTAATAAAATGAGTTGGTTTTAAATTACCAACACCCATTTAAGAAAAGGAGGCTCTAAGCATTTAATAAAAGTAGCTTTCTTTCACACAAAACTTGGTGGTAAATTGTTGCACAACACTTGGTGGTAATTTTGCATAACACTTAACAGAAAATTGTTGCACAACACTTAATGGAAAATGGTTGCACAAAAATTGGTGGTAGTTTAGTTTTTATAGAGCACAATGTTGCAGAGTTTTCAGAATAGATTGTGGAAAATTATTGCATAACACATGGTGATGACTTGATTTTCAAATATGCAATGGAAGAACAGAAAACCCACTATAGCTATTTAAGGCAGTCTATCAATCTATATGAAGGGTTGAGCTTTTGCCTTACTACATATATACCACGGGGATTCGTCCAACTGATACAGAAGCTTATGGCATTGAGAAGCGAGGGAGGCCAGTATTGCCACTTCCCACTCCACTACTTAGGTTACAATGATAACCGTGACCCACCATAGATAAAGATTGGGATGGCACCAGTCTAAACTCAAGCATCGCATTTACCACCTTTCCAGTTGTTTGAATTGTCGTATTTCAAGATTCTACTATTTACTGAGATTCGATTCTAGTGGTGCTTCGGCATTCTACCTGCACATTAAAAACTCTCTTCTTCATGACCAAAAATCCTTCATTTTACACAACCTGATCGATTACATCACCTGATAGGAGGGGGTTGCCTGTCAACAACCTCTCATTCCATACCTGATAGGCACATCGTTAAAGCCAAATACCTTCATCATTTATCTTTTATGGGTGACCATCGCCTCCCTCCTGGCTCTTGTTTTTGGAACTCTCTTGTTTAGACCAAAAATATTAGCTTTTGGGATGACCCGTGGCTCCATGACTAGCCACTAAGTGATGAACCTAACCTTTCTACCCTAAAGCCATTTACTGATGTTATTTTTGGAGAAGTTGTCATTGATTTCATCACCCAGGGCCCTACTAGACAGTAGTGGAAGGACTTGTCCATCATTAACTTCCTGTTCCAGATGACTCAGGCTTCTAGACAACTACAGAACCTCCTACATGTCCACGTCATCCCCAACTCCCACTCACATGAGACCCCGATCTAGAGGCTTTCTAAAGCCGAAACCTACTCCATTAAGTCTGCCTACTACAATCTTGATCCTCATGCTGCTAGTTGGGATATTGCTAAAATCATGTGGGGGAAAAACATCATACCCAAAGTGGGATTTTTCTCTTGGATGGTCTCTTAGAACAAAATTCTTACCATCGACAATCTCATTACTAGAGGCCTTCCTATACCCAACTGGTGTGTGCTTTGTAAGTCCAATTGGGAATCAGTAGACCATTTCCTCTTAGGATGCCCTTTATCCTAGGCTGTGCTTAACTTGGTATTAATTTTTTTTAGTTCATCCACAGTTCTCCTGGCTACTACTCATCAACTTTTTCAATAATGACCCAGACCTTTCAAAAATAATCAGCTCAACTTTCTTTGGTGTTATTGTATCCACTATTACCTCTGGTAGATATGGTTAGAAATAAACTTCATAATTTTCAAAATCCAATCCATTGTTTGCCGTAGAATCACTTTAAAAATCCTTTCCCTGGCTATTGAGAATGATTTCGTTGTCTCCTCCCCTGACCCCTGGTCTGGAGACGTCCCTTTCCAACAAATTTAATCTTACTAACATTTCTAGTGCTCCTCATTTTTCTGTCAACAGGTCATCTATCAGGTGGATTCCCCCACCACTTGGGTGGTTCAAACTCAACTTCGACGGGGTGGCTAAAGGGAATCCAGGCAACGTTTGTGGGGGAGGCATCATCAGAGATGACGAAGGGAAAATCTTACTTGCCTTTGCAAAAAACTTGGGGACTCAGATGAACAATATGGCCGAAGCCAGAGCTCTTTTTCAAAGCCTCCAGCTTATTGATAGCATGGACATTGATCACTTGATCATTGAGGGAGACTTTCTCCTCATAATTAATTTTCTCAGAGGTAATACCAACCCTCCCTGGTCCTTGGCTAACATTCTCCATGAATGTAGAGCTTTCATAACCAGATATACTCACATTGTCATCCAACACCAATACTGAAAAGGGAACAAAGCGGTAGACTGGCTCACCAATAAGAGGGTGCTCAAAACCACTATTCAAGTGTGGAGGAATTACTTTTCCCATAACCTTAGAATTGACCTTTCCATACCCGATGTATACACTCTCTAATATTCTCATGGGGACCCACAAACTCTAGGTGGTTCGTAAAGGATTCTCAACCAAAGTGGTGGGCCATAATGCCAAGTGGATTACCCTGTCCACTATGGATTACTCTCAGTGGCCACGTATCATTTCCTCTATGCTTCACAACACCCCAGGAAAGACGTTGAAGCCTTCTTAGCTCAATCACATCAGCTTCACCAAGCCTCATGGAGATACACTAATGATGAAGTGGCAGATCTTCAGAGGTGGATACTGTCCTTTGGGTTCCAATCATCAATGGCACAGGTTCGATCTTGGAAGTGGGAAAGATGAAATTCCTAGGGCTCATCACTGTAGTCTGACTCACAAGTCCACCCCTACATCCTCCGTATTCACAGTGGCCCAAATATCAACCATGGCACACCCCTCATCCATGCTCACCTCGGCAATTATCATAGCTTTGGTTTCTTCACTTTGGTGCAGGAAGTCATCATTTCCCTAATTACCATTAATCCTTGCTTTTGGGCCTTTTGTGAGTTCAAGCTCCCCAACATCCATCAATATGTGTGTGTGGCTTCGCTCATGGTCTCCAAACCAACCAAATTCATGGCCCCAATGACTTGGTAGCCCTCACCCCTTGTGTTTTCGTTCCTTTTCAAGATTGGTTTCAACGTCAACAATTCTCTTCCTGACCACCCAATCAGAGGCAACCACTTCCACCTTCAAGTCCCCATCCAAACCGTTTCCTTCACCAAAGTCCACCTTGTTTTCCTCCAGAGAAACCATTGGAACTATTTTTGGTTTAGCCTCCCATGTGATTATCATCATCTGCATTTTTATTACCATGTTAGTTTTGTTAGTCACCTAAGAGTTTCTTTGTTCGAAGATGCATCCAGTGAGCCCCCCTCTGCCTGCATTAACTCCCCTTTGCTTTCGATGGCCATCATTGAACCTGAAACTCTCATCTTGGAGGACGATATCCAAAAACTCTTCCTTAACCATGGTTTCATTCCCTTCCTTAAGAAATTTAGGGGGCACGATGAGGTGATCACCAAAGACTTTGCCAATACTTGGGTCAATGGGTAAGTCTTAGTTAGGGGAATGAAATTCTCTATTTCTGTCGAGCTGTTAGTAGAAATTATAGAGCTTTCCGGAGAAGCCTTCAAGCTCCATAGAGACAACCATTCCATTCAAGAGGAGCTAAAACATTTCACGAACAAAGGGAAGAAGATGGCGAGAGACGACAAAGGTATCATCCGTGAAAGGCTTCCTGATCCCTGGTGTAGGGCTCTGATCCCTGTCATGCAGTACATTATGGTAGACAAGGTGGACAAACCGGTGAGAAGTTTCCACCTTGCCTTTCTCAACATGCTTTGGGATGTTAAAGAGGTCAATGTTCTTGAGTATCTAAGACGGTCCATAGAGGTCTCGATTGAGAACTACCAAAAAAGGGAGGACTCATAGATTAAACATCAAGGTTTGTTCCTGGTCATTTATGACCACATGTTGCAAAAAATCATCACCAATGTTGAGTCGAATCCTTTCATGAGCACTGACGAGGAGCTTATCGAGGTTGATGCGGTAATGCAAAGTCATAGCTCCAACAACCATAGAAGCAAGAGGAACTCTGGTGGGAAACGTAAGAGCATTGAGCAGCTCACTTTTGAGAGCACCATTCCTGTCTTGGAGCAATCCTTAGCGGATGCGAGAATGATGGCCACCTCCAAATGTGACCCTTCTGAGATTCTAACGGAGATGCTGGAAAACATCTACCAGTCCCAATCCAAGGCTCTTACCAGCCTTGATCATGCAATCAGGATTTCAAAAGCCATTACGGCTAGCAAGTCTGAGACCTTTCAGGTCATCCTCCCCATTGAGAAGACCAACGTTGGTGAGTCCATACCGCAGTAAGTTGGTCGGTCACTCTTTTTTATCCCTTGCTCTGGTTGGGTTTATCCAATATCTTTTTGATTTGTTTGGTTCTCTTCTTGACATCTCTCTTTGTCAGTTGGTGGTTTGTTGTTCTAATTTAACTCCCTTTAATCTTATGTTTTAGTGGGAAGTTTCCTTTCTGTCCTGATTTTTCTTTCAGATATACTTGTACAAGATTCTTTCAAAACCCTTTCTCCCAATAAAAAAAAAAACTTATTTGCATGGTGAACGTTCTTAAAGTAATTGCAAGCTTCTTAAAGTAATTGCAAGCTTATAAGAAAACACGTAAAATAAATTAAATAGTTTCTAAATCAAATTTTATTAAATTGTTCTTGTTGGGACCCAACTATATGTAGTTGGAGTTCATCTAGTTATTTGATTTCAATTTACTTGTTATTATCCTTTAAAAATATGGCTTCACTTTCAAAGATATATTTTTAATTAAATTGATGTTTTTGTTTTTTTTTAATATATATAAAAAAATTAATAATATTATTAGGTATTATAATTATAAATCTTAGTTTTATGGATTAGATTTTAGTGGCTACTATGTAACCTATCTCCATATATCAGTGTGTGGTGTAATATAAATTAGTTTGAACTTTAAACCTTCTTGAAAAAAATCAACACCCTACCACTTTTTTTATCCTCATCAAACTATTTAACTGATTTTTAGATTTAAAACTTCTCTGTCCAAAATATACATTATTATTGTTTTTATTTTTCATCGAACCAAAAATAATGGCAAAATGTAATATTATTATTAGTATTTAAAACTTCTTATACACGATGTAATACAAAATGTATTAACAGAACTTTTAAATGTCTATTAAATTGGTTAATTATGTTCTCATATGTTTCTAAATTATTTAATTATGTTTTATATAAAAATAAAGTTAAAAATAAATTTTTAAAAAAATATAATTTGTGTTGTTCTTTTACTCAAATTAAAATAAATATTATTTTTTTAAAGAAAATGAGTTATATATATAATTTTTATGTTTGATAAAATTATAATATTTTTTTAAAATTTTAAATTTTACAAACAAATTTTCAATTAAGTTATTATAACTAGATATTTAAATCTTTATTGTTCTTATATATGTTTTTAAATTACTTAAAATATAAATTGTATTTTATATTAAAATAAAAAATAAATTAATTAAAAAATATAATTTGTGTTGCTTTTTAACTAACATTTAAGTTAATATTAATTTTTTAATTTTATAAATGTTTTTTTAAGGAGAAAAAGTGGTTGTACCTATCTCTCCCACCCTTGACAAATCACAACTCTCTCTTTTAAATCTTGAGAGTTTACAAACAAATTCAATTCTTATTTCAATTGAGTTGGATGTTAAATACTTATGACAACTCTCTCTTTTAAATCTTGAGAGTTTACAAATAAATTCAATTCTTATTTCAATTGAGTTGGATGTTAAATACTTATATATTTTTTTAATAAAAAATCTGAAATCTTAATGTTCATTTTTTGAAACTTTTTAATTATTTTTTGTTTATTTAAATATTTGGCATCCTTCTTCTTAACATTTTATTGTAGTGAAACAATAATAAAATAAAATTAAAAATCCTTTTGGAGTGAAAATCGTAATGGTAATCTGATTACCTCTCTTGTGAATTCTCAGGGTGCCCTGCTTTCTTCTTTCAGGGATATTTTAGAAGAGACTAAGAAGTATTTTTCCTGTCTCTTCAAGGACTCCCTATCAGATGATGAGAATGAAAAGCTTATTCTAAACTATATTCCAACGATTGTTTCTAGAGAGATGAATGAACACTTGATGGATTCCCGATTGAGTTTTATCATGAGTTTTGGGATTTAATCAAATTTGATCTTTTGGAGGTGGTCCATGAGTCCCAAAAAATAAACAGATGCTAAGGGCCCTAAATGCTACCTTTGTGCTGCTTATACCCAAAAAAGAGGGAGCAAATTCCTTGGATATGTTCAGGCCTATTGCTCTCTGCACTGTTGTGTATAAGATCATCACAAAAATTATTGCTGAGAGGCTGAAGATATGGTTGAGCAAAATCATCTCTAAGGAGCAAGGAGGGTTTGTTGCTGGTCGACAAATCTTGGATGGGGTTGTTATTGCTATAGAAGCTATTCACTCGATGGAAACTTCTAAGGAGAAAACTATGTTCATTAAGTTGGACATGGCCAAAGCCTATGATCGGGTCAGATGGTCCTTTCTTCAAAAAGTTCTTGCTGCTTTTGGATTTGAGGAGGAATTGATTAGATGGGTGATGAGCTATGTTTCTTCTTCCTCATTCTTTGTTCTTGTTAATAATGAGCCATCAGAGCTTTTTGAGGCCTCAAAGGGATTGAGGCAAGGAGATCCTTTATCTCATTATTTGTTTATCATTATGGCGAAAGGTATGGGAAGAATGCTCAAGTCTCAAGTCATGTAGGGTCTCATTCAAGGGTGGAAGTGGGATAGTAGTTTGCCACCTCTTTCCCACCTTCAATTTGTTGATGATATTGCTTTGTTAGGAGTTGCCATTATTAGGAAAGCGGGCAATATTAGACAGTCTCTTGACATATATCTTGGTGCTTCTGGACAGTTGATTAATGAGGAAAAGTCTTTTATTTTCTTCTTCAATACCCCTCCTCTTATTCAAGCCATGATTGCTCGTATTCTAAGATTCTAGGTTGGGACTCCCCCCTTCATTTATCTTGGTATTCCAATTTCATCTCATCCTTACCTAGATCTTCTTGGCAGTTTATGCTTGATAAGTTTAGAAGGAAGGTGAATAACTGGACTTTCAGATGACTATCCACTGTAGGTAGAGTGTTGCTTTTAAAATCTGTTGTTCAAGCTTTATCCATTTATAGATGTTTTGTACAAATAGCTCCCTCTCACTTCATCAAGTACATGGATGCTTTTTCAAGATAGTTTTTATGGTTTGGAAAACTTTATCAATATAAATAGAGTTTGGTTAGGTGGAATTCTATATATAGGTCGGTGCAAGAGGGAGGCCTTGGGTTACGACATACAACTCTTTTTGGGCAAGCTTTGGCTGCAAAACTTTATTGGAGATGGTGTACCTCTCAAGATTAGATTTGGGCTAAAATATTATCTTGTAAATACTTGAGAGGTATTTCGAAGGCTGAGATCCCTAGAGTCAGCTTGGTTGGGAAATGTTTAGTTATCTGGAACACTCTGAAAAGAGAAGCTAATTTAATCAAGCAAGGTTTGTTCTGGATTTGCAATCAGGGATCAAATGCTCTTTTTTAGGAGGATTCTTGGGATGGCCACCCTCCTATATTGAATCAATATCCTAGGTTATGTTCCCTAAGCATTTTTTTTCTTGGAAGAAGGTTGGTCTTGTGTGGAGGACTTTAAAAAAATCTACTCTTTTGAAATATGGTGATGTACAGGTGGAAAGATCCATAAGAATGGCCCCAGGGGGGACTGGCCAAGGACAGAGAGGTGATTGCTCTTATTCTTATAGGGATACCTTGTTCTTCATTGAGGGGTAAAGATATTCTGGCTTGGAACCCTGATCCTAAGGGAACCTACTCGGTATCCTATGGTTATCAGGTTCTTGATAAGCAAAAGTATGGGAGTCTTCCTGTCACTTGGTGGAAAAAGGTGTGGAACAAATTTTCCTGGCCAAAATATAACTTCTTTCTCTGGTTGGTAGCTCGTAATAAATGCCTCACTTGGGATAATGTGAGGAAGAGGGGATTTCAGGGTCCCTCTTTTTGTGTCCTTTATAGTAAGAATGAGGATGACTCTTCTCATTTATTTTTCCAATTCTCCTTTTCTAGAGACATTTGGTACCATTGGTGGAGCACCTAGAACCATCCATGTTTTCATGTGCTATCCCTGGTGGAGTTTTGGAGTAGTCTAGGTAGACCTCCGACCAAGGCCCCCTTCCTTCGGGTGGCTCAAAATTTGGGCCCTTCTTGCATCATCTGGAAAATTTGGCTTGAACAGAATCGACGCATATTTTAGGGTAGTTATTTGGCTGTTCAATAGATTTGGCAAAGGATCCTATATATAATTTAGGAAACCATCCATAGAAAATGTGATGTGGACCCTCTTTTAGATTCTAGGGAGGAGAAGGTACAACAAGCCCTTGGTCTCTTTGGGGATGGTGTGAAATCTTCTAGCCCTAGTAGGGTTCCTCAGATCGACAAGAAGGTTAGGAGAGATGGTAGGTGGAGGCCACCCCCTAGAGGTTTTTTAAAAATTAATACTGATGGATCGTCTAGGGGTAATCCTAGACATGTTGGCATTCGCGGTGTTGGAAGAGATTCTACTGGTGGTGTTAGTTTTTTATTTTCCATTTATAAAGGTGTTCACTCCAAAAATTTTATGGAAGCTGTTGCAATTCTTGAGGCCTTGCGGAGGGGGTTTTATCTTGGCTGGCATAGGATTATCTACGAGTATGACTCTAAAATTGTGGCTAATATTTTAAACAGTAAAAGGATGGAGGAATTTAATTGGCAATTGGCCTCTATAGCCATTCAGATTCTCAAAATGAGTGAAGAGTTCAAATTTATATCCTTTGTGCACATTCCAAGGGAATGGAATGTGGTTGCTTGATTACTTGGCCAAAAGGGCTTCTGAGCTACTGGATCCTTGGAGTATCGATAATTGGGAGAGTCTCCCGTCGGGGGACTCTCAACGCCTGTGGGAGTTGATCCACAAGGATGTACAAACTTAATGTGGTTTGTTCTTGTTGTCTTTTTTGGGTGTCATTCTAGTCTAGTGGTTTTAGCCTGTTTGGATGTTTATTTGAGTCCTAGTTGGAAGCTTAGTTGTACTCTGTAATCCAAAAATTTTATCAATAAATGTTTACCCCTTTATTTAAAAAAAAAATCGTATAAGTTAATTTTTTTAATATATAAACTAGAAAATAACATTCTATTGTTGGCTCTCTGCTCTAAAATCCTATGAGTATATATATATATATATATATATATATATATATATATATATATATATATATATATATATATATATATATATATATTTATATATATATAAAGAGAAAATCTTAACAGGAACATTCCCTCCCTTCAAAAAATATGTTGAGTCGATTTTCATATAAAAACTAGTTTTTAAAATCCATTTAAATATTTGACTTGCAAAATTATGAGTTACTTCTACAAGTATATGCAATAGAAAAATAACATTCCCAAAAAGAATTTTAGAGTGAATGAAATTGAAAAATAACACTTTTATGCTCATAGAGAGGAAGATAAGATCGAGTCATTGAAAAATTAAAATAGCCTTCATAATTTTAAAGCTCAACCTCTACTATCTATGCATTACATCTTACTAGAGTAATATTTCCAAAAGTTTACGTTATCATAGTCTACTTTACCATATCTAAATTGTTAGTTTCTTTCCTAAAGCATAAGTGCAACCATAATAAATGTAATAAATAGTTTAGCAGTATCAAAAAGTTGAAAGTTCCAATCCATACTCCATCTCATAATCCAATCAATAACCACAAACTTAAATGGTATTATCTTCGTTTGCTTTGGCATACAAAATTTTTACTCACTTCATGAAATCATAGCCAACTTTACCAAAATCAGAATGTTAGTTTCCTCCAATACATTGATCTATAAACAGATCCCCTGAAATATTTTGTAGTCCTTTGAAATATTATATTTAACTTATCCCTTTCAAATTTTTCTTATCAACTTCAACTAAAATTTTACTACTTCCCCTAACCATGGAAAGGAGAACTTAAATTCATGATCCTCTATTTAAACCCCTCTATTGATTATCCTATTAGCATATTTGTTACTTTCTCTTAAGGTATGTGTAAACCTGATTTCTTTAAACTATATAGCAAGTGTTGGAGAATATTACATTATTTGATACATGAAAATGTACCCCTATGACACCTATGGTATAATGTAACTATTAGAATAGGGTTTGAGTCTATAGTTTAGGAGTGTGATTTATATTTCCCCTTTATGTATGTGTCTATGTGCAATATGTGCACAAGTGTCATGTAATTATGTGTGCAAGTGTGAGGAGTGAGAAAGTGTGCAAGTGTCATGTAATAGAGTGTGCATGTAGAAGTGTGCAAGTGTGAAAATATGAGTGTGCAACTGTCATAAAGTAAAGTGTGCAAGTAAATAGAAATTCAAGAGTATTTATACAAGTGGTAATATGTGAAGCCAAAGAACATGTGAGATTTATCTTATGCATAGAATAGGAAAGGTTACATCTTCTAGATGTGTGAGGAGAGCAATAAAAAAAGAGTTCAAGTGTTAGGTGCCAAATATAGGTACTTAATAATTTAATATTGTATTGTATGAGCCATAAATGAATTATTGGCTAATGTGGACCCGTTATGATGTAAATGTTACTTATGTAACCATTACTCATTAGAAGACCACATGTCAAGTTAGAAATAGGTAGGAGAATGATAATATAAAATCATATATGTAACAATTAGGGAATATTATCATATGTAATCATCAGAGAATATTGTCATATTATTATGCACTTTGTAACTTATGGAAGGTGAACCAAAGGTAAAATATCACACTCTTGTATAAAGAGAGATGCACCCCCATTGTAAAAGGGGTATATATGGATTATTATTTGTATACATCTTGGATCATGGAGGTGAAGACCTTGTGGAGTGGCTTCCTTTTAATAAGGAGCATTGTACGATGTTGTCCTACCTCAAGGAAATTATCAATCTCTATTTTATTATGTGAAAAATTATTGTAGAATTTATTTGTGGATGCATGTGATATTTTTGCATATTGGTGAATGGTTATTGTTAATATGAAGAGAGGTTTACAATATTTAGTATTAAAGTAGTGATTCTTGCAAAGTGGGGTTCTTTTTGCAAATCTAGAGCACTTTTTTCTAAAAAATATCACATTTTGTGGGAGCCATATATTTTCTTTCAACAATCATTTTTCAAAGCTTTTTGCTCCATTGTGTAGATCTTTTTGAGTGCTACAAAAATGACTGCTCATTTTTTAAATTTTGATAAGTATTGAGAAATTATGGTTGTTTAAAATTGGGTTATTTGTGTTATTTTTTGGTTGCACAATTTTTTTAAAAAAGAAAAATTATAATAAATGTTTTAGTAGTCATTTTCAAAATATTTTTACACCATGTAGATTATTTTGAGTACTATAAAAATGATTTCTCACTTATGAAATTCTAATAAGTATTGAGAGTTATAGTTGTTTGAAGTTGGGTTGTTGAGGCTATTTTTTGGCTACGTGAAATTTAAAAAAAATAAAAATAAAAAATCATATTAAATTTTTAATAGTCTTTCAAAATATGTTTGCACTAGCATGTAGGTTATTTTGAGTACTACAAAAATGACTAGTCACTTATTAAGTATTGAGGGAGTTACAACTATTGCAAGTTGGGCTTTTGGTGTTGTTTTTGGGCTACATGGAAAATTCATGCAAAGGGAAAAAATTCATAACTCCTAATCTAGATAAGAAGATCAGTTGTCATTTGTTTTGTTTTGAAAAAAATTATAGATTTCATTATTTGAAGAAAGAAATAGATGAGATCTCAAAAAAATAAAATTAGAATTTTTTGTTATTTAGAACCCTAGTTATTTTGAAAAATATTTTGGGTTCAGGTCATGGATTTGCTAGTATTCATTGGAAGGGATGATAGTGATGCTAAAGAATGGTTGAGGAAGTGGGAGAAAAATTCTGATTTTTTCGCATGGAATTTGAAGCTTTATCATGTTTTACAAGAGCAAGCTCTCTCTTGGTATGTGGACTTTTATCATGCTTATAAATATACATATACACATGAAAAATTTGACCTTGTATTTTAAGCATATGGTGATTAGATAAAATGGATAATAATATGCAGGCTAAGGAAACTACAGCTTGTATGTCAGGGCCATACAGTGGACAAAATTTTTTGTTTGAATGTAAAAAAAATATTTTGCATGTTCATTGTTGCATTTAAAATAAAAAGATATGTAGTCCATTAACCCTAGTAATAAATATCATTATATAAATATGTATTTGACTATAATGTTGCAATTTAAAGCAAATAAAATCAAATGTGTATAACTTGAGGGTAAAAATATTTAATTTTTTTAAGAATTGAATCTCACCATGGATAAATATGTTTTACATTCATATTTTCATGCTACTGAGATAAATGATGTAGATATTGTTCTCGGTTATCCTTGGTTGGATTTCTTGGGTACCATTATCATTAATGTGCAAATGAAATTTATGAAGTTATGGCACTAAAAAAATAATATAACATTACAAGATATCTTTTAGTCTAAGGTGCAAGAATCATAGGAAAACCAAGAAGTAATGGTAGAGAAGTAAGTTATAAAATATCATGAAATAGAGTCTAAGGAGGAGATAGTAACAGACTCCAAGGAAGAAGTAAAATCAGAATTCAAGGATAAATTCAAATATTGGATCTTGAAACAATAAGATATTGAAGAGTCTAAAAAGGTTGAACATCAAAATAATGTTGGAGTATATCACCGTCCACACCACATGAGAGGCAACAATCATGGAGACAAGGCTTAAGGTAGAAGAAGAATAATGAGGCACACATAAGGAACTAGAGGAGTCAAAACTTTGGATACTCTACAAGTCATAAAATCAAGTAGGCATGAATGAGAAAACATATAATTTATTATTCCAACACATGGAATTGGCATCAAGGAAGACCACCACCAATCATAGTTTCACTAGGATGGATGGATGATCAAGATTGGTACCAATACTCAACATGGCTCAAAAGATCATATTATTTAGCCTCTTCTAATGTTTCAAGTATGAAGCATTTTGTGAGGGGGATTGAATCTTAGGTACCTAAAATAGTTACTTAATAATTTAATATTATATTGTACAAGTTATAAATGAATTATTGGCTAATGTGGATCTGATAAGATGTAATTGTTACTTATGTAACCATTATTCATTAGAAGGTTAAATGTCAAGTTAGAAATATGTAGGAGAATAATGTCATAAGATCATATATGTAACCATTAGGGAATATTGTTTTATGTAATTGTTAGGGAATATCGTCATATTATTATACACTTTGTAACTTATGGAAGGTGATCCACCACATGGGTGATCTCATAACTCATGAAAGGTGAACCAAAATACTCTTGTATAAAGATAAATATAACCCCATTGTAAAAGGAGCATATATGGAGTATGTTTTGTAGAATTTTTTGCTTGTAGAGTTCTAGATCTTGTGGAGTGGATTCCTTTCAATAAGGAGTGTTGTACGATATTTGCCTACCTCAAGGGTGTTATCAATATCTAATTATTATATGGATTGTTATTATAAAATTTATTTATGGATACATGTTGATATTTTTGCATATTGGTGAATGGTGTTAGAATTTTACCAAAATAGACATGCAAAGCATTACACAAAATATGAAGAGAAGAGTAGAACTGATTGATTTATTCCAAGGATCAACTTTGTATAAATAGCAAAGTTGATCATTGAGAGTCGTTGGATTACAACAACTCATCAAACCTGATGAAGACACCACTGAGAGTTCTCCTGACACATGGAGGAGTGGGAACTCAAGTGTGTCTATCCTAGTAGAACTTAAGAGAATATTCACTTATTCTAACACCCCCCTTAAGTGATACTAGGGGAGGTTTGTACAAATGAGTCCCGACAACAAGGCCTGGTGAGGTACTCATGTACAATGTCTTCTTTTTTGAAGAGATGGTAAAAACCCTATGGGAAAAACCATCAATCAAAAAGGAAGTAAGGAAGAGGCTTGTCTTCGGATGGTGAAGATTGTCCTCTTATTACAAAAGCAAAGATGAGTCCCGACAACTTGGCCTGATTAGGTACTCATTTACAATATATAGATGGTGAAAAAACCCCTTGGGGAAAAACCAACTATCACAATAAAAGAGGCTTGTCTTCGGATGGCGAAGATTGTCCTCTTACTACAAAAGCAATGATGAGTCCCGACAACTTGGCCTTATTAGGTACTCATTTACAATATATAGATGGTGAAAAAACCCCTTGGGGAAAAACCATCTATCACAAAAATATCCAAGATAGAGGCATGTCTTCGGATGGCGAAGATTGTCCTCATAATATACATGTTGTTGGAGAGATGATAAAAAAACCACAAGGGAAAAAACCATTCTCCAAACAATATAATGAGAGGTGGAAGACCTTTGTGTCAATGCAGTTGTATTACTCCAAGTTTTTCTCGCAACTGAAGGTAACGCGGAGAAGGAAATGACTTGGTGAAGATATCTGCAATTTGATTCTCAGTTGGAATATAGTCCAAGTATATATCCCCACTCTGAATATGCTATCGTATGAAGTGCATGTGTATCTCAATGTGTTTGGTGCATTGATGCTCAACCGGATTGTGAGCAATATGAATTATGCTCTGATTGTCACACCAAAGAGTTATAGGCTTTTCATGGGAGAAACCAAATTCTCTCAGAATTTGACGAAGCCAAAGAGCTTCCTGACTAGCTAAAACTATTGCCCTGTATTCTGCCTCTATAGAAGATAAGGCTACTGCTTGTTGTTTCTTGCATAACCAAGCTATTGGTGAAGAGCCAAGGCAAAATACATAGCCAGAGGTTGAACATATGTCTTCTTCTGAACCTGCCCAATCTGAATCCATGTAGCCAATGATATCCATGGATTTTCCCTTATATAAGAGCCCAAAGTGTGTCGTGCCTTGCAAGTAACGGAGGATTCATTTTGCTGCTTTCCAATGACTGAAGTGAGGTTGATGAGAGAATCTGGATATTAGGCCAACAACATATGAGATATCTGGGTGAGTATGAGTAAGGTATAACAGACTTCCTACAAGCTGACAGTATAGAGTTGCATCACATAGAGGGGATGAGCAAGAAGTACTAAGTTTTATGCCATATTGAAAAGGGGTAGGAGAAGGTTTACAATCTATCATTTGAAACCTTTGAAGAAGATCTAGTGTGTACTTTTGTTGACACAATGAAATTCCTTCATCTGTTTGACTTATTTGGATCCCAAGGAAGTAATGAGCTAAACCTAGATCAGCCATTTCAAATTTTTTAGAGAGGGAGTCTTTTATAGTCTGAATGTGAGTGAAGTGACTACCAGTGAGAAGAAGATCATCAACATATAGAACAAGAATGGTGATTTTGCCTTCATCTCTCCAAATGTAGACTGTGTTATCGGACTCACAATGAGAAAAACCTATGGAAAGAAGGAAGGAGTCCATATTTTCATACCAAGCTCTAGGGGCTTGTTTGAGGCCATAGAGAGATTTTTTTAGCCTACAAACAAGAGAGGAGTCTTGAGTGAAACCAGTAGGTTGTTCCATGAAAATTTCTTCTTTTAAGTCCCCATGCAAGAAAGCACTCTTTACATCCATTTGATAGACATGCCACTTTTGGGAAGCAACCAGAGCAAGAACCAGTCTAACAGAATCCATTTTAGCAACTGGAGCAAAGGTTTCTGCATAATCAATACCTTCAATTTGAGAAAAACCTTTGGCTACTAGGCGAGCTTTGTGTTTGTCTATTTCTCCATTAGGCCCATATTTTGTTTTGTAGATCCATTTACAACGAACTAACTTCCTTCCTTTAGGCAAGGGAACTAAATCCCAAGTTTTGTTTTTGATTAAGGAAGAAAATTTATTTTCCATGGCCTCATCCCATTCTTTAATTCATGTTGCTTCTTTGAAGGATTGAGGATCAGAGGAAATAGACTGACAGACAAGACCAGTGCCAATGGGGTTGGTTGATCTAGTTGATGGAAGATTTTGGATGTAAGGAGTAGCTTCTTTAACAATGGTGCGGGCCCATTTTGGCATAGTGGAAGGAGTAGAAGGAGTTGAAAGACATTGAGTTGGAGTTACAGGTTCCTCATCTTGATTATCAATTTCCAAGTTAATCTCAAGAGTTGGCTCTTCATAATATTGAGGTTCTACTATAGGAGAAGGCTCAATGGAGGAAGAGGGGGACTGAGGATATTTTTGAGGGAATGTTTCATCAAATTGGACATTCCTATGGAAAAATACCTCATGAGTTGAGGGATCAAGGAGCCTGTATGCTTTCATTTCCTCACAATAACCAACAAAGATGAGCTTTTTGCTTTTCTTATCTAGAGCCTTCCTTTTCTTCTTTGGGATGTGAGCCCAAGTAGTACACCCAAAAATATTGAAGAAGGAAACATCCGGTTTTGAGCCAGACCATGCTTCTTCGAGGAGTTAAATGGTCAAGAGCTTTATGAGGTGTGCGGTTTTGAATATAATTGGCATAGTTAATAGCTTCTGCCCAAAAAACTTTTGGAAGATCTCTTGAATGGAGCATACAATTTGCCATTTCCTTTAATGTCCAGTTTTTCCTTTCTGCAATGCCATTTTGTTGAGGATTATGGGAGATAAAATGTTGATGAATGATGCCATGACTTGATAGAAATATGGAGAACTCATTACTATAGTATTCCCCCCATTATCTGTGCGAATTTTCTTGATTTTGCAAGAGGCCTGGTTTTCAACTAAGGCTTTGAAGACTTTAAAGTGGGATAGAACATCACTTTTATATTTCAGGAAGTAGACCCAGGATCTTCTAGAAAAGTCATCAATAAAGGTTAGAGCATACTTTGCTCCTTTGAAAGAAGGTTCTGGAAAAAACATCAAGTCACTATGGATTAATTCTAGAGGGGATGAGGCTTTTAGAGAACTACTTGGATGAAAAGGATCTTGATGTTGCTTTCCAAGAGCACATCCAGGACAAACTCCATCAATAGAAGAGACTTGGGGTAAACCTGTTACCATATCATGGGTACTCAATTCCTTTAGATAGTTGTAACTAAGATGACCAAATATTTCATGCCAAATTTTGCTTTCAAGATCTCCATGAGCCACAAAATAGGAGGCCCCTTCTAGATTTTGGAATCCTTTGAAGTGAAATAGGTGAGTGTTGTGATCAATATCTCCTTTGGCTATGAGAGAATGGGGATCTTGAAAGTCTCTTATCTCAACTCCTGTTGGAGAGAAGAGAACTATTTTCCCTTTCCTAGAAGTACAAATTTGATAGATGGAGAGGAGATTGGTGGCAATGTTTGGAACATAGAGAACATTATTTATAGAGCCACCATCAATGGTTATGTCCCCCTTTCCTTTGACTGGAATAAAGGAAGAGTCACCCACTTCTATGCTACATGTAGAACTTGAGGAGATAGAAGAGAATGACTCATCTGAAGCAATCATGTGATGAGTAGCTCCAGAATCTAGAACCCAGTAATTAGAGGAAGAATTGGAGGTTTTCCCTTGAACATTTAGGGCTTTTCCTATTTGCTTTTTATTGTCTATATTTTGATCCTTCATAGCTGCCTCTAGTTGTTGTAATATTTTCCAGCATTTGTTTGCAGAATGACCATTCTTTTTGCAGTGAGTACAGGTTATGGGATTCCTTTCCTTATTTTTGAATTTTTCTTTAGAAGAGGTGGAGGCTACTAAGGCTTTTGAGGAAGAGGAAGAGGAAGAGGACTCATATCTTGCAATTTTAGTTTCTTCCCTAGTTAGTCTATCACAAAATTCTTCTAAAGAGGGCATTTTAAAGGTTGCACCAAGAGCATATTTTGTAGATAGAAAAGTGGTTGCAAAGATTTGAAATGCACCATTTAGTTTAGAAAGAATTAGATAAATGCACTCTTCTTCAGACTTAGTCTTCCCACTGCCTTTGTATTGAGATAGGACTTCTTTGAATTTGGTGAGGAAGTCAACAATACTGCTAAAATCATCAGGAGACAAAGTTGTTAGTTCTGCTTCTAGTTGCATTGATCTTATTTGATCTACTTTTCCAAACAAAGTTTTAAGTTTCTCCCAACTTTCATGAGGAGTTTTACAATATGTAATGTGAAACCACAAACTTTCATGAACATTAGAGCTAATAATACCCATAGTTTCATACATTTTCCCTTTGTGAACAAATATTTCATATTCTTTTTCAAACTCAGGTTGCTTTTCTTCTAATAGGTGTGTGAGCCCTTTCTGAGAAATGAGATTTAAAATTTTGGGTTTCCATGAATGGTAGTTATGAGGAGTGAGAGGATCAATTGTATTCATTGAATTCATTTTGAAGTTAACCCAAAGTTCCCCCCTTTAAATTTTAAAGAATGCAATGGATATGAGTCAGAAGCCTCAAGGAAATACCAAATTCCCAAAAAATTACCCACCCTAACGAGAGGGAAACTATAAGTAATTAGTGGAAAACTTGATATTCAATGAGAGAATGAGAACAAATATGCCAAATCTTTTTTTTAAGGAACACCAAATAACTCAAAAATACCCACCCTAACGAGAGGGAAACTATAAGTATTTTGAGGATATTTGATATTAAGATTGATTTAAGGATTACAAATATGCCAGGCCTATATATCTTTCATTCAAATACCCGCCCTTACGAGAGGGAAACTATAAGTATTTTGAAATATTTGATACTTGGAACATAGGCTAATATCATCCAGGCCTATATTGGTTATCGTAATAACTCGCCCTTACTAGAGGGAAACTATAAGTTATATAGAATTCCAATATGGGAGAGTGGAGATAAAATATTTGTTTTGACAAAGAAAGTACCAATTTTTATTGATTTTTTAATTTTAAGAAAAACTTTAGCTTATGAAAATTTAATGAAGAACTCTTTTGAACCTATATATTTTGCTTATTTATATGAATAAATTTTGAACTAAGCAAGATATATGAAAGAAAAGTACAATCAAGAAATTCTTACTTTTTAATTAAATTTGACTATATATTAAAGAATATATGAAAAATAAAATTAAATTTAGAGATGTATAATATAAATTTTGCTTTATAGAAAGAAAAAGGAAGAAAAAAATAATATTTTCTTTTAAGCAAAATAAATTATACTACAAAGGAATTTTAAAGCTGCTTTTATGATTAGTTAAAGAAAAGGTTAAATTTTTCTTTTATGTAAAGAAAATTTAATAATTCCAAATATAAAGGCAAAAGGAAAGGAGGCGGAAAAAAGAAACGCAATCGCAAACACAAAACACCCCCTCCGGATCTGCAATTGGTGCAAAGAAGGCACCAGAACAACCCCCCAAAAGATATTTTTTGTATTAAAGAGGTTACAAATGACTCTTTTAAAGCCTTTGAAATATAAAAGGCAAAAGGGAGTCAACCTTTCAAAATAGAAGGGAAATACTTTGAAAAACAAAGGATTAAAGACAACAACAAAGGCGCTTATGAAGATGCATTACAAATTTTAACAGAGATAGGCCTTCAAAAAAATGAAGGGCTGAACCAATGCTAAGTAAGTAGAGATAAGCCTTCGAAAGCCTTTGGCACTCAGACGAAGAGGGAACACTATGATATGCCTACAAAAAAATGATTTAGAAATGGAACAAAAAAATCGGAGCCTGAGAAGATAGGCAGCGAAGTCCTCGCGTTGAGGATTCGATTCATTTTGATGGAGCTCTCTTTCTGCAAAAAATAAGGTTAGAAACGAAAAGGAAAGGAACTCAGAGCCTACGAAGAATAGGTCTATGAGGTCCTTTGGAAGATGACTCGAATGGCTGAGATGATCACCTCTAATGCCATGGGTGCCTTCTATCACAATGAACGTTCCTTCGATAAACCTGTATAAGAATAATTTAAGAGTATAGAAACTATGCCTTAATAAGATTTAGCATCGCCTAAAATCTACCAATGAATATAGACAAAATAAAGGAAACCAAAGATAGCAATGGTCAAGGTGAATGGCCCGGATGAGCTTAAAAAGAACCCAATGGTAGCCGTTACGAAATACCAAATTGATAGGAGATGATTGGCATCGCTAGGAGTTAAACTCCAGCATGAACTGGTCCTTAATATGGTCACCAAAATAAAATGTTACACCATAGAACATATCCTTTTATTAATTCAACTGAAAGAGGCAGTCGAACGTAGTTAAAAAGGATATAAAGAAATCTTAAACTCCAACATTCGCAAAAAGGAACTACGCCAAAAGAGAGAGAGAGTCGGAGAGCGCTATCACAAATTTCTAGATAGATGAAAGAGAGGCACCACGAGTGCAGCCTACGATGCCCAAATATGGGTGCCGAGGGAACCTCCCTTGGCGGTCGTCGAGTACACTCCCAGACAGTCAGAAGAGAGGCATTCGTTGCAGCTAAGGCACCTAAAAAAAGGTGCGGTTAGCATGAAAACGAGCCTTCTCGAGGTTTCGAGTGCAACGAGATAGAAATTTTTCCTGCAAACAAAACTTATGATAGGAATTTTCCTATTATATCAAGTTTCATTATGGAAAAAAACACCCTTTTTGCTAAGTTAAAGGATAAGAAAAAAATAATTAATGTATGATTATTTCATAGAAGATCTTCAAAAAACAAAAATTGGAATGTATTCCTTTTTGTATTTTAAAACAGATCTATGAAAAAAATGGGCAATATATCTAAAAAAATTTACTTTAGAAGACCATGAATCTTCCCTTCTTTAATTTAGAAGGAGATAAATAAAATCAGAATAACCCACATACAATTTTTTTTTTAAATATAGCTGAAAAAAAACTATATATAGAATCTTATTGAAGGCCTTTAAAAAAAGAGAAGCCAACAAAAAGATACAAAGAACCAACTCCTAGAACCTTCAAGAGAGAATGCTAGAAAAATCTATCCTGCTCTGGTACCATGTTAGAATTTTCCCAAAATAGACATGCAAAGCATTACACAAAATATGAAGAGAAGAGTAGAACTGATTGATTTATTCCAAGGATCAACTTTGTATAAATAGCAAAGTTGATCATTGAGAGTCGTTGGATTACAACAACTCATCAAACCCGATGAAGACACCACTGAGAGTTCTCCTGACACATGGAGGAGTGGGAACTCAAGTGTGTCTATCCTAGTAGAACTTAAGAGAATATTCACTTATTCTAACATTATCAATATCTAATTATTAGGTGAATTGTTATTGTAAAATTTATTTCTGGATGCATGTTGATATTTTTGCATATTGGTGAATGGTTATTGTTAATGAGAAAAGATATTCATAACACCAAGAGTCACCTTTCTAAGATTATTTATTTGAGGTAAAGCTCCAAGTATTGTATCAAATATCACATTCAAAAATTAATAATATTGAAGTTTGTATACATATTTTGAACAATTCTACTATAAGTTTTCTTCATATTATTTTATGAATGATACTGGCCATTTTATTCATTTTTATTGTTATTTTATATTTCTATTATGTTCATTGGTTTTGGCCATTTAATATATTGATTGCTCTTATATTTGAGACTACTCAAGATATTGAATATTGGGACTTGAGATAATCTAGCTTAAAAGCCAATAATGGTATTAAAGCCATTGAGAATAGTCTCTAAAGCTAACATCAAAGAAAGCCTTAGTTGTGAATTAAATATTGATTTTTTAGGATCCACGTAAAGGAAAACTAGGCCATATTTTTGGTATTCTATTACCCTAATAATATTTGATATTTGTAGTTAGATATAACCAATAGAAAAAGATAAAAGGAAGGTCAAAGGAACCACCTGAGATGAAGAATCTCTAATCATATTCTACTTATAGTAGAAGGAACTACAAGATATGTTTTAAGAGAACATAGATATTAGGTTTCATCAAAGGAACAAGATTAGAGGACATCCAAACACAAGATAAGGAGATGTAAGAAGAGATTGAGTACCATCATAATCATTTAGGCTATAATGAATTACCATTGAAGATTTTGAGCACAATCGAGATTGGAAGTAGCAACCATCAAGAAGGTCAAAAATACTAAATGAAAGTAAAAATTATCTTCAAAACAATAAATAAGAAAAAAAAATATTGCTTTGGTAAGGATATTTGGTGAAGAGCCTAAGAGGAGAAAAACATATTAAAACATCTCACATAACACCAATGCATTCTAGTGAATTCAAAATATGTTGTTGCAACCTAGCAAAATACTAAGCACTCAAAAGACTTAGTGACGAGTAGAATATTTCAAGAGCCTAAGCATTAGGTGTAGATTTCTAGTGCATGCATGTGAACAACAATATTGAACAAAATACCTTTGCAAATCATAGGTTGATAAGAAGCTACAAGGCAAGCTTTAAACATGAACATATTTGCAAACCAGAGAGCTGAAAGTAATTTGAAGCAATAAGATGAGGCTTGAGCAGAATAACCCTTACAAATTTGAGAGTAGAGGGTGATAGGAAGTAACAAGGCAAGTTGTAGAAGACGTTAGATCTAAGGCTTGAGAGTAATGCTTGTTGAAGTCTACAGTTGTTCCAAGAATCAATAAAATTAGTGGGTAATATCCATTGCCAACATCCATGATTGCCACATGGAATTCTACATACACCCAGGTACAAATGATATATTGCATTTACATTTCAATTTTATGAGGGCATGCACATATTTTTAAACTTTAGTAATTTAATTATTTGGTTTATACTAAAGTTAATATTGGCATTGGAGTGATAAGGTTATTAAATAATTATAATTTGATATTCGCAATTTGATTTAAAAATGATATTTGAAATCAAAATTTAAAAGTTAGGAGAGATAAGGATTCCTATTCCAATGTGATTGAAAGTTTTATTTTTGATTTTTTTTAAATATTGAAGATTAAGTGTAAAACAATTTTATTTTGCATATTAAATATTGACAATTAATATTGAAAAAAAAAAATTAGAGAATTTACAAATTATTTATTTACAAATTGGGAGTGTTGGAAATTTGATCATGTTGTGTTGTCATTGATTTCAAAAGGTTTAGTGTCCTAAGTTGATGGAAATATTTGTGAGAATATTCTTCATGGTGGCACATGAGGTATAAGGCAACAAGAAGAAAGGAATTCCTCTCCATGGTGTTTGAGAAAGAATTTATAAGTTTATTTGATTTACCTTGATGGTAATTTTGCAAAGGTTAATAATTATTTATGGTGGCAAAAGTTTCTCCTTAAAGGAAAATGCCCAAAAGGATTTTTAATATTTAAATTATAATAGTTAAATCCATAGCATTTAAATTATTATAATTAAATATAATATATTTTTTGAAGCGCCAAATGTAATTTACAAAACGTTAATGTCGAAGGATAATGCTATCGAAAGCATATTAATATTACAAAGGTTGAGGGGGCAAATTGGTGTTCAATCATCGATTAAATCTAGCACCTCGTTCGTCGATCAATTTGTGGTAGGGAAAGGTGAAAAATGTTCTTTTTCGAAGTTTGAGGTAGGCAAAAAAATAAGGAGCAGAGGCTCCGTCTTCACATCCCATCTGGGTGGGTAGTCCAGATGGTTGTGGTCACAACGCTAGAGCATAACAACTAACATGTCCCGTGTTCAAGATACGGTGGAGGTAGTGGAAGGTTTTGCATCATGGTTTTTATTTTGTGTGGTAGAAGGCATGTTAAAGGAAGGGAAGCATCCCTTTTATTTCATGTGGGTGGATAGCCCATGCGATGGCCTAGTTGTGGCTAGTGCACAGGGCTAGTAGGCAGCGTGGATTCAATTCTTGGTGGCAGGCAGTAGCAAAGTTTTTTTTTTAAATTGATTTATGCCAAAGTCCAAAGTTTATAAGGTATGCACCTAGCCTAGTGATTCATAAGGAGTTTTTTTAATGATTTTATTTTTGCAATAAAGGGGTTATGAAATATTTTTTCTTTTGCAAGAATTAAGTGGAGTTGTTTGCTAGTGCTTTGGAGGAAATTTTTGAAGTGGTGATTTATTTATATTTTGGAAATGCATTAATGACAAGTAGGAGATATAAGGTGTAAATGAAATATTTTGCTTATGTAATTGGTGATATTTTTTTATGAATTTCTTTTGCAAGGTTAGGAGTTATAAGGTGTAAAAAGTGGTTTGAATTTTGTGTGTACCTCTTGCACCGTGAAAAGAATTGTTGTGGGGTTGTGTTGAATATTAATGCATTTTTCTTGAGATCAAAAGATGGGCCCTAGAGCATATTTTCAGATTTCATTGAACACATTTTGGAAGGAATATTCATGTGGATGTTTTGAAATAGACTGTTGCTATCTAACTCTTGAAGTGGCACAAGAAGAATTGGTTGTTTGTGAGACAAGTTTTAATAATATATCTTCATCAAAGAAAATAAGAGGTATGGGCACATCATTCCTTGTTTAAAGTGTTTTGTTGAAGTGAATATTTTGGAACATAAGATGGAGAGAAAAGGATTGTTTGATAAGCATTGTTAGAAATATTTTAGTTAGGTTTTGAAATCTACATTGTGCATCCTTGTTGAAAGAAAGTCGAAACACCTGTGTTAGGGTTTGTGAGCAATTTGTGCTTCATTGGTTGAATTATTGTGTGAAACTCTTGAGAATTGATTTTGAGTGATATTGAAAGTGAATGTGCAAACATTAGAAATAAGATTTGTGAAAGCAAGTGTGTGCATTAAGAATATAGGTGTCATATGCTAGACTAGATCTATCTTTAAAAGAGCAATAAATGTGAGACATGTGAAAGTGACATACTTAATGATTGAGTAGAACATATTGAGCTATTTTCAAGTGCATATCATTATCTATATGTTCCAGAGGTTAAAATAATTATGAGTAGAATATATTTTGTTTGAAGAAGCTTGTGTGCAAGGTTTGGAAATATTTGGTACAATTTTATGAGCAGTATTGAGGATAAATTAGAACAAGTATTTTGATAAGGCTTGAGGATAGAGTTGAGCAAGTCTTTTGAGAAGGCTTGAGGATATATTTGAGAAAGTATTTTGAAAAGGCTTCAGGGTATATTTGAGCAAGTATTTGAGAAGGCTTGAGGGCATATTTGAAGAATTATTTTGAGAAAATTTGAGGACAGATTTGAGCAATTCTTTTGAGAAGACTTAAGGGCATATTTGAGCAAGTCTTTGAGAAGGCTTGAGGGAATATTTGAGTAAGTCTTTGAGAAGTCTTGAGGGTATATTTGAGCAAGTCTTTGAGAATGCTTGAAGGTAGATTTGAAAAAGACCTTGAGAAGGCTTGAGGATAGATTTGAGAGCCAATTTGATCAAGATTTGTGTTAAGGATTAGGGACAAATTTATGAGCAAATTTTGGTATAAATTTGTAAATAGAGTTTGGTGCAGATTTGTGAGTAGAGTTAGAGCATATGTATGCTAGAATTGGAATAGAATTTGGTGTAGATTTGAGATAGAGTTAAGAGTAGGCTTTAGAGGTGACATAGCAAAGAGGAAAGTAGTCTCCAATGGATAGAGATCCATCAACTATAGCAAGGGGAAAGATATATCCTATGGAGAGATATCCACAAGCTAGAGCAGAGGGGGCAAAAATCTTCTAGAAGATCACAACCAGAGTAGAGGTGATAGAGTTGTCATGTGGAAAGAAATCTACGAGTCAGAGCAAGGTGAAAGGGTTCTCTTGTGGAGAGAGATCCATGAACTAGAGGAGAGGAAATAGAGTTCTCCTGTGGAGATAGATCAATGAACAAAAATAGAGGGGATAGAGTTCTCCTATGGAGAGAGATCCATAAACCAGAGCAAGGGGAAAGAGTTATCTTATGAGTGTGATCTATGAACCAACTCGGAAGATAGAGTTCTTTTGTGGAGAGAGATCCACAAACTAGTTGAGGAGATAGAGTTCTCCTGGATCAAGTTCCATAAACTAGATAAAAGAGGAAAGAGTTCTCTTGTGAGGAGAGATCCACAAATCAGAGCATAGGTGATTGGTGTCTTCTTTGGATGGAAGTCCATAAATATTGTAAAAGGGAATTAATTCCCAAGAGATTTGTTGAGAAAATTAAGTAGAAATATTTTCTCTATGGAGTAGCCCACATTAGGTGAACCACATTAAATTTGTATCTTTATTGCATATGATGATTTTTGCATTGCTTTGATTACTACTATTAATATTTCCATTGATAATATTGTTTGGGAAAGAAAATTAAAAGTTGGTATTATACTGTTCACCCCCTCTCAGTATAAGCCTGTGTTCTTCAATTATTATTAGAGTGGGTTCCTTCAAAAGACTCTAACAAATTAAAGGAAGAAGTTACAAGAAAATATATGGCATCTCAGAATGGCTCTTCATAAAATAAGGTACCATTGTTTGATGGGAACAATTATGCTTTATGGAGCATAAGAATGACAACTTACTTGATGGTACAAGGGTATGAAACATGGAAATCAGTTGAGGATGGGTTCACACCTACAACTAATCCTCCCATAGATAAATATGGTAAGCTATTGCATATGAATAATGCCAAGGCTATGAATGCAATGTTAAGTGGATTACGTGAAGCAAAATTTATGAAAGTTATGCATTGCAAATCAACAAAAGAGATTTGAGAAAAATAAAGCAAATCTATGAGGGAAATAAAAATGTCAAAATGGCAAAACTACAAAACCACAAGAAAAGGTTTAAATATTTGAATATGGAAGATGAGGAAGACATTGTTACATACTTACTTCATGTGGATGAGATTTTTAATACCATGCATGGACTTGGATTTGAAATTGAAGAATCCAATATTGCTCAAAATGTTTTAAGGTCACTTCCCACAAGGTATGATGGAAAAGTTTCAGGTATAGAAGAGATGAAAGATATTGAGAAGTTGACTATGGATGAGTTACATGGAATTATCATAGCTTATGATATGAGAATATTAAAGGATCCCAACTCCAATAAAGAGGCAACCTTCAAAGAATTAAATAAGATAAAGGATAATAAGCTAGAATCATGTAGTGAGTCAAGCAGTGATGAAGAAGCTAACTATGGTAGAAGAAAAAAGGACTTAAGAAAGCAAAAAGGTATGAAAATAGTGAAATGTTTTAATTGTGGAAATTTTGGTCACTATGCATCTAATTGTCCAAAATTTGGAAACAGTAGCAGTGAAGAGAAACAAGATCATAAGAAAAAAGAGGAAAATCCAGGTATGAAAAGAAATAGGTATGGTCAAAACAAGCATGAAAATAAGTTCTTTCAAATGCACAAGAAGAGTTTCTATTTTGATAAGGTAACCAAGGCTTCAAGTGACAGTGATGAAAGATCCTCAGATATTGAAAAAGAAGAAATTATATTTTTGGTAATTGAAGAGGAATTAAATGATTCTATTAAAGGTAAAGTTGAAAAGTATGAACATGCTCTTAAAGACCAAGAAGTAGAAAAAGATTTAGAAAATGAAGAGGAAGGCACAGTAGATCTAGAAGAAGAAACTGTTGTTGCTCTTAAAGAATTGAAAAATATTAGAAAACAGAATTCAAAATTTAGGTCTCAAGTTCAAGAATGTGATGAAGAAAAAAAAAACTTATACAAGACCTGAAAAACTCAATAGCTAAGACAAAGAAATTAAAAAAAAAATAGAGGCAAAAGTCTTAGAATGTGAAAAATTAGAACATGAGGTAGTTTCACTAAGTATGGGAGTTAAAGTGTCTAAGGTGAAGCTACACAAGTTTGGGAAAATTTCAAAGACTTTGGATAAGATTATCAATGCACAAAGATCTTCATCTACCAAAATAGGACTAGGTTTTGAAGGACAAGGGAAACAAGAAGAAGGATCAAGCTTAAGATCAGAAGAAGAAGACATTTCAGAGGAAGAGAGTGAAGAAGAAATTTAGACGTATGAAGATAAGTTGAAGAATAGAAGCTTTACGAAGAAAGGAAATAATGCAAAAAAGAGGTACAAGGATCATCACAAAGAAGAAATGACTAAGAGACCAGTGGATTCAAGGCAAGATTTATTCAAATGACGTTGCTATTCATGTAATAGGCTTGGTCACAAGGATATGCATTGCAAGACTCATGAAAAGAAGGAATATGGTTTTACCAAGAAGAAATTCAAATATGGATATTTATTTCAAGGGTATTTCTACTCTTGTAATCAATTTGATCACAAAGCAATCCAATGTAGGTTTTATGACAAAAAAGAGTATGACTTCACTAGGATGAGCTTCAATATATTTTTACCTTTTATGAACTACAACATCAAGTGTTACAAGTGCAATAATCTAGGGCATAAGGCCAAGTGGTGTAGAATAGAGTTTCCAGAGCTTCCAAAAACAAGTAACAACAAGGAAACTCAAAAGGATCAAAATGGTATGTTTAGAAAGAAGGTTAACAAAGAAAAAGAGCATTATATGCTGGGAGTAGAGATACTCCCACCCTAAAATTAATCACCTCAAGGAGAGGATGTGGGGAGGGGGCTGAGATAAGAGTCTTATATTCAGCCCCAAAGGAGTCCCTTTGCCATTGATGTCAAGGGGGAAGAGATTTGAGTAAGGGATAGATCATTCAGTCAGGGGAGCAGTTTCTCAAGGGGAGCATATTTGGAATCAAATGGTTTTGAAAAATGAATTTTTAGAAAAGTTTTAGAAAAGGGTTTCCATCAATGACAAAGGGGGATATTGTTGGAAATTTGAGCATGTTGTGTTGTCATTGATCTCAAAAGGTTTAATGTCCTAAGTTGATGGAAATATTTGTGAGAATATTCTTCATGGTGACACATGAGGTATAAGGCAACACGAAAAAAAGAATTCCTCTCCATGGTGTTTGAGAAAGAATTTATAAGTCTATTTGATTTGCCTTTACGGTAATTTTGCAAAGGTTAATAATTATTTATGGTGGAAAAAGTTTCTCCTTAAAGAAAATGTCCAAAAGGATTTTTAATATTTAAATTATAATATTTAAATCCATAGGATTTAAATTATTATAATTAAAATTTAATATATTTGCAAAGTGCCAAATGTGATTTTCAAATCACTGACATTGAAGGTTAATGCTATAGAAAGCATATTAATATTGCAAAGGTTGACGGGGGGAAATATTTTTTGATCATCGATTAAATGTAGCACCTCGTTCGTCGATTGATTCACGATAGAGAAAGGTGGAAAACATTCTTTTTCAGAGTTTGAGGTAGGAAAAAAATATGAAGTAGAGGCTCTATCTTCACATTCCATCTAGGAGGGTAGCCTAGACGGTTGTGGTCACAGTGCTAGAGCATAGCAGCTAACAGATCTCATGTTTGATATGCGACAGA
Source organism: Wollemia nobilis (assembly GCA_028583015.1). Classification (NCBI taxonomy): domain Eukaryota; kingdom Viridiplantae; phylum Streptophyta; class Pinopsida; order Araucariales; family Araucariaceae; genus Wollemia; species Wollemia nobilis. The sequence continues at coordinate 12,499,553 of JAQPPZ010000733.1, forward strand.
GGCAATGGAAGTTTTTACGTCATGGCTTTTATTTTGTGTAGTAGAAGGTGTATTAAAGGAAGGGAAGTGTCCCTTTGATTTTGTGTGGGTGGCTAGCCCACGTAGTGGCCTAACCACGACTAGGGTGTGGGGCTAGAAGGTAGCACGGGTTCTATTATTGGTGGCAGGTAGCATAAAAGTTTTTTTTTTAAATTTAGTTATGCCAAAGTCCAAATTTTATAAGGTATGTGCCTAGCCTAGGGAGTCATAAGGATTTTTTGTGATGATTTTATTTTTGCAATAAAAGGGGTTATGAAATATTTTTTTGTTGTGCAAGAATTAAGTGGAGTTGTTTGCTAGTGCTTTGGAGGAAAATTTTGAAGTGGTGATTTATTATCTTTTGAAAATGCATTAATGACAAGTAGGATATATAAGGTGTAAATGAAATATTTTTCTTATGTAATTGGTGATATTTGTTGATAATTTTTTTCCAATGTTAGGAGTTATAAGGTGTAAAAAAGTGGTTTGAATTTTGTATGTACCTCTTGCATTGTGATTTTTTTTTGTAAGGTTGTGTTGAATGTTAATGCATTTTCCTTGAGATCAAAAGAAGAGTCCTATATCATATTTTCAGATTTTATTGAGCATATTTTGGAAGGAATATTCATGTGGATGTTTTGAAATAGACTGTTGCTATTTAGTCTTGAAGTGGCACAAGAAGAATTGGTTGTTTGTGAGATAAGTTTTAATAACATATCTTCATCAAAGAAAATAAGAGGTATGGGCACATCCTTCCTTGTTTAAAGTGTTTTTTTGAAGTGAATATTTTGGAACATAAGGTGGAGATAAAATTATTGTTTGATAAGCATTGTTGGAAATATTTCAATTAGGCTTTGAAATCTATATTGTGCATCCTTGTTGAAAGAAAGTGGAAACACATGTATTAGGGTTTGTGAGCAAGTTGTACTTCATTGGTTGAATGATTATGTGAAATTCTTGAGCATTGGTTTTTAGTGATATTGAAATTGAATGTGCAAACATTAGAAATAAGATTTGTGAAAGCAAGTGTGTGCATCAAGAAGACAGGTGTCATATGCTAGACTAGATTTATCTTTAAAAGAACAATAAATGTTAGATATGAAAAAGCGACATAATTAATGACTGAGTAGAACATATTGAGCTTTTTGCAAGTGCATATCATTCTCTATATGTTCTAGAGGTTAAACAAATTCTGAGTAGAATATATTTTGTTTTAAGAAAGTATTTATGAAAAAGATATAAGCTTTGCTTGTGTGCAAGGTTTAGAAATATTTGGTATAGATTTATGAGCAGTATTGAGGACATATTAGAGCAAGTCTTGTGAGAAGGCTTGAGGATAGAGTTGAGCATGTATTTTGATAAGGATTGAGGATGGATTTGAGCAAGTCTTTTGATAAGACTTAAGGTACATTTTAGCAAGTATTTGAGAAGGCTTGAAAACAGATTTGAGAAAGTATTTTGAGAAGGTTTGAGGATATATTTGAGCAAGTCTTTTCAAAAGACTTAAGGGTAGATTTGAGAAAGTCTTTGAGAAGTCTTGAGGGCATATTTGAGCAAGTCTTTGAGAAGGGTTGAAGGCATATTTGAGTGAGATATTGAGAAGGGTTGAGAAAAAATTTGAGAGTATATTTTATCAAGCTTTGTGTTAAGGCTTGGGGATATATTTGTGAGCAGATTTTGGTACAAATTTGTGAGCAAAGTTTGGTACATATTTGTGAGTAGAGTTAGATCAAATTTATGCTAGACTTGGGATAAAATTTGGTGTAGATTTAAGACAAAGTTGAGAGAAGGTTTGGAGGTGATAGAGTAAAGAAGATAGCAATCTTCAGTTGATAGAGATCCATCAACCAGAGCAAGAGGAAAGAGTTATCCTATAGAGAGAGATCCACAAGCTAGAGCAATGGGGAAAAAAATATTCTAGAAGATCATAGTCAGAGTAGAGGGGAAAGATTTCTCTTGTGGAAAGTGATCCATGAATCAGAGCAAAGGGAAAGAGTTCTCCTGTGGAGAGAGATCCATGAATCCGAGTAGAGGGAATATAGTTATACCGTGGAGAGAGATCCATAAACCAGAATAGAGGGAATGAAGTTCTCTTGTGGAGAGAGACCCAAAAACTAGATAAAGGGGAAAGAGTTCTCCTATGGAGTGTGATCCATGAATCAGCTAGAAAGATAGAGTTATTCTATGGAGAGAGATCCATGAACTAGTTGAGGAGATAGATTTCTCTTGAATCAAGTTCCACGAACCAAAGAAAAGGAGAAAGAGTTCTCCCGTGGAGAGAGATCCACAAATTGGAGCATAGAGGATTGGTGTCTCCTTTGTACAGAGGACCATAAACATTGTAATAGGAAATTGATTACTAATATATTTGTTGAGAAAATTTAGTAGAAATATTTTCTCCATGGAGTAGCCCACATTGGGTGAACCACATTAAATTTGTGTCTCTTATGTGTGATGATTTATGCATTGCTTTTATTATTGCTATTAATATTGCCATTGATAATATTAGATAATATTGTTTGGGAAAGAAAAGTAAAAGTTGATCTTATATTGTTCACCCCCCTCTCAATATAAGTTTGTGTTCTTAAGAGAGACAAGGTTTTCTACTTCAAATTAAATTATATTTGCAAATTTGATTTAATTTTAGTTTTTGCATAAAGAATTAAAATTGTAAATTTGAATATTGACGAATTTGATTATTTGAGAATTTTGTTTGAAATTAAACTTTGGAGTAATAAGGATTTCTTCTTCAAAGGAATTTAAGGAACTAAAAATTTATTTTTTTATATTTGAAGAAATGAATAGATGGCAATAAATAATGAATATACCAAGGCAATATTTTGAATTCAAAGGGCTAAATCATAGGAGAAGTTTTTAAAATATTTATCAAATATGTAAAATAAAATCACTTGAATCTCATAAAAAGATGCAAAGAGAAATGCTTGGTATATAGATTTAAGTGTCATTCATCATATGATTGTAAATTTACATTAGTTTAAGTATTTAGAAATCAAATAAAATATTCCACTAAGAATTGTAGATGATAAGATTTATCATGTTCAAGGAGCTAGAAAAATTATACCTAGCATGCCATTTTTAGATTTTGTGCTAGATGATATTTTGTATGTTCTAGGATTATCAAATAATCTTATCTCAAAATTTTAATTGGTTGAGATAGGAAGAATAGTGAAATTCAAATATATAAATGGAAACAGAAAATGTGTCATAAAAACAAAACAAGGGCAATAGGTTCCATTAAGAATAGAATATTTGCTTTAGATACATTAGAATTTTTAGAAGTATTTAATCATATTTTCCCTTGAGAAAGGATTAATGATAATCCATTCGATTTCTTCAATAGATAGAAAATAAGGAGATGGATTTACCACAATCCAATATTGTCTAGCATGGAAAAAAACCAAAGGAATTTGATAGGCACAAGGCATACGAAGAAGATAATGACTGAATATTAAAGTATTTAATAACCAAATAATATAATATAGGACGATGTTTGATATATTACATTATTTGGTACATGCTAATGTACCTTCATGGTACCTATAGTACATTGTAAACATTTTAATGGAGTTTGAGTCTATAGTTTAGAAGTTTGATTTATATTTCCTCTTTATGTATGTGTTTATGTGCAAGATGTGTAAAAGTGTCATGTAATAGTGTGCATGTATAAGTGTGCAAGTGTCATATAATAAAGTGTGTATGTGTAATAGAGTAAAGTGTGTAAGTAAATAGAAAGTCAAGAGTCATGTATACAAGTGGTAATATGTGAACCCAAAGCACATGTGAGATTTATATTATGTATATTATAGAAAAGGTTGTATCTCCTGGATATATGAGGACATCCATAGACAAAGAGTACATAATTCACATTTCTAAGGTTATATATTGGAGATAAAGCTTCAAGTATTGTATCAAAGATCATATTCAAGCATTAATAATATTGAATCTTGTATGCATATTTTACTACTTGTACTCCATAGTGACCAAATAGTGGTAATTAAATAGTTTTAAAATTGTGCATGTATGGTTTTGGATCAAGATCTCCTTCTTAAAATTTGAGCAATGTTAGGTGCCCAAGATAGGTACTTAACAATTTAATATCGAATTGTATAATGGTAAGAACCATAAATTAACTATTAAAGAAGTCCACCTGTAAAATTAGAAATAGGTACATCATAGAATCATACATGTAACCGTTAAAGAATATTCTCATATTTAATCATCAATGAATATTATCATATTATATTCACTTTGTAACTCATGGAAGGTGAACCACCACATGAGTGATCTTGTAACTCATGGAAGGTGAACCATCACACTCTTGTATAAAGAGAGATGTATCCATATTATAAAATGATAGAGATTAAGTATTCTTATAAAAGTCTTGGCTTATGGAGCTGAAGATCTTGTGGAGTGGATTCCTTCCAGTAAGGATCATTGTATGATGTTGCCCTACATCAAAGGTATTATCAATATTTATTTTATTTTATGAAATTGATTGTAGAATTTATTTATGGACGTATATTTGATATTTTTACATATTGATGAATGATTTATTGTTATGAGAACAGAGGTTCACAACATTTTGTATTAGAGCAGTAATTCTAGAAAAGTGGGATTGCTTTTGTAGAGCTAAGACACATTTTTTAGAAAAACATCATATTTTGCAAGAGCCATATTTTTCTAGCAATCATTTTCAGGCAGTTTTTACACCATTGTGTAGATGTTTTTGAGTACTAAAAAAATGAATACTCGTTTCTTAAATTTTGACAATTATTGAGAAAGTTATGGTTGTTTGAAGTTGGGTTATTTATGCTGTTTTTTGACCGCACGATATTTTTTTTCAAAAACAAAATTGTAATAATTTTTTTAGCAGTCATTTTCACAAAATTTTGGCACCATCATGTAGATTATTTTGATTATTATAAAAATGACTGCTCATTTATGAAATTCTAATAAGTATTGAGAGTTACAACTGTATGCAGTTGGCTGTTGAGGCTATTTTTGGGTAGCATTATTTTTTTCAAAAATAAAAAATTGTATTAAATGATTTAGCAATCATTTTTAAAATATTTTTGCACCATCATGTAGGTTATTTGGATTACTAAAATTGCTACTTACTTGATAAATTCTGTTAAGTATTGAGAGAGTTACAACTATTGCAAGTTGAACTTTTGGTGTTGTTTTTGGGCTACACAAAAAAGAAACAAATTCATAACTTTCAATCCAGGTAAACAAATCAGTTTCCATTTGTTTTGTTTTGAAAAAGTTTGCAGATTTAATTGTGTAAGAAGGGAATAAATGAGATTTCAAAATTTTTAATTTTTAAGATTTTCGAGTTATTTAAAACCCTAGTTGCTTTTAAAAAAAAAAAGTTACCAAAATTAATTGGAGGGGATAATAGCAATGATAGGGAATGGTTGAGAAAGTAGAAAATTATGTTTCAAATTTTTTCTTTCACATGGAATTTGAAGCTTTATAGTGTTTTACAAGAGAAAGCTCTCTCTTGGTATGTGGACTTTGCTTATGCTCATAAATATAGATATACACTAGAAGAATTTGAAGTTGCATTTTTAAACAAATGGAGATTAGAGAAAATGGATAATAATGTGCAAACTAAGGAAACTACACCTTATATATCAGGCCAAACCGTAGTAAAAAATATTTGTTTGAATGTAAAAATTATATTTTGAAAGTTTATGAATGCATGCAAAATAAAAAAATTATTGTTTCCATTAACTACCAATATAATTTTATAAATATGTCTTTGACTAAAAGGTTGCAAATTCAAGCAAAAAAGGTTGCAAATTCAAGCAAAAAAAAATATGTAAAGACATACTTAGAATAAAAATATTAATTTTTTTAAAGATTTGAAGCTCATATAAAATGTTAGGCTACGCTAATAACCTAAAAAATACTTTACTTTTTATGTCTTAATACTTTGTAGTCTATAACATACTTCTATACACATCTTCAAGTTGACAACTACAATTCAAATTTCAATTGATAAGGCTCATGTTTCAAAATATTATAAGAAATAACTTTTACCTTAAAAAATTCAACGATAACATAATAACTTTATTGTTACTTTAAATTTAGCTATCTCTATCTCCCCAAGTACACCAAACATGGAAAAACAAATTAAAATAATATTGTTTTTGTTAAAAATTTAATTATTAGGGTAGAGAATATTTATTGGGATCATGCAATGTAGGATTGAGCACCACTTAATTACATTATTGTCAGCTGTTTCTTTTATTGAGCACTACATGTTTCTTTTATTGAGCACTGCATAGATAAGTTAAATAGAAGGATAGGGGGAAATTTTATTTCAGTTTCTCCATTAACAGCTTTTGCTTGTTTGCTTGTTTTACTAAGATAAGGTTATATTGCATTTGTATGATTTCTCTTATATATCTTTCGAACTCTGTGTAAAGGGTTTAGGTCCTTCAATCTTTTTTATCAATAAAAAAACAAAATTTAACCACAACAATAAACGACGAAAAAACAGTTGAAAAATAATGAATGAAAGCAACAAACCGTCGTTAAAATTTTATTCGAGAAAACTTCGAACAAAAGGTGGTTAACGTTTAAACACAGGCTTCGTACGTTTCCAGCAACTAAATCTAAATTATGGAATATACGCCAATTTGCCTGAGCAGGCCCTCTAAGACTCCCATCATTAATGAATGAATGAAGCTGCTTCTTCTATTCCACTAACAACAGTGACTGTGCATTCTTATACGTTGTTTTCGCGTTGATTTTGAATGGTATGTGACAGTGACGGTTAATTGTTTGTAACTTTTGCTTTAACGGCAACGACATCTTTGTATGCATGAAAATGGTAGCTATAGATCTGGGTCTTTTCTCCTCCATTGAACAATTTTGTAATATCAGTGAAGGGTGTCATATAGAGTTGAAAATGGTTGTAATGGTCAGCAAGGAAACGGCAGAGGGGCTCACTATGTTTGAGGCTCAAGAAACCCAAGTTAAAGAAACAATAATTCGAGGTGATGGAGCCTAAGCATGTTAGGGAATAAGTAATACTTTAGTTTGATATTGAATTTGATTTTTAAACGAAAACTTTCATTACAATAAATAAATTAAATTTGGATTTCTAAATAAAAACCTCTACTACAATATCTCTTCCGAATTTATCTTCAGATCTGAATATTTCTTAAACTTTTTCTTAACTATTTTAAAGTTGAAATAAGCCGTCGCCTGCGTGCAATATTAAACTGAATACATAAAACCATACTAAATTGTGGTGCGCCTCAGCTGCAGGTTGGTCTTTGCTTAATAAATCGCATGACAGGTTGGTTGTTGGAATTGTCCTTTGTGTGTCATCAACCTTTTTCTCTAATGCCAGCTTTAATAAGGTGATTACAATAAATTTCTGTCATAATTGGCATTCTTTAATTACCATAACAGTTGATGTGGATACTTAATAACGATAATTACAAAGATAAGATGACGTGGAGGATGTGCTTAACCAAGGGATAAATTTCCATACGGTTGTCACCCGTTTCTTCCAAAGTCAATACTGTACGTTGTCTCAGAGTAGGATTTCTTACCTCACAAACAAAAAAAACATTGTCTCAATGCAAGACTTCAGAATGGGCAAACTGCCAATGAATTACAAGTTGCATTACCGTTCATGCTACTTTTATCACAAGTCAAAAACTTCGCTTCCAAAAGCTTTCATGCTTTAGTCATGCATTATAATCTATCGTAGTTCTTCTAATACCTTAATGGCTAGATTTATATTATGCATAGAATAGAAAAGGTTGTATCTGTTGGAGGACGTCAATAGAAAAATGTGTGAGGACATCAATAGATAAAGAGTATAAAAGTCACCTTCTTAACGTTATATATTGAAGATAAAGTTTTAAGTATTGTATCAAAGATTATATTCAAGCATTTTTAATATTGAAGTTTGTATGAATATTTTGAGCAATTTTATTATATTTTTTCTTAATGTTATTGTTAGGATCTCATCCTAACTTTTAATGTAATAACTTCCATGATGTAATAATTTCTAAAGAACGTGGGTAGTACCCATGATTAATATTTTGTAATGTTCTAAGTTTTAGCTTATGTAGTGCTTATGACAAATGACACTCTTTTTATGTAACACATGGTAGATAGGTTATGTAAGGTGGTCTTGTGCATGTAATTCGAGTGGCATTGTGCATGCAATTCGAGTGGCACTATGCATATAATTTGGGTGGCATTATGCATGTAATCTAGGTGGCATTTTGCATGTAAACCAATCATGGGATAGAACTCTTTAAATACCCGAGAAGGCACCAATGTATTCATCTTTTTGCAAGTTAATGAAGTGTTGAAGGAGGTTGCCCCCTCGAAGAGGCCTGCGATTCTATCTTATTGTGAGATTGTTCCTTTATGCAAATTTTTGTTATAATGTGTATTTTGTTCCGAATATTAATATGATGTTTATGTGAGTTTATTTCCACGCAATTGTGTGAGATTGTGTTTATTTTATAGTAGAATCCTAACAAGTGGTATCAGAGCGCTTTCCAGGGCCATGTTCTGCTGCAACAGTAACAATTCTTGCCTGTTAGGTATAATCCCTTGTTATTTTCGTGTAATTTTGTTTATTGTTATAAAAAGAAAAGAGACCAGTAAAAAAAAATATAAAAAAACAGTCTTTTTAGTTGAGTAGGTAGAAACACTATGCCGGGGGTTTTAAAATATCGTGAAGGATTTGTCGTTATTGGCTAAGCTAGATAACCCATACATCATCTAGTGAAGTGAGGGCCGATCAGGCTCTAATACCCAGGCCTCAGACAGAACTCGCGCACCGACTTGAGCTCCCACGCATCTTTGGGTGTATCGAGAGACCATTCTAGGGTTAACAAAATTTTATCCAGTAGGAAGCTTATCGGCCTTGTATCATCCATATTCCATGGGACATAGCATCCTGGACGATTACCCTCCTGTATTGTTAGAGAGGCAGATAGTGTGCTCAAGGGTATGTGTGGAATCCTCCTTGGATAGTGGCCTAAAATATTGGTCCGAGCATTATTGTTCATCACTGCGGTATAACAAAGGGCCTATGGGTGTTACATACTCCTTTACCTAGCATACACTGGTTCTGTTAAAACTTCAACCTGCAACAAAATCATAAAATAAAACTCTCTGTTTGTAAACCTGCATTCCAAATTCCCAAAAGTGAGCATATGAGAAAGGAATCCTCTACCAAAAAAATAGCATAAATTGCATGAATTTGGGATAGAATATGAGGGTGACAGTTAAGTTGACAGTCTGGAGAATAACAATTAGATTTACAATGGCGTAACAGTCAGGTCAGAAATTGCAGTTTTTAGTGTCAAAACAGAACTGTCATAACAGTAACCTACATAATATAGAGAATCTTTAGAGTAGTGAGGTAAGCACTATTAGAGAGACTGTCAGGACTGAGCAAAACATTGAGCGAGTGACCAGAGACCAATTATAGATAGTGCTCCAGTACCCAACTTTTACACTATAGCTCAAAATCTAAAACTGTAAACATCGTTAGACTCGACAAAATAGGAGAAAAAATAAAAAATAAATAAAAAAATAAAAAAAGTTAGGGGTGCCAAAAAGTAGTGTTGTGGGATATAGCTCATTGTGACCACCTCTTCGAACTGATCGTTTTGATATATAGCACCCAAACACTTTTTTGGACACTTACTAAAAATAGTAAGTCTTGAAATCCAATTCTATTTTTAGTAACTGGTCACAAAAGGTTCCAAAATGGCCCAGGGTACCTATGGACATCAAAAAGAGCTAGAACAGATGGACTCCTTAACAAAATCCATTGAGAATTTGAACTTGGCAATTTTCTCCATAAGGGAAGAGGTCCAAGGTCTTCGTCTAGATCATGAGGCCACTAGCGCTCGCTTAGAAGAAACACTGATAGAAGTGGGTAGCAAGGGACCACTCAAAATAGAACACCAAGCTGAAAAATCTACAAGGAATGACCATGACCCATCCTTTAAAATGCCAAAATTGAACTTACCTCGATTTAATGGGAAGGATGTTGATGGGTGGTTATGTAGGGTTGATCAATTCTTTAGACTTCATAATGTTTCCATATATCATCGAGTTCAGATGGCTTCCTTTAATTTGGAATCTGAGGCTCTACACTGGTTCTAGTGGTTACATAATTCCAACCCAAATATCTCTTGGAAGAACTTTGAGTCCCAACTACTGACCCGATTTAGGCCTAGTGAGTACGAGGACTTCATAGGGGCCTTGACCAAATTGCAACAAATATCCTTAGTCCGTGACTACCAAAATCAATTTGAAAAATTGGCCAATAAGATAAGCGAATTGACGGAAGGGTTCTTCACAAGTTATTTTATCAGTGGGTTAAAAGGGGATCTCCAAGATGAAGTAAATGTGTTGAAACCACAGTCCATGATGGAAGCTATCAGTTTGGCCCGTCTAGCTGAATCTAAAATCTCAAACCAAAGGCGCCCATCGCGGTTTCCTCAAAATCGATCTTCATTTCCTTCTCAAAACCAAAATTCAGTGGATAGTAAACCTACTACACCCAAGCGACTGACTACAGAGGAGATGGATGCACGTCGTGCCCAAGGATTATGTTATAATTGTGATGAATTTTTTTTTAAAGGACATAAGTGTGCAAAAAAAATACTATTCTTGATAGATGTTGAGGAACCTGCTAACACTGACAAAATCTTTGCCTTAGACCCTTGTGTATCTTCTTCCTATGGAGAAGGTGTTTCAGGAGGGTCCATGCTCTTGCAGGCATTACCACTCCACAAACCATGAAAGTTGTGGAATTTTTCAAGGGCCAACGTCTTACCATCCTTATTGATTCAAGCATCACACACAACTTCATTGATCCTTGAGTTTCTAAGTGGGCAAATTGCTATATCCACACTTGTAATTCATTCAAGGTCATGGTAGCCAATGGGGGAACATTACCTTGTAAAGGAAAATGTTGCAATGTCAAGATCAAGATAGGGACTATGAAATCAAGCAAGACATGTTTGCCCTCTAGTTGGGAGGATGTGATATGGTTTTGGGATCTCAATGGTTGAGTACGTTGGACACTATTAGTTGGAACTTTGTAGAACTCTGGATGCAATTATCCTAAAATGGACAGACACACTTACTCAAGGGCTCCTCTGCAGGAACACCTCACCTCATTAGTTCCAATTGTATGGAGAAAGTGCTAAAGAAATCAAAACGTGGGGTCATTGCACAACTCTTATCCATCCAACCAACCACTTCACTAATGGCTGAAATTCCATCAGACCTACAACTAGTTCTACACAAACATGATGTTGTCTTTGCAGAACCAACTACACTACCACCATATCGCTCTCACAACCATGCTATCCCATTGCTCCCGGGTAGCACACCACCAAATATCAGGCCATATAGGTACCCTCATGCCATGAAATTAGAACTGGAAAAATTGGTACAAAAATTACTCAAGGCTGGTGTCATACAACCTAGTACTAGCCCCTACTCCTCACCTGTCCTACTTGTTCCCAAGAAATATGGCTCATGACGCCTATGTATTGACTACCGAGAACTCAACAAGACTACGGTCAAGGATAAATTTCCTATTCCAATGGTTGATGAATTACTCGATGAACTAAACAAGACCATGTATTTCACCAAGCTTGATATTCGCTCTAGGTACCACCAGATCTGGCTTAAGGATGAGGACATCCCTAAAACTGCCTTTTACACTCATGAAGGTCATGAATTCTTGGTAATGCCATTTGGTCTGCTCCTTTTACATTCCAAAGTCTTATGAACAACATATTTCGGCACTTTCTGCAAAAGTTCATCCTTGTGTTCTTCGATGACATCTTGATTTATAGCCACACATGGGAAGAGCACCTCAATCATGTGGATCAAACTTTACAGTTGTTGGTAACCCATCACATTTTTGCCAAAAGGTCCAAGTGTTCCTTTGGTCTGATTGAAGTAGAGTATCTAGGACACATTGTCTCACAAGATGGCATCAAGGTTGACCCTAAGAAGATTCAAGCAGTTCAAGAGTGGCCAAAACCTCGCACCCTCAAGGGACTTCAAGGATTTTTAGGGCTTACACGCTATTATCACAAATTTGTCTACAATTATGGGAAGATAGCTGCCCCCCTCACCTCCATGTTGAAAAAAGATTCCTTCACTTGGACAGGGTCTGCTGACCAAGCCTTCATTGAACTCAAGCATGCTATGACCACCACTCCTATTTTAGCCATACCAGATTTCTCTAAACCATTTGTCATTGAAAGTGATGCTTCTGGTCGTGGTATTGGGGTAGTATTGATGCAATAAGGACAACCTATGGCTTTTACTAGCAAGGCACTCTCTGATCGTAATATAGGGAAATCCACATATGCTAAGGAAATGTTAGCCATATTGCATGCAGTCACACATTGGCGACCTTACCTCATTGGGCATCACTTCTCCATCAAAACCGACCATCAAAGTCTCAAATATTTTTTGGAACAAAGAGTTGCCACGCCTGACCAACAAAAGTGGGTGTCTAAACTCATGGGCTATGATTATGATATCACCTACAAAAAGGGAAAGGAGAATATTATGGATGATGCTCTTTCTCGTAAAATGGAGACCTTAAGTATGTTGTGTGCCATCTCAGCACCACTTCCCCAATGGATTGATTCCTTGCATCAAGAAGCATGTAAGGATGCATATTTGTAAGCTTTGATAGCATCACTAATGGATGATCCAGATTCTGCACCAGGATATAGTTGTAATTGCCATGATCTATGCTACCATAAATGCCTGGTTCTACCTCATAAGTCCCCACTTCGAGAGCTTCTCATGAAGAAATTGCATGCCACTCCCTCTGTAGGCCATTCAAGATTCCTTAAAACATATGAGTGACTCAAATGCACATTTTTTTGGAAAGGTATGAAACGTGACATCCGCTAATTTGTTGATGCCTGTGACACATGTCAAAGGATGGAAGGTGAAACAATGTGCTCTCCAGGCACTCTTCAGCCATTGCCTATCCCAGATCAGGTTTAGACTGACATTTTCATGGACTTTATAGAAGGGCTCCCTAAATCTGGAGGTAAGTCAGTTATTTTTGTGGTAGTGGACCGTATTTCAAAGTATGCTCACTTTTGTGGCCTTGCCCATACTTATATAACATCCATTATTGCACAAATTTTTCTTGACTCCATATTTCACCTTCATGGCATGCCCACCTCCATTGTATCTGATCGTGATCCCACCTTCACTAGTCATTTTTGGCAAGAGTTGTTTAAGTTGTAGGGGACTCAACTTAAAATGAGTTCAACCTACCATCCACAAACGGATGGTCAAATAGAAGTTGTTAATAAATGCTTGGAAATCTACCTTCGCTACTTTGTCTCAAATCATCCCACTCAATGGGAAAAATGACTATCCTTGGCCGAATGGTGGTACAACACTTCCTATCATACCGCAACCAAACTCACACCATTTGAAGCAGTCTACGGGTGCCTTCCACCTATGCCTTCCTCTTACATTCCTGGCATCTCCAAGGTCCAGGCCATCGACAACACTCTGAGTCAACACACCGAGGTCCTTCACCAACTTAAGAAAAATTTGAACATGGCCCAAAATCGGATGCGCCAACAAGATGATCAACATCGTTCTGAGCGTAGTTTTGATATAGGTGATATGGTCTTCCTTCGCTTGCAACCGTACAAAAAATCATCCTTACAACTTCACAGGTGCCAAAAACTTGCTACAAAATACTATGGTCCTTACCAGGTTCTACAAAGGATTGGCCCCACAACTTACAAATTGGTGCTCCCACCTACTTCCAAGCTTCATCCTATTTTTCATGTTTCTGCTCTCAAGAAAGTTGTGGGCACACAGGTACAAGTTCAATCCACACTTCCTAAATTGGATGAAGAAGGCTTCATATTACTTGAACCTTAGCAGTTTTTGGATCGTTAGAATCACACTCTTCACAACCATACAATTACATATATCTTGGTTCAGTGGCATGGGCTTCAACCTGAAGATGCTACATGGGAGTCTCTCCACCAACTCCAACAACAATTTCCTCATTTCAGCTTTGAGGACAAAGCTTCTTCAAGGGGAAGGACATGTTAGGATCCCATCCTAACCCTTAATGTAATAACTTCCATGATGTAATAATTCCTAAATAACGTGGGTAGTACCCATGATTAATATTTTGTAATGTTCTAAGTTTTAGCTTATGTAGTGCCTATGAAAAATGGCACCCTTTTTATGTAACACATGGTAGATAGGTTATGTAAGGTGGCCTTGTGCATGTAATTTGAGTGGCATTGTGCATGTAATTCAAGTGGCACTATGCATGTAATTCGAGTGGCATTATGCACGTAATCCAGGTGGAATTTTGCATGTAAGCCAACCATGGAAGGGAACTTTTTAAATACTCGAGAAGGCACCAATGTATTCATATTTTTGCAAGTTAATGAAGTTTTGAAGGAGGTTGCCCCCTCGAAGAGGCCTATAATTCTATCTTATTGTGAGATTGTTCCTTTATGCAAATTTCTATTATAATGTGTATTTTGTTCCGAATATTAATATGATGTTTATGTGAGTTTATTTCCAAGCAATTGTGTGAGAGTGTTTATTTGAGTTTATTTTATAGTAGGATCCTAACAGTTATTTCATGAATGTTTTTTACCATTTTATTTATATGATTGTTATTTTATATCAATGTTATGTTCATTGATTTTGATCATTTAATATATTGATTGCTCTTACATTTGAGACTACTTAAGATCTTCATTACTAGAACTTGAGATAATTTGGCTAAAGTTTTAACAAGGTCTTGTATTTTCACAATGATCTCTTCTATGTTCCATGCAACCTTTGTTTTCTCAAAAGTGCATTCATTGCTATTAGTGAATCACCTTTCATCCATTATCTATTCAATTTCATTTTTCTACAAAATTTTAATCATTCCAAAGCCGTCCAAGATTTAGCTTTATTATTATCTTAAATCCACTACTAAAAGTGTAATGTGACAAAATATCACCCCTGCTATTTTTTATTATGTGTCCTAATCCTCTTGGTATTAGATTTCCTTTAGATTCTCAATCAAAATTCAATTTGAAAAACTTTGATTCTAGTAGTTTCCACTTTATATTCTTTGCCTTTCTTTTGTTTATGTTGTACCCAACATCATAATTTCATTTGATGACTGGACTCCATCTATCAAGGCTATTCGCTTCAAGATTAGGGATTGGGTGAGTTAATATAGCTAATTTAGACTCCTCTATGGATAAACAAATCTTCCTTTACATTACCTCTAGATTTCTTTCTTAAATATTCTTCTATTTATTTCCATCCATATAGTCCAAAGTATTGTATCTTTTGATGTATCCTAGATTATCTATAATGTCTCACTTTCAAAAGTGTTTTGCCATTGCTTTACCTATTCTTCAATTTTCCCATCATCACCATTCATTTACCAAATATATTACGAATATATTATCGTAGTTCTCATACTATTGAGCAGTGTCCAAGAGATAGTCTATACTCTCCTCATTTTTCATAGAAGACAATTTGAGGGGCCATGAAAACCCCTTTTAATTATTTTATTCTAGAATAAAATTTTCATATGACCTACTAGCCATAATTTTTTTTTCTTTTGGAATGATGGGATTATCCCACATATCTCCATATTCTTATGATATTCCTATTTTATTGGTGCTTTACACTAGATTTCATTTTTGTTGTGTATTTTGCTAAGCTAGGGGTCTTCCCAGAAGTTGATATTTGTCCCATAACCCAGCCACCATTGGAGGCCTCTAAAAATAATGTCCCTGGTCTGAACAAGGGAATTCCAGAAGCAAGAGCTAGAAGGGAGGCGATGGTCACCCAAAAAAGGCAAGTGGTGAAGGTACTTAGCCTTAATGATGTCTATCCAGGTTGAGTTGTCATTGGTAACCACTCTCTAGGCTTGCTTGGCTATCAATGCAAAGTTCATTCTGCTGATCCTTCTAAAGATGAAGCCTCCATAATCTTTCTTGGAGCAACCTATATCCCATGCAACAAGAGCGAATCTATTTCAATTTTTATTTCCAGCCCAAAGAAATTTGCATTGGATTTGTTAAATCTTGTTACAAATAGAAATTGGAGCTTTGAATATGGACAGGAAATATATTGGTATACTTTGGAGACAGGCTTGCACCAGAGTGGCTTTAGCCACCTGACTGAGCATTCCACTCTTCCACCTAGCTAGTTTTTTGTTGATGCATTCGAGGATGTTGGACCACATTTCCGGGGAGACCCTTCCATGGAACATAGGTAGCCCAAGGTACTTAGTGGGGATATTGGCTATGTTGCATCCTAGAATTTTAGCAATTATGTTCTATCTGAGAATAGGAGTGTTTAGAAAATACAATTTACTTTTATTGTAGTTTACCTTCTAGCCAACATTTGTTTCATAGTAATTGAGAATTGTTTTAATGATCTTGGCTTCAGGGATGGAGGAAGAGGATGCTAGAATGGTATCATCGATGAACTGTTGGTGGGTGATGGCCCTGGAAACCATGGTAGGTTTGATACCTAAGATGAGGCCTCTAGAGCAGGTAGATGATAAGGATCTCCCCAAAACTTCTGCCATGATGATGAAAATAAATGGGGATAGGGGGTTGCCCTGACGGATGCCCTTGAAGCTTTGGAAGAAACCATCCAGAGAGCCATTGACGATAATAGAAAACCAGGCCATAGAAATGCATTCCTTGACCATGTCTATCCAATATTTGTGGAAGTTGAATCTGTCCAGGACTTCTAGAAGGAATTTCTAGGAAACTCTGTTGAATGCTTTATTCATATCAAGCTTGAGAAACATACTAGGTTTTTTGTTGTGGGCAACCAAATGAACCAGTTTGTGGACTGTGATGACTCTATCTGTGATGAACCTACCTTTAATTGAACTACCTTGATAGTGGTCTATGATGGAGGGAAGAATGTCTTTGAGCCTATTTTCCATGACTTTAGTTATGAGTTTGTAAATCACACTGCAGAGGCTAATTGGCCTATAGTCAGATAAGGACTTGCAAGTTTGAGACTTAGGAACTAGCATAATGAAAGTAGAGTTTACCTCCTTAGGAATTTTCTTGACTCTTTGAAAGAATTGCATCAATTTAGTGACTTATTTGCCAACTATATCCCAAAAATGCTAAAAAAAATGTGGGAGGAAGCCTTCAGGCCCTAGTGCTTTGTCTGGATCCATAGATAATAAGGTCTCTTGAATTTCTTTGTCAATGAAAGCTTTAAGGAGCCTATCATTGAAATTATTAGACACTAGGTTTGGGATGTTTTGGAGCAGAGAGTTTTTAATATGGGGGGACAAGGAAGGCTGGGACCGAGAATCCCTTGGAAGTGAGACACTGCTTCTTCTCTGATTGCTTGGAGGTCATTCATTTTTGATCCATCTCCCCTAGTTATTTCTTTGATATTGTTTGTGCTTTTATGTCTCAGGGTGGAGGCATGAAAGAATTTAGTGTTCTTGTCTCCTTCCTTTAGCCATAGCACCCTGGAATTTTGCCTCTAGAATGCTTCCTCCTTGGCCAGGTTATTATGAAAATTTGCGAGGAGGGATTTTTCCTCCTGAAAGATGTTAGGCCCTGGGTTCCCATTTTGAATGAGTTGTTCCACTCTGCCTAGCTCCTCCACAATTTGTTTTTTTCCTAGAATAGGTTACCAAACATAATTTTGTTCCACTCTTTTAGTTTAAATTTGATAGACTTGAGTTTCTTGTAAAATCTTAAAATTGGATTCCCCATGGGGTCATACTGCCACCATTATTCAAGGCACTTTTTGATTTTTGGGTGGTTTAGCCACATTTTCTCAAACTTGAACGGGGTTTTGAATGGATGCCTCTTGTGGGTACAGTCTAGGACCAATGGGTTGTGGTCAGACCCAATTTTCGGTTGGGCATGAAGGTTGCTATCACCTAAAAAGTTGATTATCTCTTTAGACATAAGGAACCTATCGAGTCATATTTGGATAAGTTGGTTGTCGGGTCTTCTATTACTCCAAGTATAGTTTGATCCTTGAAGTTGAACATCCATGAGTTCATTGTTGTTTACAAAGTCACTGAAATATTCAGTGCATCTGGGAGTGATGGGGATACCACCTTTTTTTTTTAGATGGGAAGAGGGGGAGTTAAAATATCCCACAAGCAGCCATGGAATTTGCTCAAAATTGCTATGCATTGATGTGAGAATGTCCCAAAAATTTCTTCTACTAGGAGAATTATTTGGAGCATAAATATTGGTTGTGATCCACTGTAGGTTTGTTTATTTATTGGTAAAAAGAATGTTGATGACTCTGTCTGAGATGGAAATAGTTCTTCCCTCAATGGTTTTTGGGTCCCATAGACACAATAGTCCTTCGAAGGCTCCTTGGGAGGGGTTGAAAGCAAACTTGTTGTTCTTCCATATGGATCTGCAGACCTCTATACTATTTTGCTCATCCAACTTAGTTTCTTGAAGTAGCATTATATTAGGTTTTATATCTTTCCTAATTGATCTGATTGTCCTCTATTTTACATCCCCATTGAGGCTCCTTAAGTTCTAGGAAATAATCTTCATTTAGATATTTTGGATGTGGATTTCTTACCTCTACCTCTTCCCTGAGATGGAGTTGGTTTGGTTCTTCTTTCCTCATCAAAGGGAGGTTTTAGGTTTGAAGTATCTAGAATGGACATCATAATGGTCGATTGAAGGCCATTAGCAATGGCATCCTCAGTATCTCTATATATTTTTCAATGTTAGAGGGTCTACCTATTTTTTTTTCACTTCCTATATCTGCAATGGTTGCATATTTGGGTGAACTAGGGAGTTGCTCTAGGACTGGAGAGGAAGAAAGCATTTTTTGAATGGAGACTCTCGAGATGCATCTCAAGGAAGAATTTATAGATAGGGGGCTATGGATAGAAGACTAAACAGTGATGGGGATGGTGAGGGTGAGGCTGCTAATTTTGTAAGGCAATGAAGGGGATGAGGGGATCGATGGGATGGCAGTAGGACCTGCTACCTTATTAGGACTATCACTCAAACCGTAGTAATGGTGGATGGGATGGTGGGTGAGGCTACTACCTTATAAAGGCTAGCACCTAAGATCACTACAAAGGGTAAGGGGGGGTGGGTGAGTGGGAAGGGCCTAAATTAGAAGGTGAGATAGGCTCACCTTGCATAGAAATTTTTCCATGATGCAAGGAAGGGTAGGGTTTTGAGGAGGATATGGGGATAGGTTATGATAACTAATTAATAGGATCATCCTCTGAGTCTTGGTGGTTAGCAAGTGGGATGAAAGGATTAGATTTAGAGAAGAGAGAACCAACCTGGTTTGATTTTGGGAAAAGGTAGGAAGAAGGCTACGCCTGAAGCTGGATCTGCTTGCCTTTCTTAGTCTGTATTTTTTTTGAAACCCTTTATTATGGATAGGGTTATTCTTGGAGTTATATTTTGTAGACTCCTTCTTCAGAGATAGGCACTAAGATCTAAGGTGCCATTGATTTTTGCACTTGGTGGAGTAGGCAAGTTTATTTTCATACTCGATGCCTTCATGATGCTCATAATCCAGATTAGAAAGGACATAGATGCAAGCATAGGTCATCTTGGATCTGGATTTGTTAGATGGATCGATGGCCACCAACTTGCCAATGGTCTATGCTATACCTTTGAGGGTATCATTGTAAAAAAATTGGGAGGGGGACCATGGAGATTAACCTAGATCAGGGCTAAG
Organism: Wollemia nobilis; assembly: GCA_028583015.1. Lineage (NCBI taxonomy): Eukaryota > Viridiplantae > Streptophyta > Pinopsida > Araucariales > Araucariaceae > Wollemia > Wollemia nobilis. The sequence continues at coordinate 12,519,359 of JAQPPZ010000733.1, forward strand.
TTAATGCTTTTAGTTTTTGGGTCAAAGTCTTCTCCTCATATATGCAAAAATAGGCTACAATGATTGAAGAATCAGGGACCATCGGTTAGGATGTGATGAGTGTCGAAGGTATTTTTGAGCTTAATCATGAAAAATCCTTACAGGAAAGCAACCAAGACCATATTTCTGGATAGACGTCATTTAGATAGAGCCCATTCATGTATAGTTTCAATATTCGAACGAGCTCCAACAAAATTCCCGATCAAGGATATGGATTCTTGGAAGATCAATGGTTCTATAGATCCTCATGGGAAAGAAACTATGTTTCCAAAGACGAAGAAAGGAATGGGGGTTTGAAAAGAGGAATTCCTTGAGGTTGCCCTAATTTTGTCAACAAAGGAGGATGAGGACCACAGGGGCACTTTGGGGTTATCACCTACTGAAACCCTAATTAGTTTGGAACTACTATGGCTTGCCTCACTATCTAGTGGTTCCCAGAGGCTGCCTTCATCACCACCAAAAATATTACCACCTGAAGACCCAAAAAGCAATGGTCCACCACCTGAAAGCAATGTTGTATATCAGGTCTCTCCTATCACTCTTACTATCACTTCTGCCATCGCTCTAGTTTGGTATAGTATGTTAAACAAGAATATAGTGGTGTTTAAGTAGAACCTCAACTTATTGTTAATGCCCATGTTGTGGCATGAAGGATAATTTTGTAAAAAAAGAAATACATTTGAGACAAAAAAATGTTATTGCTAGTTAGTTATTGGCCTTCAAAGATATTTTTTTAATGGATAATTTAACTAAAATTTTAGCATCATGAGATAAATATGTTCATTATGCATCCATGTTCTTGTAGGAAATCTAGAAAAAAAATCCACAAAACACAATAATCATGGGGATCTTTCTTTATAAGATTAGATAAATATGCATACTAAAGCTTGGTTATTTCCAAGTACCTCCAATGGATATATGTATAATATTTCCATGGTCATAAAGTAATGGTGGATGGAATCTCAATATCAAATGATTATTTATAGTATAATTGTGAAGTTTATCATGATCTAGATGAAATTAAGGTGACTTTGGCACATCTTGAAATGACTATGGTGATAGGGATTAACAGATGATAAACGTTGCATAAATTCATGGATTAGGTGGTGAATAAATTCATGATTCTTATTATATTTAGTTATTAGAATAAATGAGGGATGCAATGAGGAACATTATGTCAAATATGACCCCTATGAACATGCAAATTATCTTGATCAAATTTGTTGCTGCAATATTTTCTAAGGTTTTGGTTTAGACTACTTGAGAGGAGCATTAGATCCCCTATTATTTACACAATATTATGGAATATTTTCATATAGGTAGCCACAAAAACCATATAAGCAATGCTTGAAAGTATCTATCTTGATTGAATTATCCTAGTAAGTATTTTTTTTTTTTGCTTTTAAAATGTTTTTTGAATGTCTCTTTATGAAGAAGACAATTGTGTGCATTTCATCTTAGTATGTATGGTTTTGAAAACATTTATCTAATTTGAGGTATTTTTATTTAAGTATATTCTATTCCAAGAATATGGTCAGATCAATTTATAATATCTTTATTCAAATTTTAGGGTAGATATATTTTTAATTTTATCAAGAAAATTATAAACACATTATAGGTATTTAGAAACAAATGATTTCTATCTAAAATTATTAAATGGGTGAATGATATCATTATAGGACTCACTATATTTATAATTTAAGACCATAAATTTTATGCTCTATAAATTTTGAATGCCAAGTAAGATACATTGAGTAGTTTCTTGTTGATTAAATGAGCCATAGTTATATCTAAGAAGAATTTATAACTACAAAAAAATCTATATAGGACTTCATTTAGATTTTCATATTAAACATATCTTTCTTTTGTATTTTTCCAAATTTATAATAGCATAAATTGGGTCTATAGAAAGAATTAATTGTATGATTATATCATTGGAGTCAGACTTATATTACCTATTCTCATAATATCAAAATTTCAATGAAGAGTTTTTTAGCTAAGCATTCATCAAATCATTGTAGAAATTTTTTTTTATTGTATAATTTCCCTCTATTTTGGTTCTACATGGATGAAAACAAGTTTTTCCTTATGTTTTTTTACCTAGTCCTAGGACTAAATCTTCAATTTTGTTAGAATATATTATACAAGTAAACCTCATTTTTAGTCCTTTAGGATTTATTTGATCAAACATTATGTTATTCATATAATTGTGTATTTTTTTAAATTTGTTATAATAATATTTTGCTTTGCTTTGTTTACATATAGCTCACCTTTGATCCACATTTAGAATATATGAAAATCCTACTAGTTTTTATTAATTTATATGTAGTGGTTTATTGGTTTCCCCACTATTGAGTCTAGTAACAATGCTATCTCTTGTAAACTAAACACTTGTAAAATAATTTGGTTATCTTTAAAAATTCACTTCAATGTCAATCATGTAGTGATTGATCCATGTAACAAAATTAACCATAAATAATTTCACATGTTCTTGGAGACAAGGCAATACACCATTTAATATTTCTATGAATTTCAACTTTTATACCTATTTAATAACAAACATGGATGTTAAATAGTCAAAATAATTAGGACAACTTTATACTATCTAGAATTTTCTATGGGCCATTTATTTTCATCCCTTATATATTGCTCCATATTTAGGAGTGCAAACAATTATGTCTAGCAATGGGATCAAATTTTACTCCAAACCTAGAATGTCAGGCTAGGCTAGTGACCTAGAAAATACTTTACCTTTTATGTCTTAATATTTTGTAATCAACAACATACTTTTATAGACATCTTCAATTTGGAAACTATTATTCAAATCTCAATTGTTAAAATAATAAAATCTCAATTGTTAAAATAATCGTACATCCTTCTAGTCCAAAATTTAATAGGAAATAAATTCACTACCTTAAAATAAAAATTAAAGATTTTGATTCCTAATAACTTTATTGTGGTTACATTGGTTTTTAAATATTAAGATGGATCTTCCCATTTTTTAAATATTTTCTAAAGTATAAAATGACTACTCATCTTATGACCTCTAAACAATATTTCCATTTCCATTTCCTCCATTTTGTGAAGATTTATTTTTGGTTTGAACACTACTTTATAAGGTTTTCCTCTTTATTTCCTTACAGTACAAAATTTATCTAATAACTATTAAGTAGGTATTATGTGCTTGGAATGCTTTAGATAATACATAAATCACATTGGCTAGATCTATGTTTATTGCCCATATGAAAATTTTCTATTCATCCAATGAGCAATAACCCATCTTATGTTAACAAGAAATCAAGCTTAACAACATCAAAAACATCCTCCAATTTGGTCTTAGTAATTATGAGAAAGTATGAAGGTCAATAATTTGAACCGCAACTCAACCTTTATTTTTAAGTTGTTATATAAAAGGTCATCATTAAAATAAACATAAGGAGATAAAAATAGGACCTCACAATATTTTGAATTCTCTCATTATGTCAAATAAAATGACATAATGAAAGAATAAAATCTATAGGACCTCACAATATTTTGTTAATGATACACTGATCTCTTATGTGGCTTTGGTAGTAATCGCCAAGGAAGTCAAGTCTATTTTAGACTGTTATGAGAGGGTGGTTGGCCAAAAAATTAGTGTTTTGAAGAGTAATTTATATTTTATCAATACTCTAGAGCTAAGGCAAAGGAGGATTGCTGACATTTTGAATTTTTAGATTGCCTCTCTTCCATATTCCTATCTTGGTCTTCCTATTTTTGTTGGGAGGGCCAAAGACGCTCTGTGAACTCCAATGATTGAAATAATTTATCAAAAATTAGCATCATGGAAGGGGGCTCTTTTGAGCCAAGCAGGAAAGGTGGTGCTCATCCAAAGCACTTTGTAGAGTATCCCTATCTATTTTATGTCCTTGTTTCACCTTTTGGGTAAAGTGGTAGTAAATTTGGATAGCATTTTCAAGGCATTTTCATGGGTAGGCCCAGATATTAAAGGTAAATTTTATCTTGTCTCTTGGGAGTAACTTTGTAGAAGAAAGAAAGTTAGTGGTTTAAATATGAAGAGTGTTTCTAGGATGAATAAGGCCTTGGTGGAAAAACTTGGTTGGAAGGTCGCCTCTAATGTTGATCGGTTGTGGTGCCAAATTTTGAAGGTGAAGTACAATTTTGATTCTTTCATTTTTGATTATCTTCGTTTTGGTGGGTTGGCATATTGGAACAGTCTGGTAAAATATATGGAGTTTTATTAATGTTAACTACAGATGGATTTTTGGTAATGGTAGGAACATGAATTTTTGGGATGATGCTTGGTTGAGAGATCATCCTTTGAATGAGGATATTCATTTTAGAGACCTAATTTAAGGGTCTAGGATTGCTAGGTTGGTGAAAGTGGTGGATTTTACTAAGGTTCATGGAAATAGAATATTCTAGACCAATCCTTCACCTATGGTAAGGAATGCTAGGGATCTCCAGCTTTGGAACTTTCTTATGGAGGATCTCCATATTTATATGGTGCGACAAGTAAATGTGGAGGATCGCCTAATTTGGAAAGCTAGTAGTACGGGTTTATATTCTATAAATTTTGCTTAAGAACTCCTTTGTGAATATGGGGATGGTTTTTTTCCTCATGGTCTTATCTGGTTAAAGTACTTAACTCCTAAGGTTAATATGTTTTTCTAGTAGGCAGTGCAAAAAAAGATTCTCACTATTGAAAATCTTCATAAATGATTCATGTGTCTGGTTAATAGGTGCTTAATGTGTAAAGAAGCCTAGGAATTAACTTCGTACTTACTCCTTAATTATCAGTTATTTAAGAGAATTTTGATGTCTATCCTCTATAGGTTGGGTGTAAGCTGGGTTCTTTCTAATTTAGTGATAGAGTGCATTATGCAGTGGGCTTATCCCTTTTATTCACCCAAAATTAAGTGTTTCTAGAGATTTTTTTATCCCATGTTATGTGGGGGTTGTAGAAGGAGAGGAATACTTGTGTTTTTTAAGTTAAGGAATATTTGGTTTTTTTATTGAGCTCTCATATTTTATGGAGAAAAATAGAGATAATCTTGTGTGCTTGCAAGGAGTTTGATTTTTTGGAGGCTCTCATTCTCTACGAAGTTTTAATTGAGCAGTGTCTTGGTTTTGGACACGTTGATTGCTCCCCGCCAGCTCCTGATACAAGGAGTTTTTTTCGTTGAAAACCTCAACCTGTTGGTTGGTTTAAATTGAATTTTTATGGGGTCTCAAAAGGCAACCCAAGGATAGTTGGTGTCGAGGGGATCATCCATGATAATAGTGTAAATTTGGTCCTTGCCTATGTAAAAAATATTGGTGTTAATTCATCCTAATTTTCTGAAGCGAGGGCCACCTTTTTAGGCTTGTCTTTGATTAGAGATTTAGGTATTCATAAAGTTATTATTGAGGGTGATTCATTAAACATTATTAATATGCTAAACGGATCTTGCCACGTAAGTTGGAGGGTGGCAAATTTGATTGATGAAGTTGTTGGAATTTCTCGATCCTTGGATGAAGTTTTGATGGTGCACATTTTTAGAGAAGGTAATTTTACAATGGGTTTAATCGTAAATATGCAGACATATTTCCAAGGGTATTATTTTTAGTAGAGGGATTTCCCTCCTGAGCTCATCCATTATATTAATAACGATCTTCATTAATTGTTTGCAGGTGATTTTCCTTCACTTGCTTGGGTGGGTAGGGCTTTGGAGTAGCAGTCGTTGTTGGTTGAATTTTGGACAAGCAGTCAATATTTATTCCCTTGGATTCATGGAGATGTTTGCATTTCATATTTTAAATTTTTAATCTCGTGTCCCTCTTCGTAATTGGTGTCCAGAGCTTTCCTAAAGATTCTCTAGATTTCATTGGAGTATGTCCTCTACCCAAAGTCCTGCCCTTGTTTTGGTTTTTCTTAATTTTGGGTATGAGCTTTGTTTTGTGTACCAACTCTCGACCTTCTATAGCGTATATTCTCACATGTTCATTGGTTGTTGGTGGCTTCTCCTTTAGATTAGCTTCCAAGAAGGTACCTAGGCTTGTGATTATTCTCGTCTTTGGAATTGCTTTTGGGACATTCATTGTTGGAATTTATGCCTTGGTAAATTTTATTTCTATCCTCTGGCCAGATAGAAGTGGATGGGGGATTTGTCAGTTAGGGCGTGGAGGTTCTTCCTAGAGAGTTTATCAAGGAAAAATTTATGGTTGATGTTCATTCCCTAAGGGAAGCTTCTGCGAAGAAAAGTGCTCTTTTACATAGCCAGCATCTAATTGAAATTAAGCAGTATATGATTTGGATCTCTATCAAGATGGTATTAGATTTTGTTGAGGAGGTTGCTTAAATGTTTGGTAATGTTGTCCACAAAATTAATTCAATGATGTAGAACTATCTCGGTTCTCTCATTGGTTGTTTCGTCTTGTTTTCCTTATTATTTTACGGGCCTCTTTCTTTGATGTATTTTGTAGTGTTCTCTTATGGTTGCCTTTGTGGCAAGTTTCTTTGTAAAAGGTTGTGGGGCCCCTTTCAAAACCCTATTTATCCTTAATAGTACCAAAAAAAATTAAAAGAATAAAATCATAAAATTCATTTTTATAGTAGTTATGGATTTGTTTCTACATGAATAACTATTAATTATAGAATCAAATCCATGATTGTTAAATGGATTTCATAAATTATAAATTTATATTGATTCAGATGGATATTTTATGGTTGTAAATGAATATGGTGAAAATATCTTATGTCTATGTTGAAAACATAATAATAGAATACACTCTCTTTAAATTTCTTAGTTCTTACATATTAAATTATTTAATATATATATTTAAAATATTAAACATAAATTAAATAAAATACTATAGTTAATGTTGAATCAAGTTATTACCTTAACTTTTGATTTAATTATGTGCCCCAATTCTAGTTTCAAAAAAGTTGAAAGTAAAGGCTAGTGGATCCTTCCTACCTTTGAATTGAGGTCAACTCTTTACTATCCCTACTGAATACTCCAAAACTAACATACAATAGTTGTATTGAAAGTAAAATAAAAATATAAAATGCATAAAAGGTAAAGGGTGTGAGGGATTCAAATAAAATATGTTCATAACCATCAATAAATTATGCACTCAATTAATATATGATAATTTGAATAACATCAATGTTTTCCATTTATTAAATATGATATTACTAATCAAAATACAAGATAGAAAAAAGGGCTATGCCTTAATAACTACACACTTAACAACCTTGTGTTGTAGTGTCATTGATGGAGTGCAAAGGAATTGCCAAATTTTTAATAATATCATGAGATAAAAATTTTAATTTAGGTTCCATAGAGTGTAGCTCTAAATTATCATGGCAAAAACAAATTTACAATAAATCCCATGACTATTATTTATGTTTGTAGCCTATTCCTAAGTTACCTAGAGTGATAAATTATTGCTTCTCATAAATGTAAATATTTGGGGAGCATATCTAATAAAATGATGCACCTCCAAATGTTACATGTCTCTAGATATGTCTCTAAAAGAATTATAAGATTTTTAAAAATATGTTATGGTGCCACTACATGCTAAAATAACAAAATTTAAAAGATTATTATTAGGATTTGATGAGATTTAACATTAACCATCCTTTTTATCTTAACTCATCCCTAAATTGAATATCTTTTGTAATCTATTACAAATTTATAAGTATGTTTTTCATATATATAAATAAATAAAACTCGTTTGAATAAGAAGAGAAATAAGATGCTACTTGTTGTTTTAATTTGAGTAATTATATGCTTTACTAAGGAAAGAAAATGCTAAATGAATGTTTGTTTCTTATTGAGCATATCTCTATTTGTTGGTTTAGTTGTAGCCCATTTATTATAGAAAGACCTTTTTGTAGAAGACACAATTATTGCAGAAGGGCGACACATTTATTGAAGAGACAAACAATTGTGTCCAACAAATAGTTCCTATAGGATAGTGTAGAGGGATAAAACTTCCTTACCACATATAATTCTTGGTTGGATTCGTTGGAAGCTGAGGTGAAATGCGGGTGTATGTTATAACTCTACACTCAGTGTTGGGGGGAAGGGTTCACCAAGATCAGTTTTAGAACTCACTCCAATTCTAGGGTGGAATGTGTTTAATGTGTTGAATTTAGAACAATCACCTATGTTTAGTCTTTCTATGACAAAGATATGAAACGAAATAACAATGCAAGATGCAAGATACAACAAGACAAGAGCTAACCCTAGAACGATTCTTTTATTGAATGATATCTAATATTAGGATTTGTAAAACAAAACCTTTGAGTAAGGGTTAAAGGGAGATGCACAAGAAAATATTAAACTCTAGATGCACACTATATGGTTTTGTCCTTTCAAATGCCTTGAAACTTAATTAAATATTTTTATTTTATTTATGATCGAGGGTTTTTACAAAATAGAAATCACCCAATAAACCTAAAATATTTATCAAGGAACTTATCTCATATGATGGTTTATCCCAGCTTTATCTTTCATCTAGAAATATCCCATGATTTTTGTTCTTACAAAATAGTTTCACAAGCACTTAAAAAATATGATCAATATTAGGGGACCTACTTAGGCCATTGTATGAAAATTCTTAGAGGTGCAAAGTCAAGCTTCCTACATCATTTTAGATAAACTTTGAAATACAAAAGTAAAAATTGACCTTTGGAAGATGGAAAAATAGAATAAAGTGTAGTAGAATATTATGATGAAAAAAATACAGAATGTGCTATTATGATCATAATGCAGTATGAAATACAAACCTAGGATTTGAGGATAGTAGATTACCCCTAATTCTAGTCTATGTAAAATTGTGCTATGTATGGAGCAATTGTGATTTCATGGAACAATAAAATTATACCCCAAAATTACTAGGTGCATTATCGTAGTAGAAGATAAAAACCCTTAAGTGATGCAGGTGAACTAATGCAAAATGAAAATCTAACTAATATGTAAATGCAAAAGTGCAAAAACAACCTGGTGCTAGAAAAAAAGTAGGCAAAAGGATGGAGACCTTCAAGTAGTAGATTCCTCCTTAGGGTTTCAAAACTTGTCCACCAAAATCAGTAAACACACAAATAATGCAGTAGAAGTGAGAATCCATAATGGTTAGAGAGCTTCAATAGATCACTTTAGCTTGCTTGGAAACTTGAACTTGAGAACTTGAAAAATCACTTTTAAACTTTTTGAACTTGCTTGGTTAGGAACTTCCATGAGAGAAAGAAAATTTCAAACTCTCTTTATAAGAGATTTAAAAGAATAACAGGAAAAAAAAACAAGAAAAACTAATCTCAAAAGGATTAACTCATAAAATTAGGCTTTCCTAGGAGAAAACCCTAGCTATGCAAAATTATGTCTCACAAAGGTCGACCACTATTTCTCATAAAGAGGGAAAATAAAGGAATGAAGGGGGAAGGGAGATCCAAACTTGTTTAGGGCAAGTTGGAGGGTCTCCCTGAGGGTCTATGGAAAATGACTTACACAAGTGGATCAATTTTATGTGTCTACATTTTGCACCCTCTTTGATGCATTTACAGCCAAGTAAATATGTCAAATAAAGATATAGAATCTTATGGTAAAAGGCAAAAGACACAAAAAGGGGTGGTTGGATTATAAGAAAGGGATGGTGTGAAAATAGTGTCATTTCAGACACTTTCTTGTTTTACACATGAATTGAGGTACAAGGGACATTAATGCCTCTTAGGATAGGGTGCCCCCTTGCATTTCAAAAGTAATATCAAATTATTAATGGAAATAAAAATGGTAGACTCAGAAGAAAGAAGGGCAAACTGATGCAAGCACAGACTATGAGAAATAAAACAAAGTGTTTATACCCTGCTACCAATCACACAGAATACACAACGTACAAACAAGGCACATAAAATACTAGTATTTTTGTATTAATTCAAAGGGAATCATACAACATACAATATTTTATTCTTCATGTATTCCCTCTCTCGCTATAGGCTTTGGTGGTCTTCTATGTCCCCTCCTGTTGTTGCTCTATCTCATATATATAATTTGTTTCCTTTCTCTAGAAGATTCTTTTTGCTTTTCTCTATGCGATGGCCGCTATGTAAAGCAAAAAATGCCTACCAGGCATAGGGGGAACTAAAATAGGTGGAAAGGTGAGATATATTTTGAGGTTATCAAAATATTTTTGACACTCAAAATCCCACCAAAAAGCTACATCCTTTATGAGAAGTCGAAGGAAAGTTTGGCACTTATGGGTTAACTGGCAATGAACTAACAAATAGTCTACAACTTACCTTGCAAAATATGCAGCTTGATCAGGGTACAAGGAGGAGGTATATCAATGATAGTTGCTACCTTAGAAAGTTCCTCTTCAATGCCTTGCCTAGACACTATAAGATATAAAAACTTTCCAAATGTGACCCCAAACACACACTTAGCAGATTTAAGACAAACCATGTATTATCAAAGTCTTTCAAAGATTCATCTTAATTCATGGGCATGATCCTTTCATTCTAAGGAATGATCAAAAATTTCATCCACATAGTCTTGTAGAATATCATGCATCATGTCATGGAAAATATAAGTCATAGCCTTCTGATAGGCAGCTCCTGCATTCTTAAGTCCAAAAGGTATGACCTTCCAACAAAATGTACCCCATGGAATAGTGAATGTTGTCTTGGTTTGGTCTTCAGGAGTAATCATAATTTTATTATAACCTAATAAACCATCCATGAGCAAAAGCATTCCATATTTGGTAGTGAAATCTACAATTTGGTCTATGTTGGACAAGGAAAAATCATCCTTGGGATATGCTAAGTTAATGTCTCAAAAGTCGGTATATATACTATTTTTTTCTTTTTTCTTAGCTACAGGAACGATATTAGATATCTAATCAAAATAGTCAATGGATTTTATAAAACTGACATCAAGGCATTTTTGGAGCTCCTTCTTGAATAATAAGGTGATCTTTGGATGCATCTTCCGAAGTTTATCCTTAATAGGCTTGGAATTAGGCTTACATACCAAATTATGCATGACAAGGGAGGGATCAAACCCTGGCATGTCAGCATATGACCAAGCAAAAATTTCCTAATATTCTTTCAATAAATTGGTCAATTTCTCCTGCTCGTCCATGGTCAAGGATTTACCTAACTTAAGGATTTTAGGGGCTTCCTCAGAACCTATGTTCACATCTATGGTATCCTCAATAAGAATGAAAAATCATCCTCAATAGGAAGTGGGGTAGTAATTACTCCTTTTTGCAAGGTCCTCCAGAGACATAGAACCAAAGTCCACTTGAGAACTAGAAGACTCAACTTGCACTACACAAGGCATAAACTCGTCAGGGAAGATGTCATTCTGATATATAACATGCAACTCTAGGGTTAAGACCTTAGGAGAGGGTGGATCCTAATCCTTAACACCATTATAAACCTTGATGAGATTCATCAAAGAGAATATATAAACAAGAAGAGTCGTCTTAATCCTATGATGAAACATTTGTAGATAAATTTTTAGAGGAAGATTATGATGAATTGATTTGGGCTAGATCTTTTGATGATAAAAATTCAAATGGATGTGGATCTCCCACGATAGAAATGATTTGGTTTTCAAATTTAAATTTTACACATTGGTGAAAAGTATAAGGGATGGCCTTCATTGCATGAATCCAAGGTCGTCCAAGAAGAAGATTAAAATATGTAAGATAAGACACCACATAAAATATTATTTTTTTAATTTTTGGTCCAACCCTAAGAGGGAGTAATATAGTGCCACAAACTTCTTGAGAATCATTGCTAAAAGTTTTGATGATGTCACTGGATGGAATCAAACATAATTTTTTTAATACAAATTTTTGAAAGAAACAATGTGTACAAACATTAAGCGAAGAACCATTATCAATCATAACCCTTTTTATGAGAGTGTCCCCAATGTAAGCAGTGATGTATAGAGAAGAATATTCCTATACACCTAAGGAAGCCATATCATTATCTGAAAATGTGAGATGAGGCTTCCCTAGGGAACTTATAATATTTATTATATCATTAGGAGAAATATCTAGAGGTACTAGATGCTACTTTAAAACATTTATCATAGCTTCTTTATGGGTTTGAGAATTTTGTAGAAGTTCTAAGAGTGGAATCTTCACTGAATCATCCATATTTTGTACTAATTTTCTTGGATTAGTTGTTATCATTCCAACCTTGTTGTTTTCATACTAACGCAGTACATTTTTGTAGGACACTTGGTTGTTTTATCTTGTTCTATTCTAATTCTACTAGTTTTTGGAATATTTAAGACTACCAGTGTTAATGCGACCAACATCGATTAAATCTTGAACCATATGTTTCAACCTTTTATAATAATTAGTCCAATATCCTTCTACTCTATGATATGCACAATGCTGATCTGCTTTATACCAATGAGCGGTAGTATCTGGTTGTCTTACTGTAGGTAATTCTATTGCCTTAGCATCCAATAATTATTTCAAAACTGCTTCCATAGGGATATTAGTGAAATTCCTTTAAGGAGGTTTTTTAAGTATAATATTTTGTAAATTGTTATTAACATTGTTAAGAGGTCTACTATCACTATTGCCTCTTATATGCTTATTCTTAGGTTGAGACTTAATTGACTTATCTTATTTAACCTTAAGCTGACCTCTTCTAATGAGAGCTTGTTACACTTTTTTTGCTAATTCAATTACTTGATCTAAAGATGTGATAGTAGTAGTTTCTAGAGCATAAGATAATTGTTCATGTAAATTACCAATGAATATATCAATCATATCTTTTTGAGACACATGTTGTCTTAAGTGGCCGACTAAAATTCTCCAATGAGCTAAAAATTCTAAAAAAATTTCTTCTTTACTTTGTTTTAAATCATATAAATTTCTCATAGTCACTTCTTTTTCAATATAAGAACTAAAATAATGAATAAGTATCTCTATGGTCTTCTCAAAACTCTTCAAAGAATAGTTGGACAGTCGATAAGACCATTATAATGCCACTCTAGCAAGTCTTTTTAGAAAAAATTTCAATAAGAGCATATCATCATAAACAAAATCATGATAAGCTATATTCATTCCTCTTAAATGCTCTACTGGATCTTCAGTCCCTTTATAGTTTGGTAAAACTAGCATGGAAAAAATCTTAGGATAAGGTCTAGCAACAACGATAGGATCCAATGGCTAACTACACATTTATTTATAACTATATGTAAACCATGAAGGTTGATTTATATCCATTCCTAAAACCAATTGATTCATTACATTTGTCAAGTTTTGCATCTTTAAATTATGTGCGTTCCCAATATTCCCTTGACTTAGGTTGGACATGAAAAGGTTACTGTTATACTTGGTGCTTTATGAGAATGGAAGATTTACTTACGATAGAATGGAGGTAATAATGTTGACATTAGAAGATGAATAAGTGATAGGGATTAGGTGTTAGGTGTGGTATATCCTATGTAATAAACCGTTTTCATTTAACAATCGTCTTTGGTTGTATTTGTTTAATGATAGTTGTTGTAATGAATAAGGTGCATCGTAATCATTAAATACAACCTTATCCATAACTTGTGATGTAATTACCTATTTATATGCCTTTGATTAGCAATGTAAATCAATTTTTAGTATTGTCAATCATTCGTCTTGTGCTTGTTATAGCCGATCCACATCATTTGGTATCAGAGCCATTCTACCCTTTATGGTGGTCATTTTGGTAAACATAAGACTCTTCATCATTTGTAAAGATTATTTTATTGGCCCCACATGCAGTGTGATGTCCCAAGTATTTAAAACAATATGTCCTTTGTAGTCGATCTAAGCCACCTAATCATAAGTTTGGTCTTAGTATGCCCTTACCCATTGCCTCTCATCCTTGGGAAAGTATTTATATGGGTCTTTTCAATGGTTTTAACTATTTGTCACCATGATTGTGTCTTTGTTATAATTGACCATTTCAGTAAAATGGCTAAGTTCATTTCATATTGTAAAACCAGTTCTGCTATCGACTTAGCCTAAATGTTTTTTGATGTTGTCTAGCATTCATTTAGTTTTCCCACTATTATTGTGTCTGATCATGATTCTCATTTTATCGATCACATTTGGCATTCCTTGCAAAAATTATTAGGTGTGTCCCTTAATTTTTTCATAGTATTTCATCCACAGTCTGATGGTAAAACTAAAGTTGTTAGTCGTACTCTTGTCCAAAGTCCACGTATCTTCTATCATTCGAGTCCATCCAAGTGGGATTTGAGTCTAACTCATATTGAGCATGCATATAATAGGGCTGTCCATTCATCCATAGGTCATTCTCCCTTTGAGGTATGTCTAGGTTTTCAACCTCTTGCTCCATATGAGTTACCCTTGTCGCTTCCGTATCCTGTCATAGTCCACATGCACAAAGAACAATATCAAGCTCACTCTTTCATTCATCACTTACAGTAGCTCCAGTCCAAGCTTATTCATATTTTGTAGAAGACACAACAACAATAGAATCAGGATATGGATCATCGTGTTTTACATCATTTCTAGGTTAGAGATAGATTTTTATTGTACCTTGATCATCGTAGGTTTCCAGAGAAGGCACATAGCAAGATCAAATATCTTCATTATGGTCCTTACACTATCATCCAATAGGTGTCTAATAATGCTTTTTATATTGATTTTCTAGCACACTTGGGCATCCATGATGTTGTCAATGTTGACTTACTCCACATGTACCATGACTCTACTTTGGAGAGTGCACCAGTTATTAGTCATCAAGTAGATGTTGTACCAAACTTCTAGCTTCCATTAGAGGAGGATCATATTTTTGACACCAAGACCCATACCACACATCAAGGTTATTCCACTTCCTATCTTGTTGGCCATCATGGACAACTTCCACATCAGGCTCGTTGGATTCCTCATCATCAGATGGTTTGTGACTTTCCTTCCCTTTTGAATGCATTGGAGTCCAATGCTTCTATGATGGGGAGGAATGATAGGGATTAGGTGTTAGGTGTGGTATATCCTATGTAATAAACCATTATCATTTAACGATCATATTTGGTTGTCTTTGTTTAATGATAGTTGTTGTAATGGATAAGGTGCACCGTAATCATTAAATATGACCTTACCTATCACTTGTGATATAATTACCTATTTATAGGCCTTTGATTAGCAATGTAAATCAATTTTTAGATTTGTTAATCATTCATCTTGTGCTTGTTATAGCTGATCCATATTAAGGAGGAAATTGAAAATAATTTTGGATGACACTACCAGATTGAGGAATGGGTGGATTCCATCCAATGTTGGTAGTCATAGTAGTGACATAAGTAGGTTGACAAGTTTTATTACAATGATTCAAAGGCCCATTCAAAGCACTATCTCAGAGTGGGACATTCTTTTCAAGTAATGCTTCTTCCTCTAAGGCCATATCCAAAGCATGCTTATGATACTTATAAAAAGTCCATATATGGTCAAAAGATTTAAATATGATATTCCCATTGTAATCTTGGATAGGATCAAGATGATTATCAGTATATTCTTCTAGGTTATTATTTTATTTATCAATTTGATCATTCTCATGAAAAATCTCATCAAATCTAAGAGTCTTCGTTCTTTCTCAGGGTTATAAGCCATTGAGAAAAGGAATACAACAAGAAGGAGAACTAAAACCAAAATAACCTATGCACTTAATACAAAAGAATTATCTTTTTAAATAGTTGGTATATACATTAATGATCTTTTTTATTATTTTCAAAAGAAAAAAATGAGGTGTTCACATTGGGTTCACCAAATATGTAGAGGGGGAAAACTACCCTACCATGTACAATTCCTAAACAAAATGCTAGATCCGAAAGGAAAGAACCTTTCATTGGGTGAACCATGGGGGCATGTTGTACTCTACACTCGGTGCTAATAGGATAGGTTCACCAAGAATGGTTTAAGGACTCTCTCCAAGTCCTGAGGATATTCAAGAATATTTCATGTATTCAGTATTAATAAAAACACCTAAGTTTAGCCTTTTTGTTTCTAAACTAGGAAAGATAAAGGACAATGCAAAAACATAATATAATAGTATTAAAAAGAATTCATGCATACAAGAGCTAACCTAATATGATTCTTGATTATTAATTCTCGCTAACCTAGGGTTTATTTCAAAAAATATTTAAAGTAGAAATATATAAAATAAATGCACAAAAATTATCCTAGATGCAAACTAAATGCTCTTCACTTTTATATGCCTAAGAATCAATAATTATATCAGATCTTCAACCAATAAAATGATTAGAGCACTTATATAGACTAGTGGTTGATTTAGCTTTTTTGCCTTTTGTCCAATGATATCATAAATACCTATTTATACAAAATAACTCATAAAACACTTGAAAATGGGATTAGCATTAGGAGGCCTACTTAGGCCACTATGTAAAAGTTCTCAGAGGTGAAGCAATAAATCCCCCTAGGTCCCTTAGATGACCTTTTAATACAAAATCAAAACTTGACCTTTGGATAATTAATCATAAAATAGAAATGCAGTAACAGAAAATAGAAAAAAAATACAACAGTATGATGTAGATGCAAAATAGAACGAAAAAGTGAAAATAAAATTTGAAAATTGCCCCTAGTGTGCTCTCAGGAAAATTTGTGCCTTACCTAAAGCAGGTGCAATAACGTAGTAGCAAAGTCACACCCTACATAGATGGAGTACGATCTCGCTTCTATGGGCTATTTTGCCCTAATCTGGGCAAAATAAGTTGTGCCTCACTAATACCAAGCACGATATCATTGTAGACTAAAAAAAAATAAAATGCAAATATAAAAGATGAAAGAAATACCAAAAACAAAGTAATCAAACCCTGAATCCAAGTAGAGAAAATTGAATTATCCAAGTGGGCACTCTATCTCTCTGAACCACACCATGAATCCATCAAGTCACACAACAATCCAATCCATGCAATAGAATATCAAATTCGAACCACACCACGAATCCATGAAGAACACAAGCTTATACTGAGAGGGGGGGGTGAACAGTATAAGACCTCTTTTTACTTTTTCCTTTATACTTCAAAACAGTAAAGCAATATACCCAAAGCAATATCAAAGCAATGCACAATATCATCCACAAAGTGACACCAATTTTAACGTGGTTCACCCGGAATGGTCGAGCTACGTCCACAAAACTTTTCTCTAAAAGTTATCTCAAAGTTCTTTGGGAATCCTTCCCAATTACAATGTTTATGAGCCTCGGCCCAAAGGAGATACCTTCCCCCAATCAGAATTTATGAGCCTCTGCTCAAAGGAGATACCTTCCCCCAATCAGAATTTATGAGCCTCTGCTCAAAGGAGATACCTTCCCCTCTGCTCTGGAAATGATCCCTCAGAAGATCAACTACCTCTACCTCTTGCCAGCACGTGGAACTCCTTTCCACCGAAGACCTCCTATCCTCAATGCTTAGCCTAAGAGACCTCTGCCTTCTATGATCACGTCCACAATAGCTCAAGAACCTGTATCAAACACGACCGATCGGTCTAGTACAAGTCTTCCTCTGTCACGTCGGATCTGTCCAACTCTTGAACAAATCAATCCTCTGCATACAAGCCTTCTCAAAGACTTGCCAACTATCCCCAGGTTCTTCTCATAGAACCAATGCACCTCTGTCCTCAAGTTCTCTGATAGAACTATCAAACTCAGCTCACAAGTCCTCTGCTAGGACCTATCCAAATCTGCTCACAAGTCCCCACCGGAACCTGTCCAAAACTGCTCACAAGTCCCCACCGAAACCTGTCCAAAACTGCTCACAAGTCCCCATCAGAACCTGTCCAAAACTACTCACAAGTCCCCACCGAAACCTGTCCAAAAACTGCTCACAAGTCCCCATTGGAACCTGTCCAAAAATTGCTCACAAGTCCCCACTGGAACCTGTCAAAGAACTGCTCACAAGTCCCCACCAGAACCTGTCCAAAAACTCAGCAAGCTCACCAAGAAAAACTTTCTTAGTAGGAAATCACAAAGTGAATTGTTAGAGACCCAATGTGATTTGTCAAACTCATAGAAGCATAAAGAGAATTGTTAGAGACTCAATATGTTCTATACTCAAATCCCAATCTCAAAACTCAACTCAAATCAACTCAGCTCAATCTCAATCTCAAATCTAAAAACTCAACTCAATATCTCGAAATGGATAGGATAGAATGTTTTCTTTCAAGAACATGAAACCCCAACAATTGCCAACTATGCAAAGAATCACATAACAATGATACTCATGTTCTTTTCACCATCAATTAGGGTTTCAACAACAATGCTCATCAAACAAGGTTTAGTCAACCAACACCATTCAACTCAACATCAACCTTGAAGCATTCAACCAATCATCACAAGAAAAGGAAACAAGTAGAAATCCTTTTCCCTCCAAAGATATTTGAACAAAATAGCCACCAACACAATATCACCAAATGCAAAGAATAACTTGCTCAAATCAACTCAATGGAGTAAGCCCAATATCATGAATCAAGTAAAGCAATAACTTGATCAAACAACCTCTATGGAAGCAACTCAACCATCAAACTCAAAATAGCCAACCAAGGGTTCCACCAACTCAATGCAAGTAGCTAGACTCACAAATATAAACCCTAGTGCACAAAGCTTCCACTATCTCAAACCAAAAATTATGCATTCACCAAAAACTCTCCTTAAGGATAACAATGCATAAGTAGTCTTCAACAAACCAGAAAATAGGATTTACACCTAGCCAAAGGATACCTAGTAGAATACCTTTTCACTCCAACCTTATTTCAGAAAACATACACCAATCATACTCATAAGAAGAATGTGCCCATACCTTATTGGAGTAGAAGATAATTGAACCTTCAAGCTGTCACCACACACAACTCTCAAACTTCCAACCAAGTTAGGGTTAGAATAAAAAGAAATGAGCAATAATATAAACTTCCTTTATTACACCTTTTAGCTCCACTTCTTTAAACACAACCACCATAACATGCCAATAAATCAACAATCACGGACTCACACCTTATACCTCCATTTTTAATTTTAGCATAGCAAAGAATAATCTTAAAAATACATCCAAAGAAATATGCCCTTATTTCTCCTAAGCTTTTATTCAATGCTAATCACAAAAGCCAAAACTCATAAAATTTAATCACACCTTATAAATCGCTGTCCAAGAAACTCCGAATTTCGTGGCATAAAGACGTTTTAATAAAAATGTGTGTTACTCTAGCAAAGCACCCCCGCGAGACTCGAAACGATGACCTCCGCCAATGCAGCGCCCAACAGCAGCCTTCGTTGCCACTAGCCCACGCGGGCTACGAAGTTCACAAGTGAACTTCCCTCCACTTCACCCTCGAAAAAACTCCTGAAGACTTTTCAACCGCACGTGCTTCTAAGTCTTCCTTCGATCGCAACGAATACAGAGCACAAACACCGCAAATTGCATTCGAGGAATTTCGAATTAATTAGCCTTCCAACCTTAGGAGTTGGAGAATAAATAGTCTCTTCGAAGACACCTTGACGTCGACAAAAATAAAGACCATTTCGAAATTAATCAAAAGTCTTTTCAAAAAGGGTTTAAAAACCCTTAAATAATTTTAATAAATTAAGAATAAAAAAAGGTTTAAAAACCTTTAAGTATTTTTAATAAATTAAAAATAATTTCTCCCTTAATTAAATAATTAATTAATTAAAACCTTGAAGGGTTTTAAATAATAATTAAATAAATAATAAAGAGAACCTCCATTGGTTTTAATAAAAACCATTTAACTTGGTTTTAATAAAAACCCTATCCAACTTGGTTTTAATAAAAACCGGTTTGGTTTTAATGAAAAACCCTTGCCAATGGAATCTCTCCGGATTCTCTTAAAAATATTCTCTTGGAATCTTCCACCTTTGAAGCCAACACATCCTCTTAACATTAATGCCATTTCCTTTTGACATCAATGACAACTCATAGACAAGAAGCTAGGATCTCAAACCCAAAATTGCCAACAATCTCCCCCTTTGTCATTGATGGCAAACCATGCTTCTCAACAACACAAAAACTCAACATAAATAGTCCCCCTTTGAGGCTCTCCCCTTACTCAAATCTCTCCCCCTTTGTCATCAATGGCAAAGGGTCACCTTTGGGGCTCGGGACTAAGAATGAGCCTCTTAGCTTAGTCCCTCCCCCACCTCCTGATGAGGTGATTAATTCTTGGGTGGGAGTAAAACTCCCATTAGGCACTGATCATCATCAGCATCTATAACTTCCTTTTCGGGCCTTCTCTTGAACTCTTTGTCCATATTCCTGTTCCTATCACTGTTCTTGTTCTTGTTCTCATCCCTATTCTTGTCCATGCCTTGATCCTTGGACCTGATCATGCCACTGTTCCTGTTCCTGTATTCTGGAATTTCAGCTCTACACTGTCTGATTGTGTGACCTTCATTGTTGCACTTGAAACACTTGACGATGTTGTTTCTCTGAGGTAAACCTGATCTTTGAATCCACCAGTTCTGACCAAACCTGTTCTGACCAAACCTATTTTGGCCAAACCTGTTC
Organism: Wollemia nobilis; assembly: GCA_028583015.1. Classification (NCBI taxonomy): domain Eukaryota; kingdom Viridiplantae; phylum Streptophyta; class Pinopsida; order Araucariales; family Araucariaceae; genus Wollemia; species Wollemia nobilis. Next base: position 12,539,941 of record JAQPPZ010000733.1, read on the forward strand.
TGACCAAACCTTTTCTGACCAAACCTGTTCTGACCAAACCTATTATGACCAAACCTGTTCTTGTTATTTGCCTTGCAATAAACTGCCTTGTGCCCAAACTGTTGACAAGAGTAGCAATACCCTTGAAAGTAACTAGCACTTCTGAAACTGTCATTTACCTCCTTCACTTGAGCCATGCAATGTGAAGCCATGTGACCAAACCTGTGACAAGCAAAACATCCGCCTTGAAACTTTCCTTTAATTGACCTCTTAGGTTCTGAAAACTTCTTCTCATTCTGAATTCTATTTTCTATTTCTGTGCATCTATCATTCAAGGACTCCTTTTCTGAAATACTTTCCTCATCAGAACTCTCTTCCTTTTGGAGTCTCTTACTAGACTCTCCAACTTGTTCCTTGTGTGGCTTAACAAAACCAAGGCCTGTTTTATCTATTGTCTTTCTTTGACCTTTGATGAGTGACTTAACATTTTTGGAGCTATCTTGAAACCTGTAAAGCTTATCCTTGTACTCTTTAGTTTCCTCTTTCAAAGAAGCCATTTTCTGTTCTAACTCACTATACTCAAGAACCTTAGACTCTAACTCATCCTTGAGTTCTTGTGTCTTAGCCATAGAGAAGTCAAGACTTTCTATAAGATCATCTCTCTCCATACAACATTCATCTAACTTATCCTTGAGTCTAGCATTCTTCTTTCTTTCCTTTTTCAAAGCACTAAGAGCACTAATAAGTTCACCTTCAAGATCTACTTCACCTTCCTCTATATCTTCCTCTATTTGTTTGCTTTTTGAATCATCAAAGCCTTTTTCAGATTTCTTATCACTAGAGGTGCTACCCTTTTCAAAAACCATACATGCATCTTCCTTATAGTTTTCTGAAGCATCCTCATACATACTAGAAACCAAATCATTATTTGTGCAATCATCCTCAAGGTGACCAAAATTTCCACATCTAAGACATTTCATGATAATGAATCTATGTTTCGGTTCTTCCTCTTTTTTCGATATGAACAACATCTCATTTTCATTATCACTTGAAGAACTTTCACTATCACTACTAGAACACTTACTTGCTTTGTCTAGGTAGAAACTCTTCTTGTGCTTGTGAGAATACCTCTTTCCTTGATTGCTGTGCTCATATTTGTTTTTCCTGTGATGCTTGTGCTTTTCAGAATCCTTGCTCTTAGAATCCTGTTTATCTTCATCACTTTCATTCTTGGGAACAGTACAGTCAGTAGCATAATGACCAAACTTTCCACAATTGAAACATCTTATATTTTTCATACTTTTGTGCTTTCTAGAGAACTTGCCTTTCTTGCTGTAATATGCCTCTTCATCACTAGAAGACTCATCACTATCTTGAAGTTGTTTACCCTTGGAATTCTTGGTAGCCTTGAAATCTGCCTCTTTCTTGACATCAACCTTCACTTGAGTTCTCAACTCAAATGCTGCAAGTATACTATGGAGCTCATCCTTTTTCAACTTATCCAAATCTTTAGCTTCCTCAATAGCAGAAATCTTTTCACTAAATCTATTAGGAAGAGATCTTAAAATCTTATCACAAACATCATTTTCAGCAAGCTCAAGACCTAAGTCTTTCATGGAGTTAACAACCTCATCCATACGAAGCATGTAGTCACTAATATTTTCATCATCATTCATCTTGAGTTGTTCAAACATACCTTTGAAGTGTCTCAACTTGGCCTTTCCGACATTTGTATCACCTGTATGAACCACCTTCAACTGTTTCCACATTTCACTAGTTGTCTTGTAGTGAATCACTTTGGTGAGATCTGCTTTCGTAAGCCTTTCGGGATTGCATTCATTGCTTTTGAATTGCTTGTGATGTAGGAGCCTTTCTTCTTTAGTATTAGGACCATGTTCAGGAATAGTGTACTCATCTTCAATCACTTCCCAAACCTCATTCCCAAGTGCCATTAGATGAACCTTCATCCTTGCACTCCAAAGACCAAAATCTGACCCATCAAGAATAGGTGCTTGCATTGCCACTTGAATGATCCATTGTGTTCTTTACTAGCTTTTCCTTCAAGTCGTTAAACTTTTTGAAGGCACCAGCTCTGATACCAATTGAAGAACACAAGCTTATACTTGAGAGGGGGGGTGAACAGTATAAGACCTCTTTTTACTTTTTCCTTTATACTTCAAAATAGTAAAGCAATATACCCAAAGCAATATCAAAGCAATGCACAATATCATCCACAAAGTGACACCAATTTTAACGTGGTTCACCCATAATGGCTGGGCTACATCCACAAAACTTTTCTCTAAAAGTTATCTCAAAGTTCTTTGGGAATCCTTCCCAATTACAATGTTTATGAGCCTCGGCCCAAAGGAGATACCTTCCCCCAATCAGAATTTATGAGCCTCTGCTCAAAGGAGATACCTTCCCCCAATCAGAATTTATGAGCCTCTGCTCAAAGGAGATACCTTCCCCTCTGCTCTCGAAATGATCCCTCAGAAGATCAACTGCCTCTACCTCTTGCCAACACATGGAACTCCTTTCCATCGAAGACCTCCTGTCCTCAATGCTTAGCCTAAGAGACCTCTGCCTTCTATGATCACGTCCACAACAACTCAGCAACCTGTACCAAACACAGTCAGTCGGTCTAGTACAAGTCTTCCTCTATCCGTCAGATCTATCCAACTCTTGAACAAATCAATCCTCTGCATACAAGCCTTCTCAAAGACTTGCCAACTATCCTCAGGTTCTTCTCATAGAACCAATGCACCTCTGTCCTCAAGTTCTCTGATAGAACTATCAAACTCAGCTCACAAGTCCTCTGCTAGGACCTATCCAAATCTGCTCACAAGTCCCCACCGAAACCTGTCCAAAAATGCTCACAAGTCCCCACCGAAACCTGTCCAAAACTGCTCACAAGTCCCCATCGAAACCTGTCCAAAACTGCTCACAAGTCCCCACCGGAACCTGTCCAAAAACTGCTCACAAGTCCCCACTGGAACCTATCCAAAACTGCTCACAAGTCCCCACTGGAACCTGTCCAAGAACTGCTCACAAGTCCCCACTGGAACCTGTCCAAAAACTCAGCAAGCTCACCAAGAAAAACTTTCTTAGTAGGAAATCACAAAGTGAATTGTTAGAGACCCAATGTGATTTTTCAAACTCATAGAAGCATAAAGAGAATTGTTAGAGACTCAATATGTTCTATACTCAAATCCCAATCTCAAAACTCAACTCAAATCAACTCAGCTCAATCTCAATCTCAAATCTGAAAACTCAACTCAATATCCGAAATGGATAGGATAGAATGTTTTCTTTCAAGAACATGAAACCCCAACAATTGCCAACTATGCAAAGAATCACATAACAATGATACTCATGTTCTTTTCACCATCAATTAGGGTTTCAACAACAATGCTCATCAAACAAGGTTTAGTCAACCAACACCATTCAACTCAACATCAACCTTGAAGCATTCAACCAATCATCACAAGAAAAGGAAACAAGTAGAAATCCTTTTCCCTCCAAAGATATTTGAACAAAATAGCCACCAACACAATATCACCAAATGCAAAGAATAACTTGCTCAAATCAACTCAATGGAGTAAGCCCAATATCATGAATCAAGTAAAGCAATAACTTGATCAAACAACCTCTATGGAAGCAACTCAACCATCAAACTCAAAACAGCCAACCAAGGGTTCCACCAACTCAATGCAAGTAGCTAGACTCACAAATATAAACCCTAGTGCACAAAGCTTCCACTATCTCAAACCAGAAATTATGCATTCACCAAAAACTCTCCTTAAGGATAACAATGCATAAGTAGTCTTCAACAAACCAGAAAATAGGATTTACACCTAGCCAAAGGATACCTAGTAGAATACCTTTTCACTCCAACCTTATTTCAGAAAACATACACCAATCATACTCATAAGAAGAATGTGCCCATACCTTATTGGAGTAGAAGATAATTGAACCTTCAAGTTGTCACCACACACAACTCTCAAACTTCCAACCAAGTTAGGGTTAGAATAAAAAGAAATGAGCAATAATATAAACTTCCTTTATTACACCTTTTAGCTCCACTTCTTTAAACACAACCACCATAACATGCCAATAAATCAACAATCACGGACTCACACCTTATACCTCCATTTTTAATTTTAGCATAGCAAAGAATAATCTTAAAAATACATCCAAAGAAATATGCCCTTATTTCTCCTAAGCTTTTATTCAATGCTAATCACAAAAGCCAAAACTCATAAAATTTAATCACACCTTATAAATCGCTGTCCAAGAAACTCCGAATTTCGCGGCATAAAGACGTTTTAATAAAAACGTGTTACTCTAGCAAAGCACCCCCGCGAGACTCGAAACGGCGACCTCCGCCAATGCAGCGCCCAACAACAGCCTTCGCTGCCACTAGCCCACATGGGCTACGAAGTTCACAAGTGAACTTCCCTCCACTTCACCCTCGAAAAAACTCTCGAAGACTTTTCAACCGCACGTGCTTCTAAGTCTTCCTTCGATCGCAACGAATACAGAGCACAAACACCGCAAATTGCATTTGGGGAATTTTGAATTCATTAGCCTTCCAACCTTAGGAGTTGGAGAATAAATAGTCTCTTCGAAGACACCTTGACGTCGGCGGAAATAAAGACCATTTCGAAATTAATCAAAAGTCTTTTCACAAAAGGGTTTAAAAACCCTTAAATAATTTTAATAAATTAAGAATAAAAAAAGGTTTAAAAACCTTTAAGTATTTTTAATAAATTAAAAATAATTTCTCCCTTAATTAATTAAATAATTAATTAATTAAAACCTTGAAGGGTTTTAAATAATAATTAAATAAATAATAAAGAGAACCTCCATTGGTTTTAATAAAAACCATTTAACTTGGTTTTAATAAAAACCCTATCCAACTTGGTTTTAATAAAAACCGGTTTGGTTTTAATGAAAAACCCTTGCCAATGGAATCTCTCCGGATTCTCTTAAAAATATTCTCTTGGAATCTTCCACCTTTGAAGCCAACACATCCTCTTAACATTAATGCCATTTCCTTTTGACATCAATGACAACTCATAGACAAGAAGCTAGGATCTCAAACCCAAAATTGCCAACAATCCAAAATTTGTACTTTAGGGTTAGCTTGCAGTAGAGAAACAAAGAAGGAAGAGTGAGCTATTATAAAAATTATGAGCTTAATCAGTAAATAAAATTTCACATTAGAATCACACATATCATTTAAGCAAGAATGTCCTTCCTTTTATAGACAAAATCAAAGGGAAAAATAAGGGAAAAATAAACCTAAAGTCCACGTCAAAACACATTGGGAGGGTTTATTCATATGTTTAAATGGTCCAACAATAATAAAATAAAAATTAAATTAAAAACAATGAAGTCGCACCCTATGATGACGATGTGTGATACCGCTTTGATGAAATTGCGCCCGGTCATTACGAAGTGCGATATCACCAAAGGCACTAAAATAGGTAAGGCTAAGGGAAGAGATGCCTATCCTTCCCTTAGGTAAGGGTTAGGGACCTCTTAGGGATTCTAAGGAATATTACCCACTAAAAGTGGGTCAATTTTTCATGTCTATAATTCCAAGTCAAAATACCTATCCATTTCACGTATGCAATCAATTAATTTATCAAGGTCAAGACTTCATAACTAGGGACCTCAACTCGGGGTTTACCTCTAATTTTTGCTATGGCCTGAATTAATATTTCACTATCATTATCTAATTTCTCTCCTTGGACTTCCTCAAATTCTGGTTCCTCATCACTTTTATTTGAAACAGGTGTTCCTTTATGTTGTGCTACCTCAATAGCACCTAATTTGGATATGAAAGTTCTCACTATTTCATTCAATTCTTCTCTTCCTGGTGTCCTTCTTCTAACTCTGCCCCTCTTCACCATACTATTGCAATGTTTCTTCTCCTTTAAACTTCACTCGTAAGTATCTCTTTCACCACTTACCCAATCAAATTCTTACTGCCCTCACCTTGGTCTTTTTTACCTAAGTCTATTGGTTACAATTTCTCTCTACAAGACCTAACCCGCTATGATACCACAAGCTATAAGAAAAGAGAGAAGAGATAAAAGCAACAAAATAGGCATAAAAGGAAAAATGGTGAAAATCCTAATTCATTTTCACCGTACAAAAGAGGAGAAAGAGTTCTCTAGAGAAAATACAAAAATGGTGCTTCCTATGCATCGTTTGATAGTGGCGAGGGGTGAATTTGGTATAGAAGCAAAGTGAGCACAAGTAAGACAAAAAATATACCTTTTAGATTGGAATTAGGGTAGATTATTTTAGCATTTTTTATTTATTTATTATTTTTTCTCCATTGTCATTGAAATTGTTATGTATGACCTGGGCGTGATTTTGCAGCCCAATCACAATTTCACCCTGGTTTTTAGTGACAGGTAAAATCGTACCCCAGAAATATGGTGTAAAATTTCATAATAATACATCCCACAAGAATGGGGTATGATTTCACAGAGAGAAGAAAAATACAAAAATGCCCCTATGGCTAGATGAGCATGATTTTGTAGGAGAGAGAAGAAAAGGAGCAACAAGCACATAGAGAAAATAAAAAATGTTTATATTTAATTTAAAATTTTAATGAGCATAAGAGACTGATGAAAACTTTATTTTATGTTTGTGGATGTAACATGATGTTCTAAAAAGCCACAACCTCCTTGGAGGTGGAACTATAAGAACTTACATAGGTTGAGAAAGACACATTTAGGATAGTGGGACTTCACCACTTAGTAGATATGCCCCAGGTCAAGGCAAAAAGAGCCCTACTAATGGCACTGGCAGAGAGGTGGTATCCAAAATCATCTACCTTTAGATTATTGACAAAGGAGATGATGATCACATTAGAGGATATGTGATACATCCTACACATCCACATCATGGGAGGTTAGTTTACATAGCACATGGGTGATCAACCACTTTGTAGAGGTTATTTGAGAGAGTGTTATCTCAATTGATGAGATGGTGGGTGTTATGGGGCTGATCTATTGATGATCATCCTCTATGGGGTGGTGGTAGGACTACGGATGTGCCACACCAATAGGCAACATCTGCCATGGGTGATGGTGGGTGTAGTAGAAAACATGTAGGATTAGAAGGTGAGATTCACATGGGGCCCATATGTGCTAGCTTGATTGTATAGGATATTGTACAATTTCATGTATAAAGAGTATACAAGTATAGTCTACATGATATTGCTCTAGGTGTGGTGTTGGAAGCACATAATGTTTTAGAGTCTATTTGAACTACTAGGGCTATTTCCCAACCCATAGTGACAAACATTATATAGGTGGTCCAAATCATACGAGCAATTCTACAGGATTTATATTGAGAACCTACCATTAGCAAGACAAGTAATAGATGATTTGATAGAGACTAAGATTATCTGGCAGCCCTAACGTCTACTCCCTGGGTAGGTTGAGGATGTGATGGAGATAGCTTGGGTGAGGAGGATCAAATGGCTCTCTAAAAATATGGGGGAGCTAAAGCTCCATAGATTTGATGAATTCTAGTAGTAGCTTAGGATATTACAATTGATCCAAAACTTAGGCAACTACTAGTACAGGAGAGTGTATCAAGATCCATTATGAGTTAGAAGAGATATTAATTAGATGATATAAGCAGAGGAGGACTTGGATGATCCATCCTATGTGGATCCCAAGGTGGATGATGTTGGAGTGGCCTTCAGGTACCAGAGGTGGTATAGGAGTTTCATGACCTAGAGGATCTCCCATATAATTCTAATATAGAGGTGTTAGGTGATGAGCCTAGGCATGTAATGGGTATTCTAAGAGATTGTTCAATGAGCCATGAAGTGAGAGCAGTAAGGCTAGGTGGCTCCAAAGTAGAGGCAGTCGACTGGAGATATTGATGGTGGCTAGGACTAGAGAGGTGGGAGCAACCAATGTTGCTTCCATGATGGCTAGAGCCACACTAGGAAGAGACACTAAAGAATCCTCTATATTAGTAAATATAGCTCAAATGAGGCCATAGGTCAAGGAGACCTGAGGAGGGGGATAGAGGTGTTATAGGCACAAGTAGCATCTTTGCAGAGGTATATGGACCTAATCTAAGAGGACAAGGCCAAGAGGATGGAGGAGCTATGGAGTGCATTGGGCATTGCTAAGGTAGAAAGGGATGCAACATGAGTAGAGGTCAACCAACTTTAGGGAGAGATGAGTTGGCTAGATGAGGAGCATCAATGATCTCAAGCAAAGGGTATGGCTATGGTCAACAATAACCAATTGAGCAACAAGATCTACCTACTCCAAGAAAAAATATAGAGGGTAGGAGAGGGGTTGGAGATAGCTGTGTAGAGGGTGTCCTACTACCAAATGACGTACTACTAGGTGGTTTTGAAGGGGTAGCGAGTACCACCTTTTTCATCCATAAAAATTCCAATTCGAAATTGATCTAGGTCATGTATGATATCATGGTTCATGAACATACCCCCATAAGGACCACCTTTGATGGACAGGGTTGAGGAGACAGGCTCCTAGAGCTAGGGAGGGGATTGGGATGATATACCAATTTTATATTGTGGCATGCATCCCCAGGGATGCTCAAGTGTATCGGGGCTAGACTGTGGTAAGGGTTATGCACAAGGGAAAATTTTGCAATTTATAGCAAATTTTAATATTTTAACAATTTTTTTCTAATTTTGGGACCCTAGAGGTCGGCCTATTCGCCCAAAAATTATGAAATTTAATTTTTTTAGGGTAAATTCGCCTTGGTACAATATGTTTTCCTACCTAATTTTTGCCTTAAAATTATTTTTAAAAAATTATCTCGTTTAATTCGTCTCTTGTACCCCACTATATATAGGTAACCCTGATAGCGACACTCATAGTCTCAAGACGACTGACACAAGGTGATCACAAAAAGCGACTAATAGAAGGCAATCGACAAAAGTGACTAAAAAAGATGAATGACATTATGCGACTGTCACAAGGTGACTAACATGATGTGACTGTCACAAGGTGACTATCACGATGCGACTATCACGATGCGACTAACACGATGCGACTAACACGATGCGACTAACACGATGTGACTGTCACAAGGTGACTGTCACAAGGTGACTGTCACAAGGTGACTGTCACAAGGTGACTGTCACAAGGTGACTATCATAAAGCGACTATCACAAGGTGACTATCATAAAGTGACTATCACAAGGTGACTGTCAAAGGGAGACTATCACAAGGCAACTGACATATAGCGATAACCATTTACAAGTAAGTTTTTGTTACCATTTATATTTATTTTTTATACAGTTTTGTTCATTGAAACTCAATAAGGAGGCTTTTCTATTATTTGGGCAACAATATCAAGATTTCTTGAGTCAGATATTCTATTTTATTGAATAGTAGTTCTCTCTTTTACCAGTTATTTCTATTTTTCAAAATGTTCTTGTTACTCTTTTGTTTATATAGGTAAAATATCACCTATTGGAAGTGGAAAGAAGGGAGGCCAGTATTCTAGTTCCAATAAAAGGAGTATCCTCAAATACTTTTATAATATTTTGAAATCCAGTCAGCCATCAACATCTACACAAATTGAAGATATGAATGTCTTTACTTACTAACCAGTTAATTTTTGTGCATTGTTAATTTTATATAATGTCTTCATTCATTAATAAGGGTAATTTTTGGTGGATGGCTTTGTCCATTGTTTATCTGTATTTTTTAAAAGAAGGTATACTTTTAAAAATAACAATGATATTAACCCTAGTATTGACCTTAGTATTATCTCTACAGAAAACATTGTTGACCTTGGTATGATTCCACTTCCACATATCCACGATAATGAAAAGTCCATAGATGAAAATTTTCTTAAAGAAATGAACAACAACATGAAGAGATTCCGAAAAAAACATGCCAAATGGAAAAAAAATAATAGTTCTTATGCAGTACCTACTTCTCGATAATATTCTTCTAAAAAACATAAGTGTGCAAGGTCATCTAGATGGATAATTAACAAATCATTTCAGTATGATTGTGTTTCAGATTTTCATATGTTGATCCAATGCTTCCATAGAATAGTAATGAGGTAATAATAGAATTGAGATGTATAATTTGCATTTGGAAACACTGAAAGGATCATAGACTGAAAGTTAAGAAAGATACAGTAGAAAAACATTGTGGAAAGGTTTATATAAAAACAAAATAAAGTGATGTACCAATACAAAACAATTATAGGTGGAAGGATGCATCAGAGTGTGTCCATATTAGATATGCACAAGAATATGATAAATTAATGAAACAAAAGCAAAATTTGGTTGAGAAAGGTGCAACGATTCAAGACAAATTTTGAAAAATAGAGAAGTTCACTTTAGCTTCAAAAAGTTTACAGTTTGATGTTGTGCTCACTATTCATAAAAAGAGTAGACCTATGTCATATTTCATTGATTATAAATCTCTATTTCGATTAGCTGATGTGCAGAACTTACCCAGTGCCCATTGGTTAGATTGAAGTGGTTGGGAAATGGAAAAATTTCTTTTATTGGTTGAGCAGGATGACCTCAAAGAGAAAATAAAAAAGGTCAAATTCATTTCACTTTCAATTGATGAGGTGACTACTATTGATAACACATCTTGGATTTGCATGCATGTTTACACATTGGAAAATCATTTAAGGCAACCTCATTTACTTGGACTACGCAAGATGGTGGAAAATTGCAATGCAAAAAATATTTACAATGTTGTTGTTTCTAGTTTAAAGGAAATAGCAAGAATGAATGAAATGGAAATAGCCACTAAGTTAATATGTGTCGATTCGATGATGTTGCTACAATGCAATAACACAGGAATGGTATTTGTGTTAGACTACAAACATATGTTACCTCATATTTGATCCCTATTCATTGCATAACTCATAGAATTAATATTGCATACAAAATTATGGATATATTTACAAATATATCAAGAGTGGAAGATCTTGTCCATGAAATTCATGATTATTTTTTGCACAGTCCAAAAATATTTTTAGAGTTTCAATAGTTTGCACTAGGAGTTATTGAAGGTAAAAAACTCTTAAAAGATGTAGATACTAGGTGGATTTTGATGTATCAACCAACATATAGAGTTTTCAAATAATATCAATCCTTGGCAGGGTTTATGTATGCAAATCATAGGGCAATTGATAAGGTTAAATATTTGCTATTTCGAATGAGTGACTTTGAAACACTTCTCACATTGTGTGGTATTCTTCCAATGTTGGAAGAAATAAATATTGTGATCAAAATTACACAAGAAAGATCGATTTATATTGTGGATTTCATCAAGGCTAGAAAATAATTTTTCTTACATATTGATATGATGTATGCATCTAGTTAAATTTTTATGAATTCCATGTTTGAGAGTTGGAGAGCATTGACAAACGTGAATGATCCTCAAAACTTTTTGAAATTCAATATAAATGATCATCTATGTATTAATGTCCATAGAAAGAAAATTTCTTTATATTATTTTGGTTAGTGAATGGATATAAGCTCAAATGAAGTTGAAAAAAAAACATAACATACAACATGTTTCATGTAGTTGTAACAGATACCAAAATTAAACTGAAACAAATAGCATAATCATTGAAAAAAAAAATCAGAGACCATTTTCAAAGAGATGAATTGCTTGAGGCTATGGGTGTGGTTAACATGATATTTTGGGATCCTTGTAATGAATACCAAAATATAAATGGTTTATTTCTAAAATATATGGGCACTCTTGCTAGCCATTTCACTAAACCTATGGTATTCAATGGTATTGAAATCAATGGCATTATCAACAAAGATCTTTTGACAAAAAAATGAAACTGTTTTGAAATAATAATAAATTTTCAAGTTTCACAATTCACTAATCACCATGAAAGAGGTTCTATTTCACATTTGTGGAAACATTTATATCCCAGTAGTATACTGCAACATACTATGAATCAATATTTTAGTTTATATAAATTATGTCAAATGATGATTTTAGGATCTATTGAGGATGAAAGGGTATTTAGTGCATATCATATGTAAAATCTAAAGTTCAAAATAGATTGGACAAAAATTTGGAATTTTTTTTGAGAGTATATGTATCGACCTATGAGGTTAATAATTTTTCTTATGAAAGAGATTTGTCATATTGGAAATCTCTGGAAGAGAGAAGAGGTGTCATGAATACTCAGGATGATGAGGATAATGGTAACATTGATGACACTATGATGATATAATTTTTTGGTATGAGTGCAAAAGATTTTGCACAATCTGAAAAGAGTTTGTTCCAACTTCCACCATTATGATGCAAAGATGTTTTCATTTGATTTTTTTCACATATTAAACTATCATTTATCAATAGAGTATTGGGATTTGATTCATTTATTTTATTTGATTTCATATATTAAGCCGTCAATTTTCAACAAAATATTGAGATTTGATTTTATTTTGAGATGTGTTTTCATATATTTTGGAGCATAATATTGATTACAGAATCACAAATATTACTATTTTTCATATATATTTTTATTTCATATATTATGCTATCAGTTGTCAATAGAATATATATTATGATTTCATATATTTTGAAAACCATGTATAACAAACCATGTATTGAATAAAGTATAAACCATGTATTGAAAAAATAATGTATGGCAATCCATGTATAGCAAACCATGTATTGAATAAAGTATAAACCATGTATTGAATAAACCACGTATTGAAAACCAAGTATTGAATAAACCATGTATGGCAAACCATGTATTGAATAAACCATTTATTGAAAACCATGTATTGAATAAACCATGTATGACAAACCATGTATTGAATAAACCATGTATTGAAAACAATGTATGGCAAACCATGTATTGAATAAACAATTTATTGAAAACCATGTATTGAATAAACCATGTATGGCAAACCATGTATTGAATAAACCATGTATTGAATAAACCATGTATTGAAAATAATGTATGGCAAACCATGTATTGAATAAACCATATATTGAAAACCATGTATGGAAAACCTGAAGAACACAAGCTTATAATGTATCAATATCTACAAGAATATTATTCGTAATAGTAGTCTTACATCTATTTTCTAATAAAACATTTTTTGAAAAGTTTATTTTATCATCATCGTTCAGATGATCATGGGAGTTGACTTGCTGGTGGGGGAAGAGAGAACATCAGTGGCATCTCCTTCAACATTCTAATTTGCTTCATCATCGATCCCTAGAACATGAAGTAGATCACTTATATTTAGTGGCAAATTCAAATTATTCATATCCTAATACATAAAATCATCATCAAGATTCCTAAAAGCAAAGGGGATCTGAGATGCGCTTTCTATATTTGATAAATTATAAAGTGTTAAAATTTGGAATGATATCCTTGAAATAATAGACTAACCCACAATATGAGTCTGTGTCTAAAATTGACTGCTAGTTCCCTGATGCGATTATTGCGGTAGTGTGAGGAACTATTTCCCATGCATGTAATATTGGTTCCTCACTGGTGGTGCATGTTGTGGAGTTTGTCATACTTGCTATGGATGAACTTGATGTTGATGGACTTGTTGTAGGCAGACTGGCTACTTTTCCTATTGTGCACCCGATGGAGGCATCTGTTTTCTAAGTCTTTTAAATCTAGTTGGTCCCTTTGCAAAATTTCACATGAAAAATATAAATTAAAACTAGTTTTAAAAACAATGTCATTAAAATAGATCAATTTTAACTAAACATACCTAACTCAAAATCTGTAGTCGTTGTCATTGATGGTGCAAGTATTGACCTTTTCTCTGAAAATAGTTAAAATATTTTCTCAAAATAAATATAATTTTATATTATTAAAATACATTATTGAATTTAAAGCTTAAAAAAAATAAGTTTACCTTGTGAGTTGGAGGTTACGTCTCCAATGTCGACTGTAGCAGATGCATATCTAGAAGTAAGAGGAGTCATACGTGTATGTTGTCCATCATGAGACCTCCTACGTTTATGAGTGAAATTTATCGATGATGATTATGACTACATGTCAGAATCAGTAGACACTTCTTGAATCCTGATGATGGTATCCCTTTTACCAGATGAGTGAGCTGCTCTTTTTTGTTTTTATAATAAAATTAGAAAATAACAAGATTTATTGAAAAGAAAGAAAAGAGGGACTATTCAAATAAATAATTTTACCTGTATTTCATTCTTATTAATACCAATAGCTAACAAATCTAGGTGCAATGCAGTTCGAGGATTTTTTTATTGAATATTGTAATATGCTTTATAAAAAAGACAAAGAATAAAGTTGTTGGAAGTTACAGTATACGCAAATTAAATTTTCTGCGTAGAAAGAATGTCCTATTTTAGGCGGTTTGAAATGTGAGTAGACCAATCATATCTGCCTCCATCAATACAATGAATCAACAATGACAAAGCCCAAAATGGTATTTTTGTAGGTCGGCCCTATAGAAAAAGCCTTCCCAAGAAAAAATCAATACATGCATAAAGAAATTTATCTGTAAAGTTGGAAATATTCAAACCCCTTTTCGATTTAGAAGAATTAACCAAAAATAGAGAGAATATTATTAGAGAATGGAAATTTGAAACAATAATACATCAAAATTAAGGATAAACAAAAACAAAATTTTCAAAAACTTACCTTTCAAATGATCTATATTTACAGTATATTTGGATGTCAACGTTGATTTGTCAGCTTCAAGCAACGTGTATTGGTTTCTTAAAAAGGAGACCATACAAAAATGGTAGCCCTATTAATAATTGCACATCTTAGGGGTTCATTGTAAAAATAATATCCTTGTTATCAACTTTGATCTATACAGTGGACACATCATGATCATAGGAACTAACAATAGGTTGCATCAAGGAGACTCTGACGTCCAACTGTGGCATCTTCATGAATCCAACAACATTAGAGGTGTAAATCCAGTTGGAATCTCTCCCAGGAGTGTTAAAAATATTCTTGACGTTCGGGCAATAGTAGCTCTTGAAATATACCTTCGAAGGGAGAGGAAAGGAAGGGCTAGCCATTTTTGATAATCCTCTATAAATCTCTAAAAATGCTCTTAAAACACTCTAAAAACACTAGGAAAACACTCCAAAAATCCTCTAAAAAATCACAGAAAAAGCTCTAAAAAAGCCTTGAAAATGATTAGAAAATGCTCAAAAAAGCGTCTAAAAAAGCTCTAAAACCGTTGTATAAAATGCTCTACAAATGCTGGAAAATGCTCTTAAATTGATTTGGAAATCATCATGAGAAAGGTGGAAAATGACCCTACTATTCTATTTATAGAAGTCTACATGGTTGAAGTCGATGGATGCATGACATGTGGCAGAGGATAGGACACGTGGTAGCATCTTATTGATGATCTTTGGTAGTTGCATTCTTCCTATCGCCATGTGATAATTGCCTTGTGACAGTCACCTTGTGATTATCGCTTTGAGATAGTCACTTCTATTAGTCACCTTGTGATAGTCCCTTTTGTCAGTCATCATTTTAAAAGTTGAAAAAATTGGTGCTCGATTTCTACAAAAATTAAAAAAAAATGCCTCGATGTTTATACACCTTAGGACTAGATTCGCCTTGATTTTATAAATACACTTTTGGGTTGATCCCTTATGCATAATTATGATTGTGGTACATCGATTAGGAAGACCTATGTGTTTCTCTTTTTATCTCGAGTAACATCATGTTGCTTTTATTAGTGCAATATGTATGCTTGTGTACTTATATGATTGTTTACTTTTTTATGATAGTTTTATTATGCTTTTGTGATAATGCATGTAAATGAACATAATATGAACTAACTTATGAATACACTAACCTAATGCAAACAAATGAGGTGGATGTGTTAGAGTATATTACATCATTTGGATCATGTAAATGTATCACCATCTTTGGTACATACCTAGAGTAGGAGCTTATTTTAGAGTAAAGAAAGTTAGTTGCTTCAAGTATTATAATAAATGCACAAGTGTTAATTTACATGTTGTAAATGTGCATGTAGTCCATATGTACATGAGTCCTAGGTAGAGTAAAGGCCAAGCAATATATCTTTTTATATAAAGGCCTCATAGGTATAGTAGTAAGAGAGAGGGAGAGTGATATAGCAAGTATACAATATGTAGTAGATGTAGTCTAGTACAATGTAGTTCTTTCATATACTTTCATGGAGTGTTTATGTCCTCCATTATATAGCATTATACTATTTGTCATTCTCATTAATGGTATATTTTTGAGTTATTTGCAGATGTTTATTTATTTATTTATTTTCTTGCATATTATTGTGTCATTAGATTTATAGTTATCTCAAATTAGTTATCCTACAACTTGTGGTTGTACTACCTCCTATAAAAATCCAATAGTGGTATTAGAGCACATGGTAGATCAACACGAATAAGGAGAGCCACAAGGAACTCTATTGCATCTTTGTAAATTAAATTCTGTGATGTGTACTACTACATGCAAATGCTATCACAAGAGAGGTTGAGAGAAGAGAAGAAAATCTCAATGCTAGAAATTCTAAGATTGCATTTGACTAGAGTATTTCCACAGAGTTGTAAAAAAACTCTTGAAGACTAGGACTCAGTTTCATCCCACTAGATTAAAAAATCAACTAGTGAAGAGTCATCATCTCTAGATTTTACAGTTTCCACCATTTTAGTTTCTAACATCTTATTTAATGAAAAGGAGATTCAAAACAAATGTTGGGAAGCCTCCTATAAGAGAGATAGGAATAATATCTTCTTAGAACCATTCTAGAACTTGTAGCAACAAGCATAAGACTAAAGATTTTAGAAACCTGGGGAGAGATATCATTACTAGATATTGCAAACCTGTGAGAGCGCAGAAGAAGAAAATACCATAACAGACTTACTGTTGATTCAAGAGACTCCAGAGGAGAGTCAAGAAGAATATTGGATTTTAGTAATATCCATAAAATATTGTAGAAAGTGGATTGAAAAAATCATCCAAATGAAGATTAGGAGACCCTTAGAAGGTCCAATTACAAAATTTCCAGTTTTGGAAGATTGGAGGTTGGTAATTATGGGTGAAATTTTGTATCTCTCCACCCAATCTTCTCTAATTTGATGATCTTAAAGTTTGGTTAAATTTTGGAGCTAAGCTCTAGCATTGATTGCGAAAGAAAATATTTAATGGGCAGAAAATCGAGTGGTCCCAAGCATCGAGCAATCCCAAAATCCTGCCATGAATGGAGAAGAATTGGCTCAAGTCTATAGTTGAGCAAAAAATTGGATACACAAGTAAGTAAAGATGGACCTAAATCTCTACCTAATAGTTGGAAAAAATATTAGGTGGTGATATTCTTGTTCTCACTTGATAATAAGGTCTCGCTTTAGCAAGGGTGGAGGTTCTAAACGAAATCATCACCCTAATTAAAATAATAGCTTGGGCAAAGTTTAGGGAGAGTGGCAATTAAGAATATAGTCTGATTCCTTGTCCCATTGATTTGCATGAGGAAGAAATTTGAGAAGCTAATAAATGAGGATGAGATCAATCATCTACCCCATATCAGATTCATCGATAGCACTGAGAATCTCAAAGAAGGTGCATTAATGGTCTCAACTATCCATGTACGAACTTTCCATGGATAGGAATATGGTAATTTGAAATGCATGATCTCCAAGGTAATTAATTGTAGTTGCTTCAACATGATTGAAGGTCTATCACCTATTTTAACGGGTAAGGTAGATTGGAATTGAATGTCTGGTAGAAGTGTTAGAGCAATCAAAAAATGGATATGATAATATCCTTCCAAAGTCTCCTCCTCATGCATATCAGCTTGAGGATTGGAGAAATATTTGGTAATCCAAGGGTTGGATAAAAGTAAAATTTTTTTCCTGGCAGTTCATGCATAATAGAATTCTTACTTTTGATGATCTAAGATGTAGGGGAATAATTGGTTCATCTTAATATATTTTATGTTACAAGAGTGATGAAATATCTGACCACTTGATGTTTGAGTGCCCATTCATGTGCCAGATCTACGAGATATGGTTTTTATATTATAAAATTCAAGTCAATGGTGATTTGAATCATATTAATATTTAGAAAATATGGAAGAGGGGTAGATTTAAATATAAAGATCTTTGTATCGATTGGGAGCTTGAATTAACTAACATATATCAATTTTAGGGTATAAAATAGTCAACCTTTCAAATTTAACAAAAATCCAATAGATTTATATAACATATCCTATATGACACTATAAAATATTATCCCATAGGATTTAAATTACATTATACATTTTCATCCATGGCCAACAAAAATAAACTAGATAATTCAATATATTTTATTGATTAAAGTTTTTTAGAAAAAACCTTTCATAGGATTTAAGCATTCTTTTAGTGTAAGGAAAAAGTGAATATAGTTACTTAAATTCACTATAGGTTTTTCCTAAAAATCATCTTTTGTAGATTTTATTACTTCTTGATCAATAGGATATTCTTCAAAAATGATTTAAGATTATGCCATATGATAATCAAATTGTTATCCATTGGGTTTCCAATCAAGTGAAGCATTAAAAAACTAACAAAATGGTATTTGTATGTACTATACTATGGAGCTTCATTTACAAGATGATGTTGTATTTTCATATTTACATTCTATGGATTAACATGTAAACATATTCATCAAGTTTATTAGGTAAGTTACCTTCATGATTTTGCAAGGTCATAATGACATTGGAAAGCTATCATTGAATAAGTGTCTTATAATATCTTATAGATTGGTCATATTAAGATAAAAGGAGGATATTGTCGCTCTCAAGGAGTATCCTCCCTTATATTCCAAAGGATCATCCTGACCATTCCGTGGAGTTAAAATTGGGCTTTTGTCCAGATCTGAGACCTCCCCCGATGCCCAATATTCGCAAATCTGTTAAGTGGTCCCCACCTCCTTTTGGGTGGCTAAAATTAAATTTTGACAGTGCGTCAAAGGGAAATCCTAGAAAAATCGAAATGGGTGGTTTAATTAGAGATCATCTTGGTGATATCATTTTGGCCTTTTCTGAAGACCTAGGTTTTCAATCTTCCCACTTTGCTGAGTGTAGAGCTGCCTATAGGGGTATTTTATTATTAAAGGATTTGGGAGGGCGCAGGTTTATCATTGAAGGTGATTCGTTGAACACAGTGAATTTGCTGAAAGGTTCATGTTGTTTGGGTTGGTATTTTTCTAATCTCATTGACGAATCCAAGGCCCACCTTTCTTCATTCGATGATTTCTCTATTAGCCACGTGTATAGGGAAGGTAATGCGACGGTCAATTTTTTGGCTAATTTGGTTGTTGGAAGTCAAGGGTTTAAGATTTTGCACTCATACTTTTCGATAGAGTTGATCAGACTGGTTAATGATGATAAGCAACCAAGTTGATTGCCTTAGTATTGGCATTCTGATGATGTTTCGATGTTTGTTGAGAATGTCGATTGATAAGCTTGAAGACGCGGTTTGTGGGCTATTATTGTCTTATTTATTGGCCTATCTTCTCTTGGCGATTTTAAAATTTCAAATTCAAATTTTAAACAAGTGTTTTGGGATGGGGAGTTCGGTGGCCTCATTTAATTCTGCTTTTATGGGGGAGAGCTTCGATTCCAATTTTTTATGTTCTCCCATTCTATATTATTCTAAGATTTGGTGGTTGGCCTTAGACGTCATTATAATCACTTCTATTTATGATGTTAGATGGCAGGCATGGTGCAATTTTCTGAAGGGTCCCATTTGGAGGGGTTGTTTTTAAATTCTAGTTCTCCTTTGCTCCACTATCTCTTCGTTGGGGATTGGATTTCTCTAGGAGTTGTGCTGATGGTAGTTTCTCAATGTTCTTGGTGGGATTTTAGTCCTTTCTGTGTCAGGGGAGCTTCGGTTTTAGTATGTTTCTTCAGATTGCCCATGTCAAACGGTTTTATGGGCCCTATTTTTTGAGACTTTTGATTAAGCATTTTCATGCTTTTGGGTTGGAAGATCTGACTTTGGGAACATTCAGGAGTATGGTTTCAAGATTTTATGATGATCACCCCTTTTTTGAAATGGGTGCCTCGTGGTCTGTGTTGTTTGTTGGTTTATTCCTAAGCATGGTTGTTGGTGGTCTTCCCAAGTTTGAATGGAGGTGGCAATTGGGAACTTCCCTTCTGCTCAGATTTTTAATTAATTTTCGTACACTTGTCCCTCCTTTATCCTTGGATAAGATAGCTAGGATCCTTTGTGTTACCTTTTTCTCCACTCTATTGGTATTTGTTTTCTCTCCAAGGTTTGGCGTTGTTGGTTTTCGAACAAGCGTCTTTGGAGAATGGCCTTGATGCTAACGATGTCTTAAAGTCTCTTGTAGATTCCTCTGGCTAGTTGGTTTGTGGCCCTAAGTGGAGTATTGACTCCCCCTCCATTGATGGTGATTCTCGGTTTGTATCTAGATCGAACTCTGATGAGAGTAGGGACACTCTCTCTTTCACTTTTGGTGTTGGCACGAAGCAGATTTCTAAAAATATCCAAATCTCTTTGAGAGGGGTTTGGGGTGGTGACCCAAAGGTGATTGAGGTTCTTTTGTCAGATCACACTAATAATTTAGAGTTGGCCCCTGACGAGAGCTTGGTTGGTCTTGATGGTTTTGATCCGATGTTAGATGGTGTTGCTACTATGGAACGTCATTTGTCTAAGCGATTTTGAAGGAATGTGGTGGAGGATGACTCTCCCTTTGTGGTGGCTTCTTCTAATACGGATATTCTTCCACGAGATTTTCCTTGGGAAAAGTCTATGGAGGAAATCCTTTCTCCAAGAGAGTCAAAAATTTCTAAAGATGTGGTTCTCCGAGACTTATTGCTTATTGATATTAACCAGCATAAAATTTGGAGCTCGTTGAAACTTACCCTTGATTTGACAAAGAATGTTTCAAGTATGGCGGCTAATGTTACTCAAGGTGTTCATAAGTTAGGGTAGAACCTTCTCGGTTCTCCTTTATTTGTCTCCTTTTGGTCTGGCTTTCGCCCTTGTTTTGGTTTACCTTTGGTTTCTTCTAGGCTTGTTTCGAGTTTTCTCCCATTTGGTCTTCCTTATAGTGATTGTGGGATCCCGTTAAAACCCTCTGTTTTTAATAGTATCAAAAAAAATATAAAAGGAGGATACTAAAATTTGTGATCATTTACCTTTGTTCATAATTTTCGTAATGTGCTTTTCAAATGGTCCATGGACCCATTTTTACCTTGTATGGTGACTTATATATTATTAAGTGATCTAATATACATTAGTTTATTGGTTATTAGGATTTATGAATGTTAATGCATCGTTGAGAATACATACTTCTTCATCAACAAAATACTGTTATAAGATTTGTGTCTCATAGAGCATACTAAAATTCTACACTACTAATCCTCTTAATTAATAGTGTGCATCCTAGACCAATGGTATAGTTGGATGATTAAAGTTTTACTTGATCAACTGTCAAAGATGGATGGATCCATTAACATTTATTAGTTTTCTTGATTTTATAAAAATAAAAATAAAAATAAAAATAAAGAAAACATTGTAAATATTTTCAATTTATTTAGATGAAGATATTATTTAAAAAAAAATAGTCTCAATTTATACTACCACCAAGTATAAAAATAGTCTATCCACTCTTATAAAGTAGGACATGAATTTCTAGTTGCTTGATTTATTTGTAAACCCTTCAAGTGGACTTCTTAATGCTTTATTTATTCTAATGGTCAATGTATTTGTAAAAAAATAATTTTATATTTAGCATTTTTTAAAATTTACATGGTGGAATTGATAGTTGCCACGAATTCAAGTAGGTTATTTGATTTTTTCATGGCTACCATATTATTCTACGTTGTCCACCTTGAAATTCGCCATACAGTTCTTCATGCAGTCTGTCTCTATAACCACCATACCACAATTATTTTAAACCTTTTACACCACTGAAATGTTCAGTCCGATGAGGCTTGAGATTTGAACCTTGGACCTCCAACCCCCTTACAGGGTTTGGTCGAACCAATTGGTCTACACCTCAGATATATACATTTAGCATTTTAAATGAATGTGTTGCAAATAAAAAATTATAGGCATTGCTTACTAGTTTTAAGAAGCAGTCCAAATCTTATCAGGTTTTGACTAATTTCACTAATTTATATTCAAAGTATTAAAAATATGTTTATTGAAACCTCAAGGACTAGGTGGATTGGTAATTGTTTGTTAAGCACTTATCAAGAAGAGACCTAGGTTCAAACCTTGGGGATATACCTGCTACAAGGTAATAGTTTGATCTAAATACTTTGAGTGTATGTCGATGATGATGGTATGAATCTCGAGTGATCGATGATCCCCTCATATCACATCAAATCATCAAAAACGAGGTGGTATAGGCTTATTGGCAGCAGTCCCTATGGTTTTAATCCTACATTTGATAATTACTAAAAATAGTGTGGATGTAACCAACTCCTCTTAAATAAATACTTATTAACTTATATCCAAAATATAATCTATAATATAAAATAAACATGTTATTAAGTTGTATTATTGAATGATTAGACCGTTGAATTTTGGCTTAAAATTTATTTTTCCAATTGCATATAAATGTGAGCAACATATCCAAAAAAAATATATCAAAATCATCTTTAATGGTAATATTCTCCTTTATTTAAAACTACTTTACCAAAGCTATCCTTACAAATCAATTGAATGCATAACCTTTTGGTTGTAAAAGGCTTCTAACCTGTCCATAATAAATACTTCTAATCACAATTTAAAGTAAAATTAAAATAAAATATAATTTAACAAAACATTTATCTTTATATTAAAAATAAATATTTAATTTATATTTTTCTTATTATAAAAAACTTTCAATTAAAAACATTTAATAATAATATTATATTAAAAAATTACTTTTAACTTCTAAATTATAAACAATAACAATATTAAATTTATTTATAACATGACTATATAAATTCTATATTTAACCTTTACCTTATTCTTCAACAAAATATTTATAATTTATAATAACCAACCTAGAAAATTAAATTTAGCACGAGTCACCCTAGATTATAGGGAAATAAACATATGTATCATCGAATTTAAAAAACAACGAATTAATATATATATATATATATATATATATATATATATATATATATATATATAAAATTCCAATCAGAAAGTAAGGTTGTGCATCAGAATTAGAACACCCTACAATCTGTAAGTCCTATAATTGGATTAATATGATGATGTTTTTTTAATACAAGCTGTGACTTTCTTCACTTCTTTCTGCAAGGGAGAGGTCCTTTTCACTGACTTTCTTAACTTTTTCTGCAAGGGCGAGGTACTTAGGCAGGCAATGGAACCTAAACTGTTGAAAACATTGAATACCTTACATGGACACATCTTTGACGGTAGCCAAGGCTTCTCTCAATTTGTTCCAGCGTTCTTGTTCTTTCTGGTCTTCCTTTATGATGTTGGATATCTCCAAGGGGCTGTAACCCTTCCCTTGTATGGACAACAGAAGATGGTTTGTGTCATCCTTCGGAACATGGCTCATGTTACCCTTGAATGAGAGCTCCTTAAACCCTTGGACGCCTTTTACAGACATATTATAGATGGTATCCAAAGCTTTTTTAGCTAAAATCGATTCCTCAATCTCTCTGTCACCTGTTTGTGGTTGCCAATGCGGCCACCGTTGTTTAATATAATTACTAACAATGTCTTTGAGGGAAGGTTACTCACCGTCTTCCTTTGTACAAGCATATTCGTTCCAGTCCTGGAAAAAAATGTGCCATGACTATTGTAACTATATGCCTAGAATATTAGCATAAACAAAATTTTGTTATATACCTTTATCAGAATGTTCATCTCTCGTTCCCATTGCTAGCATGCGAAGGTCCATACTGCGAATTCGGTTTCCCAATAAGTAGGGTAGCTGATTATTCCTTTCCTAGCTCTCTTGGACGCAACACTCCTTGCAAATTTGTAGTAGGCCAGATAGCGTTTACACTCGCGGGGGAATTTTAGGTTATCCGAAGAAAATTCCGTCCTAGCCTGAAAAGTCTGAACTTCATGGTCACTATAACTGAACGTCGCCGTCTCTCTAAGCTCGCGCGCACGTCTTACCAACGGTGGGGTAGACACCATATATTTACTTTTGTCATCAAAGGGCAGGTTTGGCTGATGTTTGACGTTGCAAGAAAGAATATACAAAATGTTGATAATACACTTTAGCCAATTCTGGACCTTCTGCCGGAAAGATGAGATGCCTGTTCATTATTTGCATTCCTTAGTATTCAATTACACTTCGAAATAAATCATTTTAACCACCGAGAAAAAGTCGAAATATATCATTTTAGTTGCATGATAGTTTTACCTTGTTGCCTTTGTCTTAGCCACCCATATGCGAATGGGATGCACCCTTCGAAATTCCTTGTGAAGGCGCCACGCTCCATATCTATATCAGTTCTATGACATGTTTCTTCACCTGCATGTTGATGTAAGTTATTGGTGGAGAAAGTGACGTTTATTTATAAAAGGTAAATAAATTGTTAAAATAAATAGAATAAGATTGTTAAGAATAGTTATAATAATTTTATACGATTATATATTTATTAAATTTTATTATTTTTAGGTGAATTATTGAGTATGTTCACAATTAAATTAAATTAGATAAAAAGAGTCAGTTGATAACAAAAACCTTAATGAATAATATTATATTATAAAAAAATAAATATTAACAAATCTATTACATTAATTATTTTTTAATAAAATAATTAAATAATATTATAATAATTATTAATTTATGAAATAATTAGACGGTGCAAATCTATTACATTAATTACTAATCGCATATGTTCAAATTATGGGAATGGTAAAATTACGTATGTTTCCCCGGCAATTGATTTAAGAGAAGCTTAATACTAAGCCAATGTGATAATTCTAAGCTTTTAAATTTTTTTAAAGTTATTGTAATGGATATGACACAATAAAACACTTCCATAGACATTCAAAACGTTTCTGGCTTCTTTTGAGTATAATGTATAAGTATTTATTATTTAAGGCAACAAAAGCCTCTGTCACGAAGAAAGAGAGCAATGGCATTTACCTGCTTTATTTTCACCTTCTCTTTCTTCTTCAACTGCTCTGGACACATCGTTAGTATCAACTCGCTGTAGTATCACGTCGTTAGGTTCCTCCTGCAGCTCTTCCTGAAAATATGACACTCCTGTAGATTCCCTTAACTCTGGTTCACGTCCCATTTCCGATTGTAAAAAAGATTTCCATTCATCATCGTCTGGGTCTGGTAAGTTCACAGGCATTTTAATTTTGCTTATAAAGTTATCTACAAATTCCTCATCTTGATTATGCGAAGATCGTTTATATGCCGCTTTGATAGCATTCTTGTTCATTGCTAGAATGAAGTCGATTTCACACTCCCCTGAATACTATAGATCGATAGCCCAAAGCAGCTGCACTCATTGCATCATCATTAGTTTCTGTGATTTTGAAAGACCAGTTCGTAAACACCGAATAGAAAAGTATAATGATAAATTGAAACAAAAACCATACCCGTAACATGGCTTCGTCTTCACAACGGTGTAGGTCGTCCACGAAGGCTATTATGCGGAGCTTACCTGCAGGAGCTGAGCCGCATTTGGGAACAAACGTCTGTTCAACGTTGTCTTCCCATAAGCCAAACCAATTTTTACTCTTTTCACCTGCAATAAGGGAGAAGATGAAATAGGGCTTTTTCCCGATTTCTTCCTTCAGAAACATGACATCGGAAATGACATTGTTCTAGTAACCAAGGTTTTTTGAATAGTCGGTTAAACTGAAATATCCAGACACTTGCTGGCTGACTGGCTTAAAAACCGAAATCAGTGCTTTCATTGCACCCCCATACAATTGTTATTACAGTCATAGGTATAGATCCATATTTTAAATCTTTCAAACCCTTATGGCTTACGCTTTCAAGCAACTTCCACGCGGCCCAGGCAATCATTGCCAAAAATGTTAAAAGAAGACCAGACAAAATTAAAAGCTTTCACTATTTCTTCTCCGAGCATTTCTCCAACGAGTGCTGAACAGCTGACCCTAGTCATCGATGTTAGAAATATTAATCGTGATTTCACGCCTAGTCAAACTACGCTCCGAACTTGGGCGAGGCCGGACTGCACTCGCGAAGTCAAGCATCTCGGCAAAATTTTTTGACTTGACGCCGCACGTGCCTTCTGATAGATGTGACGTCTATAGATCCGATCGCCGCATAAGTTAATGCGAGTTCGGCGATTGATCAGAAACCCTATTTCAGGGTCTGTCAGAACCTGTCAGAGGATAACCTCTATCTTCATCTCCCCGCGGCTATATAAGGCAGTTCGGGTCTTTAGACAAAGTGTGGAGAGTGGGGGAAATTTGGAGAAACATGCAAGAGAAAACCAGTCATTTCCAGAGCAGCAGACGAGATCGTTTCAGTGAGCAGTGTAGCTCATCTGTTTAATGTCCGAGTAGCAGACTCGATATTTGTTTTCCCTCTCAGTTTATCCTGCAACTTTAGTCTACAGATGTTAGTTTTTCCTCAATTGAGGACTTTTGTAACCCTCGTCTTATAAGAATAAAATTTGTTGTTGTTTAAGGTATCTGCAGGGTTTGCGGTTATCTCTGTTTGCATAAAATTTGTTCTTTGTACAATCGCCTCACAATGTTTTTTTTTTTTGTGTTCTATAAGTTTGAACTCAGATCCCAAACATTGCATTCAGATTCGGTGTTTCTCTCCTCCCCGTACAGTTCTTGCCAAGCCAAGCAAACCATCACTGTAGCCGCGCAAGCCTCAGGACAACAAATTTCGGTAGGAAAATTTTTTCCTAAGTCTAGAGCTGTCCACCCAACTGCGCAGCGAAGTCGAACTTCGCTGCCTTTGACTAGCGCAATCGGGCGTTGACTACCCGCTCCCTGACTTCGCACTTTGTTCCATGCGTAGTCTAATTGCGCACTTTGTTCCATGCGCAGTCTAATTGCGCACATTTTTCGTGCGCAACCCGACTGCGCACATTATCCCCTATGTAGCATGACTATGCAAAAGTCAGGAGTGCAACCCGACTTCAAGAGTGCAACCCAACTTCGGGTGCGCCACACGACTTTGAGAGTGCAGCCCGACTTCGGGCCCCCCCTTCGCCCTGCGCTCCCGACGACTATTAAATAAAACTTCAAATTGGTATCAGAGCCACTGATCCCTTGATGCGGAGACCGAAGCAGAATGATTTCTAGTAGCAACAACTTGCAGTTGCAGATCTCGCGCTTCAACGGGAAGAATTACGATTACTGGAGCATCCAGATGAAGATCCTGTTCAGATCTTAGGAGCTGTGGGAGTTAGTCGAGAACGACTACCCAAAATCGACAATAGCCCTCTTAGAAGCGGACAAGGACCTGTTGAAAGAGAACATGATGAAGGACCAAAAGGCCCTCTTCTACATCATGCAAGCGGTTGAGGAGTCCATCTTCTTGCGGATCACATCAGCCACCAAGGCGAAGCAGGCTTGGGAGATTCTGGCCAGCTCGTACCAAGGCACCAATAAAGTAAAGTTGGTGAAGCTACAGATGCTTAGGAGGGAGTTTGAAAATCTGTAGATGAGTGAGTCTGAGTCCATGAGTGATTTATTCACCCAGACAATGAACATTATCAACCAGATGCGGTTGAATGGAGAAATTATGCAGAGCCAGAGAATCATGGAGAAAATTCTCAGAAGTCTGTCTGCCAAGTTTGACTCGATTGTGATAGCAATCAAAGAGTTGAGGGATCTAACAACCCTTTCGACAGACGAGCTCATGGGTTCGTTGCAGACACATGAACAAAGGTTGAGTCATTCGTCTCAGACATCTTTGGAGCAAGCATTCAAGGCTCAAGTCTCATTTCGAGACAGTGACAGACAAGACTCCCACCATGGCGCCTCTAGTTCTCACGGAGCAACAGGAAAAGGCAGGTGTGGGAAAGGCAACAAGCAAGGAGGACGGTCAAACCCTAACAAAGGAGAGACCAACTGTAATTTCCATCGGTAAGGTGGAAGAGGCAGCTCAAAAAATTAGCAAGTTGGATCTGGTCAGAAGAAGGACATGTCAAAGGTCTAGTGCTATTTTTGCAAGAAGTTTGGCCATTACATCTCATAGTGCAAAAAATGGATGGCCAAGGAGAACCAAACAACAGAGCCCATTACACGGACAAAACCGAAAATACGGTAGGAGGAAACGTGTTGTTGACTTGCAACATTGAGAAGGAGTGCCAGAAGAATGTCTGGTATTTAGACAGCGGGTGCAGCAACCACATGACGGGGAACAAGGAGATGTTCTCCCAACTAGATGAAATAGTCCAATCCGAGGTGAAGATGGGGAACAACAACAAGGTTCCTATAATGGGGAAGGGAAAGATCCTTATTCGTACCAAGCACGACGAACGAAAGCAGATCTATGGCGTCTACTATGTCTGGCCTGAAGCACAACCTACTAAGCGTTGGACAACTCGTGTAGAAGGGACATACGATCTAGTTCAAAGACCTTGCTTGCACCATCAGAGACAAGTTGCATGGGCAGATTGCTACCGTGTCCATGACAAAGAATAAAATGTTTTCACTGCAGATTTAGAATGAATCGTTGATGTCTTTGAGTGCAGTTGTGAAAGATGCTACCTGGTTGTGGCATCTTAGATTTGGTCACCTGAACTTCAGTGGCCTGAATCAACTGCACAAGAAGCAGATGGTGAAGGGTTTACCCCTGATAGAGCAGCAAAATCAAGTTTATGAGGGCTGCTTAGTCGGCAAACAACATAGGGATTCGTTCCCTTCTGATCAATCTTGGAGAGCATCACAACCACTGAAGCTAGTGCACTCAAACATTTGCAGTCCGATGCAGAGCAACACGTTTGTCGGCAACAAATACTTCTTAACGTTCATAGATGACTTCAACCAAAAGACTTGGATCTATGTCATCAAGATGAAGTCAAAAGCATTTACCAAATTCAAGGAGTTCAAGGCTCTGGTGGAGAAACGAAGCAGATATCAGATCAAGACTCTCAGGACAGATGGCGGAGGTGAATACGTCTCCAAAAAATTCCACAACTACTGCAAGCAACACGAAATTTGAAGGTAGTTTATTGCTAGATACACGCCACAACAAAACGACGTAGCTGAGAGGAAGAACCGAACCATCATGGAGATGGCACGAAGCACAATGAAGGCGAAGGAATTGTCGCACGAATTTTGGGCAAAGGTTGTAACATGTGCAGTCTACCTGCTGAACATATGTCCCACCAAAAGCGTGAAGGACAAAATCCCTCAGGAGGCCTGGAGCAGGTGTGAAGCCAAGTGTGGCTCACTTGCGTGTGTTCGGGTGCATTGCATATGCACATGTTCTAGAAGAGAAGCAACAGAGGTTGGATGATAGAGCAGAGAAATGCATGTTCATAGGGTACAATGATCGAGCGAAGGCATATAGGTCAGTACAACCTTATGACGAAGAAGCTCATCATCAGCCGTGATGTGAAGTTTCTTGAAGATAAAGCCTAGAACTGGAAGTCGAAGACTGGCCAGTCAGAGCCAACAGTAGTAGAGTTTGTTGAATTGGAAGAAGGAAGTGTGCATCCACCTACAACCTTCAACATCAACAACGATGCCAGTAGTAGCACAACCATTCCATCTCGGTCGCCTCCACGTGCAAGTAGAATCCAAAACCTCGTGACACCAGTAAAGACAAGGAGCTTGCAAGATATCTATGAGGCAACCCAAACCCATGTAGATGAAGAGCACTATGACTTTGCATTCTTTACTAAAGTTGATCTAGTAGAGTTTGAAGACGCAAATCAGAATCATAAGTGGGTGCAGGCGATGGACAAGGAGATTGAAGAGAATGATACATGGCAACTGACAGATCTTCCCGTAGGGAAGAAGACCATTGGGGTCAAGTGGGTGTATAAGACAAAGTTCAACGCCCAAGGAGACGTTGACAAGCATAAGGCCAGAATGGTTGCAAAGAGCTAAAAGCAGAAGTTAGGCATCGATTACCATGAGGTTTATGCGCCTGTAGCCCGACTTGACACAGTCAGGATGATCTTGGCATTAGCAGCCCAACAGGGTTGGAAGATGTACTAGATGGATGTCAAGTCAGCCTTCCTCAACGGAGTGTTGGAGGAGGAGGTCTACATAGAACAACCACTAGGTTACGAAATTGAAGGCCAGGAGGGCAAAGTCCTAAAGCTAAAGAAGGCCCTGTGGGCTTGGTACAACCGAATTGACAGTTATTTTTAAGAAAATGGGTTTGTAAAATGCCCATATGAGCACACCCTGTACATAAAGAAAAATGATGTAGGTGAGCTCATAATCGTCTGCTTATATGTGGACGATTTAATTTACACTAGCAACAACACAACATTGTTTGCGTAGTTCAGAACAACCATGAAGAAGGAATTCGAGATGACGGACTCAGGGCTGATGAAGTATTTTCTTGGCATTGAAGTTGACCAATCGACAGATGGCATCTTCATTTCTCAGGGCAAGTACGCGAACGATGTCTTGAAGCGGTTCAAGATGGAGGACAGCAAACCTGCCATCACACCTGTAGCCATAGGTTTGAAGTCGAGCAAGGTCGGATTCAGGGGAGGAGTGTAGATCCAACATTGTTCAAGAGGCTAGTTGGCAGTCTGATGTATTTGACTGCAACTCGGCCAGATCTTATGTTCGAAGTCAGTCTGATCAACCATTTTATGGAGACTCTTAAGGACACGTATTGGCAAGCAGGTAAGAGGATCTTGCGCTATGTCAAGGGGACGCCGAAAAATGGCCTATTTTATGCCAGACAGACCCGTTGGAACTGATGGGCTTCACAGACAGTGACTGGGCTGGTAGCACCGACGATCGGAAGAGCATCTCTGGGTATGCTTTCCATCTCGGATTAGGGGCAGTCTCATGGGCGTCCAAGAAGCAACCCATCGTTGCATTATCCACAGCCAAAGCAAAATATGTCACGGCCACGTCAGCCGCATGCCAGGCAGTTTGGCTGCGAAGAGTTCTGAATGAATTGAACTATCCTCCGAAAGGCGCGACAACAATTTTTTGTGATAAGAATTCGGCCATCGCACTGTCAAAGGATCTCATGTTCCATGGCCGGACGAAACACATCGATATTCGTTATCACTTCATCAGAGAGTTGGTGAAGTCCGGAGAAATTCAACTGTAATTTTGCATATCCAAGGAGTAGTTGACAGATATTTTTACGAAGCCTTTGAAGGAGGAAGACTTCAGCAGATTGCGAGAGCAGCTTGGAGTCAAAGCACTCATGAAATCAGGCTTAAAGGAGGTGTTGGCAGTTTTGGGTTTGAGATCCTAGCTCCTTGTCTATGAGTTGTCATTGATGTCAAAAGGAAATGGCATTAATGTTAAGAGGATGTGTTGGCTTCAAAGGTGAAAGATTCCAAGAGAATATTTTTAAGAGAATCCGGAGAGATTCCATTGGATAAGGTTTTTGGATAGGGTTTTTATTAAACCAAGTTAAATGGTTTTTATTAAAACCAATGGAGGTTCTCTTTATTATTTAATTATTATTTAAAACCCTTCAAAGTTTTAATTAATTAATTATTTAATTAATTAAGGGAGAAATTATTTTTAATTTATTAAAAATATTTAAAGGTTTTTAAACCTTTTTTATTCTTAATTTATTAAAATGAATTAAGGGTTTTTAAACCCTTTAGAAAACAATTTCGATTAAATTCGAAATTATGTTTCTCTGCCACCGACGTGTTCTAAAGTCCACGATTGGACTATAAAGATGGGAAGGATCCTAAGGTTTAACTTCTCTTGAGAATTTTGAATGCATTAATTTTTGGCTGCGATCGATGCTCTGTTGACGCCGCGGAAGAAGAGAGCTCGCATTTGAAAATCTTAGGAAGTGCTTGTTCGTTGAAGTGGTAGGAAGTCTGTCTTAGACTTCGTTAGTCCCTTGTGGGCTAGTGGCAGCATAGGCTGCGTTTGGGCTTTGCGTAGGCGGAGGTCTATGTTTCGATTCCCGCGGAGGGTGTTGTGCATGGATTAAGTCACGTTTTTGTTAAAACGTATTTTGTGCCGCGTTTTTCGGATTCGTCAAAGGCAACCATTCCGCAATTTTTGGATTCGTCAAGGGCAGCCATTCCGTGATTTTCGGATTCTTCAAGGGCAGCCATTCTAAGGTGTGATTAATTTCTTGATATAATTTTTGGCATTGTTTAGCATTGTTTAAAAGACATAGGAGAAATAAGGGGATATTTCTTTGGTTGTATTTTTGAGTTTAGTCTTTTGCTATGCTAAAGTTTAAAATGGAGATATAAGGTGTAATTTTTGGTTGTTGTGTTTTTGACTTCTTTGGTGGTTGTTTTCAAAAGAAGAGAAGCTAAAAGGTGTACTAAGGAAAGTTTTTATATGCTCATTTATCTTGGTTCTAACCCTAACTTGGTTGGAAGTTTGAGGGTTGTGTGTGGTGACAGATTTAAGGGTCAAGTTTCTTCTACTCCAATAAGGTATGGGCACATTCTTCTTATGAGTATGATTGGTGTATGTTTTCTGAAATAAGGTTGGAGTGAAAAGGTTTTCAACTAGGTTTTCTTTGATTGGGTGTAAATCCTATTTTCTGGTTTTTTGAAGACTACTTATGCATTGTTATCCTTAAGGAGAGTTTTTTGATGAATGCATAATTTCTGGTTTGAGATAGTGGAAGCTTTGTGCACTAGGGTTTGTATTTGTGAGTCAAGCTACTTGCATTGAGTTGGTGGAACCCTTGGTTGGCTGTTTTGAGTTTGATGGTTGAGTTGCTTCCATAGAGGTTGTTTGATCAAGTTATTGCTTTACTTGATTCATGATATTGGGCTTACTCCATTGAGTTGATTTGAGCAAGTTATTCTTTGCATTTGGTGATATTGTGTTGGTGGTTGTTTTGTTCAAATATCTTTGGAGGGAAAAGGATTTCTACTTGTTTCCTTTTCTTGTGATGATTGGTTGAATGCATCAAGGTTAATGTTGAGTTGAATGATGTTGGTTAAACCTTGTCTATAAGCATTGTTGTTAAAGCCCTAATTGGTTGAGAAAAGATATTGGTTGTAGAAAGAACATGAGTAGCATTGTTATATGAGATATTGCATGTTTGGCAATTGTTGGGTTGTGTTTCATGTTCTTGAGAAAAGCATACTACATCTATCTTATTCATTTGAGATTGAGATTGAGTTGAGATTGATATTGGGAGTTAAGTATAGATCATATTGAGTCTCTAACAATTCTCTTTATGTTTCTATGAGATTTGAGATTGAGATTGGGAGTTAAGTATAGAACATATTGAGTCTCTAACAATTCTCTTTATGCTTCTATGAGGTTGATGAATCACATTGGGTCTCTAACAATTCTCTTTGTGGGTTCATGCTAAGCAAGTTTTTTTCTTGGTGAACTTGTGAGCTGTTTTGGACAGGTTCCGTTGGGGACTTGTGAGCGGGTTTTGAACAGGTTCCGTTGGGGACTTGTGAGCTGGTTTTGGACAGGTTTCGATGGGGACTTGTGAGCAGATTTGGACAGGTCCTAGCAAGAGGACTTGTGAGTTGAGATTGAAAGTTCTATCAGAGAACTTGAGGACAGAGGTACATTGGTTCTATCAAAGAACCTGAGGACAGATTTGGCAAGTCTTTGAGAAGGCTTGTGGATAGAGGATTGATTTGTTCAAAAGTTGGATAGATCTGACAGATAGAGGAAGACTTGTACTAGACGGACTGACTGTGTTTGGTACAGGTTGCTGAGCTGCTGTGGACGTGATCATAGAAGGCAAAGGTCTCCTAGGCTAAGCATTGAGGACAGGAGGTCTTCGATGGAAAGGAGTTCCACATGCTGGCAAGAGGTAGAGACAGTTGATCTTCTGGGGGATCATATCCAGAGCAGAGGGGAAGGTATCTCCTTTGAGTAGAGGCTCATAAATTCAGATTGGGGGAAGGTTTCTCCTTTGGGCAGAGGCTCATAAATTCAAATTGAGGGAAGGTATCTCCTTTGAGCAGAGGCTCATAAATTCAGATTGGGGGAAGGTATCTCCTTTGAGCCGAGGCTCATAAACATTGTAATTGGGAAGGTTTCCCAAAGAACTTTGAGATAACTTTTAGAGAAAAGTTTTGTGGACGTAGCCTAGGCATTTTGGGTGAACCACGTTAAAAATTGGTGTCACTTTGTGGATGATTTTGTGCATTGCTTTGATATTGCTTTGGTTATATTGCTTTACTGTTTTGAAGTATAAAGGAAAAAGTAAAAAGAGGTCTTATACTGTTCACCCCCCCTCTCAGTATAAGCTTATGTTCTTCAGGAGGGTGTTAGAAATATTAATCCTGATTTCACACCTCCGCCAAACTGTGCTCCGAACTTGGGCGAAGCCGAACTGCACTCGTGAAATTGGGCATCCCGACAATTTTTTTTGACTTGATGTCGCACGTGCCTTCTGAAAGATGTGACGTTTGACAAATCTGATCGCCGCATAAGTTAATGCGAGTTCGATGATTGGTCAGAAACCCTATTTCAGGGTCTGTCAGAACCTGTCAGAGGATAACCTCTATCTTCCTCTCCTTGTGGCTATATAAGGCAGTTCGGGTCTTCAGACAAAGTGTGGAGAGTGGGGGAAATTTGGAGAAACAGGCAAGAGAAAACAATCATTCACAGAGCAGCAGACGGTATCGTTTCAGTGAGTAGTGCAGCTCATCTGTTTAATGTTCGAGCAGCAGACTCGACATTTGTTTTCCCTCTCAGTTTATCCTGCAGCTTTAGTCTGTAGATGTTAGTTTTTCCTCAGTTGAGGACTTTTGTAACCCTCATCTTATAATATTTCTGACAAACCACTAGTAGCTGGAAACAAACAGAAAGTAACGATTACTTACCTGAACCAGTTTTGGACACCTCCGTGGGGTAGTGTCCAAAGACCAACATATTTTCTGCCCGTTATGTCAACTTGGCGACCGCCACGTGTTATGCCATCTAAGACACATCGGGTTTCGACGTCATTAAGGATACCTCGCCTCTTGAGGTTGGTGAAATTATTTATTGTTTCTTCAAGTGTTACCAGACGGTACCTAGTCGGCATTTGTGGACTCGATGGTACCTTCTTGACCTCCATGGCCTTGCTTGACCAAAAGATGCAGACCAAGACCAATATTTAGTGCGAGATTATAAAAGAGCAAAGATGATTTTTATAATCCTATAGTTTTACATAAAATATTAACATAATTCATTTAGTTTAGAGTTGATTTCATACTTTGGAAGTGTTGATATCCATTTACGAACACTTCAATTAAATCTTTTAGCTCTCTTTTGCCGCAGGTTCCATATTCAAACCCTCTATCATCACCAAGTTAATTTCCACGCCAACAGACAATGTCATCTGCCATTCAAAGGAGAAGGAAAGTAAAAAATAAAAAATTTCCGCTTGACCTGCTTAAACACTTTCACCTTCGTTGCTCTGTACTAATCTCTTTTCAAGCTACCTTATTTGCAAAGCTAGTAGTCTGCTCTTAATCCTCTTGAATACATGCACTCACAAACCGATAACCACGGTACCGATAAAGACGATAGGAATCCCAGGTGGTCCCTCTCACCTTGGTGTTGTGGCCAATGCACAATTAGCCCCAAACTTGGGGACCCACCTCTCACCTTAGTGTTGTCACCAATGCACAACTAGTCCCAAACTTGGGGACCCACCTTAAATTTTGGTTTTTGGGGGAGTTTTGGTGTCCGGGGAGCACTGATTTTGATGGGTCACATCTTTGATGCTTGCATTTCAATTTCCAAGGTTCCTTGTTGGTCAGGTCCTTCCTTTTGTTTCTTTCAAGTGATGGGTCACATCTTTGATGCTTGCATTTCAATTTCCAAGGTTCCTTGTTGGTCAGGTCCTTCCTTTTATTTCTTTCAAGGTTTCTTAGTTTGGTGAGGTTTTAATGCTTAATTTCAAGTTTTGAGTTAGGGTTCTTGTTAGAGTTTTCCCTTTTATTTATTTTTAATTAATTTTTGTTTGAAATTAATTAGATTAAAGGTTCGAGGTGTAGACCAATTGGTTCGACCAAACCCATAAGGGGCGTAGGTCCAAGGTTCAAATCTCGGGTCTCACTGGTCTCACTAGATTGAACAACATCCCTTTCCTGGTGCTTTCAGCAGCGTAAAAGGTTTAAAATGATTGTGGCATGGTGTTTATAAGGGTGGACTATGCGAAGATCTATGTCGTGACTTTTGGGGCGGACAACGCAAAATAATGTGGTAGCCAAAAAAACCGAATAGCCTACACGGACAACGCAAAATAATGTGGTACCCAAAAAATCCGGATAGCCTACGGCGGACAGCGCAAAATAGTGTGGTAGCCAAAAAATTCGGATAGCCTACGACAGACAGCGCAAAATAATGTGGTAGCCAAAAAAATCGGATAATCTAGCCAAATTTGTGGCAACTACCGATCCCACCATGTAAATTAAAAAAAAATAATAATTAAATTAAACTAATAAATAAATAAATAAATAAATAAAAATAAAAAATAAAAAATAAAAAATAAAAAATAAAAAATATATAAAATATATATTATATATAATTAAAAAGAAAAAATAAAAAAAATTCTTTCATTTTGAATAAAGTAAAATGCATGATATGAAATAAGATCACTTTTGTGCATTGGTTGTATAAGGTGATTTATTTTATAAAGTGGAGCACAATTAATTGGTTAATACGTTTCCATTGTTCGCAGGGTGCTAATTTAGGAATGTAGATTCAAACGACGAATGCAATGTCTAGGTGGTAGCGACTTGGAGACAACCTAAAGGTGCTGACGCGGACCTACTGGGACGTGGAGGTGGACTGACGGGACAGTGCAGAAAAGACGCAAGACGTTGCTATCGAGGTGGACGTGGATAAACACCCATGGCGACGACGATGTGGGCTTGATACATGGATGCTGGGTAGAGAGTGACGTGGTGGACCTTGCTTGCATCAGATAACACATCAACCGGACCTACGTGATGACGATGCCGTGACTCTTTTTACGGGCACGTGTTGTCAGACGTGGAAGGATGACAATGGGCGATGCGGCTTGGATGGCTGCGTGGCGCCGATGGTCTCAATGACTTGGACGGCATGACCCGGATGACTAGAAGGGGCACCCAATCACAGGAGGTGGCATGGCAAATATCGATTGGTCGAGGCAGCTTACGTAGACGCAGCGGGCGCTACACAGACTCGGCAGTAGGTGATAGAAGGCTCCATTTCTGGATTTTTGAAGGTGGATGGCGGAAACCGCGCAATGAGTTGGACCAATCTACATAAGACGGGTAGCTAGCGGAGCAGTGGCGGATTCATAGCTGGGTTAGCGAAGGATTCTCGTCACTAATAATTTGTTATGATGGTCGCAGAGTGTTACGAAAATTATGCTGCTCGAATCAGATTGCTCTGACATTCTCGACTTCAAACGGAAATAATCCAAAAAATGCATTTGTTAAAAGAATGACGGATGTTTATCGTGCGGCTCTACACTTGAATAACGCAGCGAAGTCACGCAAGGGTTGGTCCACGGTTACACGCAAGCTGGCATATGGTAAGATGGCAGCCATCAATTACCCAGCAGCGATAACAGTATAAGAAAATCAAATCACAGGCGCAATCAACGCACGTAACGACGAGTCTATTTCCGTAGACGTAAAGTAAGGCAATGGTTTACACGGCAAAGCCTACGAAGATGCCTCCACCGATGTGACCACGCAGTAGAAAATATCAAAGGGCGGTTACGTCCGGGCCTTTTGAAACAGACGCAGTAGTAAAGACGTGGAGACTGCGACTAGTGATGAAGGTGGGTTCCATGGGTTGTTCGTCGCAAACTCATGGCCAGAGACGTTGGAGGTGATAATTTCACGTGATTTGCCATTGTATTGTGTGACGAAGACCAAAGTCAGCGAATTGGCTTTAAGTAAAAATAAAAATATTAGTTAGTCACTAAGGAATAAATACGTTAATTAGTTTTACATTGAGTATAAGGTATAATGTTTGGAGGTTAGGGATAATAAGTGTTTTCTTTCAAGTGCTATGGGGTTTACATGATAATCTTTACAGTGGTTTTATCTTCATAATGGAATATGTGGATGATAAATGAGAAAACCGTTACCATGAATGACATGTTATAAATGAGAAAACCGTTACCATTGAATGATATGTTCATGGGATTTAGTTGATATCGTTTACTTCGAAGAATGGGTGCAGTAGTCTTGAACCTAAAAATGGTATGTTGTCGATGTGTTATACTATTGTAAATTGTAAATGTGAAAAGATTTAAGAATGATTTTTGATGTTGGTAACTTTAAGATCAAACTTGTTACGATAAAAAAACACTTATAATAATGAAAGTAGAACTTTCTTAAAAAAGATATTATTGGTTTTTAATTGTTTTTTTATAACGCTAATTTCATTATTTTTTAATCAATAAATATTTTAAAATTATTAACAAAATAATATACTTACTTATTTATTAAATTTAGAACTATACTATTGAATTTCATTAAAAAAAAAAAATTGCAAACAAGATCGTATTTAAATAAAAGTTTTATCATTCAAAATTAGACATCATTTAAAATAATTTTATATTGATTCTAAAATATATTTAAAAATAACAATTGCAAATAAAAATATATAAATCTATTTATTTATTTAAAGATTTGTAAATTTAGGTTTTGAATAAGATTTGGTTTTCGAATGGAAAAAGAAAAAGTGTGTGTTATGTTTAATTATAGGATGCACATGTTTTTTTATAGTGCACTTGCATTTTATAAAACATGCATGCGTAGGTTTAATTAAAGTGTAATACATGTGTGTCATAGAATGTACACATTATACAAATATATTTGTAAAATACTTAATAATGATTTTAATATTCAATATAATATATATTATATAATATCAAATAATTAAATTTAAAATAATATTATTAAAACTATTATATTTTTAAAAATAAATATAAGTTATTAAAATTATAATAATTTTGTAACAATAATTATAACAATTTTAATATGAATTTTATTTATACTATTCCCTCTTATCTATGAAACCTAACCATGTCCATATCATTTACAACAATAGTCTAATTTTTTTTATTACCATGTGTGGCATTTGGCATAAATATATAATGTAATTAAATTCCAACCACAAACAAAGTTTACAATGTTAGATGTTACAAGTAAGTTAATAATAATAATAAAAAAAACTAAGCTCCCTATAGTTTAGTATTATATGTACAATTTAGATATTTTAGGTATTTTATGGGATTAAAAAAAAAAAACTAAACTCCCTATAGTTTAGCATCATATGTACAATTTAGGTATTTTATTGGAGTGAAATATGTGAATGATGATTAATTTGCATGTTATATCTAGCTTATTTCTTAGGTTATTATTTTTATCCCAAGATTTATATGTACCTTCTTTACAATCTAGTATTTACGCTTTTATTTGTTGAATCCCTTTCATTTGTGTTTATTATATTTCTCATGTATTACCTTTAAATATTTCTTTTTTCACTAAATCAAATGTTAAAATCATGGTACATTATCTATCTATCTTTATATGTCTATCTATCTTTATATATGTGTGCACAGAAAGATTAAAAATCTAAATTTTTATGGGAATATTGAAAATATTCTAGATGCTTAAAAGAGAAAAACTTTGTAACAACCAAAATTTCTAAGGTTTTTATCTAGGAGAACATTCAAGGAATAGGGAACAAAAAAGGCATGACTCCACAACTCCCAAAAGTAGATTTTCTAAGGTTTGATGGAATAGAGCCTATAGTTGATTGATTAAGGTCGAGCACTGCATTACCATAATTCTCTTTCATTTTGACCTAAAAGCACTGCATTACCGTGGTTGTTTTAGGTCGAGCAATGGTATGAAGTCAATGAAATCCATTTTGACCAACAAATCTTTTAGGTCGAGCAATGGTATGAAGTCAATGAAATCCATTTTGACCAACAAATCTTTATAATTGTCTTTCATTTTATAATTGTCTTTCATTTTGACTTCATTTTAACCTAGAAGCACTGCATTACCTTGGTTGTTAAAACAAGTCTCAGACATTGGATGGACACAATTCAAAAAAACTCCTTAGGCCATTTGAGTTTGAATATTTTATCGGAGTATTACTTAGATAAACAAACATTGTGCCTAAATATATTATTGCTTTTGAGAATCTCGCCAATAAAACATAAGCTCTTCCCAATGAATTCTTGAAGAGTTGTTTTATTATCAACCTTAAAGAAGAGATAAGGACTAAGGTACAAATGCTTAAGTCAATCACCTACATGATAACCACAGACTTAAGATATTACTACATTATTTTAGTATGAATAAATCACCTACCACATGTTCAATTAAAAAAAAATCAAAGGATAAAAAAAAGGTGAAACCTAAATATTCATGTGAAATGTTGTATAATCATATCAAATACATCTTGATTATTTTCCAACACTTAGTATTAGAGCTTAGTATTAGAGAATATTGATCCTGCGCATGGAAATCCCCTTCCCCTCCCTTCTACATAATCCTTCGCTCAAATGCAAAGCATTTCGAGTATGCTCTAACCTTGCGGCAATACACCAATCTGGTTTATCAAAAAGAAGTCCTTACTTACGTGCTGGTCAAAGTTCTTGCCTCTAAAACCGCCGCCGTGTTTAAAAGAACATGAATTTTGTGGAGTCAGAGGTTAGTGGTAATCCTCCTGAAACCACAATTTTGTGCTGTCAAAGTTCTTGCCTTCATTGTTTTAGTGATAACTCTTCTGGGTTTTGCACTGTATTTCCTTTAAAAAAAAATCATGCATGGCAGAAATGAACGAAACTG
This sequence comes from Wollemia nobilis, assembly GCA_028583015.1. Classification (NCBI taxonomy): domain Eukaryota; kingdom Viridiplantae; phylum Streptophyta; class Pinopsida; order Araucariales; family Araucariaceae; genus Wollemia; species Wollemia nobilis. Next base: position 12,580,817 of record JAQPPZ010000733.1, read on the forward strand.
CAAAAAATTTTCCAATCTGCCTGCAAAAGAGATCCCCGTCCTGGCGGAGAATGACGAGCCCGTACTTCAGGAGCTACGTCGGGCATAACAAATAAATTGCCACATAACCCTGAGAACAACACGTGGATGATGCGGCAGCTGCTGTGTTGCAGATCCAAACATTGATTGTGAATTCTCACAACGTAAATTCCTCATCTTCCAGATGGCCTGGGTTAAAATATGAGGAGCCCACTTCGACCTAAATATCGCCAGACCACTATCATCTTTGAAATCGCTTCCCGACTGACCAATTCGATGGGTTGTTACAGATGCTGCCCATCTTATCACTCCAGCAGCCAGCAATTGTCACTCCACCTCCCCGTGTTGCTCCAGCCCAACCGGGAATGTTACCGCCTCTCGGCTCAGCCGATGGCCCACTCATGTATGGTGGGCCATGCCCCAACGTCGGTTATCGTGCGAGTAAAATAGAGCTCCTAGCCACTGTTCTAGGCGCTCACTGTTCCAGGCATTATTGCGAGACACTGACATTTCCTTCCCTGTACTCCAAGCGGAGGCCGGGGATATTAGCCGCTCTTCCTTGAATATAACCTTGGCCTTGTGCCCTCTGCACCACGTGTGCTTTGTCTGCCATCGTGTATGGAGATCCAATGGACATCAGTCAAAACATAGTCTCAGCCTGCTCCCCAGCTCAACGGGCACTATAAAGGTATAGGCTCACAGATCAGGGAATTGCTTTCCGGCATGCCCGGTCCTGTTTAAAACCTTCTGCCACACACTGATTAATTGGAGGATAAAAATCATCCTTCAAAGGTGTGACGGAAGAGCAAAATGATCAACCTCAAAAGTGGAATACTCCTCCAGCTTGGGGAATTTCTCTTTGTGAGATGGAACCAGAGACGATATTCTATAGTTTTTGGTGGCATTGGTGAGCGAGAAGACCGGTAGATAATCCCATTGCCTCCAGCTAATCCCATGGCGACCTTAACGCTCATAGTGGTCTAGAACCACATGGCAAAAATGACAAGGCAACAGTGGTCTCTAAGAGCCGCCATGGCATGGAGGATAAGTGCGATGCCGCTATAGACAAGCACCGATGAGAAAAATCCAGCGACCGGAATAAGTTTCCTGAGCGGCTCTGGGAATGCAAAGCAGGCTATGAAACCAATCCAAACAATTTAGAATGAGATACCTATTATATTTGAGTGCCTGTCAGAAAAATGCGGGATCTCGTAGGGTAAAACATGCCCTTGTTTTCCCTGACTATTGGCGACCCGGTAGTCATCCGCATTAAGGTGAATAGAATTTCAATGAATATTTCTTTAAACTTGTTAATGTAAAAAGGCCAACCCACACATACTCAAACTCATGTTAATGAAATGAGGCGAAACAGGTTGTTAATGAAATGAGGCTCCACGTCTCCCTGTTTCGCATGTATTGTTTTCCTCTGGATCCTTCTGGATGTCAATCACGAATGTCTTCACAAGCTCTTTGGCTAAAACTGTCCTCGGTCGCATGTTCTTCTCGAGGGAGCCACGATGCCCACAAATCGGACATGTTTTTTTTTTGTTTATATCAAGTATTTGTTTATCTTTTCATCTTTAACAACTGGTTACAGGTATAGACATTCTTTTAAAGTTTCTGTTTTGGAACATAGTTCAAATCATTGAAACTGCCTTTATATAGACATTCTCTTGAAGTTTCTGTTTCGGAACATAGTTTAAATCATTGAAACTGCCTTTATAATCCTATCATTGAAACTGCCTTTATAACCCTTATTGCTCCTTAAGGAGTTGATATTGCCTTAATAAATGCCCAAAATCGTACAATTCACAAGGACACATTTGCTATTGTTTTGCGCTCCCCAACACCAACTGCAGCCTCCAGTCCGCCTGTCTGGTGTGCACGTGGCAGATTTTTTTGCTTCTAAGTTGTCACGACGAACGCAAATGCACTGCCATCCACGCATGGGATGGCCACCTTCTAGACGTGCCTCGCTTGAGTGGACACGTCGCAACAATCCACCTGCCGAGCATCGCTCTCATGCATTTTATATACATGATCCCACATTCATTATTACCAAAGCTATTTGAGATTTTTTTTTTAGTATTTCACTCTGTGGAAATAAGCGAAAGCAAGGTGGTCCCTACGCAACTTTTTCCTGTCATATGCCAGCTATGGGTAGGGCCGCCTCATTGAATGGCGCGTGTTGAAATGGCCATGAAAGAAAAGCCAAAGGGACCCATGTATTTTTAAATTTATTTTTTATTGCATGGAAGACAAAATCAATCAAGAAGGCCTATAATGTTTTAAACATTGTAAATATTCAGAAGACAATTCTCAGAATATTTTCTCCTAGATGGAAAATTAGGATTTGTGGAATATTTCAAATTAATTTCATTTGAAGAAAATTAACCTCTTCCTATTTATAAATTAAAGTTTTGTCTATACTTGTTAGAAAGCATTTTTCGAGTATTAGAAGTAAATTTTTTTAGTTTTGTGAATGTTTCACATAATTTTTTGGTGCTCTAAAGTTTCTTAAACGAAGGAGACAAAATCGTGAGTCGAACCATGTAAGCTACTAAAAGCATCATGAGTCGAATCATGCAAACCAACAAAGCATCACTTGTGCTTTTATTGATCAAAGACTAGAACATTTGATACTCTGAATCAAGAACTATTATTCTGAGGACTACAAAATCTTGACACCCTAGAATCCATCCAAAGATTGTAGAGACTTCGACGCTTCAAAAGATATTTCTTTCCCATCCTCCAATTGGGGTTGTTTGAGGCTTATTATTTTAAACATTTGTTGTAATTTGGAGTGCACTCTTGGTAGTACTGATACTCCTAAACATAAAACAAGTGAACCACATAAGGACGCTTGTAATGGCTAAAAATATTTTATATAAAAGTGCATTTTTGGTAGAGACCAACACCATTTGTCGTACATAAGACGAGTTTCACCCTGAGGGAGGAATATACTCATGACAACAAAGTGAACCTCCTAAGTAGTGATCTACTCTAGTATACATGGCGGTTGTTGCAACTAGTTATCCATGTAATTTGATAGGATGAGAAGATTACCATAAGGACACTCATAGTTGTTAAAGCAAAAAATCGTGAGTAGGACCACGTAAACCAACAAAGCATCATGAGTTGAACTATGTAAACCAGCAAAATCAAAGTGAGGATAATCCAGCTTTTGCTTAAGTACTCAAAAGAGTACTTATTTTGCATAGACCTAGAGGATGACCCAAAGGTGATAGACCCAAAGGCGGACCAGAGGTATGGCACGTATGCCTATATATTCATGTACATATTTTAATGTTTAATAATAATATCAAATATATCAATTATTTTCCTTCACACAAGGCTAGCTAAAATCATAGAGAACAAATGGAACGCTCAATAAAATGCTTCTAGATCCTCTACATTTTAAAATAAAATTTTTGCATCCACCAATAATAATGCTCCAAAAGATCCAAAAGTTAAGAGGCTAACACCAAAGGAGATGCCCAATCATAGATCCATGGGACTCTTATAACTATGATGAAAAGTAAGCTATGTGACACAAATGCAAAAACCAATGCCTTTACCTTCTGGATATGTGCAATACTTTGACTTCTTCTATAGAAACAAGAGATGACCTTAGGGATTTAGTGGAAGAGACATTAGATTTAGTGGTTGCCAAACCTTTGATTAACAATCAATAAGAAGATATCCCCACTCTTTCCTTGAATGCCATTACAAGAATATTGACACCCCAATGCATGATAGCCCAATGATTTCTCAAAGGATTTTTTTTTTATTCTAATGAAATTTGGTAACACCAATAATTGTATTGACCCTAGTGTTGCCAAAAGAGTTACTTGTTTCATTTATGATCATGATCAAACCCAAGTCAAAATTGCTAATGGGGATATAATGACTTGTATTGGAAGGTGCCAAAATGATCATATTTCCATTAGTGACTATCACTATCAAAATGATATCTATGTAGTCCCATTGGTTGGAATGGATATGGTATTGGGTTACCTTTGGCTACAAACATTGGGAATGATGTCCTAGAATTGTTTAGAATTTTGGATGCAAGCAATTGCATGTAGATTTTACCAAATGCAGTCATGTGTTATCTAGGATGAATAGATACCCTCAAACTTGCCAATTGTCTTAACTAAGAACCAAGAGGTCTTCATTGAGCCTAAATAATTGTGACCTAGTTGGATGGAATATCATAGAATCAACTTACTATGTAGTTAGCAGAACTCTCTGAATAATGCAAATGAAATAAGCTTTGATTAATATCAACTAACTTAGCTTAGAAAAATTAAGCTAGTTATATAGATTACATAACAACTGCTTTAGCATATAATACGCTAACAATACACGCTAGAAGAAACGTGTAACTAACTATTAACCTAAGTAGAGAGTTCTAACTAAACAACTAACCTAAATATCTGACTTAGGATATTTAGGTATTTACTCTAGGTTATCTAGTAGATATTTAGAATAGTAAATATCTCATGGTATGCAGTAAAAAGTAAATGTAATAATCTATGTAGTATAATGCAATATACTACCTATTACATTACTTTGATATACAAAGTCTACTTTGAAATAACTCAAATTTGACACGTCCAAGTGTCGTTGTGAAGATGTCAGCAACCTGATCGTTGGTGGGAATGTATTGGAGCTTGATCCTATGTTTAGGAACTTCATCACGAATGAAATGAAAATTAGTGTCAATATGCTTTGTGCATTCATGATGGACTGGATTATTAACCAAGTTCAAAACACCTGAGTTGTCGTAAAACATGTGAATAGGAAGTTTCTTTGGTAGGCCCATGGTAGCCAAGATGCGACTTAACCATATCGTTTCACACATTGCTCCATGTGTAGTGCGATATTTTGCCTCAGTTGAAGATAAAGCAACCACTTGTTGCTTTTTACTTTACCATGAGACAGGACCGGATCCAAGATGAAATACATATCCTGATGTTGATTTTCTGTCATCTAGGAATCTAGCATAGTCAGAGTCAGTGTAACTTTGTAAGAAGAATAAGTTATTCTTCTTATACTCTAGACCATAATATACACTACCTTGAATGTAGTGAAGAACCCTTTTAGCTGCTTTCCAGTGTGAGACATTTGGTTCCTGCATGAACCGAGAAAGATAGTTTACAACATAAGTAATTTTTGGTCTAGTATTGGTTAGATAGATGAGGCTCCCAATCATCTGTTGATATAGTGTGCCATCTACCTGTGGTGAGTTATCATACCATGATAATTGAAGCCCTGATTCCATCGATTGTGCTTTGGTCTTACAATCAATCATACGATATTTTTCTAATAAAGTCTTGGCCTACATTTTTTGAGTCACCCTAAGATGATTCTTCTTCTATTCTATCTCAAGGCCAAGATAGTAGTGGAAAAGTCCAAGATCTGTCATATCAAATGACTCTTTCAAGTCATCTTTCACGATGTTAATCAATTTTTTTGAATTGCCAGTAATGATTAGATCATCTACATACAATACAAGAATCACTATTTCAGAACCTGTGTTCTTGATATAGATATTTGCATCTGATGGACTTTTCTTAAATTTGTGTTGTAGTAGGTGACTATCCATTTTGATGTACCATGCTCTTGGGGCTTGTTTTAGCCCGTATAATGATTTGACTAATTTGCAAACCCATTTCTCATGGGCTTCCTTAGAAAATCCTGGAGGTTGAGTCATGTATACCTTTTCTTTTAATTCACCATTTAGAAAGGCACTTTTTACATCCATCTGATGTAATTTCCATCCGAACTGTGTTGCCATAGAATAAAGAACTCAAATGGTGGTCATATTTGTAGTGGGTGCAAAGGTTTCCCATAATCAAGGCCTTCCGTTTGAGCATAGCCCTTTGCCACAAGACGGGCCTTATGCTTGTCTATGGTACCATATACCTTATATTTGACTTTGTAAACCCATTTGCAGCCTATGGGCTTCTTTCCTTTAGGCAAATTGACTAGCTTCCATGTTTTGTTTTTAATGAGGGATTTATGTCCAGCATCCATAGCTGCCTTCCACTGAGACTGACTAAGTGCTTCATCAACTGTAGAAGGTTCATTTTCATCATATGAAGACATGTAAACCCTCTCCTCATCAATTTCCATATCATTTCCACTTTCTAAATCTCTATCAACAAAAAGCTCTTGAAAATATGCACAAAGATCATCAACTGAAGTAGATGCTTCTGTCGTTCTCTGTCAAGACATGCTTCGTGTCTTTGGATGATTGAGAGTGAGATCTAATGGTGAAGTGAGTTTGGAATCTCTCATAGTACTTGTATACCATTTAGGAGGCTTTTTATATTATGGAGGAGGAAGTAGTTGTTGCTTCTCATCATCTAGGTCTACTGATGTAGTGTTAGGTGTGAAAGCTTCATCAAACAGTACATCTCTACTAACATGTATTTTATTGGTGAATGGATCTATCAGTCAATAGCCTTTTGAGAATTCATCATATCCAAGAAAAATACATTGTAGGGTCTTCTTATCCAATTTATTTATTTTCTCCTTAGGTATATGCATAAAATCCTTACAACCAAATACTTGTAGATGCGATATGGAGGGTTTCCTTCCACTCCATGATTTCTGAGGAGTCATACCCTCAAGAGCCCGTGTGGGTGCTCTATTTAGAAGATATACTACATTTGTTACAGCTTCAGCCCAATAAATGTGCTCAAGATTGGCCCCCTTAAGCATACATCAAACCATTTCCATAATGAAACAATTTCTTCTCTCAACAACTCCATTTGACTGAGGAGAATAGGCTGTTGTTAACTGTATTTTTATCCCATGTTTCTATAAAAATGAGGAAAATTATCAAAATCTAACATTGGTATCAAAGCTATGGTAGATCAAATAGGAATAGGGAGAGCCAAAGTGAGATTGAGAGAAGAGAAGAAAATCTTAGTTCTAGAATTTTTAAGATTGCATTTGCCTAGAATATTTCCACAAAGTTGCAAAAAAACTCATGAAGACTAAGACTCAACATTCATTCCACTAGATTGGAAAATCAACTAGTGAAGATTTATAACTTAGAATTTCTTCCATTACAATCCTAATATTTTGTTGTAGAAAAAAAAAGATTCAAAGAAAGTTGGAAAGCTTCCTACATAAGAGCTAAGAAGAATATCATATTTAGAATCAATCCAGCACCAAAAGAAACAAATAAAAGAAGAGGAGATTCCAAGAACCTAAGGGAAGTCTTGTTGTAGACCTGCACATTGTAAAAGAAGAAAATGCCATAGTGGAACTATTGTTGATTCAAGAGACTCCAGAGAAAATTTCGTATGAAGATAGGAGATTGGTGATCTCCATAAAATACTATAGATAGTAGTTTCAATAAATCAACCTAAAGAAGCTGAAGAGACCCATAAAAGGTCCCATTAAAGAATTGCTAGTTATGGAATATTAGAGGTTAGTGATCTCCGTTGAAGCTTGCAGATTGCAGAAGTGAAGAAGGACTAGTAAGGTCCTGTTCTATATTCCAGAAGCATTAGATTCTAGAGGTCTGAGAGATATCATTGCCAACACTTATGTAGTAGAAGGTTGAAATAAAAATCTCATTGAGAAGACTAGAGAAGCTGCAAGATTTAAGATCTTGGAGAGGTCTCAAGGAGAAACAAGGAGAATGCTTGGAAAGCATTATTACATAGTTTAAAGAATTCATTAAAGGAGTTTCGAGAAGAACTCATTGGAGAAATTCACTACCAAGGAGAAGCTCCTGATAGTGAAGAAATTGGGATAATTATTGCCATCCAAAAACAAGCCCAAGAGAGAAGGATTTGAAAAGTAGTTTTCCAAATTATGAAAAAGACCAGTGAAGACCTCAAGAATTATATATTCTTGAGAAGAAAGCCCATATTGAATCTAAAATTCAACAAGGAGGTTGAAGGAGAACTAAAACAGAAGAAGCCTACCAAATACAAGAGATTTGGAGATTACCTTTCATAGATAAGAAGGCACATTTCAAAGGTAGGGGTTTGCTGAATCTACAATAAAATATTGAAGGGATATTGGAGGAGAATCCCAACTACAACACTCAAATTTATAGGGCACATATTGAAGGAGAAGTTGAAGTCATCTACTACCATTACAAACAAAAACTTGGTGAATCAAATAAAGAAGTTTTAGGAGTGGTTAGAAACTCTATAATAAAATTTTGTACTACATGAAGGAAAATCACCTATGGAGGATGGAGAGAGCTCTACATAGGAAAGTGATATGCCAGAAAAATATGCACCAAAACATGCTCTAGAATAGGTACCACCATAAGAGGCATCAAAATAGGTACCAACATAGGATGCTCTAGAACAAATAAGACAAGAAAGAGCTCTAGAAGACGGGGCCATAATATTTAAAGTATTAGAATGATAAGATTTACTAGAACTAATTGAAACTAAGCCATATATTGTGAACAAATAAGTTATCATTGAGACAATAAATATTGGATAGTCTACAAATATGGTAGCACAAATTGAACCTTTAGAAATTCTAGTCCTTTGCTAGACTATTGTTATTCCATAGGGTATGGTCACATTAGAAGCCCATAATGAGGTAGTTTCAAGTTAGATGATGTGATGCCATTAATTAAAAGGGAGACTTATAACACTCAGGGCTCTAGAAGAACAAAATATAAAATAGAGTGAAGAGATATTCAAACTTAAGAATAAGGTTATGACTCTATGCCACATTGCAAAATAGGTAGTTGAATGCAAACCACCTAGTAGAGTTTACTTGTTCTTAAAAGAATAATATTACTAATGGCAAGTAAGTTAGTAACAAAAATTTGCTCCAACCTCCTTAATGAGTTGACCTCTATTCAAGTTTTTGTTGAGGTATTCTTGCATAGTCTAGTGGAACAAAAGGATTTATTATGCAAATTTTATTTGCATAAATTTGCACTTTCGGATGTTCAATTCTTGCCATATTTATATAGGTGATATTCAAATATGATCATTTACTTTCACTCTTCAGAATTAATTGAAATGGTAGGGAAATAAAAAGTAGTATAAATAAGATGAATTAGGACTTGGCTTGTTATTAAGACACGATAAACCAAACCCAAGGGCTCTCATTAGTGCACACTATTTAATGGTGGGAAATACAAACATCAAAGAAATGTATCTAAATCATGTCAATGAACGTTTAAAAAATTTAAATATTTTTGCTGAGATAATTTCAACACAAATAGGTTTACATATAGACAAAAATGGGATGAGTTGTGTATCACCTTAAGAAAAAAGAAACCCATTTCGTCAACTAACCTCTTCTAGTATCATCTAGAAACAATTGCAATGGTGAAAATAATTGGAGCGTTGTAACATGAATGGATAGGTTTGCAGTTTTGTCCACCCATTGTGCTTATCCCTATTTCCTATTATTTTTATACAAAGCCATAAATAGAACACCAGTTCTAGGAATTATTAAGAGGTATGAAAGAACATGGGATTTATTCTATAAAATATCAATTTTTGAGTAGCCTTTATAAGGATCTAGATATGAATACAACTTTGGCAAGGTAGAATGCATGAGGACATACATTAGAATAATTGGGAGGAGTGACGAGACTACAAAAGTGTTCTATTTTTTAGATATTTTAACTCTTTTTTATATTTTTAATTAAAATGCCACACTACATGCCTAGTATAAACATTATTTATGTTGATATTAGATGTTAATATAGTGAATTAAATAATATTTGTTTTAGTTGTTTTGTTTTGAGGACTAATTGCGTGATTTCTTCTTATGGAAGGATATAATAAAGTAGCAATAATATTTAATAAGTTTTGAAAATAAGATATTTTGATTTGAAATGATTTGCAAACCACCTTTTTGAAGTGCATTTGAAAGTTGCCATACTTAAGTAATAATTTGATGTCAACCATGCACACAAGTAATCTATGTGTTGGTGAGGTGTTAGAACAACTTAAGCACCTAAATAAAGTACCCAATAAAAGCACCATAATAATCAAAGAATCACTCCAACATATTTGCACAAAGGAGAAAAGGATAAACTAAGTGTTCAGTTCATTATGGAAGCATTTGGTCAAAGGGATGAGGCACAAGTTTGAACTAAATACTAACCAATCTACGTGAATGTGAATATGTATTTATGCACATAAGTAGAGAGTTGACTTGTCACACATTTTTAAGCCCCTACTACTATCCTATGTTAGAATAAAATATAACTCAATGATGATAGAAATCCTGTTACACACATATCAAATCTAAAAAAAATATGTTGATGATTTTTATATTATTTCAAATTTATTCCAAAATAGTCAATAGCCAACAAGAGTGCAAAAATGTGACTTATCAAACTTAACTTGTTGTTTTAATTTGATTTATTATATTTAACATGCAGGATCATGTATTCACCTAAGAGATAGGTCACTATCTAAAATAAACTCTATTCATAGGTCAAATAGTTAGAAATTCAACTATAAATAACATTGTATGTCTATTGGGTAAAGTTAGTAGATGTGATAGTTTGTGATAAATTTTGAATAAGAGATGTAGTAATTTGGCCCTCAAAATGTTATCTTACATATGGATTATTCAAATCTTTTGCATATGTGATTTTGACTTATTTAGACTAGTTTTCTATTAAAACCCACTTTCTTCCATTGAAACTCAGAGTAAGGGCCCACTCTTTGAAATAGTGGAAGGACCATTAACATTAGTTGCAAGTTTTTATAATTAATTTTCTTTCTGTTATTGTTTTAAAAAAATAGAGTTGCATAGTTAAAATTGTTGATCTATTACTTTCATTTTTATCTTATTGTAATTAATTTCTATTTCCAAAAAGTGTGTTGTTATTTCAAATTTAATTTTTGTAGTATGGTTTTTGTAAATTTTTATTTCATTTCAACTTGTTATTTTTAGTAAATTTCTACAATCTGATTCCTATTAAATCTAGTTTCATTTCAACATTAGATTCTAACTTTCCCTCAACAATGAATTATATTTCATTTCAATTTGAATTAGTTTAGTTCTTTTCAAATAAGTACAAGTTGTTTGAATTATTTCCACATTTATATTGTAGTTTAAACCAAGATTATTTTCAGTGATAAAGTGTGAGTTTTAATATAGTGTTATTTACAAATGCTATAGAGACATTATGATTTTTAGTTTCCATAGGATAACATAGAGCTTTGATATCTAAGATGAAATTCTAATACCTCTAAAAAATGTTACTAGGTTCATGCATCCAGTCTGCTAGGTTTACAAACTTGGACTTGCACTTACCTCGGGTGCACTGATATGAGGGCAGTTTCGGCCTAGCCAAACTCAATCGAACACCAGTAAAACCCTATAAAGAAAGGTTTGGTTGGTCACACACTAACCAAAGGGCCCACTCTTATCATATAAACCATTTTTTTAGGGTTTCTACTTCATTCTTACCATCAGTGAAAGGAAAATCTTGAGAAAAGAGTGAAAGACATACTTTAGACTAGAGAAAAAAAGAACAAAGAAGCTTGGAGAAAGAGTGAAATATAGGAAGTTGAGAAGAGAAGTTCGAGAAGAGGAACTTGAGGAGAGGAGCTTGAGAATAGGAGTTTGAGAAGAGGAATCAAGAGAGAGAGAGTTTTAATTTTTTTTTTTGGTTTTTTTCCACACATAGAGATGATATTTACATCATCATGGAGGGTGTAGAGAGTGCATGTGGTTCTTAAAAATACCCATTATGGAAATATATGTGTTTTAGAACAAAAGGTAAAGGGAGAATATGGCACATGCAAGTTTTTATGCAATTTTTGTGATATAACTTTCATAGGATCATACTACAAGGTGAAGGCTCATTTGTGTGGATTGAATGGGCAAGGGATTTGAATATATAATGAAATTGATGATATCCAATACCAAGGGATTATTAATGAGAAAATGAGAGTAGATAGGATATCCACACTATTGTGATTAATAGCTGAGCAAATACATGGATGAAAGAAATTCAGAAAAAAAAAAACACAACATGAAATATCATACATGCAAAAGACAAGAGAGCACAAAATATTTAACGTGGTTCGGCTATGCCTACTCTATAAAATAGAGGGATTCCTTTTATATTATGGTGCTAGCATTTTTTTCAAACACTTCACAGTTACAAATGAGACACAACAACCCACTGTTATGCGATTTATCAACCCTCTAGGTTTCTAGAAATTCACAGTTCCTTTCCCTGCCTTCCTTTTTTCTCCCTCGACCTTCATTTTTATTTCGCGCTCCCTTTGTATCTATTTTTCCTCTACACTCCTATATCTCTATTTTTTTTCTCCGCGTTCCTTTGTCTCCTTATTCTCATAAAAAACATAGGAGAAGAATCACACCTATGGCTCTTGATTCTTTTGCGATATGTTTTGGCCACAGCTTCGAATCCAGCATCAAGAAAAAAAATGCCCAGACCTGTTAAATATAACATCCTTTTAACTCAAAACACCCAATATTGTAGCATAAAATTTTAAAATAGCAAGTAAATGGCTTTGAACAGTGGAGAGGAGTCGGGCAGGCTATGCTCTATTGTATTTTATTAGAGTGATGTTTTTGATGTAATAAGCCTTCCCCTATTTTGATCAACAACAACAAGCTCCCGCTCAAACAAGGTTTCCCTAGGTAAGTGTAGTCACCAATCAGTCATTAAAGAAAACTATCCATACACCTGCAAATGGCACTCCGACCAATCTCCAATGCACCAGCCAATTGGCAGACCGGGCAGTTTGAACTGACAATCATTAATGAGCAGCCAACTACCTTGTTTTGACTCCACAAACCTTAACAACCTCCCACTTGGAGTCACAAACCTGGCTACAATCCCGTAGCCCCTGTGGAAGGTGTCCAATATGAACTCATTCCCTGAGTCCAACAGAAGTTGAGCAAAAGCTCAACTTCTCCCGTGTTACAACCTTAGTAAGCATATCAACAAAGTTTTGGGAAGTGTGGATCTTACCCAAATGCACCGAACCATCCTCCAATGCTGAGCGGATGAAGTGGTATCTCAACCTGATATGTTTTGTCCTTGAGTGATAGGCGGAGTTCTTAGCCAGGTGTATGGCACTCTGACTATCACTCCAAAGCTTCCCGTCTCTAGGCTCCTTTCCCAACTCACTCATCAATCTCTCCAGCCAGATGAACTCCTTGGCACCCTCTGTGATGGCAATGTACTCTGCCTCCATAGTAGAAAGAGCAACAACTCATTGTAACTTGGATATCCAACTCACCGTTGTGCCCCCAACGGTGAATATATACCCTGTGGTGCTCCTCCCTCCATCCAAATCACCTGCCATATCCGAGTCCACATAGCCCTGTAGATCAACATTGGAACCTCCAAAGTGCAAACAAGCTTTAGAGGTCCCCCTCAAGTACCGAAGTATCCACTTCACTGCATGCCAATGCGATCTACCTGGATTACTCATATACCTGCTCACAACTCCCACTGCTTGAGCAATATCCGGTCTAGTGCATATCATGGCATACATCAAACTCCCAACCGCTGAAGCATATGGAACTCTCTTCATGTAATCGAGTTCCACCTGTGTCTTGGGGTAATATTTCTTTGAGAGCTTGAAGTGCTTTGCAAGAGGTTGGGCAACTGGTTTTGCATCATGCATAGAAAACCTCTTAAGCACTTTTTCGATATACCTTTCTTGTGACAACTCAAGAGTACGCAGCTTCCTATCATGAAAAATAGTCATGCCTAGGATTTGCTTGGCTGGTCCCAAATCCTTCATAGCAAATGTGTGAGACAATTTTCTTTTTAATTCTTTGATATCCTGCATGTTAGAACCCGCTACAAGCATATCATCCACATACAACAAGAGAATAAGAAAATTGCCATTTCTAGTTTGCTTGTAATATACACAATGGTCACTATGGCATCTATTAAAATTATGCTCAGCCATAAAACTGTCAAATTTAAGATACCATTGCCTTGGAGCTTGTTTCAAACCATACAAGCTCTTCTTAAGTTTGCACACAAGACTCTTCTTACCTTTTACCTCAAACCCCTCCGGTTGGTGCATGTAGATCTCCTCCTCCAAGTCCCCATGAAGGAAAGTGGTCTTGACATCTAATTGCTCTAGATGAAGATTTTCTACAGCCACTATGCTAAGAATGGCACATATAGAAGTCATTTTCACAACCGGGGAGAAGATGTCTTCATAATCAATACCTTTGCATTGTGCAAACCCCTTTACCACAAGTCTAGCCTTGTACCTCTTGTGACCATCAATCTCATATTTGACTCTATACACCCATTTACAATGCAAAGCTCTCTTGCCTTTGGGAAGTTCAACCAAATCCCAAGTTTGGTTATGAGTTAAGGAGTCCATCTCCTCTTTCATAGCAAGCTCCCACTTGCTCCTAGTTTCCAATTGCAAAGCCTCATGAAGACATTCGGGCTCACCTGCATCAGTGTATAGAATGTAATGCAAAGAAGGAGAATACTTATTTGGTGCTCTTCTTACCCGAGTAGATCTCCAACCTTTCGGTATTAGTGGTGGTGGGGGTGTTTGAGGTGTTTCATTCTCAACTTGCTCATTCGTTTGGTCACCATGCTCTTCAACATGTGCACCATGATCATCATCTTGTGCACCATGATCATGAGCATGTACATTAGGTTGCACTTTAGTACCATGCTCAAGAGAATCATCCAACTCTACATAATCAGGCTGATTTTCTTTTTCTTGCACATGCCTATCCTTGTACAACCTGTTTTCATTGAAAATCACATCCCTACTTCTTATGATTTTTTGGCCAACATTGTCCCATAGTCTATACCCCAAACCATCAACACCATAACCAAGAAAATAGCATTTCTTAGATTTTGCATCAAGTTTCTTTCTGTTTTCTTTATCAATGTGTACATAAGCTTCACATCCAAACACTTTAAGAAAAGAGTAGTTGATAGGTTTACCTGACCATGCCTCCTCTGGAATGCCACCATCCAAGGCTGTAGAAGGTCCTCTATTGATCAAATATACAGCTGTATCTACTGCATTTGCCCAAGTAAATAATGGCAGCCCTGCATGCAATCTCATAGCTCTAGCTCGCTCCATTATTGTCCTGTTCATCCTTTCTGAGACTCCATTTTCCTGTGGTGTCCTAGGAGTAACTTTTATCCTTCTTATTCCATTCCTTGCACAATAATCATCAAACTCATTGCTGCAATATTCACCACCATTGTCGGATTTAAGGCATTTCAACTTCTTGTCGGTTTCATTTTCCACTAATGCTTTCCATTTTTTGAAAATGTCAAAAACATCATATTTGTTTGCCATAGTATAAACCCAAGTTTTCCTTGTAGCATCATCTATGAAGGTAACATAAAACTTGGAGCCACCAAGAGACATTACCTGTGAGGGACCCCACACATCAGAATGAACGAGCTCAAGCTTCTCCTTTTTCTTCTCTCCTCCAACCTTCAAGAATCTAACTCTCTTTTGCTTTCCATAAACGCAGCCTTCACAAAAGCCCAAATTCACATCCTTAAGCTTTGGCAAAAGCTTCCTTGAGTGAAGAATTTGCATTCCTTTTTCACTCATGTGACCCAACCGCAAGTGCCAAGTCTTTGCATCCTCATGTGCAACATAATCCATTGTGCAATTTAATTGGTTGGAAAGCATGTACAAAGTTCCAACCATTTTTCCCTTTGCAATAACCATGGATCCCTTTGTCACTTTCCATGTATGGTCACTAAAAGATGTGGTATAACCTTCATTGTCAAGAACACTAATAGAAAGAAGATTTCTCTTAAGTTTGGGAATATGTCTAACATTGTTAAGCTCCCATTTTGTTCCATTTGGCAATTTGATCATTACCTTGCCCATGCCAACAATGTCACATGGGTGATCATCACCCAATAAAACCTGTCCATAGTTGCCTTGAACATAATCACAAAAATACTCCCTATGGCAAGTAGCATGATAAGAAGCACCAGAGTCAACAACCCAATCATCATCACTCTTACAAGCGGAAAGTATCAAAGCATCTTGCAAAATATCACCTGCAATGTTAGCTTCCTGAGTTTCAGTTTTGTTGTTATTAGTCTTGCCTTCCTTCTTTCTTTCCCAACAGTTCTTCTTGTAATGCCCGGTCTTCCCACAATGCCAGCACTCAACTTTACCTTTACCTTTGCTCTTTGATCTACCCCTTGATTTGCTTCTAGTTTGACTCTTGCCTCTTTCTTTCTTCCTACCTCTATTTTCAGTAGTTAATGCAGCCCCTGAAGATGAAGTCTCTCCTGGGGATTTCCTCCTCATGTCCTCACTAAGAATAGTGCTAACAACATCTTCAAATACTAGATGTCCTGAACTAGGTACAAAATTACTCACAACCATAACAACATTATTCCAACTATCTGGCAATGAACAAAGAAATAATAGAGCTCGAATTTCATCCTCAAATTCAATTCCTACTGATAACAATTGACCAATAGAAGCATTAAACTCATTCAAATGATCCTGGATAGATGAACCTTCAACCAATTTCATATTAAAGAGCTTTTTCATGAGAAATACCTTGTTTGTTGTAGAGGGTTTCTCATATAATTTAGCCAGGGCATCCATAACTCCTTTGGTGGTGTTTTGAGATGAAACATTGTGTGCAACTGAATCAGCAAGACTCAGCCTAACAATTCCCAAGGCTCTCCTATCAAGCAATTCCCAATTTTCATCATACATATCATCTGGCTGCCCTTTTTCTTTGCCCTTGAGTGCTAGATACAAATCTTCCTTCTGGTAAAGATAATCTTCAATCCTTTGTTTCCATAGACCAAAATTTTGCCCAACAAATTTTTCTACTTTGAACTTTGATTCTCCAGCCATTGCTCCCACTCAATGAGAGATCTCTCTTAGAGTGTATCCAAGAATAACTGGCTCTGATACCAGTTGTTGAGATTAACAGCTGAGCAAATTCATGGATGAAATAAATTCAAACAAAAACAAAAACAACATTAAATATCATGCATGCAAAAACAAGAGGGCACAAAGCATTTAACGTGGTTCGGCTATGCCTACTCCACAAAACAAAGGGATTCCTTTTCTATTATGGTGTTGGAATTTTTGTCAAACACTTCACAGTTACAAATGAGACACAACAACCCATCGTCCTGTGATTTATCAGCCCTTTGGGTTTTTGGAAATTTTTAGTTCCTTTCCCTGCCTTTCGTTTTTTTTATTTGTGCTCCTCTGTCTCTATTTTTTTTATTTGTGCTCCTCTGTCTCCTTCTCATAAACAACATAGGAAAAGAATCACACCTATTGCTTTTGATTCTTTCACGATATTTTTTTGCCACAACTTCGAATCCAACATTGAGAAAAAAAACACCTAAACCTGTTAAATATAACATCCTTTTAACTCAAAACACCCAACCTTGTAGCATACAATTTCATAATAGTAAGTAAATAGTTTTGAACAGTGGAGAGGAGTCGGTTAGGCTATGCTCTATTGTATTTTATTAGAGCAATATTTTTGATGTAATAAGACTTCCCTTGTTTTGATCAACAATAACAACAAGCTCCTGCATAAAATGGTTTCCCAAAGTAAGTATAGTCACCAATAAGTCATTAAAGGTAATTGTCCATACACCTACAAATAGCACTCTGGACAATCTCCAATGCACCGGCCAATTGGTAGACTGTATAGTTTGAACTGACAAACATTAATGAGTAGCCAGCTACATTGTTTTTGACTCCATAAACCTTAAAACACACCAAACCCATATTTTTCTTATGTTTAGGGAGGCCACTCTATAAAACTTCCACCTACTATATCATTTGCATCTTCTATGATACCATCTCTAGAGTCTTCTAAGCAAAGGAGTGTTGCACTGCTTGGGGTCAATCCCATGCAACACATGTTTGATATTGAGGATATAGAGTAGCTTGACCAGACAATTATGAAAATTTTCTATGCATGTAGAATTTCATTTAACATGGCCCATTTCACTTATTTGGATAGGATGGTTCATGCCATCAATAATAGCCCTACAGGATATGTGCCTCTGACATATGAAAGGATTCACATAAAATTGTTGAAGAGTGAGAGATTGTGTGCACAAGTCATTGGAGCTACTTCAGAACACATGGTCAATGAATAACTACAACATTATTATGGATGGTTGGATTGATGCATACATTAAATAACTTAATATCACTATGCATAAATCAATTACAAAAATGAAATGATCTCACAGTAACACTGAATCGCGGGCCTCTTCGAGGGGGCAACCTCCTTTAATATTTCACTAGCTTGTAAAAGGATAATCTCGTACATGGCTTCATATATTTTTAAAGGAAAAATTCATGCAACCCTACCTAAATTCTCAAGAGGTGGCTTACATGCAAAATGCCACTTGAGATAGAGTCTTCCACAAAATGGCGATTACAATCTTGATAAGAATGATTACATGAAATGGACCACTTGGTGATGTATCTTACTACATCGGTTACAATATTGATAAAAATGGTTACATGAGATGGTACCACTTGGTGAGGTACCTTTATTGCCACCTACATTACTAAGTATTGCATAATAAATTAAAATGGGATCCCCAAATTGGAAGTGGGTTATTACATAGGTAAATGAGAATTACAACATGGTGTTAGGATAGGATCCTAACATGTCCTTTCCCTTCAAAAATATTTGTCCTCAAAGCTAAAATTGAGAAAACTGGTGTTGGAGTTGATGGATAGACTCCCTTATAGCATATTATTGTTGGAGCCAATGCCACTGGACAAGGACTTCTGTGATGGTACAATTATGGAGAGTATGGGTGCGGTGATCCAAAAACTATTCTGGTTCGAGTAAGATGGACCCTTCCTCATCCAATTATGGTAATGCTGATTGAACCTGTACCTGTGTGCCCACAACTTTATTGAGAGATGAAACATGGAAAACAAGATGGAGTTTGGAGGTGGGCGGAAGAACCAATTTGTAAGAAGTGGAACCAATCTACTATAGGACTTGGTAAGGCCCATAGAATTTTGCAGCAAGTTCCTGGCACCGATGGAGTTGGAGGTATGATTTTTTGTATGGCTACAAGCGAAGAAAAACCATATCATCCACATCAAAGCTATGATAAGATTGATGTTGGTCAGCCTGTTGTCGCATCTGGTTCTAGGTTATGTCCAAATTATGCTTCAGTTGGTGAATGACATCGGTCTGCTAGCGAAGAGTAATATCGACTGCCTAGACCTTGGAGCTTCCTAGAATGTATGAAGAAGGCGTGGGTGGAGGGTGCCCATAAACAACTTCAAAAGGAGTGAGTTTGGTAGCTGTATGATAGGATGTGTTGTACCACCATTCAGCCAAAGGAAGCCACTTCGCCCATTGAGAAGGATGATTTGATGTAAAGCAATGAAGATAGGTCTCCAAAAATTTGTTAACAATCTTAGTTTGACCATTCATTTGCGGATGATAGGTTGAAATCCTACAACTTAAACAAATTTTTCCAGAAATGACTAGTGAAGGTTGGGTCTCGATTAGACACAATGGAGGTGGGCATACCATGAAGGTGAAAAATAGAATCGAGGAAGATTTGGGTAATGGTGGAGGCTGTGTAAGGATGGGCAAGGGGACACAAATGAGCATACTTCAAAAGACGATCCAATACCATGAGAATAATAGACTTACCACCCGATTTAGGTAATCCTTCAATAAAATCCATAGAAATATCAGTCCAAACCTGATTTGGAATGGGCAAGCATTGAAGAGTACCCGAAGAATGAACTATTTCACCTTTCATCCATTGGCAGGTATTACAAGCTGCCACAAAATCACGGATTTCCTGTTTCATCCCTTTCTAGAAGAATATGTGCTTGAGGTGTTCATACGTTTCGAGAAATCTAGAATGAACTGCAGAGGGAGAATATGTGCTTGAGGTGTTCATATGTTTTGTGATTCACTGGCAATTCACAAATCTTGGCCATCCCAATTGTAGCTTGGGGATGAAGTCGGATAAGCTTGAAGTGAAGCCATCAAAGCTTGCAGGTATGCATCTTGAAGTACCTCCTGTCGTAAGGAATCTATCCATTGGGGACAGGTGTGGAGATAGCACATATCATACTGAGGGCCTCAAATTGGCGAGAGAGCATCAGCCACAAGATTTTATTTGCCCTTCTTATAGGTAATATCATAATCATAGCCCATGAGTTTAGAAACCCATTTTTGTTGTTCTGGGGTAGCAACCCATTGTTCTAAGAAATATTTGAGACTCTAATGATCTATTTTAATGGAGAAATGGCACCCAATGAGATATGGTCTCCAATGGGTGACAGAATGTATTATTGCCAACATCTCCTTGGCATATGTATATTTTCCCAAATTACGCTTAGAGAGTGCATTATTGGTGAAGTTCAAGGGTCTCCCTTCTTGCATCAATACTACCCCAATGCCGTGACTGGAAGCATCACTTTTAATGACGAATGGTTTAGAGAAATTTGGCATGGCTATAACAGGTGTGGTGGTCATGGAATGCTTTAATTCAAGAAAGGCTTGATCAATGGGTCTTGTCCAAGTGAAAGAGTCATTTTTTAACATGTATGTGAGGGAAGCTGTTATTTTTCCATAATTACGAATAAATTTCCTGTAATAACCTATAAGTCCTAAGAATCCCTAAAGTACTTTGAGAGTGCGGGGTTTTGCACTATCCTGAACTGCCTAAATCTTCTTAGGGTCGACCTTAACACCATATTTAGAAATAATGTGTCCTAAATACTCCACTTCAGTCAGACCAAACAAGCACTTAGACTGCTTAGAAAAAAGTTGATGTTGGGCCAATAACTGTAATATCTGATCCACATGGGTAAGGCGTTCTTCCCATGAGTGACTATAAACCAATATATCATCAAAGAAAACCAGGATGAACTTTTGCATGAAGGGATGGAAGATGTTGTTCATAAGGCTTTGAAATGTGGATGGTGCATTTGTCAAACCAAATGGCATTGCCAAGAACTCATAGTGACCTTCATGAGTACAAAAAGCAGTTTTTGGAATATCCTCGTCCTTGAGCCTGATTTGATGGTACCCCGAATTAAGGTCCAAATTGGAGAAGTACATAGCTCCATGTAATTCATCTAACAATTCATACACTACTGGAATGGGAAATTTATCCTTGATGGTGACCTTATTGAGCTCATGGTAGTCTATGCACAATCGCCACGAGCCATCTTTCTTGTGAACTAGCAAAATTGGAGAAGAATAGGGACTGGTACTAGGTCGAATGACACCTACCTTGAGCAATTCTTGTACCATCTTCTCAATTTTTGACTTGAGAGCATGAGGATACCTGTACGGTCTGATGTTCGATGGTGCACTACTCGAAAGTAGTGGAATAGCATGGTCATGAGAGCGACGAGGTGGCAGTGTAGTTGGTTCTGAAAAGATCCATTATGCTTGGTTAGAACAAGTTGCAAATCTGCTGGAAGTGGATCTACTGTAGAAGTGGGTGGCTAAATTAAAAATATTTGTGCAATGACCCCACTGGAGGACTTCTTCAACAACTTCTCCATGCGATTGAAACTAATAATTTGTATAGGACCAGCCTTGATACCCTTGAGGGTATATGTTTATCCATTTTGTGAAAATTGCAGCCATAGTTCTACAAGGTTGCAAGAGAAAGTGCCCAGGGTGCTCATCCATTGGGATCCTAACACAACATCACATCCTCCCAATTGGAGGGCGAATATATCTTGCTTGAGTTCATAATTCCCAATCTAAATTTTGACATTTACCTTTACAAGGTAAGGTGCCTCCATTGGCCACCATGACTTCAAAAGAATTGCATGAGTGTATATAGCAATTAGTCCGTTTGGCCACCTGAGGATCAATAAAGTTGTGCGTACTGCCTGAATCAATAAGAATTGTGAGACGTTGGCCTTTGAAATAACCCACAACTTTCATGGTTTGTGGGGTGGTAATCCTGAAAAGAGCATGGACTAAAATTTTTGTTGGTGTTTTTGATGGTTTCTCTTCCTATGGAGTTGGTGCCTCAGTTGTATCACTCTCCTCATCACTATGGTCACTGTTTTCTAGTTCCTCCACATCTATTAAAAATAATATCTTATTTGCACATCTATGCCCCTTCGTAAAATTTTCATCACAATTATAACATAACCCTTGGGCGTGAAGCGCATCCATTTCCTCTATAGTCAGTCGCTTGGGAGTAGGAGGTTTATTATTAGTATGGTTTTGGACCCGAGGAGGGAAATAAGGTTGGTTATGCAAAAATCGTGGTGTCTGCCTTTGATCTGAGAGTTTAGATTTAGCCAATTGGGCTAAACTGATAGCCTCCATCATGGTGTGGGGTTTGAACATCTTGATTTTAGCCTAGAGATCATATCGTAACCCACTAACAAAACAAATCATAAAAATCCCTCATTCAAACCCTTAGTTTTATTGGCCAATTTATTAAATTGGGTCTGGTAATCATGAATTGAGGTGGTTTGTTTTAGCTTTGTTAGTGCACCTGTAAAGTCATCATAATCATTAGGGCAAAATCGGGTGAGTAGTTAAGACTCAAAGTCCTCCCAAGATAGATCAGGGTTAGCAACCCATAGCCATTGGAACCAGTGTAAGGCCTCAGATTCTAGGTTTAAGGAAGCCATCTGAACCCGATGATAGACAGGGACATTATAGAGTCGGAAGAACTGATGAACCCGACATAACCACCAATCAACATCCTTTCCACTGAACTTAGGGAAGTCTAATTTAGGCATTCTAAAGGTTAGATCCCAATCAGAGTGATTGTCATCTAGTGTTCATCGACCTTGTTCAAAGTTTTCAGTATGGTTTTCAATTTTGGTATTGTCGTGTAATTTGGTCTCCATCTCTGTGAGTTGTTCTTCTAAACTGATTCTAGTGTTATCCTGATCTAGTCGAAGCTCTCGAATCTCTGTGCCTTTGTTCTTATTTGCAGAGGTCAAGTCAGCAATGGATTTTTGCAAGTCGGCCAATAATGTACCCAAGTCTAAATCCTTTTCTTGTTGTCCTCGAGTGTCGATTGCCATTGCGGTCCCTCTTGTGCTGATTTACTAAAAATAGACCTCGGATTTTCAAGAGTTACTATTTTTAGTAAGGGTTCAAAATTCAATTTTGGAAATGAGTTGCAACACTGATTTTAGCATAGGTTCACTCCGATGGCTATTTTATCTGAGTGCTCAATGAGGAGATATACTGAATTTATTGAATTTTTGTGATCTATTGGTTGCAAGTCGATGTCAAGGTAATTTCTTCCACTTGTACTTAAAATTTCACCAATAAGTCCTTGAGGGTCTTTTGTGCAGAATAACAAGTAGATTCTATTCCCAAAAATTTGGATCAATTTGATGGACCAATGAAAAGTTATGGCCTTAGCAAGAAAAATCAACATTTGCTATTTTTAGAAATTTGGTGCAAAATTTTACCAGGAGCTGCCAAGGACAATTTTGTCTGGAATAGAGTGTAGATTTTTCTACTAAATTTTTGAGTTAATATGAGCTCTATGTGAAGAGATATCCTTTTTTTTTCCTACTGTGTTGACGAGTCTACTGGTGTTCCTTATTTTTTATTTGGAGTTACGGTTCAAAATTTACCCTCTAGAATCAACTATCACTGACTTGTGTAGTCTGTACCCTGACCACCATGTCACTCACTATTCTCTGTTCCTGTCACCTATACTAGGGTTATTGACATAGTTGCTCCTTCTGACCTTAGGGAATTTTTTGACACTAAACTCTATGTCTGATACTAAAAGTCTACAATTTTGGACTGGTACAGAGGACTGTTACTGTCGCTGCCCCAACTATTCAGATTCTAACCATAGGTTGTTTCAAACACTTGTAGAAATTTGTCTTGACTATTGGTGCATGCAAGTTGTTTTCTATGATATGGGAAGCTTTCTCCGTATGCTCACTTTGTGGGATGGTGAATGCAGGTTAGCAGAATAGGGATGGGTTGATTTGCAAGGGGATGATACTCTATTTTTGTTTTATTTTCATGAACCAGGTATGCTAAGTAAGGTAGTATGTAATACCCATAGGCCTTCTGTTATACCGCAGTGATGAACAATAGTGCTCAGACAAATATTTCAGGTTGCTACTCAAGGAGGATTCCACACATACCCTTGAGCACACTATCTGCCTCTGACAGTACGTGAGGGTAATCGTCCAAGATGTTGTGTCTCGTGGACTATGGGTAATACAATGTTGAAAATATTCCTAATGGATAAATTCTTATTTAAACCTAGATTGTCTCTCAATATATCCAAAGATACGTGGGAGCTCAATTTCGTGCGTGAGTGCTATCTGAGCCCTGGGTATTGAAGCCTAATCGTACCTCACTTCACTAGATGCTTTATGGGCTATCTAGCTTAGCCAATAACGACAACTCCTTCGCAATATTTTAAAACCCCTAGCACAAGGTTTCTAACCTACACAACTACTATATTTTTTTTGGTATTTTTTGATTTTTTGCAAAAAAAATGATTGTATTTTTTGGATTTTTTTTTTGATAAAGGAAAAACAGAAATAAAAAACACATAGGAAAATTATACCTAATAGGCATAATGACTGATAAGAATCGTCTTAGTTACAGCAGAACTTGGCCCTGGAAAGCACTCTGATACCACTTGTTAGGAATCTACTATTTAAATAAAGCACACTCATACAAAATACTAAAAATTAACTCACATACATCAAATAACTCAATATCACTATGCATAAATCAATTACAAAAATGAAACAATCTCACAGTAACACTGAATCGCGGGCCTCTTCGAGGGGGCAACCTTCTTCAATATTTCACTAGCTTGCAAAAGGATAATCTTGTACATGGCTTCATATATTTTTAAAGGAAAACTTCATGCAACCCCTACCTAAATGCTCAAGAGGTGGCTTACATGTAAAATTCTATTTGAGCTAGAATCTTCCACAAAATTGCGGTTACAATCTTCATAAAAATGATTACATAAAATGGTACCACTTGGCGAGGTATCTTACTACATCGGTTACAATATTGATAAAAATGGTTACATGAGATGGTACCACTTAGTGAGGTATCTTTATTGCCACCTACATTACTAAGTATTGCATAATAACATTAAAATGGGATCCCCACGTTGTAAGTGGTTTATTACATAGGTAAATGAGAATTACAACATGGTGTTAGGATAGGATCCTAACAAAATGATAATTCAAAGGTAACCCAAAAAGGTGACTTAGAGGTGAAAGCCAACTAAGAAGTAATGATCTAGAGGTAGATACACAAATATAACCTAGAGGTAATAACCTAGTCTAGAGTTGGCCTAGAGGTAATGAACCAGAGTTAGAGACCCAAAGGTGACCCATAGGCAATGACCCTAAGATAATAACCCAAAGGTAGACCTAGAGACAACCAAATAGATAAAATAAATTGAGATTATCTAGGTCTAGTTAAGCCAAAGATAGCAAAGTAACAACCAACCATCCAATGATAAATCCAGAGCTAGAGCTAAAGCTAAAGAGTGAGAGCAAGAGCCAAATACAGAATAATTTTCTATGTACCACTTTTGAATCATGGGGGGTAATGATATTTATACCAAATAATATAATATAGGGTATGTTAGACTCTATCATATTATTTGGAGTCATGTAATCATTAAGGGAATGATTGATGATTTCCACCTTATGAAAGGTTGGATATGAGCATGAAGAGAACATGGAAAGTCACAACTGGAGGTGAAACACCAAGAGTTATAGAACTAAAAATTCTCTTAACATGAAGAGACATATTTATATGTTAATATATGATATGTATACCAGATTTGGATGAAAAAATAATTTGAATATTTTTGAAATATTATTTTGCTTTTACATTATATTATGCTCAAAAATTGTTTCATTTCCTCCATTTGCAATAGATAAACCTAAATTTTGGATATTTTCATTTTACCATGGATCAACATAGAGCCTTTGCATTAACTCCATTGTTGCAAATGATCCTAGCATTTTTTCAAATTATTTAACCACAAATATAGGATATTTTTTCACATTTGAGACTTCTCATGATTATTACCATGTCCAAAAATATTTTGCAAAAGAAACATCAATACGAATCCAAATCTTGATATGGTTTTTAATATCTATTCTTAAAAATTCTATTATTTCTTTATAGCCTCAAATTCTAATATATAATTTTTGGTCCAATCCTCCATATAATAGTTAATTCATTAGTTTTGTAATAACTAATCCAACATTTCAATAACTCTTTTAATGTTAATAGATTTATCTAATAGACTTTATTTTCTTAAAGTAGCCTCAAATGTTGGAAGTAAAAATAGAATAATGGAGTAGATGATTTTATGTTTCTACCTCACACAAGACATGCTTAAAAGGTCCGTGTTATTACCTTTTTTGCAAAGTGTCTCTTATAAATATATTGCTTTATATTCTTAACCAAAGGAATGTTGAGGATTTATGTGAAGAACACAAGCTTATACTGAGAGGGGGGTGAACAGTATAAGACCTCTTTTTACTTTTTCCTTTATACTTCAAAACAGTAAAGCAATATACCCAAAGCAATATCAAAGCAATGCACAAAATCATCCACAAAGTGACACCAATTTTAACGTGGTTCACCCAGAAAGCCTGGGCTACGTCCACAAAACTTTTCTCTAAAAGTTATCTCAAAGTTCTTTGGGAAACCTTCCCAATTACAATGTTTATGAGCCTCGGCCCAAAGGAGACACCTTCCCCCAATCTGAATTTATGAGCCTCTCGCTCAAAGGAGATACCTTCCCCTCTGCTCTGGAAATGATCCCTCGGAAGATCAACTGCCTCTACCTCTTGCCAAGACGTGGAACTCCTTTCCATCGAAGACCTCCTGTCCTCAATGCTTAGCCTAAGAGACCTCTGCCTTCTATGATCACGTCCACAGCACCTCAGCTACCTGTACCAAACACAGTCGATCGGTCTAGTACAAGTCTTCCTCTGTCTGTCGGATCTGTCCAACTCTTTGAACAAATCAATCCTCTGCACACAAGCCTTCTCAAAGACTTGCCAAATCTGTCCTCGAGGTTCTTCTCAAAGAACCAATGCACCTCTGTCCTCAAGTTCTCCGATAGAACTCTCAAAAACTCAGCTCACAAGTCCTCTCGCTAGGACCTGTCCAAATCTGCTCACAAGTCCCCACCGAAACCTCGTCCAAAACCTCGCTCACAAGTCCCCACCGAAACCCGTCCAAAACCTCAGCAAGCTCACCAAGAAAAACTTGCTTAGCATGAACCCACAAAGAGAATTGTTAGAGACCCAATGTGATTCATAAACCTCATAGAAGCATAAAGAGAATTGTTAGAGACTCAATATGTTCTATACTTAACTCCCAATCTCAATCTCAAATCTCATAGAAACATAAAGAGAATTGTTAGAGACCCAATATGTTCTATACTTAACTCCCAATCTCAATCTCAACTCAATCTCAATCTCAAAAGAATAAGATAGATGTAGTATGCTTTTCTCAAGAATATGAAACACAACCCAACAATTGCCAACCATGCAATATCTCATATAACAATGATACTTATATTCTTTTCACCAACAACTAGGGTTTCATCATCTCAATGCAAGTAGCAAGACTTACTAACATAAACCCTAGTGCAAAAAATGCTTCCTCTTCCTCAACCAGAATTATGCATTCACCCAAAAATTCATCAATGACTTTAATGCATAAACAATCTTCAATATCCAGAAAATAAGATTTACACCAAAAATACCTAGTAGACAACCTTTTCACTCCAAACTCAATTTCAGAAAATATACCATAAACAACATACATGGAAGAAGTTGCCCATACCTTTACTTTGATGAAGAAGGAGAACTCAAAATCTGTCACAACACTAACTCTCAATTTGCCACCAATTAGAGTTAGCAACTATACAATAATACACAATAATAAAGATCCAAAATAACACCTTATTTCTCCAACTTAGTAAAAACCACCAGAAGTATAATATACATACAAAGTAAAACCTCTTTACACCTTATTACTCCACATAAATATTAAACATCAATAAAACAATGTCAAAGCAAATATGATACCTTAACCTTATACCTCCCGCGCATTCACAACCACTATCCTTTGCACACCGCGACCAAAAGAAAATTACCAATGAAGAGAATCGAACTCGGCACCTCTGCCTTCTAGCGCTTTCGCTTAAACGCCACCACCGTTGGGTCACAAGTGCCCAACGAAGTAATACAGTGCTGCCCTCTCTTTTATCTTCCTTTGATGCCAAGAATCTGGAAAACGTAAACGTCTTCCACAAGCCACATGCAAACTGGTGAGCGCTGTCCAAAACGTAAGTCACTGAATGCTTGCATTAATCATCTCACAACATAGTCTGAAAAACGTAGTTCAGGTGCAATTGCCAATCCACTACCGTCAAGCAAAAAGGTAAGGATGCAGCCCAAGCTCAAATCCGAGTATGCCAAGCACGGTTTCCAAGACACAGAACAAGCACGATTTCAAAGACGTCAATCGGAGATTCGAAGACACAGAGCAAATGCAAATCGTAGACACCAAGCGCAAATCGAAAGATATAGAGCAAATGCAAATCACAGACACCAAGCACAAATCGAAAGATACAGAGTAAACACAAATCGTAGATGACAAAATTAATCGGAGGTGCTCACTTTAGAAAATCATCCCCACTTATATAGCCATTTTTCCTTAACTGTTTGACGTCGGCGCTCCTCCAACGATGGCAACATATCGGTGAAAGAATTCTTTTTTCTTTCGTCGCTTAAGGGTTGAAAGACCCTTTAATAATAATTAAAATAATAATTATTATTATTTTATTAATAATAAATTAAACTTGGACCTTTGACAAAGGTTTGAGTTAATTTAATTATTAATAATAAACATGGACCTTTGCATTAAGTTAAGCTTGGTTTTAATAAAAACCCTTAATGAGTCCAAATGGTTTTAAGAAAAACCTTTAACCTTGTCACCATGGTTTTAATAAAAACCCTTTAACATAATGAAGCTTCTCAAGATATTCTTGACATCACACTCTTTTGATATCAACACAAAAATGCCTTTTGACATCAATGACAACTTATCCATTTGAGCAAAGGCAATGTACCCAAAGTACCCAAAATTGCCAACAATCTCCCCCTTTGTCATTGATGGCAAACCTTTATTGAAAACACTTCTCAAGAGCCAAAACTGAAACCAACTGAAACCAACTGTGCTAACAACTGAGAATCTTCCTTTGAAGTTTTGCTCCCCCGAACTTGAAGCTTTCCTCTTCACTTTGAAGCTCTCCCCCTTACTCATATCTCTCCCCCTTTGTCATCAATGGCAAAGGGCCACCTTTGGGGCTCGGGACTAAGAATTAGCCTCTTAGCTTAGTCCCTCCCCCACCTCCTGATGAGGTGATTAATTCTGGGGTGGGAGTAAAACTCCCATTAGGCACTGATCATCATCAGCGTCTATAACTTCCTTGCCGGGCCTTCTCTTGAACTCTTTGTCCATATTCCTATTCCTGTCACTGTTCTTGTTCTTGTTCTCATCCCTATTTTTATCCATGCCTTGATCCTTGGACCTGATCATGCCACTGTTCCTGTTCCTGTATTCTAGAATTTCAGCTCTACACTGTCTGACTGTGTGACCTTCATTGTTGCACTTATAACAAGTAACAATGTTATTTCTTTTAGGCATACCTGTTCTTTGGATCCACCAGTTCTGACCAAACCTATTCTGACCAAACTTGTTCTGACCAAACCTGTTCTGGCCAAACCTGTTTTGACCAAACCTGTTTTGATCAAACTTGTTCCTGATATTTG
Organism: Wollemia nobilis; assembly: GCA_028583015.1. NCBI lineage: Eukaryota > Viridiplantae > Streptophyta > Pinopsida > Araucariales > Araucariaceae > Wollemia > Wollemia nobilis. Next base: position 12,610,663 of record JAQPPZ010000733.1, read on the forward strand.
CCTTGCAATAAACTGCCTTGTGCCCAAACTGTTGACAAGAGTAGCAATACCCTTGAAAGAAATTACCACCTCTGAAACTGTCATTTACCTTCTTCACTTGAGCCATGCAATGTGAAGCTATGTGACCAAACCTGTGACAAGCAAAACATCTGCCTTGAAACTTTCCTTTATTTGACCTCTTAGGTTCTGAAAACTTCTTCTTCTCATTCTGAATTCTATTTTCTATTTTTGTGCATCTATCATTTAAGGACTCATGATCTGAAATACTTTCCCCATCAGAACTCTCTTCCTTTTGGAGTCTCTTACTAGACTCTCCAACTTGTTCCTTGTGAGGCTTAACAAAACCAAGGCCTGTTTTATCTGTTGTCTTTCTTTGACCTTTGATGAGAGACTTAACCTTTTTGGAGCTATCTTGAAACCTGTGAAGCTTATCCTTGTACCCTTTAGTTTCCTCTTTCAAAGAAGCCATTTTCTGTTCTAACTCACTATACTCAAGAACCTTAGACTCTAATTCATCCTTGAGTTCTTGTGTCTTAGCTATAGAGAAGTCAAGACTTTCTATAAGATCATCTCTCTCCATACAACATTCATCCAACTTATCCTTGAGTCTAGCATTCTTCTTTCTTTCCTTTTTCAAAGCACTAAGAGCACTAATAAGTTCACCTTTAAGATCTACTTCACCTTCCTCTATATGTTTGCTTTTAGAATCATCAAAGCCTTTTTCAGATTTCTTATCACTAGAGGTGCTACCCTTTTCAAAAACCATACATGCATCTTCCTTATAGTTTTCTGAAGCATCCTCATACATACTAGAAACCAAATCATTATTTGTGCAATCATCCTCAAGGTGACCAAAATTTCCACATCTAAGACATTTCATGATAATGAATCTATGTTTTGGTTCTTCCTCCTTTTTTGATATGAACAACATCTCATTTTCATTATCACTTGAAGAACTTTCACTATCACTACTAGAACACTTACTTGCTTTGTCTAGGTAGAAACTCTTCTTGTGTTTGTGAGAATACCTCTTTCCTTGATTGTTGTGCTCATATTTGTTTTTCCTATGATGCTTGTGCTTTTCAGAATCCTTGCTCTTACAGTTCTGTTTATCTTCATCACTTTCATCCTTGGCAACAGTACAATCAGTAGCATAATGACCAAACTTTCCACAATTGAAACATCTTACGTTTTTCATATTTTTGTGCTTTCTAGAGAACTTGCCTTTCTTGCTTGTAATATGCCTCTTCATCACTAGAAGACTCATCACTCTCTTGAAGTCTGTTTACCTTTGGATTTCTTGGTAGCCTTGAAAGTTGCCTCCTTCTTGACATCAACCTTCACTTGAGTTCTTAACTCAAATGCTTGCAAGTATACTATGGAGCTCATCCTTTTTCAACTTATCCAAATCTTTAGCTTCCTCAATAGCAGAAATATTTTCACTAAATCTATTAGGAAGAGATCTTAAAATCTTATCACAAACATCATTTTCAGCAAGCTCAAGACCTAAGTCTTTCATGGAGTTAACAACCTCATCCATACGAAGCATGTAGTCACTAATATTTTCATCATCATTCATCTTGAGTTGTTCAAACATACCTTTGAAGTGTCTCAACTTTGCCTTTCTGACATTTGTATCACCTGTATGAACCACCTTCAATTGATTCCACATTTCACTAGTTGTCTTGCAGTGAATCACTTTGGTGAGATCTGCTTTCTGTAAGCCTTTCAAGATTGCATTCATTGCTTTTGAATTGCTGTGATGTAGGAGTCTTTCTTCTTTAGTATAAGGACCATGTTCAGGAATAGTGTACTCATCTTCAATCACTTCCCAAACCTCATTCCCAAGTGCCATTAGATGAACCTTCATCCTTGCACTCCAAAGACCAAAATCTGACCCATCAAGAATAGGTGCTTGCATTGCCACTTGAATGATCCATTGTGTTCTTTACTAGCTTTTCCTTCAAGCTGTTAAACTTTTCGAAGGCACCCGCTCCGATACCAATTGAAGAACACAAGCTTATACTGAGAGGGGGGTGAACAAGTATAAGACCTCTTTTTACTTTTTCCTTTATACTTCAAAATAGTAAAGCAATATACCCAAAGCAATATCAAAGCAATGCACAAAATCATCCACAAAGTGACACCAATTTTAACGTGGTTCACCCGAAAGCCCAGGCTACGTCCACAAAACTTTTCTCTAAAAGTTATCTCAAAGTTCTTTGGGAAACCTTCCCAATTACAATGTTTATGAGCCTCGGCCCAAAGGAGACACCTTCCCCCAATCTGAATTTATGAGCCTCTGCTCAAAGGAGATACCTTCCCCTCTGCTCTGGAAATGATCCCTTAGAAGATCAACTGCTTCTACCTCTTGCCAGGACGTGGAACTCCTTTCCACCGAAGACCTCCTATCCTCAATGCTTAGCCTAAGAGACCTCTGCCTTCTATGATCACGTCCACAGCAGCTCAGCTACCTGTACCAAACACAGTCAATCGGTCTAGTACAAGTCTTCCTCTGTCTGTCAGATCTGTCCAACTCTTTGAACAAATCAATCCTCTGCACACAAGCCTTCTCAAAGACTTGCCAAATCTATCCTCAGGTTCTTCTCAAAGAACCAATGCACCTCTGTCCTCAAGTTCTCTAATAGAACTCTCAAAAACTCAGCTCACAAGTCCTCTGCTAGGACCTGTCCAAATCTGCTCACAAGTCCCCATCGAAACCTGTCCAAAACCTGCTCACAAGTCCCCACCGGAACCTGTCCAAAACCTCAGCAAGCTCACCAAGAAAAACTTGCTTAGCATGAACCCACAAAGAGAATTGTTAGAGACCCAATGTGATTCATAAACCTCATAGAAGCATAAAGAGAATTGTTAGAGACTCAATATGTTCTATACTTAACTCCCAATCTCAATCTCAAATCTCATAGAAACATAAAGAGAATTGTTAGAGACCCAATATGTTCTATACTTAACTCCCAATCTCAATCTCAACTCAATCTCAATCTCAAAAGAATAAGATAGATGTAGTATGCTTTTCTCAAGAATATGAAACACAACCCAACAATTGCCAACCATGCAATATCTCATATAACAATGATACTTATATTCTTTTCACCAACAACTAGGGTTTCATCATCTCAATGCAAGTAGCAAGACTTACTAACATAAACCCTAGTGCAAAAATGCTTCCTCTTCCTCAACCAGAATTATGCATTCACCCAAAAATTCATCAATGACTTTAATGCATAAACAATCTTCAATATCCAGAAAATAAGATTTACACCAAAAATACCTAGTAGACAACCTTTTCACTCCAAACTCAATTTCAGAAAATATACCATAAACAACATACATGGAAGAAGTTGCCCATACCTTTACTTTGATGAAGAAGGAGAACTCAAAATCTGTCACAACACTAACTCTCAATTTGCCACCAATTAGAGTTAGCAACTATACAATAATACACAATAATAAAGATCCAAAATAACACCTTATTTCTCCAACTTAGTAAAAACCACCAGAAGTATAATATACATACAAAGTAAAACCTCTTTACACCTTATTACTCCACATAAACATTAAACATCAATAAAACAATGTCAAAGCAAATATGATACCTTAACCTTATACCTCCCGCGCATTCACAGCCACTATCCTTTGCACACCGCGACCAAAAGAAAATTACCAACGAAGAGAATCGAACTCGGCACCTCTGCCTTCTAGCGCTTTCGCTTAAACGCCACCACCGTTGGGTCACAAGTGCCCAACGAAGTAATACAGCGCTGCCCTCTCTTTTATCTTCCTTTGACGCCAAGAATCTGGAAAACGTAAACGTCTTCCACAAGCCACATGCAAACTGGTGAGCGCTGTCCAAAACGTAAGTCACTGAATGCTTGCATTAATCATCTCACAACACAGTCTAAAAAATGCAGTTCAGGTGCAATTGCCAATCCACTACCGTCAAGCAAAAAGGTAAGGATGCAGCCCAAGCTCAAATCCGAGTATGCCAAGCACGGTTTCCAAGACACAGAACAAGCACGATTTCAAAGACGTCAATCGGAGATTCGAAGACAGAGCAAGCTCAAATCGAAGACACCAAGCGCAAATTCGAAAGATATAGAGCAAATGCAAATCGCAGACGCCAAGCGCAAATCGAAAGATACAGAGCAAATGCAAATCGCAGATGCCAAGCGCAAATCGAAAGATACAGAGTAAACACAAATCGTAGATGACAAAATTAATCGGAGGTGCTCACTTTAGAAAATCATCCCCACTTATATAGCCATTTTTCCTTAACTGTTTGACGTCGGCGCTCCTCCAACGATGGCAACATATCGGCGAAAGAATTCTTTTTTCTTCCGTCGCTTAAGGGTTGAAAGACCCTTTAATAATAATTAAAATAATAATAATTATTATTTTATTAATAATAAATTAAACTTGGACCTTTGACAAAGGTTTGAGTTAATTTAATTATTAATAATAAACATGGACCTTTGCATTAAGTTAAGCTTGGTTTTAATAAAAACCCTTAATGAGTCCAAATGGTTTTAAGAAAAACCTTTAACCTTGTCACCATGGTTTTAATAAAAACCCTTTAACATAATGAAGCTTCTCAAGATATTCTTGACATCACACTCTTTTGATATCAACACAAAAATGCCTTTTGACATCAATGACAACTTATCCATTTGAGCAAAGGCAATGTACCCAAAGTACCCAAAATTGCCAACATTATGGAGGGGTATTCAATGACCAAACATTCCTCCTATTAAATTTCCTTGAGAGTAGGTAATTTTTATTGCTCCAAAGCCTTATATTTCAACTTTATTGAGTATCCACCATATTTTAATTTATTCCAAACTAGCTTATCCTTCCATTAAAAATGAGGATGATGGATATCTTGAAACAAATTTTGAAGCTCATGTGCTATTTGTTTAAGGTCTTGCCCCTCAATTAGATTACTAATAGAAGCACAGTATTTGGAATTATTGTTGGCATAAATATAATTTGTGTTGGACTATATTACATTACTTGGTACATGATAATGTACCCCCATGGTACCTTCATGGTACATTTGTAAATAATAGATTAGGGTTGAGTAATAGTTTAAAGTGTGAGTTATATTTTTTATTTTATGTAAGTGTGAATGTGTAGGATATGCACAAGTGTCATGTAAAGTTGTAATGTGCAGGAAATGCACAAGTGTCATGTGAGTTAGTGTGCAAGTGTAAGTTGAGTCTATGTGCACAAGTGTATTATATGTAAGAGATCAAATATGTAATGTAAAGATGTGTGCAAGTGTCTTAGATTAGAGTGTGCAATTTATGAAAGTGTAAGAGTCATGTATAGGTGTGCATACAATATAGAGTCAAGTGTTCATCAAGTATGCAAGTATCAAGTAGAGAAGCCAAGATTCATGAGACTTGGCATATGGAAAGGAATAGTCAAGTATCCAAAGAGTCATTCTACTATGGATATATAGTACTCCATATAAAAATAAGAAAGCATCATATTATCAATATCATCATCATCATATCATATTTGTAAGAGAAAGTGGAGTAATAAAGATTGCATATATTTTGAGCAATTAATATTGTAAGTTGTTCTTCATGCATAGTACATGAATGATTCAGGTTATTTACATTCATATTATTGCTTATTATTGAATATTATTTGATATATTATTAGCCTTGATATACATATTAATTTGCTTATATTATTATACTCATATCATTATCTTGACCTTATTATATTGTGGCTATATTATATTCATTCTTGTGATATTTGTGGTAGTATTAAGGCTTAAAAACAATCAATGGTATCAGAGCTATCATCAAACTCTGTCTAGATTGACAAGAGTTATTTTAACCACTTATAGAAATTGATTTTATCTAGTTTAATAAAGTTGATTAAGATTTCTTTACACTTTAAAGGTAGTGATACTCAAATTCTATTTCAATGTCATAGTGAGTAGATAGGCTAGGGTCTTTCCATAGTTGAAGAATAACTAGTGAAGACTAGGACTCAACTATATTTATTGGAAGGTGAATCAACTTTGAGATAGTTGATAATTCAAGGACATAGCGAACCCTTAGCACTGATAATTGTAGAATCAAGGACATAGACATCCCTTGACATTGATTTTAGATATAATTGAAGAATTAGGAACATAGATATCCCTTGAAACTAATTTTAGAGATAGTTGAAGAATCAAAGACATAATTATCCCTTGACATAGAAAGTTGATAGAAGATACAAGGAAATTCAAACTTACCTTGACATTTATAGAATATATGAGGACATTTAGAGTCATATTGACATCAAGAGAGAATTTAAGGTCATTGTAAACCAATGAAATTAAGAAATATTGAAGGATTCAAGGACATACAAAGTTACCTTGACATAATATTTAAATATTTGTAGTAGAGTTTAAGCAACATAAGTGTGAGAAGCTTCCTATAAAAGATACATAAGAGTTTCAGATTCTAAGTGTAGAGAAATAGATAGCAATGAATTTAGAAGCATACAAAGCTTCCTAAGAAATAGATAGCATCAGATTGATAAACTTCCTAAGAAATAAATAGAAGTATATTGAGAAGCATATAAAGATTTCGAAGAAGAAAATATAGTAGCAGAGAAAGGAAGAAGAAAGATATATCAAGTCTTGAGAAAGATACATCAGTCTTGAGATAGGTATATCATTCTTGAAACTAAGCATTGAATATACAATGAATAAGATCTAAAGGAAGATTCATATATAGAGAATAAATTGGTTCAAGAGGCTTGAATTAAATAATTCTAATAGATAAGGAAAGTGGCCATAGATATTAGAATTAATTCTAAGAATGCATACATAAAGATCCCCATAGAGAAAAGAAAAGAAGCATGTAATAAAATATTTCATGAGAGGATAAGTAGAATATCAAAGTAGAAATATTCAAGATAGAATAAAGAATAATAATGGAAATGATAGAAGGTATTCCAAGCTAATAATTAAGGTCCATTTGTCTAAGCTTCAAAAAGTAAGAAGAGCTCATCAACCAACGATCATCACTTGCAACAAGAAATAGAGGTTATAGCAATTCAACCGATCATCACTTGTAAAAAGAAATAAAGGTCAAATTGAGCCAACAAAACACATTATTGTTGTAAAAGCTAAGGTATATGAAGTGTAGAGGCTAAGGTATATGAAGTACAGAGGCCAAGGCATATGAAGTGCAAAGGCCAAGGTATATTAAGTATAGAGAACAAGACTATTAAGTTAACATAGAGGAAATAAGAGATCAACCTATATGGATAAGTAGACATCCAAGTAAAGCTTTCAAGTCAAGGAAGTGAACAAGCAGAGTTTACAAAAAATCTAAGGAGAGACATTGAATGTCTAAGCACATAATCTAAGAAAATACATAATATATAAGTGCAACATCTAAGAAACCATGGAACATAGTATCTTAGCATTTTATGAGGGGCACATCATCTAAACAACCAAGGAATGTAGTGTCTATGCATTTGAGAAGAGATGTTGAATGCAACAACCAAAGTAAGAATGTAGAGCACAAACTAGAGTAACGGTGAACATCCAAGGACAAACCAGGGTACAAAAGGAGAAACCAAAACATTTTGAGCAAGGGATGGTTTTTAACATCAAAGGAAGGTTTTGAGCACTAGTATAACATAGTGAAATACCCAAGAAAGATTTTGAGTGCCAACGAAAGGTGTCTAATGTCAAAGGAAGGTTCTAAGCATTAGTATAACATAGTGAAACGGCCAAGAAACAATTTAAGCACAATAGGGCAAGTTTTGGTCAAATTGTAACATTCAAAGAAGAGTTTGAGCACCATAGGAAAAGTACTAAGCAATCAATAATGTCCAAGAATGATCTTGAGCATCAAAAAGTACCATAGGATGAGTTCTAAGTAAGTTTAAACGTTGAAGAGCATGAAACCCAAGTAGTATGTAACATCAAAGAAGAAGAAACACTACCATGAATGGATACATGTGGATAATAATCTTCAATGCTCCTATGAAATAACATTGAGGGATTCACCCCAGCAAGAAAGAAAAACGAGCAACTAGGACAAGCATTTAGAACAACAAGCAACAAGATCATGCAAAAATATTCAATGAGAGGTTGATTTAATTTTTAGGGTTTGATTTGATTTAAATTTTATTATAGGAGATAGAAGGTATTTAGTTAACTAAATGTTTATAATTTTATTTTTTGAAGATAGGAGAAATAATGAATTTTTGTGGTTATTTAATTTTTTAGGAGTGATAAGTTTATAAGTTAAGTCTAAAGTTATTTAGAGTAATAAGGATTGTTTATGGTTATTTAATTTTAGGAGAGTTAAGATTAAAGTTACTTATTTTTGAGAAATATTTTCATATTTTCATAAGGTTGGAGTAATAAGGTTTACAGCTAGATAATTTATTTTTCAAATTTAAAGTTTTTAAAAGTTTGATTTGGTTTCATAGTTTGAGAAAATTAAAAGCTTTTGAATATTTACAAATTTATATATATAGGAAACAAAAATATTTCAACATCAAAATTTAGGAAAACATAAATTTGCAAAAATTTACTCTTAGTTTCCATATCTAGGGAGACATAAGGAGACAAGGTATACTACTCCATAGAAACATTAATATTTTTGAAGTATTTAAACCGAGGAGTTATAATATCTTCTACATAAAAAAGGTTCAGATATGGATATGTTATCAAGAGGAACTTTTCAACATAGATGGTATTATCCAAATACAAAATCATATTTTATATAAGAAAAAAATTCAAAAACAAAATCTATTTAATAGGTGGCATCATACTCTTCAAAAATCTTGTAAAAAATGCAAGATAGTATCAAGTGAATCTAATCAAACAATTCAAACAGAAAAAGATATTTGGTATATAGACTCAGGAGCTAGTCATCATATGACTGGTAATTTACAATGGTTCAAGTGTCTAGAAGTCAAGGATAATTTTTATTTAAAGATTGTAGATGATAAGAGATACCTAGCCATGGAAGTGGTAGTGTAACACCTAGTATATGATTTTTAGATTTTGTACTAGATGTTATGTATATTCCAGGATTGTCAACCAATCTCATTTCGGTTACTAAATTGGTTGAAAGTGGAATATCAATTGAATTTAAATGTATAAATGAGCACAATAAATTAAATATCAAAAACCAAAATATAACAAAGGCTACATGATCAATCAAAAATAAAATATATGCTTTAGATTCAATTGGTTTTTCTCAAGAGCTTATTTTATGTCAAGATAAAATTGTTGAGTGGAAGACAAAATACAGGAAATGAGATTCAATAACCTTTCTACCATTGCAAGTATTAGGTGAATCCAAAGTTCAATATGATGAAACAAATATGAACTCAAGAACAGGTCCAAGGGTTACTTGAAGATTGAATATGAAGATGAAGACCATGATTGAAGACTAAAGTCTTCAATAACCAAATAATGTAATACATGAGGGTGTTGGAGTATATTACATTATTTGGTATATGCTAATGTACTCCCATGGTACCTTCATGGTACATTTGTAAATAATAGATTAGGGTTGAGTCATTTTTTAGAGACTAATTTATATTTTGCCTTTTATGTAAGTGTGAATGTGCGTGATATGCACAAGTATCATATAAAGTTGTAATGTGCAGGAAATGCACAAGTGTCATATGAATTAGCGTGCATGTGTAAGTTGAGTCTATGTGCACAATTATTTATATGTAAAATATCAAATATATAATGTAAATATGTGCACAAGTATCTTAGATTAGAGTGTGCAAGTTATGGAAGTGTAAGATTCGTGTATATGTGTGCATACAATATAGAGTTAAGTGTTCATCAAGTATGAAATTGTCAAGTAGAGAAGCCAAGAGTTATGATACTGGGCATATGGAAAAGAAAAATCAAGTATCCAAAAACTCATTCTACTATGGATATATAGTACTCCATAGAAGAAGAAAACATCAATTATTAATATTATAATCATCGTATCATATTTGTAAGAGAAAGTGGAGTAATAAAGATTGCATACATTTTAAGCAATTAATATTGTAAGTTTTTCTTCATGCATAGTACATGAATGATTCAGGTTATTTACATCCATATTTTTGCTTATTATTGAATGTTATTTGATATATTATTAGCCTTGATATACATATTAATTTGCTCATATTATTCTACTCATATTATTATCTTGACCTTATTATATTGTGGTTATATTATATTCATTCTTGTGATATATGTGGTAGTATTAAGGCTTAAAAAGTAATCAATTTGGACTTTTGAACATCTAGAATTCAAAGCCAATGGTTGTCATTTTTGATTAAAAATAAGAAGATAAGGCTTTAACCAAGCATTAGACCAACAATTTGCAAAGACCACCTCATTGATGGACCACATAATATGTTTCTATATCAATTGCAAAATATCTAGTACGAAGTTCCATGTTGTTGAAACACCTAGGTAAGGTTTATTTTTTAATAATCTTATTTACAACTACAAAAACTAATATAGCTTTTGAAGTAATATTTTTCCCAACCCTTGTTTTAATATTTGAATAGTCTCTAACCAAGCTTTTCCCATAAATTGAAACTCAATTCTTAATTTTGCAAATTTATCCATTTAATATTATTTCCTCTATAATCCTTATGACATTTGCAAATGTCACATCCTTAATTTATTAAATTTATTTAAAACACTTTAAATTTTAATATGTAATAATTTTGTACGACACATGGTTGTGATGATGATTTATCATTTATGTGGAATGAGATGTAAAATAATGATGTAATCAATTTTAGAATATCCTTATATTTGATATATATGTAAATCAAATTGAATGATTGTATATGTAACAAGATTAACTACAAATGTTGTTGGAGTATTTAACAGGGGTTGCCCTTAGTTGAACTTGAGAGGGAGGGTATCACCAAGGAGAGGATCATATATTCTAAATTGAAACATGTAAAAAAATAGAAATTTGTGCACACACCATAAATTTAATTTGCACATATATATTAAGAATAATCAACTACTTATTTATTGTAACCAACAATTATATTCAATAAAAATAAGAGAGGTTACAATAAATGGGAGATGGAAAAATCATAGCTTGGGGTATAAGACCACCCAAACGATAAACATTATAAAGACAAATCCTGAGACAAAAATCAAAACCAACCCCTAAAAGGGTGATTAAACAACCTAAATAGGCAAAGGGAGTCACTCCTGGAGGAGACCGAGCTCTACTGCGGGCACTAATAGAATGACCTGAGGTTGGATAATGTCACCCCCTCGACCTGCTACACCAATGCCTCAAAGAAATAGATGGACCTTGAGGAAGAGGGAGGTTAGGCATGTAGATACCAAATCATAGCCACTTTTTCATCTACGCATCATCAAATCATAGCCATTAATTATAATCCCTATAGGGAATTCATCGAACATTGTAGAGCATTTTTGGAGCAGTGCAAGGCATCCACAACCATCCCTAGATGTTGTAGGGCATTCATCGTTCACCAGTTTGTAGTTGCCAAACCCTTAGATGCTCATGGGCATCAAGAGCATAGATCCAAAAACTTAAGCATATTTTGACAAGGTAGTAAGTTTCATTGTGTTACTTACATTTTTTATATTTTTGCACTTCATTTAGTAAGTATTTTAGCTAGGTTTAATGGGCCTTACACTGTGGAGGCCCCCCAGGTGTTACTAAATTTATTTTGATATATTTGTGTGTAGGTTATAGGAGGTATTTATATTTATGTCTGTTACAACTTCGAGTGGTCCGACAGGGATACACAAGACCACTCATGCTTTTTTAAAGTGAAGATAATCCAGAGACACCAACATTCATTTGAACAAGGGTTTTAAAACCCTTTGATTGTAATAATTATATCAAAGCAAACATTGTATTGTAACCCTTGATTTGGGGTATATCTATGTATAAAGTAGAGATCTAGGCTCCCCAAGTTTATAATAAATAAGATCTTTTCAATTTATGCGTACATTAGTATCTACTTTGAATTACAACTTTTATTGGTTTTGATTGATTTCGCTTTAAAAAATAACGATCATGGTGGTCCATGGCCTATAATGTACTCCTTGGATGCCCTTGGATAAGGAATATGAAATGTGTTCCCTTGATACTACACCAATGTTTGAAATACATGCATGAGAGATAAATTTATTGCATACCGGTAGACATTGAACCATTCAAATACTACAAATTCATCTCCAACCCATATGAGTCCGAACTTCCACCCACTCACTTGTTATTAACCCCATAAACCACACCATCCACCTCACATCACAATACTTCAACCAAAGCACCTATTATTGAGGAGCTTCCCATCACTAACCCACATCAAGGTTCTATTTAACCACCCCCATATTCATTAAAGTCGAAAAAATGTACGTGGTCAGACACAATCAACACCTTCCACATCCACACCAAGGGGACCTCCCTCCACATATTCCATATCATCTACATCACCCATTACAATCCATCTATCATCATCCATCCAAACATCTCCAAAAACACCCATTATCATTTTACCCACATCTGATCCTCTAATCATCCATCAAATTCCTCAACCAAATCTATCTTCATCTCCATCGATCAACGTCTCACACATCGATTGGATGAATTGTGATATGCCATTCCAACATATATATCTCCCATCATTTGAACCATAAGTCACCCCAAACTCCCACATCTCCATATACACTCCACCCACATCATCACTCACACAACTTGCAGTCCACCTTGCTCAACATCTAATCTGCTAAGGATTATAGTCACCCACATAACCCACCCTTATCCATAGGAGTGGTGTACAATATGGGTTCATCACCTAACATAATCAATTTTGTATATGGAGGGGTCTATTCATAGTTTGATCCACTTTCCCTTGACAAACCCAAGCAACCATCCTCTACCAACCTCAAACACATGACCAATCATGATTTCCCATCACGATATTTTTGTCAGGTTAATTGGTAAGGATATAACTTAGGATGATATGAATAGGGTATGCATGAGATATTTGAACCTCAATATCAAGAAACACATGATCGTTCAAGTTTGGGATACAATCCACATTCTTCCACTTCTTCTTTTTGAACAAGCTTTTCAAAGTCTCCATTTAGATTCACAAGAGAAAACCAATCATAATGATGACTTTGAGGAATTATATGAAGAATACAATGCCATGTCGATAATTTTAGATGAATATAAAGAGGAATCAATCCCAATCACTCCATTCACAAAATAAGATAAGTATTATCTTATAATTTTCCCCATCCATCAGTCCATATTTCGTTTGCTTCTCCCAAGGGAGCAAGTTGAGCCAATTTATGAACCACCACCCCCACTTCATTGATCACCTCACAACAAATTGATGTAATATATGTACATAATAAAAAAATATTTTTGAATTTTTGCATTTGTATATCCTTTCTATTTGCATTCATATGTGTTGCTTGCTACTATCCTGGTTCTCAAGGTTCATTCATCAATACCAACGATATATGATTTCTAGTATAGGGGGAGTAGAAGAGCCCGAGCCACTAAACATCATCCACTTGAGAGAATTCTATGAATAATGTGATTTATATATGTATATACATACATGGCTAAAAATACACAAAAGCATCATTCATACACATTGCATTTCACACATTCATTTTCCACAAGCACTTTCATGTCATTTCGATGCATTTCATCCACCATATTAGGGGTTGCTTGCTCAGTTTAGACAATAATTGATCTAGTAAGTCTTGTTGCCTTAATCAGGGGTACCCTTGAGTTAATATACATCTCATTTCCACAATTCATAAGTCATGACATCATTTGCACTATCATTCCATCATTCCTAGGTGTTTTCGATCACTCAACCACTCATAGCATTTCAAGCAACCTTCAATACATGTCGAGTTTTCTCTATGACCCAGGCACATTTTCACTAAGAAAATATTGAGTTTTGGGAGTTGACTCTAACATTCCTAAATCAAGCACATCTCACACCTATTAAAAACATCTTGTTTCAAAGAGGGATAACACCATGATTGGGTTGAACCTTAAAGTGAAAAAGTCATCTTTGCTTGTCCCATTATGAACATAGTCCAAAATCAAAATAGTGGTCTTCACCACTATCAATACTTCCAAATAAAAGAACAAGTATTAAGGATAGGGTTAAATTCTCATCACACCTTGGTTGAGAATATGATTCCCCAAAGCTCTAATTCTTTTACCAACCACACACCACAAATCCTCAAGTAGTAAGGATAGAACTACATTTCCATCCATATGGTTAGGTAGTATAATTCCCCAAAGCTTAGATATCAGATCATTGGACTATGGATATAATCTCCATCAATGCTATAGACACTTGACTGGTAATGGAGTACACTCATATGTGGAGACACATCTCTCTTGAAGAGGCCTTTGATCGCACATAAGGATAAACTAGCTTCCTAGTTTTCTCCATGATAGGTTTCATCTCAATTTACTCAAGATGGGTTAATGAACTTACTTGCACACACATTGGTTGTTTTTTACCTTGAGTCATTACCATTCTCATGATTGGAAAATGAATATTCATTGCACACACATTTGGTCTTGGAGAAATTAGACAAAACTTAGTGAGTTTGTTTGACATCACTAGGATGTTTGAGTCTCTATAAAACAACTCTAGATCAGTCATCCATAAGCCAACACAACATCCATATCATAAAATTACATGAGTCTTCCACTCCATATACCATAATTATATGTTGGTGTCCTTGATTAAGCAACAATGATAAATATGGTCAAGCAAAATCTAAACTACAAATGATCATTAGTGTGTCAGTTCACTTGCATTATTACATTATCATCCATCACATCATATACACATGCATTCACACAAACATTCATACAAAGTCATACACAAAAATAAATGCCATGTATATATATATAAATCACATGTATAAAGAATGCTTGAAGGCCATACACAATGGAGCACTAAATATCATATACAAAAAGTGCATCAAGGTACTAGATAGCACCCATAGGTAGAACCTTAAGATCCTAATGGAACCCTAGATCGAGATTCATTATGCCTAGATTCACTATGACTAATAGAATATTCTAGGGAGGAGGAAGACCATACTAGCAGCCCAATATTATGATGCATAAGAAGGTCCTCCAGCTCCTGAATGTTGCCCTCTTGATATCAAAGGTATAGCACATCTTATCTTTAAAGACCATCCCTCTATGCCAGCTCTACCTGGAGCCTCACTATTACATTCTCACCTTCATTTATCGTCATCTATACCTCTAATTCCACTTGTAGCCAAGCATTCTCATCATCCTGAGCCACTATCACTGCATCTCACTTCGCAACCATCTTTTAGAGTTGGTCTCGCTCCATCTAGAGCTCATCCCACTCCTCCTCACTTTGACCAGGAGGTTCCTCTTAAACCTCCTCCATATCACCCCCACCATCACCATTACCCCCAATATTTGGAGGCTACTCTACTAAAACCCTCACCTACCTCCTTTGACTATTGGATCAATAATGTATCTAATGTTAGGGAGTCTCCTCGACCTCTACTGCTATCTCCCCATCATCCCCATTACCCTCCTCAGCCACCTGACTAGGTACCCATGATGGTTGTTAAGAGAACCATGCATCATAGTCACTTGTGGTCCCAACATCATTCACATTCGAGAGATCTATCTTCTCATCATCCTCATAATCCACCTGCCACTCTTCCATACAAGGTAGACTTGACTCATCGGTTGGATACTTGTCAAGCACTAGAGGGTCAGGTAGTCCTTGTTATATCCCAAACTATAGCAACACCCATGATAACTGGATCAATTATAACTCACTCCCATGCCACCCAACCATCCATCTCACTTACCTAACCCACTGCAACTACTCTCCATCACTAGGCCACCTAGCATCCCACTATGGTTTCTAGTACACTTGGTTCAGTATTACCCCTACCCATAAATCTCTACACTCTTGGCCATTATGACCAGGATGACTCAACTGTATCTCCTTAGCTTTCTACCATCTCAATGCATAGGGATGATTCCTATCCCACTCGCATGGCATGCCCATAGGATGAGCCACACTAACATGCTCCTTGTCATGTCCAAATTGGACATGCAATCCCTCCATTGGTACTTAGAAGATGCGGTACACGTACTCCAATGTCACCATCATCTCTCTTATTGGGAGATGAAATGTCACCCTATTTAGATCCCATCTCTCTGCCAAGGTAGAGAGGTACCCCTAATCAGCCCTCACCACCTCAATCAAGCACACCCTGCAAATCCCACCTGCTCTAGCCAATAACAATGATCCTTCTACAACATCTTTCCTAACCCTAGTATGATAGGTGAAAATTGATGCCAAGCCTCCAAGATCCTCAATTTTAGCACAATAAAACAACAAATACACATTACCATTACATTCATTTCATAATAAAAACACATTGTAAAATCCAAACAAGAGAGCTAAGGGCACTTACATTTGCCATCTACGTCTCAACTCCTACTGTCGTATCCACTCCCTCTATTGCCATCACCTCACTCACTCAATATTCTTCAAACGTCGCTTCTCAAAATCTCAAATTCAAGAATGAATCAATTTTTTCTCTTGTATCCCATTTATAGCCAATTTTGGCATGCTCAAATGCCTTAGGGCATCTACCTGGCACACTCAAATAATCCTCTACATCTACCAAGTGGTATACACTCTCCCATGTCAGTGCATGATGTGGACACCGACTGATGTTTGGATCCAAAATACTGCAAGAGGATTTCCTAGGACTCAAATCATAGCAAAACACCACAAAATCACCTCAAAATCCATCCATACATTCATTAAAACATTACATTATGTTTTGTGATAACATGGATTGATTTGTGCGCTTAATTTATGATTGCAACCAAAAGTTGTGAAAATAGCTAAACCGCATCAAAATGCCTCAAAACGGTCCAAAATTTTACAAAACTATCACACTTACAATTGCAAACATTCATCACATCATTTCATCACTTTTGTGATAACATGGATTTATTTGGGTGTTTATTTATTTTCTGCAATCAAAATTCACAAAAATGCCTCAAATTGTTTCAAAATATCTCAAAACAATTCAAAATTTCACAAAATCGTCAAAATCACTCATCAGTGCATTTCCATATTTATTCAAAATTACCACATTCACTCATAAGTGCATGTACATTCAACATTGTCAAATTCACTTACATTATTAAGTGAAACTCATATCTAGTGGTTTAATCTACTCCCCTGGATATTGTAGCGATTGGTTATCCATGCAATTCGATAGGATGGGTAAATCACCATAAGGACGCTTGCTCATATCATCACCCAAAATAGTCTTGTTCAAAAAACAAAATATTTTTGGTTCCTCTTTTTTCTGAGTGAGACTGTGCTTAGACTAATTTGCTCAAAAGTTATCATTAATACCCTTTTTCATGGGGTAACAAACTCAGATAAATTTCACTACATTATTTTCTTTACATTACAATAGTCACTAGGGATAACAACCCACTAGGATGATTGGTTCCTCATTTTACATTCAGGAATTTCTACAGTCACTAATAGGCCCCTAGGATGATTGGTTTCTTTACTTTTTTATTTTTTGCATCTTCATAATTTTGCATTTCAATGATACCAAAAGGCATATTTTTCAATAGCACAGAATCACCCCAAACTTGGGGTAACTAAATTTTATTTCAATTTCCTACATCGGGATACACTATTCACATTCATTTACATCATTTATATCATCCACACATCAAAACCCCCCTTTTTCTATATGGGACAAACGCAGAATCAATCAGTGCATCATTCATATTCATTTACATCATTCATATCATCTACATGTCAAAAACCTCTTTTTTTGTTGGGGTAAAATAAGAATCAATCATTGCACAATTCATTTTCATTACATCATTCACATTAATTTACATCATTTAAATCATCAACAATTCTGTCAATTGGCTCATGAGACTCATTCTTCACTCATTCATCAACTAAGGGGGTAAGCTACAACAATATTTTTTGTCTTTAGGATCTTCTTCCACATCGAGGAAGGAAGCCACTTCACCAAACCAAGTGTCTCTTGTTTTTTTTTGCATCGCATTGTGCTTCACGCAACACAATACAAAAAGGGACATTTGTAGACACCAAATCCTAGCCACTTGTCATCTAAGCATCACCAAATCATAGTCATTCATTGTTTATTTATATATGTATATTTATTTATGTATAAATACAAATATTTTATATGTTTATATATATATATATAAATAAATCTTAGTCACCCATCACGTCTTAATCTTGACCATTCACTTAACATGATCCATGTCACTTATCAAATCACAATCTCAACCCTTCATCATGTTTTAATCTCGGTTTCTCATTGGTGTCATCGAAACCCTAACATGTTTTAAGGGAAAATTATAAAATATCATTCACTTGTATGAATGAAGGTTGAAATGTTTTTGAGAGGTCAAGATCTGAAAGCATTGATCATCCATCATTTCATAAACCCTAGCACTCTACTAACACATTCCCCCCTTGTCGTTGCCATATTTTCCACTGAAACCTCTATGAACTAGATCGAATTCTACAGAGCATCCCCCCACAACCTCAAACACTCTAGGGCATTTCTCAAATGCTGCAAAGCATTTTTGAAATGTTGCAAGGCATCCACATCCATCCATGAATGTTGCAAGACATTAACCGTTCATCGATTCGTAGTCGCTAAATCCTCAGATGCTCGTGGGTATTCATGCATCACTAGATCGAGTTATCAGGAGAATAGATATAGCAACTCAAGCATATTTTGATAAGGTATTGAGTTTCATTATTTTACTTACATTTTCAGTGTTTTTACACTTCATTTACCAAGTATTTTATCTAGTTTTAGTAGACCTCACACTGTGGATGCCCCACAAGTGTTGCTAACTTTATTCTAATCTATTTTTGTGTAGGTTATAGGAGGCATTTCTATTTATGGTTGTTACAACTTTGAGTGGCTCCACAGGGATGTTAGAATATTTTTAAACATTGTCTCCTTAGTCCTAAGTATTAAGTCCTAGTATTTAGTTTTTGTTTAATGTTTTGATTGACATATTTCTAGTTAATTTGATTAACATATGTTGAGGTTTTGGCTTGGTTGATCAATGTTTGACCATAGTCCAAGATTAACATGTTTTTAGGATAAGAGCTATCTTTAAGTTAGTTTGTTATAATAAGTTTAAGAGGATTTCTCTCAACCACCGTGTCTATGTTTAGTTCTTTCAAGAACTTTAAAAGTATGTAATGCATTGTTGATAAATATAACAATTTCACTATTGTTTCTCATTTGGTATCAGAGTAGGTTTGCTCAGATGGATCAAAACTTGTGGAGAGTGGTGTGAAGAGATATGAAGCATTCACTTTGTCAGAGAAACTCAAGTGGCAAGCACTCAGCAGATTTGCAAGGAAGAGATCGAGTAAATCATTAATATCTCATGCATCCTGAGGTATTTTATTATGAAATTTTAAGGGTTGTTAGATAATTGTATCAAGAGGATGCTATCAAAATTTCAGGTGATTTGGAGCTAATTTACGGATTTTATTAGCATTTTGAGTTTTTCAATAAAATGGTTTTATAAGGTGGAATATAGGGTATTTGCTTCTCAAATTTTGGGAGAAATATTATTTCGATAAAATCATTATTCAAAAAATATTTCATAGAATTTGGATTTGTATTGATTGATTTGTGTGAATATTTATTTTTTTCTTCAAAAATCCTAAATCCAAAATTGTGATAGAAAGGGCAAAAGTAAATTGATCACATATTTCTCATTTGTGAATTTGGATCTAAAATTTAGTGGATTTTCAGATAAGTATATCAGAAGTCTACAGGAAAAATTTTAGTTTGTTTCAATCAGTATTGGCCAATTTATGATAAATTGGGTGCTTGAGACTTTGGTAAATAAAAGGAAGCCATGTATGCAAACTTGGTTGTACCAAAATTTGATGGAGATAATTATGCTATTTGGAGCATAATGATGAATAAATTCTTGAAGGCTCAAGACTTATGGGATATAGTTCAAGAAGGTTATGAGGAACCCACTTGGAGCAAGCTACAAGGCGAGGAGAGAAAAAAGAAGAAGGAGCAGCAATATGCAAATTGCTTAACTCTTATGGATTTGAGGAGAGGAATGGAAAAGAATGTTTTTCCTATCATAGTAGATTTTAGATCAGCTACAATGACATGGCAAGTGTTGAAGGATGCTTATGGGTTTGATGAGGATACCCATAAAGCCATGAGTGACAATTATGAAGATTGTTTAAGCAAGGAACCACTTATGGTGGCACTCCTTCCACTCTTCATGTGAAATCAGAATTTACAAAATACTTATGGTAGCACTGAGCACAAGGGTAGAACCAAAACACATGTTTAAAAGTCTCAAAACGACCACAAGCTGGATATTGAGTATTAGGAACACCAACCCTACTAAGTATCTCTCCCATAGGAAACCCTTTATAAATAAGAGATCAAAGAAAAAAGGTAATCTTGGGTTCAAGGTTAGATTTTTAGATATGGTTCAGATGAGCAATCCAAGTATAGGAGGTAGAGTGAGTCTACCATCTCTCATTAAGCTTATCAACACCAGGGAAAACAATACTAAGAAGTTGATAAAGTAAGGAAGAAGAGTAGTTCTTGAAAGGAGTATCAACATTCCAACACCAATCCCTCTACAAGGCATTCAGGGGTTGAAGGCTAAGCTTATGAAGCATTACATCAATCATAAGATCTTGAATCTTAAGAATAGAAGGAAAATCTGAATTCTAAAGATTAAATTTATGTTTGAGATCAAACCAAGGAATCCAGTATCGATAGTGCACTAAATATTTAATAAAGCAGATACCCTTGCAAAATAGCCTCAAATATTTAATCCCTGGCATATCAACAAGAAGAACTAAAGAGTTAGACAGAATAAGAGACCCCTAGATATTTTGATAATTGAACGAAAGACCATTACGAAAACCATCACCAATCCAATGAAGATGAGGTTTCACTACCTCAAAAGCCCACCAAATACTTTTAACAACAAAGGAACCCTAAATCTTAATTAGATTAGAAGTAATGATGAGAGTATGGAGGTCAATATTAGCCCAAGATTTTTGCCAATAAGGTAGCCCTAAAGAAATACAATTGTGAATCAAAACCATCTAGGCTTTAGGGCCTTAAATAGCTTAAACCACCCACTTAGCACACAAAGAAATAATTTGCTTGTAAATATCAATGATGTCCATACTTCCCTTATCAGTAGACGTGCAAGAAATATCCCAAGAAAATAGATGAAAACCATGCAAATTCTTCCCCTTGATCCAAAGAAAACCCCTAAGGAGTCTAGTCAACTTAGTATAAGAATTATTAGAAGGGACCCAACAATAGGATTAATAAACATGGGTGGCAACAAGAATATTAGTGCAAACTTGAAATTGCCAACAAGAGAAAGGGATTGCGAGGCCCAACAGGAAATCTTCTTTTAAATTCTGTCAATGATATACTACCAAAGTTCAAAATGGGAGTTGTCAAAAGTAAAGGGATTCCTAATAACTTAAAAAACTCACCCCTTTTAAGCCAATACCATGAAAAATTTCTAATCTAAGCAAGCACAGAAGAAGAAGCAAGGCAAAAACAAAGAGACTTAGACCATTGGATGTTGGATCCCAAGGCCTTACAAAAAGTGTCCAAACAAACCAAAGTAGTTGAAATTGAAACCTCATCCTCATTGATAGTGAGAAAATAATCATCTACAAAGTTCCCATTAATAAGTTGGGTGGACATGTCAAGTAAAAGAATACCTTTTATCAACCCCTTAGATGCTTGATTGGCAAGAAGATAACCAAAAGCTTCAACAACAAGGATGTAAAGCGAGGGGGCCAAAGGACATCACTGGAAAATAGAATGAAACAAACCAAAATTATTTTACCTATTTCCATTAATAGTAAGACAAACCGAAGAATCAACAAATAACATACTGATAGTATTGAAAAAAAAGGGGCCGAAGTTAAGAGCTTGGAGCATGACAAGAATGAAATTCCACTCAATAAGATTATAAGCTTTCTCAAAGTCTAGTTTAAGAAAAAGGGGCATTTGGCTAGAGAGATGAGCCTATTCTAAACCTTCCCAGATAGCAATAAGATTATCCAAGATGTAACACCCTTTAATGAAACTTGTATGCTTCAGTTTGATAATCACAAGAAGAATATTGTGAATATGGAGAGCTAAAGCTTTAACCAAAATCTTGTAAGAGAAATTAAGAAAAGTAATAGGTATCCAACTTGTGATAAGATCAGGATTTCCCACTTTAGAAATAAATTTAATATTTCCACGATTGATAATATTGCCTAGAGAATTGTTGGCTAACACTTCATTGTAGACATTGAGCAAATCAGGCCTAGTAAACTTCCAAGTGGCTTTATAAAATTTATAGGTAAACCCATCAATACTAGGGGACTTGTCATCCTACATAGTCATAAGAGCATTATAAAGCTCAACAAGTGAAAGAGGAGCCTCACAAAGAAGTTTGTCATAAGCATACAACTTAGCAGAAACAACATTAAGACATTGCTAGAGCACCATATGATGTTTTAGAGAATCCTTCTATGCTTGAAATATAAGCTTATAATAATCTATAAAGGTCGATGTAATATCAAGGAGAGAAGTTAGCCTATCATGAGAGACTTGAATAGCCTTGATCTGAATATTTGCCTACTTGGAATGAAGAGATTTGAAAAAGGCTTTAGATGGGCGATCACCAATCCTTAGCCAATGTAGATGAGCCTGAATTTAAGCCCCCTGGATTCATATCATTCATGGACTATAAGATGGTGGTGAAGACCAACAAACCTGGTTTGCAACTGCCGATCATACAAATCATTTTTTAGCAATAGTAAATTTTGTTGGTATTCCTTTGTAACAACCAAATGAGTCGGCTTTCTGACATGTGCCACCTATTTTCCAAAATGCCACATGAAAGTAGTAGGGATAATTGCATCATTCCACAAAGAAACCCAACTGATAGAGTGAGGATGCCGAGGTAATAAATTATAGATTCTCTCAATCACAACAATCGTGCTAGGGTGTTGCAATAAAGAAGTATTTAAAATAAATTGATTACATGAAAAAATAAATTGGTGACCACTCGACTCAATTTGAAAAGAAATCATAAAATTATTTGATAGTAAGAATTGATCTTAGACGGTCGAACATTTTATAGAGTTGGATTTTACTTGCGATCGAGCTCTGGCAATTTGGCGGGAAACCTTTTGAACTATCGGAGGCCAAAGATCCAGGGTTCTGGTAGACGGCTCCTACCAGTGTCTCAGTTGGTTTGATTCTGTTCCCCTCTGTTGGCTTATTCGTTGCCCCGGGAGGGCCCTATGGGGTCTCCTCCAGGTTCTTTAGATGGGAAGAAGAGCTCTTATGCTGAGATTCTAAAGGAGAACTTTGTGTCTTCTTTCGATGAAGCCCAGCGGGGTGCCTACCATGCGCTTCTCAAGAATGTTGGCAAGGGTTCTTCTGCAAACAGAGTTAATGGATGTCTCCCGCAATCTGCATCCAGACCTAAGATAGTCATAGAACCAAATATGGTTGAGGACACGATCACCTACCGTGCTAACCATGACTTGATCTGCAAATTCATGGGTATTCGACCCACGTTGCACTTTCTCGCACACCCGGGTTAGACAGAACCGGGAACCTATCGGTGAGTATTCCTTATGGCCTATAAGCAATGGGTATTTCATTATTAGTTTCTCTTCTTTAGTAGATAGAAACAGAGATTTTGAATCTGAGAAGAGGACCCACGGCCCGACAGGGTTATTTGTCCAACTGTGGAGAGTGGGTTTCGATCCTCGCATTGAGCCCACGACTATTCCAGTGTGGATACGACTATATGCTCTCCCGATGGAGTTTTGGGCCGAGCAGATTCTTGAGATGATTGGTAATTCTCTAGGTAGATTTTTGGGAGTTTCCAAAGATACCATAGAGGGAAACACTGTTGTCTTTGCCAGAATTTGTGTTGAAATGGACATCAGCCAGCCACTACCAGCTGAGGTGGAACTGGAGTTAGCAGGACAATCTTGGATACAGTAGTTAGACTACGAAGCTCTTCCCTTTAGATGCAGGGTCTGCCATAAGCATGGTCATTTGGCTAGGTTTTGTCCGAATACCTTGAGCACAAAAGTGGAGGCCCCACTTGGAACCTCAAATAGCCCCAGATAGGGTAAGTTTACCCCGGTCAAATAATCACAAAACACCCCCCAAGGTTCTGAAGGCCAGAAATATGGCTTTGAACAGTAAAAACGAAGGAGAAACAAAAAGAGAAATGGCAAGGACCAAGCTCCTCCCAAGACAACTAACCGGTATGAAATCTTTAAATCCCTTGTGGATCAGGAAGATCAAATCATGGAAGGCGTGGATGGGAATACTGAGGCTATTAACATCCACTCTCACGCTTCCCCCTCCTCAACTCCTATCCTCGAGTAGGTGACTGAACCCTCTGAGAGTTTGTAGACAGAGAACCTAGGGGCATTGGTAATTCATTCCTCAACCCAGTCAGCTACTAAGGATGTCATCATGGGAAATACAAAAAATATTAGAGAAAGGCCAGCCCTGGGGATTACGCAGGTGGAAAAACGGTCCAAGAATAACAATTCTCAAGGAGCAGGTAGGAAGTCTAACAGGGACCTAATAGCAACGCAAGGAGACAAGTTGGTCACTGATGGATCGATGAGAACAATAGATTCATATTGCTCTCAAGGTTTCCAATTATTATTCAATCTTGGAATGTTAGGGGTTTAAACAGCAGAACCCATCAATCTGCTGTTCAAAGACTCATAGGGAAGGGTAAAATAGACTTTTTGCTCCTTCAGGAGACAAAAATGTCTTTAGATCTGATGTGTAGAACAGCTAGTAAAATTTGGAGGGGAGCTGGATATATGGATGTGGCAGCTCAAGGTGCATCAGGAGGAATTGTTACTTTTTGGAACCACTTGGAATGGTCTGCTCTAGAACACATAGCTTGGAGGGGTGTTCTCACATCTCTTTTTAGGAATAATATCACAGCTGAGCAAGTTTTAATTACAAATTTTTATGGGGCTCAAAGCCTTGATGGCCAAAGGCTACAATGGAAAGCAGTTCACAACATGAGGTCCTTAAGACAAGCTTTTGACTGGATCATTGCTGGAGATTTTAACGCCAAATTATCTGCTCGGGAGCAGGAGGGTGGCTCCCCTGTTTTGGACCCGGGGATCGGCTTCTGATTGCCCAGGTGCAGGCTTTTCACCTAGTTGATTTTCAAGGGCCTGGATCCTTTTTTACTTGGACTAATAAATGGAGGGATCCACACTGTTGCAAGGTAAAATTGGATCGCTTCCTAGTCTCAGAGGAGGCTTTTGTTAAATGGAATGTGCAATTACAGATTTTGGACGGCCCTATTTTCGATCACTCTCCCATCATGCTGATGGGTGGGACTAAGACAGGGCAGTTCCACAAACCTTTTAGATTTGAGAAATTCTGGCTCCAGAAGGAGGACCTTCACGAGTTATTTTTGCAATGGTGGGAAGAAGGTCATCCTCCTTTTGGGACTGCGATGTTTAAATTTCACAAACAGCTTCTTTTTGTCAAAATTAAACTAAAACAGTGGAGGCATGCCAATAAATCGAATTTCCAATTGCAAAGAGCTCCCTTGTTGGCCCTTTGGGAGGAGGTGCAGAAACAATTTAGGGAAGGTTTAATTTCTGAACAGCTCAAAACTGAAGATGATGACTTGCGTAAAGCTGTAGAGGCCATTGATAACCAAGAGGAAATTTTTTGGAGGCAGCGGGCTAGAAATTCTTGGCTATTGGAAGGAGACAGAAACACTAAATTTTTTCATCGTTCAGCATGTGCTAGAAGACAGATGAATAATATGGCAGTTTTAAAAGATGAAAATGGGCACTCCTTTGATACTCTTCCAGGCATGCACTCCCATTCAGTGGATTACTTCTCCAAGATTTTTGTAGAAAATAGGGACCAAGATGTGGGGGCTCAAAATGAAGTTCTTGCTGTTATTCCCTCTATTATCACTCCAGCTGAAAAAAAGGCTCTCCTCAGACCTATTGACCGGGATGAATTGAAAAATGTGGTCTTTGGAATGAGCACAGGCAAATCTCCAGGTCCAGATGGTTTTCCTATTGATTTTTTTCAGGCCTTATGGGATATCTTGGAGGAAGATGTTTTGGTTGTTATTGAGGAATCTAGATCTAATAAGAGAATGCTCAAGGCTCTAAATCACACCTTCATCACGTTAATTCCAAAGTGGAAGGAAGGAGTTCACATTTCTGACTTCAGGCCCATTGCCTTATGCAATGTGATTTATAAAATTATCACAAAAATTATAGCTGAACGTCTTAAACCTCTCCTCCACAACATCATTTCCTCAGAACAGGGGGGTTTTGTTGAGGGTAGACAGATTTTGGATGGAGTGGTTCTTGCTCAAGAGGCTATTCACTCAATGCAAACTTCTGGTAACAAAGGAATGTTCATCAAACTGGATATGTCTAAGGCTTATAATCGAGTGGAATGGGGTTTCCTGTCAAGGATGCTGGCTGCCTTTGGATTTTCCTAGGAATGGATAGACTGGATTATGAGCTGTGTTTCCATGCCTTCTTACTCGGTTCTCATCAAGGGGATTCCATCCCCCCCCTTTGGAGCCTCTCGTGGTCTTCGACAAGGGGACCCTTTCTTGCCTTATCTATTCCTTATCTTAGCTGAGGGATTAGGTCGGCTCTTCATGCGAAGAAGACTTCAAGGCATGATATCAGGTATCAAGGTTGGTGAAGAAGTCTTGACTCATTTACAATTTGTGGATGACACTGGCTTGGTTGGAGTGGCCAGTCTCAGGGAATCCAGGGAAATCAGAGACTCTCTTTCTGTTTACCTTAGGGCCTCTAATCAAGTTATTAATGACAAAAAATCTAAAGTGGTCTTTTTCAACCTCGACCAAAGGTTGCAGGACATAATTTTAGAGATTTTGGGTTTCACTAGAGCTTCTCTTCCTATAGTCTACTTGGGAGTTCCTTTGCACTACAAGAAATTGAAAAAGGATATTTGGAAAGATCTTTTGGATGGCATCAAAGATAGAATGAACCATTGGTCTCACAAATGGTTAAGCTACGGTGGCCGTTTAACTTTCTTACAATCAGTAATTCAGGCCATGCCTATCTATAAATTTTCAATCTTGGCTGCCCCACTTTCTATTTGGAAAGAGTTGGACAAACTGGCTAGACGATTCTTATGGGAAGGAGCAAAAGGTGGTAGGAAATGGGCCTTGGTTGGCTGGAATAAAGTCACTCAGCCTAAAGAAAAAGGAGGACTGGGTCTGAGAAGCTCTAAACTCAACAACAGAGCCTTAGTGGGTAAATTGTATTGGAGATGGATCTCTCAGCCATCTTCTTTATTCAGTAGAATCTTGACCAGCAAATATTTGGGTAGAGTCCATCCCTCTAAAGTTTGTCGTTTCCCTCTGGATGGCAACGGTTCCCTTGTTTGGCAAGCTCTTAAGTTGGGTTCTCAAATTATTAAATACCAATTGTTCTGGAAAGTGGGGAGAGGGGACAAAGCTCACTTCTGGACTGACTCTTGGGACCAGTTTCCACCCATCATTGCTGAGCATCCTGAGCTGCTTCCAATTAAAACTGCCATAGAATCCAAGGGTTGGGTTACTATTGAGAACTATTTCCTCACTAGTCAATTGGGGGAGTTCAAATTCAAGAAATTTAAGCGTCTTGAGGAGTGGCTCCGTAACTATCCCTCCGAGCCGGCAACCATTCTCTCCACCATCTTGATCGCTAGATTTCTCACGGGCGAGACGAAGAGGACGAATTAGCTTGGGGTCATGGGAATCTTGGATTTTATTCCCGTGAAGGATGGTTATGATCGGATTCTCCCAGAACCTCCTCCACATTTTTTCTCGGTTCATGACTCGGAAGAAAATCTGCATTCCAAGTGCTTGGCTGAAAGTGAACTTCTTTTCCTGGCAACTTATGCATAATGGCATTCTCACCTATGATAATCTCAAAATCGGAGGAATTAATGGTCCTTCTCGGTGTATTTTGTGTCTTAAGCATGAAGAGACTCGCGACCATTTAATGTTCGAGTGTTATTTCATAGGTCAGATTTGGCATCGTTGGTTTTCTAATTTCAAACTTAAGAGTAATGGTGCTCTGACTCGAAATAATATTTGGCAAAGATGGAAGAAAGCTAGATTTAAATCAAAAGCCCTCCGATTGGGGTGGGAGCTTGGTCTTCTCTTCATCTGGTGGCAAGTGTGGTTGGAAATAAACGCCCGTCTCTTCCGAGAAACCTTCTCCTCCCTTGATGGTGTTTGGCAGGTTATCTGGAGCAAAGTCACTGAGACGGTTGCATTACATGCTTCAGAAGATATTATGGGTGAGCTGGATCCTCAGGAAGAGAGAGTTGTGGCTCAAGGTAGAGAAAAAGTGGCTAGTTGGAAACCCCCTCCAGTTGGCTGGATTAAAATTAACATGGACGGAGCTGCAAAGGGAAATCCGAGAAATGCTAGAATCGGTGTTGTGTGCCGTGACCACACTGGAACTGTGCTTTACTGGGAGTTGCAGGGCCTGGGAAGAGCCACCAATAATGAAGCCGAAGCTTTTGCCATCAAAGTTGCTTCCTTTTGGGCTGTCACTCAGGGATGTAGAAAGATTATCTTGGAGACCGATTCTCAAATTCTGGTTGGTGCGCTTGATTGTTTGAGAAATTTTACTCTGAAAGCATGGAAGATTCAGATCTTAGTCTCTCAAATCAAAGTCCTTTGGAGGGAATTAGAGGATGTGATCCCTATCCATGTGAATCGGGACTCAAATTTTGCGGCTGATTTCCTCGCCAAGATGGGTGCGAAGAAGGAGGTTGGAGTTCAGCTACACAGTAATATGCCTGTGGAAGATCCGGTGATTCGACAAGGGCTTGCTAACTTTTTGAGAAAATGAGACACTTCTGTGTTAAGGGAGTTTTTCGTCGCGTTTTCGCGACCTTCTGTGATGTCGCGACCCTGGGTGGCAACCTGTCGCGATATCGCGACAGGTTCCGTCGCCACAGCCTTTGGAGACTTCCTGTCGCGATATCGCGACATATCGAGCCGATGCGCTCTTTGGCTAGTTGTTGTCGCGATATCACGACCGATTTTGTGGTTGCAACTAATGGTTGGAAGATGTCTATTTTTTGCGATATGTTATGTCGCTGGGACCTTTGGCTCGAAATTGCTACATTTTCACGTCATTTTGGCTGTAGGGGCATCACAGAGGACAACAGTAGTGATTTTGAGACTTTTTTGAAGATTGGTCATCAAGTGGTCAACCTGTCGAGTTTTCGCGACACTTGGGATGTTTTGATGCAGAAAGGTCTTTTTGTCGCGATTTCGCGACACTTATGGCCCAATGGTGGCAAGTGGCAAATGTGTCGCGATATCGCGACAATTCTGAGTGCTGACCGCTTTGTGAGGTTTTTGTCACGATATCGCGACTTTTTTTGTGGTCGATGGTTGTTGGCTTTGGTTGTCGCGAAATCGCGACATGTCGCGAAATCGCGACATGTCGCCAAATCGCGACACTTTTGGCGTAAAGGTGACAATTGGAGGATGCGTCGCGATATCACGACAATTATGAGGACTGACTGCTTTGAGATGTTTTCGTCGCAATATCGCGACATATTTTGTGGTTGGGGGCCGCTGGATTTGGTTGTCGCGAAATCGCGACATGTCGCGAAATCGCGACACTTCTGGCGCAATGGTGGCTATTGGATTTTGTGTCGCGATATCGGGACAATTTTATGGACTGTCTACTCTGTAAGGTTTTCGTCGCGATATCGCGACATCTTTTGCGGTTGGGGGCTGCTGGCTTCGTCCGTCGCGATTTCGCGACACGTCACAATTTCGCGACCTGTGGCGCGGTTATGGCCTCGGTCGGCTTGACTGCCACGATTTCGCGACATGTCACAATTTCGTGCCTTGCCTTCTTCTTGTGCTTTGGGTTGGGTTGTGCTCCCCTCTCGCTCTTTGCTGAGGTTTCTTGTCTATGGGTTCCTGTTAGGGATGTTCTGGCTCCCTCTTGTATATGCTCGTTGTTTTAATTCAAGATTTTCAATTTTTTCAAAAAAAAAGAAATGATCTTAGACCCTCACAATATTATTATTTATGGAGGAGAATAAAAACATTGTTTCTCTGACATCATAACTCGATCAAGGTACTTGTAGACTTTATCATTACCCGCTTAAAAATTGGACCACATGAACCAGGGTGGATGTGTACAATTGTGCCAGAAAAAAGGGGATAAAAAAGATCATTTAAGAAAAAACTAGACCTCACGCTCTCCAACACACCAGCACATCGGGAGGCAACCAATTTTATCTTCAACATGCTCAAACATATTAAAATCACCAGAAAAAACCAATACACTATTGGTAAGTGATCAACCAGGTACCACCAAAGAATAGAGTGAAATTTGGCAATACCCAGGGTGTTCCCATTAATATTCAATAAAATACAAACCACATGATGAGAAGGATCCTCGCAAGACCCAAGTAGCCAATCCTCAATTTTGGAGGAGATAGAAATAGAAGCACCACCCCGAACATCTTCATGGTGAGTAGTGAAATGCATAAAAAACCTGCAATACAGTTGAGGAAAACATCTAACAAAAAACCATAGCTCTTAAATTCTTGTAAACAAATAACATCAACATGGACAATACTTTGTAGAGCAAATCTAACATAAAATTTTCTTGATAACTCTGTAAGTTCTCAAACATTCCATGAAAGGAAATTCATGGAGGAGGAATATCCATGGAGTTATCTCCCGCAGGGCTACTCGCATTATCAACCAACACCGAAGAACTATTAAATATAGAGGTATGAGAAGGTTGAAATAATTCACCAATAATTGAGGGACTTCCCACACTGTCGACAGTCATTGAAGAACTATTAAATGTAAATTTTTGAGAAGGTTAAAATAATTTACCAATAATCGAGGGACTACCCACACTGTCAGCCAACATCGAAAATCTATTACATAAAGAGGTCTAAGAAGGTTTAAATAAGTTACCAATAATCAAAGAATTATGCTTAGCCTCCTGGCTTCCCCTTGACAATGGTGAGCCATCTCAAGATGGACTATGCGAACACCTAGAGGGTGGAGGTACTGACATTGAATTCTCAATAGGCAGAGCCTAAGGATCCAAAATAGGATGAACAGGAACAAAAAGAGGCTGAGATGGTAACTTTATAACCTTATCTCCATTAGAAAGCATCGAATTAGGGTTGGTCACACCCTTCTTATTAGAAATAGTGATCCAATCACCCTCAACAAAGGGTTTGGGAGGTGTAGGTACAGTTTGAGGAGCAGGGGAAACCACTAGAGATTTTTGAGCAACCAATGAATAGTCCTTGATACAATGCATGGTGGATTGGTACTGAAAACAAGTATTATGCAAATTAAAGTAAACAATTTTTTTGCATAAAATGCTCTGTACCAAACTGAATTTCCACAAATTCTTTGATATCCTATAGGAGGTCAACCTCAACATAAAATATTTTATTGGGTCATGTTGAGAATAACCACTCTTCTTCCCAACAGATCACCCAACTAATGGGTTTAACAATATCAATAATAAACACCCATAAGAAAAGTGAGAGACCAAGGAGTTCAAGCCAAACCGACACTTTCAAGGCAACTTACTCCAAAACTTAGAAAGGAGTCCAAGGAGAAAGGACCATCAAAGTATTACGAAGAAACCATCAATTTGACTTAACAACCACAGTTTGCACTTGCAAGGGTTCTTTAAAGGAGAGCAAAAGATAACCTTTAGTAAGATTGTGGATACTCGCACCCACAACGCCATAAGATTCCTAGTGAAGTTTTAGCCAATTTTGAAGATATTCTTATGGTGGGATTTGACCAACAAAATAAGCTATAAGAAAATGATTCTCATACCATTTTACAACTAGAGAAATAACATCAAGAGAGATCGCAACATCTGGAGAAGAATCATTACCTCATCCACCACTTTTGAAATAAACCTTTGAGCTCGCTTTGATGCCATGCATTCCACTATCTGTAACAACCGTTACGTCTATGGATGGTGAAGCCATAAAAAAGGGGAGTAACTAACTTTGATGTGGTTCCAAAAAGTATCCAATGGATTCGGTAGTCTAAAATTACGAGTTATCCCAAGATTCTAGTTCCACTCCTAGATCATGTAGAGGATTTATTAGCTATTATAGAAGACATGGATACTTAGCAAAGTAAATTAAGTAAATCGAAGTAATTTGGACTTTAATATCAAGCAATGATGAAATCCCATCTTAATAAAAATCTTAAAGTTCATAATTTCTAATCAACTACTTATTGATTTTGATGCACTTCTTTTTATGATTTCATATAAAGTTGCCTAATATAACATTGAATGCACTTCAAATAACGAATCCAAGTTCAAATGAATGATAAATTGTAATATACCTAATAATAGTGTAGACCATCTTGATTGAATCAGTCAACACTCAAAACCTTGGCTAAATGCTTCTATATAGTAAAAAAGCTAATATATAACAATGTAGGATGAAGCAACAAAGAGCTATCTATGATTTCTATCTAGAACCCCAATAGGGCCTTTAGAATGAACTTCAAAGCAGCATATTTCTCTTTGAGCCATGTTTAATAAATATTTATACTACTAATTCAAAGATAAATTTTTGCATAACCAGGCCAAAATAGATAATAAATAAAGATAGCTTGTTAAAAAATCCAATTCAACAATATAAGATTATCCAAATTTGATAGGAATTACCAAGTGAATTATTAATATTCTTTCCAGCAAAGGTAAGAACACACATGCACGCACAGGCATATCCCCGCACAGGCACACATATTCTATCTAAATACAAATGACAGTAATAATCAACCCTAGAATTATATATTTAGCACATACTCATTGAAGTAGTCTCTAAATAAAAAAGTCGAAGATTTGTACAAACCAAACACCAGATATATGATATTCCCTATAAAAAAAATGTATCTTTTGATTCTTGGTAGAATTGAAATGTTAAATACCTCATCATAAACATTTTCACGAATGCAAATGGATCTTTTCAGAACTAGAAAAAACCATCCAATTCAAACAAACATAGAAGAAAATCATTGGTCCACTTCATTCATATAGAAGGCATTCAAAATACTGATAATATAATGGTCATAGGTAATTATAGGCAATTAGTTTTCAATCCTCAAACTAAAAATGCCATCATCAAAAATTTGAATATCTTATATCAATCAATGATTTAATTATCATCAAAAATTTATATTAACAACCCATTGTTGTTCACCGTTGTTCACACAAAAAATTGCATCATCAAGTTAACATGCTAGAGTACCTGGAACAATCAGCTATAAGACCTTATATGAACTAGTAGGATAAAAACTTATTGCACATGATTTCTCATATTTGAAGGATTCCAATGCAACCCCACCACTCCATAGATAGACAATGGTTGATCAAGATGTTTTTGTCCTAGTGTCCTTTTCAGGTTGCTTTTCCTAATTAAAAGAAAGGTAAACCATTGTCCCAATTTAGTAAAAAAGTTACAAACAATGTGGCATCTTATTATTACTGTATTATACATCTATAAATCATTCCCATAAAAAAAGAGCACAAAGTGCATGCCTGAGATAATTAAATCCATATTGATTTGGATGATAATAAAATTTGATCACAAATATAGACAACTGGATTATAAGATGAAGCAAAAAACTTCATAAATAATAATTTATTCAAAAATTATCAATGAAACCAAATACGAATTAACCTACAACAACCACTTAGAGAGGGTAAAGTCTCATAGCCACTAAGAGAGGGCAGAGTCTCTTGAAAAGATACACAATAGGAAATATTATTTTATGATGAAATAAATTAAATAAATCTATTCCTATATATAAATGAATTTGATGAAAAATAATTCAATTGGAAATATAGCCGACTATGCTATATTGATGTTGTAACATGGCTCCCCCCTCATAAATATTTATCCTCAAAGTTGGAAAATACTAGAAAATACTCTCTGACTCCCATGTAGCATCTTCTTTTGGAAAGTCCTACCACTTAATAAAGAACTCTTGAATTTGGTGTGATCAAATATGGTGTACTCTGGTTCACATTATTGCTTCAAGCTGAAGAGTTACTTGACCTTCTTCATCTAGTAATGGAAGCTCTATCTAGGATTGCACCTTATGGAAAATCACTTATTTGCGACAAGATACATGAAAAACGGATGTATACGAGAAGAGGGTGGAAGCTCCAATTGATATGCGACTTCACCAATGTGATGAACTATTTTGTAGGGCTCATAAAATCGAGGAGCCAAATTCTGATTAGACTTGATATTCAAGGATAGCTGCTTATAAGGTTGCAAATGCAAAAAGACCATATCTCCTACTTTGAATTGTCATTTCGAACGATGTAAGTCTTATTGTTGCTTCATATTATTCTGTGCCTGTGTCAAATTATCTTTAAGAATTTTAAGCATTGTATGACATTGTTGTAACAAGTCCTCTATCCGAGCTACTTTGTAAGATCTTGGAACATAGTCTGTGATTACTGGAGGCTTTTGACCATACAAAGCTTCAAATGGAGACATATTGAGGTAAAAATGGTAAGAAGTATTATACCACCATTCCACTAATGAAAGCCATTGAATCCGGTGATACTGCTTATCTTGAGTAAAGCAACAAAGGTAAGTACCCAAACATTTGTTAACTATTTGTGTTTGACCATTCGACTAGGGGTGATATGAGGAAGACATATTCAACTTGGTGCAACTAATACAAAACAGTTATTTCCAAAAGTTGATAGTGAAAATAGGATAATGATCACTCACAATAGTTTTGGGTATACCATGTAACTTGAAAATGGAGTCATGAAATACCTGGGCTACTTTAATTGCTAAGTAGGGAAGTTGTAATACACAAAAATAAACATATTTGAAAAGACAATCCATGCCCACAAAAATCACAGTTTTACCCTCTGATTTGGGAAGACCCTCAATGAGATCTATGGATATGTGCTCCCATTGGCATTCCAAGATAGGTAAGGATTGTAGTAGTCTTGGAGATTTAATTTTTTCACCTTTGTTATGTTGACATACCTCACATTCAACCACAAATGTATTGACATCAAATTTTAAGCCTTTCCAAGAAAATGATTGTTTCACTCATTGGTATGTTTTCAAGAATCCAGAGTGTCCTGCTAGAGGGGATGCATGCAATTCTTGGAGAATCATATATTTAATAGTGGAACCCTGTGGAAGATGGATGTGATCTTTCACACCATTTGAATATGAGAAGTAAGGATGTAGAGATGATCATATTTTCATATCTTGAATAATTTGAGCAGATTCGAAATCAACCAACCATTCTTCTTGAATTTGAGACAACCATTGGGGATAAGGACTCAAAATGGACTTGTAGATCACCTCATCCTCGTATTTTTGATACAAGGCATCAACTACCACATTTTCTTTACCTTTCTTATACTCAATGACGAAATCATACCCGAATAGTTTGGTCATCCACTTATTTTGTTCAGGACATGAAAGACATTCTATGAAATGTTGAAGGCTACTATGGTCAATCTTAATGATGAAACAACTACTTAGTAAATAATACCTATATTTCTCAATGGCGTGTAAAATAGCTAGCATTTACTTCTCATAATTAGATCGCCCCAACTTATTTCCTAAAAGTTGCTTTCTTTCAAAATCCAATGGATGACCTTATTGCATTAAAAAAATGCCAATACCTGTACCAGAAGCGTCACACTCAATGACGAAAGGCTTGTTAAAATCAAGAGTAGCCAACACTAGAGTGGAACATTTAGCTTCTTTGAGTGTTTGAAATTTCTAAGAAGCTGCTTCGTTTCAAATAAAAGCATCCTTTTTGGTAAGTATCTTGAGAGGTGCTGCAATCTTACTAGAGTTGCAGACAAATTTGCGGTAGTATCCTATAAGTCCTAGAAATCCTGAATGTTTTTGAGGAATTTTGGTAAAGGCCAATCTTGAATAGCTTTGATTTTATGGGGATCTACTTTGAATCCTTCATGAGATACGATATGCCCCAAATATTTGACTTCTTGGACCCCAAAGGCACATTTGGATCTTTTAACAAAGAGTTTTCCCTTTTGTAATAGATTAAGGACTTTGTCAACATGAACTAGGTGATCCTTCCAAGATTTGCTATAAATTAGGATATCATCAAAGAAAACTAGGACAAACTTATGAATATATGGCCTAAAGACATGGCTCATGAGGTTTTGAAAGGTTGATGGAGCATTAGTAAGATTGAAAGACATGACTAGGAATTCATAATGACCTTCATGAGTTCGAAAAGTAGTTTTAGATATATCATCTTCTATAACCCTAATTTGGTGAAAACCCAAGCGAATGTCAAGTTTAGTGAAATAACTAACACCATGTAATTCATCTAATAATTCATCAATGACAGGGATAGGAAAATTATCTTTGATGGTGATATTTTTGAGAGGATGAAAATTGGGACACATGCACCATGAAGTATCATTACGATGTACCATCACTACTATAGATGAGTAAGGACTGATGCTAGGATGAATGATTCCATGTTCCAACATTTCTTGGACTAGCTTCTCTATTTTTGACTTTTGAGGTTGTGGATAGCAATAAGGATGAAAATTAGAAGGAAGACTTCTAGGAATGAGATGTATGGCATGGTCATGTGATAGTTTAGGAGGTAGACCCCTTGGTTCACTGAAGACTTATTCATAATTATCCACAATATTTTGAAGATCCTTTGAGAGTGTTGCAGAAGTATCCAAGGATTGAGCTTGGATGGAATTTATTTGAGCTATAAAACCATAACCTCCTTTTTTTAGTAACTTATCCATGCAATGTGAACTCACAACCTTGGAAGGTGGAAATTGAATTCCTTGAAGACATGATTTTTCCATTTTCTTTCCATTTGATGTATAATTTTTGTAGACTAAGAGTAATATTGCCAAGTTGAGATAGTCATTCTACATCGAAAATGACATCGAAGCTCCCTAGGTTCATAACAAAGAGAGTTCCTCGTCAATTATAATTCCCCATTTGTATAGAAGTCGGAGATGCTCAACCAACACATTGAGCATTACCTTCATTTGCAATCAATACTTGAAACTTATCTTGATTGGAAGTATTCATATACAAGTTCAAGGATTTGGTAGTTTTGAAATCAATAAAGTTATGTGTACTACCTGAATCGATCAACACATTAACACGTTTGTTATTAACCATATGATGAGCTTGTAAACCCATAAGTGCATGAACCGAAAGAACAATAGTATCTTCTTATTGTGTTACTTCATTTATATTTGTTGGTTGTTTTGGATTTGTGAGTGGCTTTGATTGAGGTAAATTTTATTGGTCATTAGTATCACATTCCATGAGAAATGTTTGACATACTACCTTGATCTCTTGGATGATAAGAATGACATTTAAAGAAAAAAAATCTAGAGGAACAATGATTATTGCAATAAGGATGACAAAAGTTAGAATCACGTTTATAGGGCACAACATCTTGGAGCTTATTTTTGACTACTTGAGCTATATGTGTGGCATCATCAAGAGTACATGGATCATGCATGTTGACTTCTTTTCAAATTTTATCCTTGAGACCATGACAAAAAGTGGATATCACCATGGCTGAACTCAATTCATGTGTATAGGTGAGAAGACTTGTGAACTCAACAACAAAGTCTTCTACGGAACCTGTTTGCTTGAGTTCCATGAGGCAAACCACGTATGATGAGGAAAAGCCTTTATAAAATATTTTAAGGAATAGTTCCCTAAATTTAGACCACATAAGAGAGCAGGTATGTTGACGGAGCTGCCATAACAACCATTGATAGGCCTGGGTACCCAGTTTACAAGATGCATACGTGACATGACTTGTTTTTGGTATATGGTATAGACAAAAAATACCATCCATTTTGGCTAACCATCCTCTAGGATCATATCCTTCAAAAGTGGGCATGTTAGTGCGAGGAACTATAACATCATGAGGTCATTCTAAGAATTTGGGGGCATCGCCTGCTGAAGGATCGATATCGAAAGCAGGTTTTGGAAATTCGAGTGGTTGATGAACATTTAAAGGTTTTGGGTTGACGATATCTTGAGATGCTTGATTATCGGAAGGGAGAAGTTTAACAATCAAGTCCTAAAGTAGTTGTAGCATAGAAAGTATATTAGCAAAATATGATTGTTGTTGTGAGAGACATTGACGCACATCGGAATCAACACTATTGGGAATTTTAGAGATGATGTCTTTGGTAGGCGGAGGGTTATTGTGGTCTGGTGTAGGAGTGGAATGATTAAGATTTGGAGATGAAGAATTAGACTTAGTAGCTGAAGCCATGGACCAGTGGTTTGGGTCAAAGCTATTAATTCTAAAGAGAGAATTATACTGCATACCTTGATTCTGAGGCTATTGTTTCTTCGTATCCATGCGTTGTAATATTCCATTTGCTCCTCTATTACACTTGTTTGGTGTAGTTGGATCACTCATGCAATTTATGGCATGCAATTTATGGTAACCAGAAATTGAATGGTTCACCTTTTGATTTTTGTTCGATTCAAACTGCAACAATCACTTAATCGATTCACAGTGCAACGATAACTTGTTCGATTCAAACTGCAATGATCTCACTTGACCGAATCAAAATGCAATGATAACTTGTT
The DNA here is from genome assembly GCA_028583015.1 of Wollemia nobilis. Lineage (NCBI taxonomy): Eukaryota > Viridiplantae > Streptophyta > Pinopsida > Araucariales > Araucariaceae > Wollemia > Wollemia nobilis. Next base: position 12,649,562 of record JAQPPZ010000733.1, read on the forward strand.
CGATTCAACTTCAACGGACACTTGTACGAAGCAAACTTCAACGGTGACTGTTGTACGAATCAAACTTCAACGGTTAACCAAATCAAAATAAACTTCAACGATGACCGTTGTACAAATCAAAATTCAATAGTTAACCGAAAAAATTGTACGGTTAAACCAAAACAAACTTCACCGGTCACTATCCGATTCAACTGCAACGGTTACACAAATTTCAACAAAGACATCAAAAGCTATGTGAATGAAAAATTTAGAAGTGGAATGTAGAAAAATGCAAGTAGGAAAAGACAATATTATATTGCAAAGTTTAACCCAACATATGATCACAAGGAAAAAACATATATAGACGCTAAAATCAAGTGGAAGGAAAAAATCCTCATTGCTCAGATAAGGACTAGCTCTCATAGGCTTAGATGTGAAATAGGGAGATGGACAACACCCAAAGAACAATGGGAAAAATTGATATGTACTTTATGCAGCACAGGGGTAGTAGAGACAGAGGAACACTTCATCTATAAGTGCCCGAGTTTTTCAGACATCCGTGGCAAATACAAAGAAACACTTAAATAGATCTATGACAGAGTTATTTGAAGATAGTAAAATAAAAAAAGTTGGGAAATTGCTAAATCAACAGGAGAAGGAACAACCTTCTCAAATATATTAAAGATCATATGATATGATTTGAGCAGTTGTACTTCCATATTTGAGGTCCCATAGATCATATTTGGGTCTCGCTCTCAACTATATTAAAGATCATATGACATGATTTGAGCAGTTGTACTTCCATATTTGAGTCTCGCTCTCAAATATATTAAAGATCATATGATATGATTTGAGAAGTTGTACTTCCATATTTGAGACCTAAAAGTACTTCCATATTTGAGATCATATTTAGGTCTCGCTCTCAAATATATTAAAGATTATATGATATGATTTGAGCCGTTGTACTTCCATATTTAGACCATATTTAAGTCTTGAGCAGTTATACTTCCATCTTTGAGATGAACGAGACCCAAATATATAAAAGATTATATGATATGATTTGAGCCATTGTACTTCCATATTTAGACCATATTTAAGTCTTGAGCAGTTATACTTCCATCTTTGAGATGAACGAGACCTTGAGCAGTTATACTTCCATCTTTGAGATGAACGAGACCTAAAGATTATATGATATGATTTGAGCTGTTGTACTTCCATATTTAGGTCTTGAGATGGGCGAGACCCAATATTTGAGGTCGGGACGTAATTTTCATTTCATTTCACAATGGTCACTGTCTCACAACGTCGTTCAACGGAATAACCTCTGCGCCCAACTCTGACGCGGCCATGTGAACACTATTCTATCGGCGTTTTGATGGCTATAACGCACTGGATGCCCTCTACACGGAATATGTAGGATTTATATCCCTAAAGAAAAATAAAACCAAGTCGTCAACTACCGCTGAAAACGTTGAAATTTGCACCGAAAACTGGAATTACTTGCCGAAAATACGTCGAAAATTGCCCGGAGAATTCGTACATGAGTTTATAAACGTATCGGAATCGTATCGGAATCGTGATTTTATGACGGGAAGTTACCGGATAAATAACAGAATCGTCGAAAAATGTTAACCTGGTACTTGTCCACCTTTGATTGAATGGCTGATGCTCCTAATTTTTTGAAAAAACACTGCTATATGGCGTACCTTACGAACTGATTTAATATTTTCCAAACTTTGGTGACTCAGATTCGCTCTGCCGTTAGTGGCGTGAATCAGGAGGAACGGAGAAGTAATGGTGCTCTGCCAAATGGTCCACTATCGGGAACGGCCAATACGCGTTGGAGTATTTTGGAGTATTGAGAACGTCCCTGGATTGCCCAGATCGACGTCGATTTTAGCTAAACGTCACCAGAATTTCTAAGTGTCGCAAGTGACTTGGACGATCACCGAAAGTGGCACGTGTAAGAAAGGTCCCTGATAGGCTATGTACACTCGTTTGGTTTAATTATTTTTTATTCTGCTTTTATGATGTTGGAATTATTAAACCACCTTTCACGCCGTTGCAAACGCTTCACCGCGAAGCAGAAAAAATTAGCCTCCTAAAGTTGCTTCGTTGCGAAGTAGTTCAAACTTGCTAGAGGATGCTTCGCTGTGAAGCAGTAAAAACATGCCACTTGAAAATGCTTCGCAACGAAGTAATTCCATTCTGGCAGTTTGTCCATAAAATTTGTGAAGCAACGTTCAGGCACGGAAAACGAGCGCTTGACATCACACATGCGAGTAGGTAGGGTTGTTCGGTGATTGGTTGAAAACCCTCTTCGGCATTTATTTTTGTCAGCCGGTTGGTGAAATTTTTCCCGCCCATTGTCCTCATCTCCCGTCTATAAATACCGGACCTGTTGTCATTTTGTCTAGTGGAAGGAATTACGAGCGCAGAGCAGCAAAAGAAAGGAAAGCAGCAGCAACTTCAGCAGACTTTTGGAGAAGGGAGCAGCAGCCTCCAAGAAATCTCCATCTTGTTTATCCTGCAACCTGGTTGCAGATGTTTGTAACCGCTTCTGAAAAGAAGCCCTGTAATCCAGCTTTATATGATAAATAAAATCTCTGTATTTTCAATTTGCGTCATTTTAGGTTCTGTTCTCTAAATCTGAGAATTTTTCATCCGAAGACGCACTTCGATTAGACCTTGCCTCAAACACCAATATCCGTGTGCAAATCTCCCATACTTGGAGATTTGTTGTCTACTACTTGAATCTATTCTTCAGCAATATTTCATCCAAAGTTGCACTTCGGGCTTTTGCTGCCCGAAGTGGCAGTTTGGAGCCACTTCACCCAAAGCTGCCAAAGTTGTCTTGAACTTGTGCTTCGCAACTTTCTTAGGCGAAGCTGCCACTTTGCTAGTACTTATTGCGAAGCACCCGCCACCAATTTAAATATCCGAAGCACCCATCACTTCGGCGTTTTATCCCCCGAAGCTTCCACTTCAACAGTTTGTGAAGCGAAGCTCCCTGCATACTGACAATTGCGCAATTCATAATTGTGCGAAGCTTCCGCTGAATTAAAGAATCGCATGAGAATTAATTCCACGATGATTTATTTGATTTAATTCCTTCAAATTGGTATCAGAGCCGTTGTGTCGTGATGCGGAGATTGAAGCATGGCTTTCGAAAACAATTCCCTGCAGTTGCATATCCCGCGATTTAACGACAAGAACTATGATTACTGGAGTATATAAATGAAGATTTTGTTCGGATCTCAGGAGTTGTGGGACTTGGTGGAGAATGGGTACCTGGAACCAACAGATGTAGCAGCACTGACCGCCCTCTCCTAAGCTGACAAAGACCTTCTGAAGGAGAACCGGAAGAAAGATCAAAAAGCCCTGTTCTATATCATGCAAGCGATTGAGGAGACCATCTTCCCGCGGATTGCATCAACCACCAAGGCAAAGCAGGCTTGGGAGATTCTGGCCAGCTCATAGCAGGGCACCAACAAAGTGAAGTTGGTGAAACTGCAGATGCTCAGGAGGGAGTTTGAGAACCTGCAGATGAGTGAGTCAGAAACCATAAGCGATTTTTTCACCTGAACGACAGATGTCATCAACCAGATGCGGTTGAATGGTGAAATTGTGCAGAATCAAAGGATTGTGGGGAAAATTCTGCGAAGTCTGCCAACAAAATTTTATTCTATGGTAATTGCAATAGAGGAATCGAGGGATTTGACAACCCTCTCAGTGGATGAGCTCATGGGTTCCTTGCAGACACATGAGGAGAGGCTGAGTCGTTCAACTCAATCTTCTTTGGAGCAAGCCTTCAAGGCGCAAGTCTCATTTCGAGACAACGACAGACAAGACTCCCACCATGGCGCCTCTAGTTCTCAAGGTGGAAGAGGCAAAGGCAGGCGTGGGAGAGGAAAAAAGCAAGGAGGGAGATCAAACCCTAACGACAGTGAGACCAGCTACAACTTTCATCAGCAAGGAGGAAGAGGCACTGGTAAAAATCAGCAAAGTGGATATCACCAAAAGAAAGACAAATCCAAAGTCCAATGCTATTACTGCAAAAAGTTCGACCATTATATCTCACAGTGCAGAAAGAGGATGGCAAACGAGAATAAGCAGCGAGCCCATTATACAGATGAAGCCGAAAATGTGGCAGGAGGAAATGTGCTGCTGACTTGTAGTATTGAGGAGGAGAGCAGGAAAAATATTTGGTAACTTGACAGTGGGTGCTGCAACCACATGACTGGGAACAGAGAGATGTTCTCACGACTGGATGAAACAGTCCAGTCTGAAGTCAAGATGGGGAACAACAACAAGGTTCCTGTGATGGGGAAAGGTAGAATCCTCATTCGTACTCAGCACGGTGAAGCACGGTGAAAGAAAACAAATTTGTGACGTGTATTATGTACCTGGTTTGAAGCACAACTTGCTGAGTGTTGGACAGCTTGTGCAGAAGTGACAGACTGTGCAGTTCAAAGATGGTGTCTGTACCATCAGAGACAAAGTGCATGGGCAAATGTTTTCGCTACAGATTCATAATGAATCATTAATGTCTCTGAGTGCAGTTGTGAAGGATGCTACCTGGTTGTGGCATCTCAGATTCGGTCACTTGAGTTTTAGTGGCCTGAAGCTATTGCACAAGAAGCAAATGGTGAAGGGTTTACCCCTTATTGAGCAACCAAACCAAGTTTGTGAAGGTTGCTTGATCGGCAAGCAACACAGGAATTCATTCCCTACAGGACAGTCTTGGAGAACATCACAACCATTGGAGCTGGTGCACTCAGACATTTGCGGTCCCATGTAGACCAGCTCATATTCCGACAACAAATATTTCTTGACTTTCATTGATGACTTTAGATGGAAGACATGGGTTTATCCCATTAAGCTGAAGTCAGAAGCATTTGCGAAGTTTAAGGAGTTCAAGGTTCTGGTGGAAAAACAGAGCGGATATCAAGTCAAGACTCTCAGAACTTATGGAGGAGGAGAATACATCTCCAATGAATTCCACAACTTCTGCAAGCATCATGGAATTCGCAAGCAGTTGACTGCCAGATACACACCGCAGCAGAATGGTGTAGCTGAGAGGAAGAATAGGACCATCATGGAGATGGCACATAGCATGTTGAAGGCAAAAAGTTTGCCATATGAGTTCTGGGCAGAAGCTGTAAGTTGTGCAGTTTCTCTGCTGAACCGATGTCCCACCAAGCATGTGAAGGACAAAATTCCAGAGGAAGCCTGGAGCAATCTGAAGCCAAGTGTGGCTCACTTACGTGTTTTTGTGTGCATAGCATATGCACATGTTCCATATGAGAAAAGGCAAAAGCTAGATGACAAAGCTGAAAAATGCATTTTCATAGGGTATAGTGAACAAGCAAAGGCATACAGGCTGTACAATCCGATGACGAAGAAACTTGTCATCAGCCGAGATGTGAAGTTCTTGGAGGATGAAGCCTGGAACTAGAATTCAAAGATTGGTCAGCCTGAGCCAGCAATTATTGAATCTGTAAACTTGGAGGAAGATAGTGTGCAGCCACCTGTACCTTCAAGCAGCAACAGTTGTGCCAGCAGCAGCACAGCCTCATCATCCTGATCGCCTCCACTTGCAAGCAAAATTCCAAACTTGAGGACTCTGACAAAGACTCGAAGCTTGCAAGATATTTATGAGGTAACCCAAAATCTGACAGGTGAAGAATATTTTGATTTTGCCTTCTTTACAGAGTGTGATCCAGTGGAGTTTGAAGAGGCAAGTCAGAATCGCAAATGGGTAAATGCGATGGATGAGGAGATAGCAACCATTGAAAAGAATGAGACATGGCAGCTGACAGATCTTTCAGTAAGAAAGAAGACCATTGGGGTCAAGTGGGTGTATAAAAAAAAGTTTAATGCCCAAGGAGAAGTTGACAGACACAAGGCCAGATTAGTGGCGAAAGGCTACAAGCAGAAGTCAGGAGTTGACTATCATGAGGTGTATGCACCTGTAGCCTGACTTGACACAGTTAGAATGATTCTTGCATTGGCAGCTCAGAAATTCTGGAGTGTGTACCAGATGGATGTCAAGTCTGCTTTCCTAAACGGAGTGTTGGAAGAAGAGGTCTACATAGACCAGCCACCCAGTTATGAAATACAAGGGCAAGAAGACAAGGTCCTAAAGCTGAAGAAGACCCTATATGGGTTGAAGCAAACACCCCGGGCATGGTACAGCCGAATTGACGGCTACTTTCAGGAGAATGGGTTCACTAAATGCCCATATGAGCACACCCTATATCTGAAGATAAACGTAGAGGGTGAGATGATAATCGTCTGCTTGTACGTGGACGATCTGATATATACTGGTAATAGCAACAACCTATTTGAGGAGTTCAGAACAACCATGAAGATCGAGTTTGAAATGACAAACATGGGGCTGATAAAAATTTTTCTTGGCATTGAAGTTGACCATTCAGCAGATGGCATCTTCATTTCTCAGGGAAAGTATGCTAAGGATGTCCTGAAGCGTTTCACTATGGAGGACAGCAAACATGCCATCACCTTGGTTGCCACTGACTTGAAGTTGAGCAAGACTGACAACAACAGAAGCGTTGATCCAACTCTCTATAAAAGGTTAGTTGGAAGATTGATGTACTTGACTACAACCAGGCCAGATCTAATGTTTACTGTGACTTTAATCAGTAGGTTTATGAAGTCACCCAAAGACACTCACTGGCAAGCAGGCAAGAGAATTTTGCGGTATGTCAATGGCACGAGAAACCATGGACTCCACTATGCTAGAGAAGACAAGCTTGAATTGATTGGATACACTGATAGTGATTGGGCTGGTAGCATAGATGATCAGAAGAGCACTTCTGGATATTCCTTCCATTTTGGATCCAGAGTCGTCTCTTAGTCCTCGAAGAAACAACCAATTGTTGCTTTATCTACAACAGAGGCAGAGTATGTTGCTGCCACCTCAGCCGCACTGTCGAGCGATCGGTCGAGAAGAGTTCTGAAAGAACTACATCATCCACCGGAAGCAGCAACAACAATTTTTTGTGACAATAATTCTGCCATCGCCCTCTCGAATAACCCAGTCTTCCATGGCCGGACGAAGCACATAGATATCCGGTATCATTTCATCAAAGCGCTGGTGAAATTCGGCAAAGTACAGTTGCAGTTTTGCAGGTCCAAGGAGCAGCTCGCTGACATCTTCACAAAACCTTTGAAGGAGGAGAACTTCGCCAAGCTGCGGGAAATGTTGGGTGTTAGAATTTGTGAAATCTGGTTTAAAGGAGGGTGTTGGAATTATTAAACCACCTTTCACGCCGTCCGCAAACGCTTCGTCGCAAAGCAGAAAAAATTAGCCTCCTAAAGTTGCTTCGCTGCGAAGTAGTTCAAACCTGCCCTCTGAGGATGCTTCGCTGCGAAGCAGTAAAAACATGCCACTTGAAAATGCTTCGCAGCGAAGTAATTCCATTTCGACAGTTTGCCCATCAAATTTGCGAAGCAACGTCCAGGCACGGGAAACGAGCGCCTGACATCACACATGCGAGTAGGTAGGGTTGTTCGGTGATTGGTTGAAAACCCTCTTCGGCATTTATTTTTGTCAGTCGGTTGGTGAAAGTTTTCCCGCCCATTGTCCTCATCTCCCATCTATAAATACCGGACCTGTTGTCACTTTGTCTAGTGGAAGGAATTACGAGCGCAGAGCAGCAGAAGAGAGGAAAGCAGCAGCAAATTCATCAGACAATCGGAGAAGGGAGTAGCAGCCTCCAAGAAATCTCCATCTTGTTTATCCTGCAACCTGGTTGCAGATGTTTGTAACCGCTTCAGAAAAGAAGCCCTGTAATCCAGTTTTATATGATAAATAAAATCTCTGTATTTTCAATTTGCGTCATTTTAGGTTCAGTTCTCTGAATCTGAGAATTTCTCATCCGAAGACGCACTTCGATTAGACCTTGCCTCAAACACCAATATCCGTGTGCAAATCTCCCATAGTTGGAGATCTGTTGTCTACTGCTTGAATCTATTCTTCGGCAATATTCTGTCCAAAGTTGCACTTTGGGCTTTTGCTGCCCCGAATTGGCAGTTTGGAGCCACTTCGCCCGAAGCTGCCAAAGCTGTCTTGAACTTGTGCTTCACAACTTTCTTAGGCGAAGCTACCACTTCGCCAGTACTTATTGTGAAGGACCTGCCACCAACTTAAATATCCGAAACCCATAACTTCAGCGTTTTATCCCCCGAAGCTTCCACTTCGACGGTTTGTGAAGCGAAGCTCCCTGCATACTGACAACTGCGCAAGTCATAAATGTGCGAAGCTTCCGCTGAATTAAAGAATCGCATGTGAATTAATTCCACGGGGATTTATTTGATTTAATTCCTTCATATGATTGGACGAACGAAATAAAATTTTAACGAAATTTATCGAGTTTGTAATTTAGTAATTGGAAAGTGAGCTCTGCCGTAAGCAATCGTCGGCCCTTTGAATCTTCGCAAGACGTATGCCGGTAATGAGAACTGCAATGCCACAGGTTGAGCGATTAGGGTTTAAGACAAACCTAATTCATACCTTAGGAGAAGGTTTAATTTTCTGCGAAGATTGTGACACGAACTAGTGAAGCCTGAATGCTGTCTGCGTCCTCGCGAATGCCTACGTCTGAACCTTAAGTCTGATTTTGGTAAGACTGTAACAGACTCACTGTAATGGCGAATGTATTATGATGGCGAAAGAAGGGCACCTATCTCACCAATTAAAGCAAAACACTTCGGAAATAATAATTTATTCATAAATTATCAATCAAACCAAATATGAATCAATCTGCAAGAGCCCAGAGCCACTTAGATAGATAGGGCAAAGTCTCGTAGCACTTAGATGATGAAATAAATCAAATAAATCTACTCATATATATATAAATGAATTTGATGAAAAATAATTCAATTGGAAATATAGCGGACCATGCTATATTGGTGTTGTAACATAAGACAATGGAACATACCTGATTTGCTGATTCTTCAAATTGCAAAATTTGCCCAGCTTGTCACATAATATTGCCCTTAGCATGATTGTGAAGGCCTTGTGGATGGTTAAATGCAGCTTTTGTGATATCCCCTTCTGCAAAACCTGGCACTCCATTTTGAGAACCAGCGAACAACTTGATCAAGTTATCTGTTTAAATTGAAACTCAACAGTTACCTTCCATAGTAATCAGGAGAAAGACAATCATACCAAGATATGCTCCAAAGGACACCGTTTCCTGTATATGTATATCCACATTATAGAACATTTAAATTTGGCTTGTTGAGACTCTGAATTGAAAAACATGCCTCGCACTTCATAGAGTTGGTGTCCTATAGCCACAAGCCACATCTGGATACATAAGTCTGCTGATTTTTCCTACTAAATCAAAACCACATTTTCTCTATTTGTATGAACCATCATGTCCCCCAAAATCATCCAACTATTACTTTCATTCACTCATTTAAAAAGTAAAGATAAATGATGTATATGAGGTGGCAAAAGTAAATCCAGGGATAGCCAGTGGTGTGATCTTATTAAGAACCTGGATGGTACAACAAAGATTCAAATATGAATGGGACCTTGGCAACACCACTACCAACCTGGCTAAAGCACATTATCTGTATTGGTGACTCAGAAATCTGCATAAAACATAAATATATTCAAGGGCAACTCTAGACCCAAAATCATATTATTGAAAAGGGTTATAAACAAAATAAAAGTCCTTTGTGATTATTTTCACTAGTGAATATCAATTAATTACCATATTTTCTCATGCGTATATGTTTTCACACGAAAGTCAGAAACCAGTCCACGGGAGAGACAGATCTTCAATACCATATGACACAGTCTATAAATGTTTAACAGAAAATATTGCATAGCTTTAATATACGGCAAATTAAAGTGTCACATTCAAATTCTTAAAAATTAATGCTTTCCATGTCTGTAATGGCAGTGTGGATCAACATACTTTGAGCTGTTTATTGATATGATTCAAAGCATTGTTGCTTGAAGTATGAACTGCTTATTAAGGATCTATATGGCTGTTAAGCTCTATTGGAAATTACAATAGGAAATATGAGAAGGATACAGTTACCATGGCAGTACAAAGGCCAACTCTCCCATCATATTACAACAATGAGATAGGAGCATTTGGAGCCCTGCCACTGCTAGTAAGGCTAGTGGGTGAGCTGGAAAACCAGATCGGTGGCCTTTAAGTTTAAACTAATGAATTCAATTTCATTGTTCACCAAGGAAAAATATGTGGAGGAGCAACTTATAGGAGGGAACACTGAGGTGGATTCCACTAGAGTTGGATTTTACAGCTAATTCTAGAAATAAACATAAGCAATCCATTTGGTCAAAACTTAAATAAATAAATAAAAAAAAAAAAAAAAAAAAAAAAGCATACAAAGATAAAAAAGCACCAGAATTTTTCATTGCTTTATTGTTTTTCCTTCTTTTCAAATCTCATTGTACATAATAATCATAATTTCAAAAATTACAATATTTTCTCTTTCGACAGGAATCTTTAATGGAAAATTATTCTAACCTTCCACAGTCTTGGAGGAAAAAAGATAGTCTTCGTACCTTATATTCTTTAGATTATTTTCTGCCTAAAAACATATTTTTCTTTCTTTTCTGTAAGTTATGAGTATTTGAAGTTTTTGAACACCTTGCACATGTGCCAGGAAATAATTAATTCAACAGAAAAATATGACACCAAAGTTCAATTAAAGACACAACTATGTTGATTTTAAATTTCAAAGGGTCCAAATGCTAAAACATAACATCTAATATTTCGGGTTCCTCAGGGTATAAGGCAGAAACTGAACTCTTTAATGTTGCTCATTTAGAGACGAACAAAAAAAGGTCTAGCAACTTATGCCCAACTGTAGAGCAAATACCATAGTGCATGGCAAAGTAAGTTGTGAGAGACACACACAGCAAATACCATAGCTGCATGGAAATGTAAGTTATAAGTATTTGGAGTGTTTGAACAGCTTGCACATCTGCAAGGTAATAATTAACTCAACAGAAAAATATGACACCAAAGTTCAAATAAAGGTGGAACTCCGTTGATTTTAAATCTCGAAGGGTACAAATCCTAAAGCATAACATCTGATATTTAGGGTTACTCAGGGTATCGAGCAGAATCTGAACTTCTTAATATTAGTATTTTAGAGAGGTAAAAAAAAAGGTCTAGTAAATTAATAAATTATGTCCAGCTGGAGAGCAAATACCACGGCTGCTTGGAAAAGTATTTATAACCCAAGGTTTTTGGCAAGGATAGGATGGATGACCCTGTCAAATCCAGTACTCGGATAGAGGCCATACTCCCTATGAACCTTTTTGGAATTTCTCTCAGTTGAGGATTATTTTGAATCATCAACGAGTGGATATGTGGACCTCTGAGTGTGTTAGGAAAGCTCTTGAATTTGTAGTCCATCAATGAAATTCTCATGTGTCCCAAACAATCATTGGATGGAAATTCTTGTGAACCTCTTCCTGCATGAAAGAAACATTTTTTTTCCTTGCGAGCAATTTGTTGTGCTAGACTGTGCAGGAGATCATGCACCCTAAAAAAAGACAATGCGCCATCATTATCTTTCTGGATCCCTTCAATAAGACAATGATCTGCTAACAAATTGACATAAGTCTGTCCAATTTGGAGTGGATTTTGTCCAGCCAACAACCCTTCTCCCATCCATAACATATGCACACTTGGAGTATGAATTACTTGGTCCTCTATGAAGGCAGCAAGGTAGAGGAAAAAGAATTGTAAAGAAGTATCAATGTTGGCTAAAGCATCGTAGCTTAATCGCAACCTACCATAAAGCAAGTATGAAACATCACCATAATTAATTGGCTCTGCATTCTGCAGCGTTTTGAGAATGACTTCCCATTCCTTTGAATCAGTGATGCCTGCAATTGCCCGCTCAATAACTTTGATGGCTAAAGGAAGTCCTCCACATTCTTTGCAAACACTCCCGGCTATTTCTTCAGGAATGCTCATTGGTAGATTTCCATCAGTATGAGGAAAGGCATGAGCAGTAAACAATTGCCAACTGTCATCCTTCTCCAACTTTTGCATTTCTATAGATGTTGACATTGGAACTCCCACCTGTAAGAACACCCTCTTATCTCTAGAACTCGCAACAACGATGCTGGAATTATTGTTAAGAGGAGGCCAAGGCTCACCTAACTCCTCTAACAAGAAGTATGCACTTGTTTGCCAAACATCATCTAAGAACAAGGCAAAGTTGTATTTACTCATTCTTTTATTCAATCATACTTTAACATCATCTTCGCTATTCATTTGGTTGAAACTTTCATTTGTTTTGATGGCTATTTGGCAACCCAGATCATTTCTAAGGCTTGTTAAGGACAGAGTCTGTGAAACAGTGAGCCAAAGCAACAAGTCATTGCCTAACACATTTTAAACATGCTGACTGTTTAAGAGTCTTTTGAGGAGTAGAATTTTGTCTGATCCTCCCATTCCCACCACACCAATTCGGGATGTCTGCTGCACCACCTCCATTAGTCTTGCAAAGGCCTTGTCTTGTCCACAAATAAGTGGCTCCCCTATGTACTTCATTTTTTCTATCAGTGGTGCTGAGCTGGTTGAAGGTGCAACTTCCTTGATGGATTGTTGCGTTTTTTTGATAAACTAATGTGCAATACCAATAAATGTACTCCCCTTAGGTTGGATATACATTTATTTTCTGCCTCAATTCTTAGGGCAGGTCCTCAATGTGTGGCTGGTCCCCAATGTGGCTGGTTCACAACCCCCTATTCTATTGAGTCGACATTCACATGGCCACACCCATTTTTGTCACTCGCTTTTCCCAACTCGAAAGAAGAGTGGGTGATAGAATTGCCTTGCAAATGTTTTCCTTTTCAAATGAAATTAATTCGGAAGCTTTGATATTACAAAATTTCAATTTTGCACGGTAATTCTATCAACCACTTCTTTCGAAATGGGAAAATCGGAAGAAAATAAAAAAAGGGTGCATGTCGACTTAATGGAACAAGGTTACCTATTGTGATGAATCGCCTGTAACGTCCTGTTCGCACAGCATCAAGAGACCCCTTCCATACAGTGACAATTGGATCTGCTAAACCTAGTAGAAAGAACCTGATAGCACTCCTATGGACACACATGCTTACGTTCTGGGGTCATTCCGCCGTTCTGTAAATCCCAAGTCGATGTGTAGCCACACACTAGGAACCCCCCCTGCGAATTTAGGGAGAAAATTAATTGCACACGCTACCTGGGTGAAGTGCTCTGCGAATTTAGGCAGAAAAGAAAAACAATTATACGTGCAACGTAAGTGGAGTATAAACTAATTGTACGTCCAACTTAAGTAAATTATTATACGTGGAACGTAAGTGGAGTATAAAATAATTGGACGTCCAACCTAAGTGGTCTATGGTTTCTATAGAGAGTCACTTTTTCTGAAGTGCTAGAGACGTTCTTATGGCTGACATGAACTTCCTTCTCACAAAAATAAAAATAATTGAGACTTGGCCTGAACTATATTACATTTTATGTCCTATTTTGACTGCTATTAAATTGGATCTGTGTCTGCCACTAGATCAACTCGATTGCTTGATCTGCTATTAAATTGGATCTCTGTCTGCCACTAGATCAACTCGATTGCTTGGTAGATTGACAACAATTTGATTTGCAATGTTTATATATATTTTGAAATTGTTAACATTATTGAGTACTATTATAAATCTTAAAATATTGGGTTTGCAATTGGTAAACACTTTTTTGCCACCTCTTTTAAAATTCTCAAACAAAGGCCAAAACCCTAACCAAGACATCTAACTCGGACGGGGTACACCAGGGTTTGAACATTGAACCTCCTAAAAGAGGCCAAAGCCTTAACTAAAACCTTCAATTGAAGCTTATAGATTTTGGTTTGAACCTTGAACCTCCCCAAAGAAAAGCCAAAACCCTAACCAAGGTATCCAACTGAGCCACCATCCAGCCTATATGTCTCCCTAAAGAGAAGCCAAAGCCCTAACCAAGACATCCAACTGAAGTAGCAGCTGAGCTCGCAATCACTTGGCCACTACCATCCAACCTGTACCCAAAATCCTAACCACTAAAGTAGGTATTTGGGAGTCACTTGACCGCTACCATCCAACCTATACTCAAAGATTAACCAATTGGTAGTTACTCAACCCCTACCATCTAGCCCATATCCAAAGCCCTAACCACTAAGTTGCCCTTGTCAAACTTAACAATTAATTTTACGTAGGTTTTTATAAGGGGTTTGGACCCCCTCCTACCGGGTTTGAACTTAGATCTCCTATATTAAAATCCAAGAATTTACCACTACAATATTCTTCATGTATTAAAAACCTTCCTTATATAATTTTTTTTTAGTTATTTATTTATTTTAAATAAAAATTACGATCTTCATTATTTTTTTAAAATAAAACAATTGAAATTTAACATTATTTAAAATAAATTAAAATATATGTTTAATAAAAAATAAATTATATATATGGTTAATACATGCGGAATAATTGAATGATTTTTTTATGATGTATATGAGAACTAAAGTTTGAACTAAACAAATTTGCAAATACACGGAATTAGGTTTAAACACACATAAAATTGCACACATTTTGAACCTTAAACCTTCTAAAAACAAAACCAAAATTGTTTCCACCAAAACATAATTAATAATATTTTAATAAAAATAATTTAAAAAAATGACTATGCATTGACGTTTCGACCCACAGAATATCGACTATGAAGATAGCAAGATACGAGAGAAATGCTTTCCTTTCCATATCTTTCCCTCTCTTTTCTCCTGTTACATGCTTAATGTGTAGTCCTCACTAGATGCCTCTCTCTCTTTTCTACAAGTGGCCATGAATGCCCTATTTATTTATATATTAAACACGTATATATTTTTGTTTTAGTTTATATATATATATATATATAGATAGATAGATAGATAGAATGTAAAGGTTTAACTTTTAATTAATTTAAAATATAAGTTTTTACAACAAAAAAAAATGGGTGGATAGGCACATCCTATTAGGTAGTCACATTAACTTAGGTTGAGTTGAAAACGGTTGCTCAAAACAACAAAAAGAGGGTTAAAATCATCACCAACCACAACATCAAAAAACATGCATTAAATCATGTCAATCATTAGGGGTATGCTCACGAGGTGAATGTCCTTCACCTTCCATATGCTATCAACCGATATTAGAAGGAATAGAAATGAGCCACCCATCCTATCTAGGTGTGCAAACATTATCACCTGTATCAAAGCCATCAACGCCATCAGATACACCTGAATCCACCACATTAGCTAGAGTGATTGGGCACATGGGAATGAGATACCCCAAACCAACAACTGGGTATGGCTCCACTTGGTGAACCTCCCAGCCATTACCATGATGAGATGTACTATTGCCAATGTTGCCTTGGGGTCGATGAACAGGAGACGACTGAGACCAATATATATTTTTAGATCGGGAGGGAACTCACCAACGAGAGCACGATCGAGAACATTTATGAGATCAAGAAGTCTCTTTAGAAGTCATTCGGTTGACCGTATATGGGGCATTACCCCAGTGCTGCATAATATCACGAAAATGCTCCACCTCCATATGAACTTTCTCCACTTGAACTAATATTTGGAACCAAAAATTAAAATAAATCGTGCACTTATCAACAATTGAAAATTTATCTGAACTATACCGCTAAGAAAAGAGAACTTTATTACAAGTTTTTCAAATATGAAAGAGCACACTGATGTGAAAAATGTTCCACACTTTCAACAAGGATAAGGAAAAATTTGGTGGGTCTCCAAGCAAAGCATGATGTTAGGTGAATAAACTGGCCATATGAGGCTTAAAGAAGAACTCAAGTCAATCCCAGGCCATTCAAACTTTTTTGTACTACCAAAAAAGATGAAGAGGGTCCTCTAAAGCATTGCAAAAATGACAGAAAGTATTCTCTATTCCAAGGTACTTTAATATTTGTCCAAGAGGAAGACCATAGGATAATAAGCTCCAGGCAAAGAAAGCCTGTTTGAGTTCAATATATCCCACCCAAGTCATTTTAAATCTTAGACTCCATTGAGTATTTAAACCATAGGGACATCGGGAGTAATCCAAACATACCCTAACTTAGGTTTGTAAGTAAGAAGCGGGGTTTTATTAAACCATACCTAGTTCAACCACAAAGACTTTTGAGAATATCTATAGATCATGGGCCAAAGAGAAAAATAGATACAATTCAAAACAATGTCATAAGTATTCTTATCATCTAGCCACAGACCAAACAATATCTTGAAATCATCCCATGGGATCCGATCCTTGGAATATGTCAAAAAAATTCTTACCACTGTTGAAATCCCTTTCTTGAAGAACTGCTGAGCATGAATCCATTGCACGAAAGCAAGAGGGGAACCTTAAAAAGTAATAAAAGATGACCATCAAACATTATAAGTGAAAATAGAAGCACCTTTTCGATGCCCATGCCCTAGCCAACACAACCAAGGTTTAATTTTCTCCCAAGCCCTACATATGCTCTGAATGACAAAAGAGCCTTGAATTTTATTTGGGATAGGAGCAACTAGGATGGTTTAAAAATTAATGCCTTTCCAAGCCTTCCTACCAAGAGGTAAACCAATGGAAATGCAGTGCTGAATTAGAACTTTTCAAGATTTAGAACCACTTAAGGTTCAAAGAATCCATTCAGTAGATAAAGCAAAATCTTGTCTTTGACAATCATGTAGTCCCATACCTCCTGATTTTTTGGGAAGACAACAATATCTCAGGTAACTCAATGAAACCCTTGTTTATGTGACGAGTTAGCCCAAATAAAATCCCTTAAAATATTTTCTAAATGTTTATAGCAGGATTGAGAAGGGACCCAACATGATGAATAATACACATGAGTAGTGGCAATAATTTTGGAACACACCTGAAACTTACCGACTAGAGTAAGTTTTTTGGTGATCCAAAATGAATTTTTTTCTCTATTATTGTAAAACATAATTCCACAAGACAAAAGGGAAACTTTGAAATGCGAATGGGATTCCAAGGAATTTAAAAATCTTCCTTGGTTGGATCCAATGCCACTGGAAGCTTTCAAGTCAGATTGGAAGGTCTAAAGAGGATTACCTATAGCATGAGGTCTTACTCCATTGAATGCTAGATCCCGATGCTTTGCAAAAAACATCCAATTAATCTAGTGCTTGTTTGATAGAGCGTTTATCCTCATGAAGTTTTTAAAAGAATCATCTAAAAAATGCCCATTTATGAGTTGAGAATATTCTTTAGGTAAAGAAATACGCTTAATATTTGACTCACTTAGTTAGCAAGAAGATATCCAAAAGCTTCAACTACCAATATGAAAAGAGGATCCAAAGGACAAATCTGTCTGACAAATCTAAATAATCCAATTAATTCAAACTAACAAATATTCAAAGTAAGGATAGCTGAAGCATTCGTAAAAAGCATACTAACCAAGCTCAAAAAATGTGGCCCAAAAATCTTGAAGTATGGTAAGGATGAAATTCCATTCAATCCTATTATAGGCTTTCTCAAAATAAATCTTGATGAAAAGAGTATTTTGTTGAGTGGCTCTAGCCCATTCCATGCCCTCCCAAACAAAAATTACATTATCCATAATGTATCTACTCTACACAAACCCAATCTTCTCAGGGAGGATAATAAGTGGTAACATAGGCCTAAGGCGTAAGGCCAAAGCCTTAGTAATAATTTTGTAACTCATATTGAGTAAAGCAATAGGCCTCTAGTTGGTGAGCACTTCTAGATCCCCCTACTTAGGAATGAATTTAATATTGCCCTTATTAATTATAGAACCTAAAGATCCAAAAACCACTTCCTGGTAAACATACAATAAATTTAGGCCAATGATGTCCTAATACTCCTTATAAATTTTACAAGGAAATCCATCTAATCCTGGAGCTTTATCATTAGCCATCCTAGATAGGGTTTCAACAAGATCATTCAATGATAAAGGAATTTTACAAGCTTCCTTTTGAAGAGTTGAAAGCTTCTCAAGAACAACTGCACAATAAACTTGAATTGCAGCCTACCATTCATGAGTTAACTCCTAAGAAGCAATTTTTTTTTTCTGATAATGCTTGAAAAAAACTTTAATAATATCAAGAAGTGATGTCCAACAAACCCTTGCATCATGAATAGAATTGAACTGAATGACTTATCTCAAGGGCTTTATTTTTTGAAAAAATTCTTTTGAAACTTTATCGCCAATTTTCAACTAGTGAAGCCGAGCACAAAGCTAAGCTCCCATTGCTTCATAAAGCTCAATTTTTTTAAGCTCATGCCTAATACTTGTAACTTGGGCTTGAAGAATAGAGCTTAGAGGTTTTACTTCTAGTTTGACCAAAGCTTGAGACAATTCAACTTTAAGGGCTACATTAGAGACTTGTCTTCGCTTGACAACTTCATCTTATAAATTCTTGAGAAGAATAATTGTTTTGGAGATAGCTATATTCCACCAGAAAATTCTACCATGAATTCCAGTTGGTCTAGGAAGTAGATTTTAAATCCTACAACTATGAGCATACATAGCTTGATGTTTAAAAAAAAAAACATTCAAATAGAACTGAGACTTGAATTTATGAGACGGAGGCAGAGAACAAGAAATGGAAAACACAATGGGAGCATGATCAGAAAGGGTGGTATCAGGAATATTTGAAACAAAGGGTAAATAAGACGATAAGCGATGGAAATAAAAATGAGAATGTTTAGAAAACATAGCTCTATCAAGTCGCTTCAAAATATGGGTATTACCAGCTTGAAAGTTGGACCAGGTATACTACATCAACTCAAGAAAATCAGAGGATATAAAGCAGGAATTAGGGTCACTCAGCCTAAGCTTATTCTTGAAAAAAACCATGCTTCCTATTTTCCAATATTCCAATGCATAAGGAGAAAACCAAGTTTGTCAACCTATTTATCCACCATATTGAAGTCACCACACACCACCCAAACTACTTAAAGCAAGGAAAGAGCAAGCCATCAACATAAAGCACATCTTTTTGGTACATTATTAGAAGCATAAACATTAATAAAAACAAAAGGGATACCACTGACTTAGATTGATGGTTTTTCCTATTTGTCATAGTAGTCCATTCATCTAGATGATTCTTGGCTCCTAGAGCTGGATTTTTCAGAGTAAGGGGAGTAACAATAGCATTGCATGATTTGAATTTATCGTCTATAAGTGGATAATATTTAATTATGTGTTCTGCTGATTGACAACGGTAGCAAATTTTGGGTAAATTAATGTATACAACTCGCTATGTGAAAGCCTTGTCGCCAATATTCAGGTCAATAGACTTAGTAAGGTCCTTGGAAAGATGGAATTTGATACACACACGCCTATTAGGGCAGACGTTATAGAATTTATTTGGTTCTAAGTTGACCACCTTCCCAAGTGTGGAAGCAATACTTTGCAGGAATGGCCAAAGTACATTGGAAGACCAGGGAACTCAACCCAAAAAGACACTTCTAGAGAAGCCTCATCATTGATAGATAAATATCTAGACCCTTATTAAAAGATAAGCAAAGAGCTTCAGACATACCAGGGACCCTGACTAAAAACTTCTTGCATATGCTGAGCATCAACAAAGCGAAAAAGAAAAAATCCTTTTGATAAATTTTGGATATTCTCTATCTTAATACCATAAGGTTGCCAATACTGTTGAATCCAATATCGGATTAGAGTATCGTTTAGGATACAATATGGGAAAAATCCTATCAAGGTATGCTCTTCTAGCCACTTGTATGAATTATCAAACTCAATAACAATAATTTCAACAACATGATTGGTATTGTTACCTCATGGAAAAATTTCAGCACGAACTTGCAAGGTCTCTTCCTTGGTGCCATTCCTTGCTTTGACAGCTTCAACATAAGTTGAAGCTACCGTCTGAGTGGAAGCCATTAAAAGGACAAAGGCAAATTCCCAGTACCTAGAGTTTTCTCACACTAACCTAATTTCTACGTAGAGACAATTTCTAGACATCAACAATTTTCTTATATATATATATATTTTAAAGACTAAACTAACTAGTATATTTCATTTTGTCATATATTTTTAGTATACAAATTAATACTTAAAATTAAATATTATAAAATTTTAAGATTAAAGGATTAAAGACATTTTGTAATTATTATCTTATAAAGTTATAACTTAAATAATGCAATAGAATATTACTGAAGGAAGAATTTAATTCACTCATTAAATATTAATATATAATTTTAAAATTGAAATCATGTTATAATCCTATTTTAATTAACCATGTGTTGAATTGTAACTATTAAAAAATTGTTGCGGGAAAATTTTTGAGCAAGCGACAGGCGATGTTCTAGGGTTTGTGGAGTGAAGGAAAATCTAGGGCATTAGGTGGGTTGCCGTAGTGTTATTCTGGTTACTGTGGATCTAAAGGAACGTCTACTGCCCCAGGAGGGACCAATGGGGTCTCCTCCAGATCCTCTCTCTAGGAGAAAGAGCTCATATGCTGAATTGCTAAAAGAAAATTCTTCGTCTTCCAATGATGAAGCTCAGAGGAATGCTCTTCATACGCTCTTCAAGAACGCTGGAAAGAGCTCAACAACACATCGAGTTAATGGATGCCTCCCACAATCCGCCTCAAGACCCAAGATTGTCATCGAACCAAAGATGGTCGAAGACACAATCATATACAGAGCTAACCATGATCTGATCTATAAATTCATGGGTATCCGACCTACCCTGAATTTCTTGCATACCTGGGTCAGACAGAACTGGGAGCCTCATGGTGAGTACTCCTTATGGTTTATTAGCAATGGGTATTTCATTGTTAGTTTTTCTTCTCTAGCCGATAGAAATAGGGTGTTTGAATCAGAAAAGAGGAACCACGATCCGGTAGGGTTATTTGTTCAACCCTGGAGAGTGGGTTTCGATCCTCGTATTGAACCCACGGCTGTCCCGATTTGGATCCGGTTGTACGCTCTTTCGATGGAGTTTTGGGGTGAGCAGGTTCTGGAAATGATCGGTAACTCCCTCGATAGACATCTGGGCGTCTCCAAGGACACCATAGAAGGTAACACAACTGTCTTTGCAAGAATTTGCATGGAAATGGATATTAGCCAGCCTCTACCGGCAGAGGTGGAACTTGAACTGGCAGGACTATATTGGATCCAACAGTTAGATTATGAGGCTTTGCCCTTCAGATGCAGAGTTTTCCACAAACATGGGCATTTGGCATAGTTTTGTCCAAATATTTTGAACACAAAAATGGAGGCTCCGCTTGGAATGCCAAATCGCCCCAGAGAGGGTAAGTCTACTCTTGTCAAAGAACCATCCAATACTCCTCAGGGTAATGATGTTCAAAAATATGGCTTTGAACAGCCCAAAAGAAGGAGAAAGCAAAAGAAAAATGGTAAGGAGCAATCACAACTCAAGCCAGCCAATAGGTATGAAATTTTTAAGACACTAGTGGATCAAGAGGATCAAGTCATGGAAGGAGTGGATGGTAATATTGAGGATAATAACATCCACACTCATGCTTCTCATTCATATCCCCCTGTCTTAGAATAGGTGATTGAGTCCACTGAGTTACCGTAGCCAAAGAATGCAAGGGCATTGATAGTGCACTCCCAAGCGCAGCCAGTAATTAAGGATGTTAGCATGGGAATTGCAGAAAAGAACAGAGAAAGGCCAGCCCTAGGGATAACTCGGGTGGAAAAGATATCCAAAAATAGCAACTCTCAAGGAGCGGGCATAAAGTCTAATAAGGACCTGCTAGCAGTTCAAGGAGACAAGCTGATCACTAGAGGATCGGAGAGGACAATTGATTCTTACTGCTCTCAAGGTTTTCAATGATTATTCAATCTTGGAATGTTAGGGGTTCAAACATTAGAACCCATCAATCTGCTGTTCAAATACTCTTAGGAAAATGTAAAACAAACTTTTTGCTCATCCAGGAGACAAAAATGTCTTTAGATCTTATGTGTAAAACAGTTAGTAGAATCTGGAGGGGTGCTGGTCATATGGATGTGGCTGCCCAAGGTGCCTCAGGGGGGATTGTTACTCTTTGTAACCCTCTGGAATGGACTACAATAGAACATATAGCTTGGAGGTGTGTTCTCACATCTCATTTTAGGAATAATGTCACAGCTGAACATGTTTTAATCACAAATTTTTATGGGGCTCAAAACCTTGATGGCCAGAGGCTCCAATGGAAAGCTGTACACAACATGAGGTCATCAAGGGAAGATTTAGACTGGATTATTGCTGGGGATTTTAATGCTAAATTATCTACTCAAGATCAGGAAGGTGGAACCCCAGTTTTGGATCTAGGGGACCGACTTCTGATTGCTCAAGTCTAGGCCTTTCACCTAGTGGATATTAAAGGCCCTAGAACCTACTTTACTTGGAATAACAAGAGGAGGGAGCCAAATAGCAGGAAGGTAAAGCTAGACCTTTTTATAGTCTCAAATGAGGCATTTGTAAAGTGGAATATTAAATTCCAGATTTTGGAGGGCCCAGTTTTAGATCACTTTCCCATTTTGTTGGAGGGAGGGACTATGACAGGGCAGCATCACAAACCTTTTAAATTTGAGAATTTTTGGTTACCAAAGGAGGATATTCGAAAGAAAATTCCACAGTTGTGGGAAGAAGGTTGTCTACCTTTTGGGACAACAATGTTTAGATTCCACAAACAGCTTCATTTTGTCAAAGTTAAACTGAAACAGTGGAGGCAAGCTAATAAGTCAGATTTCGAGCTCCAAAGAGCTCCCTTGGTGGCCATATGGGAAGAGGTTCAAAAAAACTTCAGGGAAGGAACAATTACTGAGCAACTCAAAACTGAGGATGATGCCTTGCGCAAAGCGGTTGAGGACATTGATAACCAAGAGGAGACTTACTGGAAACAGAGAGAAAGAAACACTTGGTTATTAGAAGGTGATAGAAATACAAAATTTTTCCATCGATCAGCTTGTGCTAGGAGACAGATGAATAACATGGAAGTCCTTCAAGATGAGAATGGACACTCCTTTGATACTCTTCCTGGTATGCATTCCCATTCAATGGATTATTTTTCTAAAATTTTTAAGGAAAGTATGGAGCAAGATGTAGAGGCTCAAAATGAAGTTATTGATGTCATACCCTCTGTTATCTTTGAAGAAGAAAATCAGGCCCTTCTTAGACCCATTGATAGAGATGAACTGAAGAATGTGGTCTTTGGAATGAGCACTGGCAAATCTCCAGGTCCAGATGGCTTTCCTATTGAGTTTTTTCAGGCCTTTTGGGATACATTGGAGGAGGATGTTTTGGCTATCACAGAGGAGTCCAGAACTAATAAAAGAATGCTTAAGGCAATAAATCATACCTTCATCACTTTAATTCCAAAAGGGGAGGAGGGGGCTCATATCTCTGATTTCAGACCTATTGCCTTATGCAACGTCATTTATAAAATAATCACAAAGATAATGGTTGAACAGCTAAAACCTCTCCTTCATAACATCATTTCCTTAGAGCAAGGGGGTTTTGTAGAGGGTAGACAGATATTGGATGGGGTGGTTCTTGCTCAGGAGGCAATCCATACAATTCAAAAATTTGGTAATAAAGGAATGTTCATTAAACTGGATATGTCCAAGGCTTATGATAGGGTGGAGTGGAGTTTCTTGTCAAAGATGATGGCAACCTTTGGTTTCTCTCAGGACTGGATAGATTGGTTCATGAGTTGTGTTTCTACGCCTTCTTATTATGTTCTAATCAAGGGTATTCCCTCGCAACCTTTTGGAGCCACACGTGGTATTCATCAAGGGGACCCTTGCTCACCCTATCTTTTACTCATTTTGAGCTGTAATTCATCTTACCCAGGGACGAATGGGAATTCGCCCCACCCTATGATGAATACAGTCCTGTAATTCATTCCCCCCTGGGATGAATTCCAATATGTGAAGTTTTTGGGCAGAAACTCAGAACCGACAAATTTGTGCAGAGAAGAGGTAAGAGTTCTAAACTTTTCCTGTCATTTTCTGTTATTTTTTTTCTATTTTTTTGGTTTCTTTTTGCATGCTTAGAAAAGGTTTGCTGCATGTTTATTTTGTTTCATGCAAAATAAAAAGAACCCCACACACCACATGGCAAATTAAACACCAAGGAGCTGGTCGTAAAACCCTAGCCCTTGATCAAGACCAACGGTGGATTTCATCACCACCTTGGCTTGAATTTTGCATTCATAAACCCCGATCGCTACTATTGCTAGATGTAAATCCCGATGAAAGCTGAATGAGTGTAGCTGGGGTGATTCCTAGCACACGAGGATAAGTCTTCTATGGTAGGCATCATAAATAGGGCGATTCCCCTTCCATATCGCCTACGTTCCACGTACCATCTGCTCTCATGTACCTATAGTTTCCCTCATGTAAGTGCGGGTATATAGAGAGGTTGGTATATCGGCCTGGAAATGGTATATCGAAGAGGTGACCAATTTTGGGAGTCATAAGAGCCCTCATTTTGTATTTAAACATTCTTTACAAAAACCTTCAAAAAACAAAAAAAAAAACAAAAACAAAACCAAAACACACTAAACCAGTTTTAGGACACACTCTTAATATTTAAATGAGATAATCACTGCTTTGTGTGTGTGTGTGCTCTTTTATATTTAGTGTAGCATAAAAATCATAAAAAGAGATTAAAAAAAAAAATCTATTTAGCTTGTAGAAAAACAACACCATGGTGTACACCCGTAGCCAAGCCCAATCAAGGGTAGAAGCTATGAAAAGTGTACAAGGGGGCACAAGTCGCCTCCGCTACAGCCCTAAGGACTTGGTCATACCACCTTGGTGGCCTAACCCACAAGAGAGTCCACATAATTCCATGTCAAGATGGAACTATAGGGACACCCCTTTGGGGGACACGCCCATTCATCATAGCCCTTTTTAGGAGGAGTATTTACACGTGGCACTTAACATAGACAAGAAAGCTCCCTTAGAAGCTTGATATGAGTGGCCACCATGTGATGAAGCACTAGAGTGGCATAGTGTCCATGAGGAGAGGCCACATGATTATGGCATCCCTCCTTTGCCCCCAATCACTGTTAGAACCAATAGAAAAAACCCAGAGCGTAGGGCTCTTCAAGTAGGGTGAGCCAACTCTGCCCACACCTTTCATACATATGAAAGGGAGCACAAGGAAGACCATTACATTCCTCGAGAGTAATGTATAGTGCGGGAGCCATGCGCTTTCACACCCGCTATGTACCATGGTCACCCATTGAGGCCAGAGCCTTGGGTAAATGTCGCCAACCTCGATAGAAGGAAGTGACCTATTGAGATCTCGGATCATTGTGATCAAGGTAAATGCATAGGAGAGGCATAAAAGCCTCCAAGGCTCAAGATGGCAGAACAAATTTACCTAGCAGTCGCCAGACATGTCACCCGCCAAGCGTAGATCATGCAGCTTGAACAAGACCAACAGTAGTTAGAGCATTTATATCATCTTAGCAAAGAGCGCATTCAGTGCCAAATTGATGAGCTACTCCATAACCCAGTGCCTAAGAGGGTTCCAACCCCTCGCACCCAAATAGTGGAACCATATGAGAGGCATAATCCCTTAGTGTGAGATAGGTCTTTGTGACCTTATCAAGTGTTGCCTCCGAGACCCCCTAGACCTGAGCGGGAGGCCACTCCTCGGAACAACGATGGGTACCCTCTACGAGGACCCACCCATGGAAATAAGTCTCATCCAGAGACTCCTCAAGAAGCTTACGAGAAGTATGAATAGGAAGAAGAGCGGGCCAAAATGCCCTACCAAGGTAGAGGGGTTGCTATCCGGCCACCCCTCCATAGGCCTCAAGTCTCCCACAACCCACAACGAGAGCAAACTAAAGAGGAAGATATTAAATCTTTTGATGCATACAAAGCACTGCTAGAGCATTTGGAGTCTGTGGAAACCAAAGCTTTTGGGCCCCAAAAGCCCATGTTACGCCAACTCCGCAATCATCCTGTGCATTCGTCAATGCCCACACCCCCTTACCCTAAACACTTTAAGCTGCATCAGTTGGCAATATTTAAGGGTGAGGTGGATGCCCAAGAGCATGTGACAAGATTCCTAAGCCGATGTTTTGGCATTCAGGAAAATGATGCGTTGTTGCTAAGGACATTTATAACCACATTCGCAGGCCCTGCCTTGGATTGGTTCACTCAATTGCCAAAGCATAGCATTAGTAACTTGGATCAGTTAGTGGATGTGTTCCTCGAATGCTTCACCTTTAACACCAAGAAGAAGGCATCACTAAGTGACCTGGCCAGCCTCAGGTAGTATGAGGAAGAAACCATGGCAGCCTATGAGAATCGATGGAGGACTCTACTTTCCAAGCTACCCTACCTCCCTCCTATGTCCGAAATTACACAAATGTTCTCACGAAGCTGTTTGAGATTGATCTCTATGCTATTGTAGCTACAGCAATATGCCACCTTAGAGGAAGCTCTGGTGCAAGCTAGAATCATCGAAGATATCAAGATACAGGATGGCAAGATTTCCAAACCTAAGAAGAAAGAATGGAACAAGAACACAAAAACAGGGACTATGCAATAGAAACCCGTCGTGGTCAATCAAGTTTCTATAAATGTCCCTAAGCCTACACAAGAAATACAACCTCAAAAGGCTAACTATCAGGCAGTTCCTCCTAATAATTATGAAGGAGAAAACTAGAAGCAGGAGCAAAATTAGCAGCTTCGCCCTAGGCGATAGTACGCACCTTATATGGAGTCTAGGGACTCCCTATTTGACCGCTTGTCAGTGATGAACTTGATCAACCTTCCAGAGATCCAAACCATAGATCCCAATGCACCGAAGCCTAAGGTATACTGAGAGGACTTCTATTGTAGGTTCCACAAGCGGAGGGGACATGACCTGAATGCATGTTGGAAGTTCAAATGTTTGATACAAGACCTGATTTACAATAAGATGTTGGCAGTGGACAACCCCGTAGCACCAAACAACCAGTAGATGGGAGTTTTCAAAGACCCCTTGCCTGCCCATGAGGCACAGGAAAAACCCCTTCAAGTCAATGAGGTGCAACAGAATTGCCCCATGCAAGGATATGTAGGAATGATAAGCATAGTGACTAGGAACAAGAGATACCCAAGAGTTGCCCCCGAGGCAGCCACAAGAGAGGTTCCATCGATGTCACAACCTCAATAGCACCCTATGCAACTACCTCTACCTAGACCCGCGCCCATGATTTAGACCAAACTCATGCAGAGCTTGAGGACCACGTCGGCTAGGCTCTCCATATACGAGCTTATACAACAATCAACACCCCATCGGGAAGCTCTACTAGAGATATTGAAAGCCATCGAGTTGTAGCCCCGCAAAGTGAATTCCTTCAACGACTTTGTGGGACATGTCAAATGATGCATGGAGCCAGTCATCACCTTTCGAGAGGATGAAGTTAAATCAGTTTTTGGTGACATGGCAGATCCACCCCTGCACGTTATCACGTGGGTCAACGGATCCCGTATAAGAGGGTATTGGTAGACACTGGCTTGTCTAGTAACATCATTACCATAGCGGCATTGAAACATCTGAATTTTTTGGCCTCTCACATCACGGCTTCCACCTATACACTATGAGCATTAAATGATGTGATATGCTCGATAGTTGGCATAATTGTCCTACCCATTCAAGTAGGACAAAAGATGATACCTACATTATGCCATATTTTAGAAGGCAAGATGGCTTATAACATCTTGCTAGGGCACCCATGGATTAGGGACATGAAGTGTGTCCCTTCGATAGCTCATTAGTGTTTGAAGTATACATTTGAAGGGGAAGTACATGTAGTCCCAACGGACTTAGAACCCTTCAAATATTGCAACATGGTGCAGCTGACACCGCAATCGACCCTCTCATCGATGCACTTTGATTTTTAGTTAAATCCATCTAGATGGGGTCCTATTTCGTAGGCATCCCTAGTGATAAATCCATAAAAACCCCAACCAGGTACACCTTCATTGTTTGGTCCTTCACCAACAATGCCACCTATCATGGCTAAAAATAAGGGCAAAGGGAAGCAAACCCTGGAAGAGGCTCAACCCCTAGAAGAGGCACTGCCAACAGTATCAACCATCTCTACCGAAGATATACCTAGCAAAATGGAAGTTGAGGCTCCTAGTTCACCCAACATGGAGTGGAATTAGGAAGAGCTTTTGTTCCCTC
The DNA here is from genome assembly GCA_028583015.1 of Wollemia nobilis. Taxonomy (NCBI): domain Eukaryota; kingdom Viridiplantae; phylum Streptophyta; class Pinopsida; order Araucariales; family Araucariaceae; genus Wollemia; species Wollemia nobilis. Next base: position 12,677,782 of record JAQPPZ010000733.1, read on the forward strand.
CCCCTCAATCGCCAAAAATCACCGTTGAAATGGCCAATACGGTCCTGGTGGAGTATCTGGTGCAGAATGTTGTAGCAACGACCGCACTAGAGTCCATGCAAGACATGGGGAGACCTCGCATCCCCATTGGTACAAATTTTCCTTTAGTCTACCCACTAAACCAGACAAACTTTGTGTATGGGGGCCTTGATCATGGTACTGGGCCATGCATCCAAGAGGACGAAGATGAAGAGCCCTTTGCAGAAGATGTCAACTATCTGTCTAACCTAGAATTTGCTCTGAGATATCTTGGCCAATGCAATTGGCATGGATATGGGCTAGGTAGGTATGAGCAAGGAGTGCGTGTCCTTTGCCAGCCAAGATACCAAATGCCTTATGACAAGTCGGGCGTGGGGTTCAACCACCCCCTACCCTTGGACATCTTGGTGGAGAACATGAAAGGCCTAGGGATAGGCAACAAGGGTGGATTGGCATCAGATCCTTATGCCAACCCAAACACAACGTATACATTGGGAGATTACCTCCCATGGTCAGCAACCACCCTTTTTAACCTTAATAACCCTTCTCCTTTGCTAGAGAGAGGTGAAAGATCGGGGAATCACTTTCAAGGAAAGTATAAATAGTGTCAAGAAGGATCTTTGGAGGAAGAATCAAAATATGAACCAGCATCATATGACCCCTTCAAATTAGATAGTGATCACTCACAAGTGATCCCCATGAATGACTGTCAAGAGAGCCTCTTGACAATGTTCCCTCTAGAGGCTCCAATCGAGCCAATATCACGTCAAGAGAATCAGCCCCCCCCACAGAGAGTGGAACAACCACAATGGGGCCAGATTAATTTTCTCGAGCATGACGAGCCTGTAATGCCTCAAATAGTTTTTGGGGACAACTAGGGCTTTTGGATCTCTAATAGTGATTACGAAGATGAAATAGAAATGACATATCTTAATCACATGCGATAGATGACTCAACCATACCCCTTGGAGATTAATGACATATTTGAACAGCTAGGCATAGTGCCAGGGCACGAGTGGTACGTATAACCAGTGGGGTGGGACCAAGTGTTGGATCCGCCACTCCAAGTATATGAAGAGCACCTTCCACCCCGAGACCCTAGAGTGATATCAGTGCCAAGGGCAGACCCTATCCTCCTATCAGCACATAGGGCCGATCCATTCGTGTCAATACCTCTAGATCCAGATCCGAAGCATAGAGAACATCTAGAATGTTTGAGTCATCACACCTACGGTAATGGAGACCAAAATAATTTCATCAACATGATCTCCATTGACTTAACCGCCCCCATCCGCAATCCAGCCAATCTAGCACGGTCATTGCATCTAGACATAGATGCCATAGACTAGGATCGCGTCAATTCACCTCCATCCCCATCAGAGTACTGGCCTTTTGATAAAATGCTTCATTTTACCCTAGGGTCAACTTAGGATATCTTTCATGCTGAAGAGGAACCCAAGGTTCCCAACGCAGATTTAAACTCAGCAAATGATATCCATTTGATCCCAACTCCACACCAACTGGAGGATGGATCCCACATGTCGATCAAGGAGACGACTAATGTAGACATCGACTTAGATCCAATGAATCCATAGATTATCAAGCTGGGGGTAAGCTTATCCCCCGAAGAGCAAGCCGACTACATTACCCTTATCAAAGAGAAGAAGGAGGTTTTTGCATGGTCATACAAAGACATGCCAGGACTAGATCCGCATCTAGTCACACATAACCTAACGCTTGATTTGACAATCAAGCTTGTTAAGAAAAAACTATGCAAGATGCACCCAATAGTGGCCTTAATGGTCAAAGATGAGTTGCAAAAGTTCTTGGATGCACAATTTGTCATCTACATGGATTATCCGCCATGGTTGTCCAACATGGTGCCCATCAAAAATCCCGACGGGAGGATTCACATATGCACTAATTTTTGAGATCTAAAAAAAGCGAGTCCTAAGGATGATTTCCCCTTTCCAAGCATCGATGCATTGGTAGACGCTACAACAGGTCATGAAATGCTATTCCTCATGGATGGTTTCTTGGGATACAATCAGATTCGTATTAATCCTAAAGACCAACTAAAAATGGCGTTCACAATGCCTTGGGGAACATTTTGCTATAAGGTCATGCCTTATGGCCTTAAAAATGCTAGCGCCACCTACCAACGTGCCATGACGTACATCTTCCATGATTACATGCATAAAACTTTGGAAGATTACATGGATGATTTGTTGGCCAAATCTCTTTTGCACCTAAATCATCTCGATGACTTAAGCAAGATCCTTGATCACCTCATGGAACATAAAGTCAGACTGAATCCCAAGAAGTGTGTATTTGGCGTCACATCTAGAAAACTCTTGGGTTTCATAGTCTCAAATCGAGGCATTGAGGTGGACCCAAACAAAGTCAAGGAAATCCTTGAAATGCTCCCCCAAACTACCATTAAGCAGCTTAGAAGTCTGTAGGGAAAGGTCGTGTCAATTAAGCACTTCATAGCACAGTTATCTGACAAGTGTCGACCCATGAACAAATTATTGCACAAGGGGGTAGCATTTCACTAGGATGATGAGTGCTAGTCAACCTTTGATGACATTAAATGATACTTGGCTTCGCTGCCAGTATTGGCACCACCTAGACTAGGAGTGTCATTCTACTTATACATCTTAGCTATTGAGGTGGCACTGGGTGCCATGCTAGCCTAGAAGAATGAACATCACAAAGAATAGGCTACTTACTATCTTAGCTCCACCCTGGTCAATTATGAACTTAACTATGCATACGTCAAGAAACTTTGCTTGACACTGGTGTTTGCTACCAAAAAGCTATGCCACTACATGCTGATAAACACTACGTATGTTGTGTCTAAAGAGAATCTGTTGCGATACATGATGAGTCATACTTATCATAGTAGCCGCATGGCAAAATGGATCATGCTATTGAAAAAAATTGACATAGAGTTTATTGGATAGAAATCCATCAAAGGACAGGTCATAGCCGATCAACTAGCAAAGGTGCCTCTCGAAGATGATTAGCCTCTGACCATAGAACTACCCGATGATGGGGTCTTCCATGTCTTAGAATCACTAGATTCTGATGAGCCTGAGTCACAGGCCGACATAACCCTATTTTTTGATGGTTCTAAATGTGAGCAAGGTGGTGGTGCGAGAATTGTATTCTTCACACTACAAGGGGCTCCAAAGCCTCTGTCCTTTAAATTAGACTTCCCGTGCACCAACAATAATGTAGAGCATGAAGCCTTGCTCATAGGTCTTCAAACAACAATCACCATGAACATCAAACGATTTAACATCTTTGGTGATTTGTTGTTAATTTTCAACCAAGTCAAAGGGGTATTCCAATGTAAATGCCCAGTTCTGTAGGCCTACAAAGCCCTTGTGGATAAATTCATGGCGAAGCTTGAATGGTACGACATCGAGGCACTCCCTCGATCATCGAATCGTTTTGCGGACACTATGGCCTCCTTGGGGTCACTAATCCCATAAGACATTTCTGGTGATATGACAACCATTCAAGTCAAAACACTATCGCAATCCGCAATGGAGCGTGCAAGCTCTGACTTGATGCTAGGAATCCACTTGATCCAGATTGAACCATCCTCGGATAGGTTCTCTCGAATCCATAATTATTTGAATCATGCTAGCTGGGGGTCCTTGTTCTCCCCTACTCCCCTTAATAGCAACACAACACTATTCTTACAAGTTCTTTCCCGCTCAGTGTTTGCTAGGGATGAACTTCAAGAGGGATTGGCTGTTCATACCATCGAGGCTTCTGATTAACAGGATTGGTATTCACCCGTAAGGGACTACCTCAAGTTAGGTAATCTCCTACTTGGATTGACGCATGCCACAAAATGAGCATTCAAGTAGAAAGCGGCAAAGCATGTCTTGTTAGGAGACATTTTGTACCATCGCAGCTACGAAGGAATCCTCCTTCGTTGCTTGGACCAGTAGGAGTCCACTTGGGCAATCACCCAAGTGCACGATGGTACGTGTGGTGCCACTTCAATGGTATGGCCATCGCAAAGTGCATTCTTCGCATGGGTTGTTATTGGCCATATTTAGAGCGATATTGTTGCGTATATGTAAGGAAGTGCGTGAAGTGTCAACATCATGCCAATTTGACACACGTACCTTCCCAGGACCTTGCAGATGATCTAGTCAGCTTGGCCATTTTTGTAGTGGGGCTTAGATCTAATCGAAAAGATCTCCCCTGCGTCGTCAAGTCATCACACATTTATCATAACGGCCACAGAGTATTTCACCAAGTGGGTGGAAGCAATTTCGATTACCTCTACGACAGGACCTTGCATTGTGGATTTCATTTTACATAACATCATATGTTGTTTTGGTATTCCATACAAAATAATCTCGAATAATGGGACATCATTCAAGAACAAAGACATGCGTGCTTTGACCACAAAGTACAAAATTCAGCATAGTTTTTCGACACCATATTATCCATAGGAAAATGGGCAAGCAGATGCATCAAAAAAAATGCTAGTTGCTATCCTCAAAAATATAGTCGTAGACAATCATAAGGATTGGCACATTCAAATCCCACTTGCCCTGTGGGCTTATCACACTAGCATTCAGACACCCACTGGGGCAACTCCATTTTTGCTCGTGTATGGCTCTGAGGCAGTCATGCCTCTTGAGTTGGAAATTCCTTTCCTACGCATGTCAATACAAGAGTTCATCGATGATGACACTGCGCGGCAGGCCCAGTTAGAGCGGCTTACATTGCTTGACAAACGACGCGTTAATGCTATTGAGCATTTACGTATCTATCAAGAGCGACTTAAGAAAGCTTACAACATGAAATTTCACCTAAGGGATTTTCAAGTTAGTGACTTGGTCTTAAAAGAGAACCAACATAAATCTAGTTTGTAGTCCTATCTAAGGGACAAGTTCATGGAAAATTGGTTAGGTCCCTATGTAATCGATAGTAAAATAGGACCTGGAACATACCGGTTAGCATCTCTTGATAGAATCAAGGAACTAGAACCCTTGAACATCAGTCATTTATGGCCATTCCATATCTAAAAGAGCCATAGCCCAAACAAAATGCTCCAAGGATTCCTACAATCGCTTGGTCAACCCCAAAAAGCTCCAAGGATTCCCATAATCACTTGGTCAACCCAAAATGCTCCAAGGATTCCTACAATCACTTGGTCAATCCCAAAATGCTCCAAGGATTCCTACAATCACTTGGTCAACCCAAAAATGCTCCAAGGGTTCCCACAATCGCTTGGTCAAAAATAAGAAAATTCAAAAACAATAAAATCATCAAAAATAATAAAAATTTGCATTTCTTTTCCATTCTTACTCACAATCATCACAACAATAAAGATATATTTTTGCATCTCATCTCCATATTCGATAAAATCAATCCATCAAAAACACAAAAATATATAGCTGCATTAAGCATCACATGCATACATTACATATTTGTGGTCATAAAGGTCAAGGCACCATAGACTGTAATTACTTGGCAGAACCATCATTTTCCATAGTTTTCCACTTTATCAATAATTCATCACAAATACATGCTATTCACATCATTTCACCATATCATAGTTAGTTGTCTTCTAATGTATCAAGAGTTTTCGTCCTTCAGTCATCATGTAGCTTTTTAGCCACATACTGTACCAAGTCATATAGATTTTACAAAGGTAAAGTTCTACGTGGATCACACCTTGTTATGTAGCGTCCCAACACAAATTAAAACACAAAAAAATCCCAAGTTGTGTGAATGAAAGATGAAACCTGCACAACAATCTATGTCACCATAAGTGAAATGGCTATCTTGCTCATCCCCCTGTGCGAATGACCCCAAGAATGCTAAGAGTTGGCAAAAGGACAAGCATCTTCCCTACCCAATTCCCCAAGAATCCCAAGTTCTCAAAAAGTTACAAACATCATAAAATCTTGCAAAAAGTCAAAAATCCAAAAAATTGACATCACCACCAAAGTGCATACATCAAAAGGCACATACAATAGTGATTCTCATCACTCAAAATTCAAATCCCTTACTCAAAAGAAAAATAAAAAAATAAACAGTGATTTTTATCACTACAAAAGAGCAAATATCCCAATATAATTGAAGAAAATAAGGGAGTTGAACTTGAATCCCTAGAACTCTCAGCATTCTGACAGGTCATGAGGAAAACCTCAGTACTGGTTTGGTGGATAGCCTATTGGTCACTTGTGGTAAAACTCTCGCATGACGATATATCTGTCACATTAACACATGTATAGATCAATGTTTGCATGTGGATGAGCTATCTTATGGTATCCTAGATAGCACCGTAGATTAATCTGACTACATACAACAAAGGAGTTAGTGGAGCTAATTAGGTGATCCTTAGTATAGGTTTGGTTGACAGCCTATCTGGCACTGGCAGTATCTTGACAAATACCACATAAACGAACTCAATTGCACACACAGGGATGTGAAATAACTTGGTCAAAGACAAGTCCGATTCATACCTTGTCCAAAAGTCTTACAAGACAGAGTACAGTCGATGGCTAGTTAGTTAAAACCGTCTGAGTCTCAGAGAACCTTATCTACATTCTAAACCAACTGCGCTATCTTTCATATTCGTATTGGCATCAACAATCTCCAAAAAACCACAAAGGTCTAAACAGTCTATGGTGCTCTCACCAAACAACACAAATTGAATTCATCCATTACATTTGCATATCCTAAAATTTAGAAACATTTGCATTCATCATAACACAGGCCTCCATCAAAATAAATTAACATGCATACATCCATACTCATCACTCATCATGAATAAAATCAAATCATCACACTCGCATGAACAAATAAGGTCATCTGTATATATCATAAAAAATGCCCAAAGGCTATAATGAACCGGTCCTGTGACCTCGCAACAAAATCCAAAAGCTCAAAAACCCCCAAGCCTAGGGCATCGGCCACCATGATCATGTAGGATTGGTGCGATGGGAACTACCCCCCATGGTGTGGGTCCTATGAGACCCCTCCAGGAGGCTACTGCTAGCCCTCGCATCATGCCTACTCACCCCCCCTCATCTAGTCACCTGCGCAGAGAGGATGCTGATTGCTCAGTCTCACTCCCTCTCGAGCGGCGTGATGATCCACCTCCACTGAACGTAGGGACTTGCCCACCAAGGCAGCTAATCTCTACCTCCAGCTCCAATCACTGTCGCACCAAGTCCATCTCCCATTGGCAATACACAGCCAAGTTCTCATCATGTCACACAAAATCCCTATCCCTCTCTACCAGATGCATCCGTAGGAGATCCCTCTCTTGTGCAGCATCAGTGTCCCCATCCTACTGGCGGTAGGCAACTAATACATTTTCCTACTTTGCCAACTGCATACGTAGGAGATCCCTCTCTTGCAGTGCATCCCCTAGCTCCTCATCGTGCTTCTGTAGTAGCCCCTCCAATCATGCAATCTTTGTGCATAACCCAGACTTTGTGTCCTTCAAATCCGCTTGAGGCATGGGCATCTCTGGAAAAGCAGCCTACTCTGGCTCCCACTGCTTCATGATGTCCTGCATCTCCAGTTGATCCGAAACCCCAATATCCACATCTGCATCCTCCACCTCCACCATGTCTACATCCTCCAGCGGAGCTCCCCAATCATCTTCTAGTGCCTCGACACCCTCCCCACCCGCTGCTATGGCCTCCATTTCTCCTAGTGGCCCCTCTCCCTGCCATTATCGTAGTACCCACCAATGGTCGTACTCTGTGGTAGTCTTGATGTCATCCATATCTGAGACATCGATCACTACATCTGAATCCTCGCCTAATGGCACGATGACCGATCGATCTAGAGTCCTCTCATCCCCCCAGCACCGATAGACCATGGGCTCACTAGGAAACCCCTGGCGCACCCCAAATTGTCGTGTCACCAGGTTGTAAGGGAAGAACTGATGCTTGGTCCCATGTCACCCAATCAGCAATCGCTCCTTGCATACCCATCGAAGCCACTCTCCAACATTTGACCAGGCTGGACAGTCCCGATAGGGGCACCAGAACACCTCCCTTGGAGTAAGCTGAGCAAAGGCATCGACATAGTGCCCTACAACACCTGCCCACCATCGAATCTGTCCTTGCTCCTTAGATCACCGCCACAAAACTGCGTAGCCTACATCCTTATCCTCCATCTCCATTCGAGTCATCCATGACAACCCTACTAGCCTCTCCACCGCTATGTGCTACCAAGCCCAGCTTTGCAACAAATAGCTACAACTAATCCCCTTTCACCTCCTATAGTGGATCTCGTACAACTCACCATAGAGCTGTGCCAGCAACGTCTGTCCCCACCTCATGATCATCGATGCCTCCGTTAGGCACTCCACTAGCCAACAGATCACATCTAGCAGGTTCCATAAGAACCTCACACCTAACGAGTCAGGAAGTAGCATGTTGGAAATGAGGCCCATAAGTAATGCGTGCCTCACTCCCAACACCCCCCTCTCAAGCCACCATCGGACCAAAATCCTACCAATCTGGCAGTTGCCCTCTACCCTCTCCACTGGGCTCTCCACACCCAGATCCTCCCCGTGCCCGAAGTAGCATGTTAACACTATTGTCCGTTGATCTCACGACGTCGTATGGATCAGCAGTTCATCTATTGGAATCTGAAGAATCCGATAGATGTCCTCCAAGGTCACTGTCATCTCCCTTTTTGGGAGATGGAAGGTGTTGGTATAGGGATCCCACAAGTTGATCAGGGCCATCAGATAGGCCCGATCCTCGACCATAGGCTCCAACTGAGTCACTTGCTTGAGCCCAAGGGCTTCAAGCCACTCCTAGTCAGCCAAAGTTAGCGTCCCCCACGCTTCAACAAAAGCAGTAGGTACATGATACCGGATTTTCACAACCTGCAATAGAAAACAACACCAAAACATTAACATCATGAAAAACTGTACAACAATAACATGGATATACAACACTGCCTAACAATGTACAACCCAAAAATAACAAAATTCACAAAAATTAAAAAAAATACAGTTTGTTAGTCTTAGGGTTTTTGTACTCTAAGTTTAAAACTGACAACAACATAAAAACACAAAAACCTTTTTTTAATTAATTACAGTTGTCAGTCTTAGGGTTTCTGTATTCTAAGTTTAAAATTGACAAAGTCCGCACAAACAAAACAAAATTAAAATAACAGTTTTTAACCTAGGGTTTTCACCTATGTTTTAAAACTGACAAGTTCAACCTAAAAAACTAGGGTTTTGTGTTCAGTTTATCCTAAGGTTTTAGTTTAGCAAAATCAAAATGCTTCCTAGGGTTTACTTTAGTGTAAAGCAAAAAGTAAATTTCTGTTCCGTTTTAAAAAGAAAAATAAAATTTCAACCTAGGTTTAAAACTACGTTTTCTATTTAGTTTTAAGCTAAGTCTTGGTTTGTGTTCAGCTAAGTTTTAGGGTTTCAATTTTACTTTGGCAAACAACATAACAAAGAAAAAATAAACAAATCACTTGCAGTTTTAAAACATATAACAAACAAAAGCAATAACGCTAAGGAGCACTTACTGGTCTTGCTTCGGCTTCGTCGCTCGATTCAGTCTACGCACTCATGATGTCGGGAGAAATTTAGCAGCGCTTCACTTCACAGAATTAACCTCCTCCTCCTCAGAGCTCCAAATTGCCAAAAAATTTGAATGCAAATGAGCCTAGACCCTAGTTTTGGCCTTTAAATAGGCCTTTTGATCTTATATTCGTTTCTCCCTGGGATGAGCACTCTGGTTAGCGCTCATCCCACCCTGGGACAAATACGAAACTGGTATTCGTCCCACCCTGGAATGAATTCAAGGCAAAAATTTCAAAAACAACAAAAATTGAACAAAAATGCACCAAAAAAGCTAATAAACTCGATGAAAGTGCTTTTGCACTTGACATCTCGGGCATGCAAAACAGACGTTGGGGCAACAAATTATCACTATCCTACTCCCTAAGAAGGCCACCATGGCTAGACTGCTCCACGGGAAGATGGATTTTTGACAATTTTAGCCCCAAAAAGCATCACCAAAAGGGTTCACACCCGCCAAAAATAGGTCTAAATGTCGGACAACTGCACACACTTAACCCTAAAACATCTCAAGGAACCCTTGCACAAGTCATTTTGGGTCAAACGACTCGTCGCTTTTCTCATGAAGTTCATTTCCTCATCGATTCGTCGCTTGAGGGGGTAGTCACACTTAGTCACCAGCCAACAAATACACACCCAATTAAGGAAAACGACATGCATTCAAAGAATCATTGACAAAGACAATAACGCCCTTGCTTGGGGCAGTAAACAAGCAATAATCACAAACTGATCAAACCACTTGGCATTTCGTGAATCATGAACTCAAGGTTCTCATAGACAAAAGGTTGCACCCTTTGCCTATTCATGACTGATCAATGTCCAAGATCAAGTAACACCTCACCGAAAAAGGTTAACACTTGAAGTAAGTTCCTTCGCTCATCAGAAGCAAGAATTCAAGAATGCATGCCCTTTCCATACTTGGGGCATCAAAAGTTGGTTAGGTTACTGAGAAACCCTAATAATTAGTGCTTTGGTTATCTATTTTTGCTCGACGTTGCGCCATGCATAGCGCATCCCAAAAAGGGGCATTTATAGACACCAAAACAACACCAATCTGATTATGTGACTAAAAATAGTGATCACATTGACATACACAGCCCCAAGGGCAGCCCTCAGAGGTTAAACAGTGGTCCTAACCATTCTCACAGCAGTTTTGGAAGGTCAAAGATCAATTTGGCACCTTTAGGCACTTTTCTCAATATCGATTACACCCTAGAACGAATTCAAGCTAGGATTTGCCCCACCTAGGGACGAATTCTAGATTCGCTCCAAGGTGGGGTGAATTGCAGGTTTGACGGGCAAAAAGTCAAATATTGACAAATGGCAGCTCAGATCCGCCACTTAACACTTCCTTCATCGCATGGGAGTATGGGTGAGCATTTTCGAGTGTTAGAGGCAATTACAAGGGCAGTCATGAAGTCCCTATTCAGGGAGGAATCTCCTTCCCCCTGGGAATGCATGATTGCTAAGTTGCGCCTCTACATGCCCATTTCAAGAGACCTCCATGTCTATAAATTGGTGAGTTTCCTCACCCCAAAAGGGACAAAGAAGGAGCATTTTGGAGCAATGAAGTGCTGTCATTTTACTTTCATACCTCACACCCTTTGGATTTGCGCCTTTCACATCCTTGATCTCTTTTAGAGGGGAGGTCATTGGGTGACTATTGGGAGGATGAATCTTGAGCCCAAAACCTAACATTTGGCCACAATATCCCACCAAATTTTCCGACAATACCCCACAAGAGGTTTTGGACCCATCCCAAGTGGATTGGTGTCGAAATCAGGCCTCAAACAATGGGCGGCCTGCCCCATGGGCGCCCCCTCCCACACTACTACAGTCCCAATCACCCCCTTTGGAGCGATGGGAATTCTATGGTAGAATTTATTTCTTTCATTTTTGCATTCAATTCTATGATGCTTAGATAGGTTGTCATTTAAATTTCATCTCGTTTTGAACAATTTTGATCATGTTTCTGTCCTTGTTCGCTTCTACTAATCTGTAGGTAGCATCATCAAATTCCCATTGATGGAGGTCAAATTGGAAAAATATGACCATCTGGGTCTTCCCAAAATTCCCCCAATTAGCTAACCCCAAGTTTGTAGGTCTTTTTGAGCTTCCTAGGCAGGACATTTGGGACAGTACCTTTTTGACATTTTGTTGCAGGCGAATTCGTCCCACCTCAGAACGAATTCAAATCGATGAGGAATTTCCTGACTGTTCTTTTTGCAGGGCCTTCCTGGTGGTGTCTTGATACCCCTGTAAAATTTTCAAGGAATTTTAATTCATTTTAGTCATAGTTTAATTTATTTTTCTTATTTCACTTATCGTAGGCTTGGGGATTGCATGCTTTGTTTTATCTGCAAGTGCTACTAACTATTTTTGGTTCCTTTGAACGCAGGGTCTAGACATCGGAGGAGCAGTGAGAAGTCAAGACTCATCAATGCAAGAGGTGACGACATTTTGTCTGCCCATTTTACATGTGGGCATGCAGAAGAAGGAAGGGCATCCATGGATGTAACAAGAATGCGTACTTAAATGCTCCTAGCCCTTGGAAAGGAAGGATGCGCATTGTAACCGAGTTGTGAAACATATTAATAAAAAGGGCTGTCTTCTTTATTTGCATTTGTTTCGTTTTGATTCACTCATGCTTTTCCCTCTTTTCATGCACTTTCAAATTCCTAGGATTTAGCATTAAGTTTGGTTCGGTTTTGCATCGCATATTTGCTTTCCTTTTTGCTTCCGTATCCTCATGCTTTCAGTTGTGCTAATTGGGTTGGGAGTTTGTAAATCACCTTTTCCTAGAATGCTCGTTCTCCTTTTATGTTCTTAATTCTCTTTTTCAATTTGCTAATTTATGTTGGGTTTATATTCAGTATCTTAACCTTTTGATTGACCAATGGCCCCAACCCTTTCCAATCCCTAGATTATATTCTTTTGGACTATATGATTTTATCATTTCATGTGGCAGATTTGGCTGGAGTATAAAAAGAGAATTTTCAATGGTGTTAGTTGTAATACCATTTTTGTATTTCACCGAATCATATCTTTTGTTTTTGAAAATACTCAAAATATTGTTGGCCCAAAGATTCCTAAATCAGACCTTGAAGTTAGTTTATTCAAAAGTTTTAATTTGACGAGGCAACCTCTCGTTTCTCATCACTAGTTAGTGGATAGATTGAGCATTAAATGGATACCTCCTCTTATAGGATGGTTTAAATTTAATTTTGATGGTGCCATAAAAACAACCTGGGTAGAGTAGGTGGAAGAGGAATTGTAAGAGATGACAAAGGAAAAATCCTATTGGCCTATGCTGATGGATTCGATCTCTAGTCGAATAATGAGATAGAATTCAAAGCTTTGAATTAAGGTCTTGTGTTGATTGATAAAATGAATTTAGACCATTTGATTATAGAAGGAGACTCCTTACTAGTGATTAATTGGCTCAAAGGAATGCATAGAACCCCCTTGAACCTGTTCAATCTAATTAATGAGAGCATCAAACTTACCTAGAAATACCCTTCAACCGTCATACAATATACCTAGGGAGGCCAACAAATAAGTGGATGTGCTCACCAACATTGGAGTGGATGTCGTTTCACTACAAATTTGGAGAAACAATTTCCCAGAAGGGATCATTTTTAATTCCAATAACAATGCAATTAGTCTCGAGTGATTTGGTAGTTGGCCCTTCTTGTCAGGTCATGTTGTTATTTTTTAGCAATAGACACTCTGTGATTATCGTGAAGTCATTTACAATCCTCCATTCATTTTTTGAGTCCTTTCTTACCAATTTTTTTACCTCCTTGTTCGATCCTAGGGGGAAGTGTTTTTAGAGTTTTTCAATATGGATTTGGAGCAGGATTATGCATAGTGGTGAATATTCACAAATTGGGAGAATATTAGGATTTTTAAAATTAGAAATTGGTGAATATGAGGACCCTCGAAGTCGTCCCATTTGCCTAAAATTTTTAGGACCAAGTTTTACTTAGGGCCAGTTTGCTACAATATATATCCAAACATAGGCATATTTGAACTCGTTGGAAAGATAGTTTTAAGCCAAATATAATGGTGGTGTTTTTATAAAGTTATAATATGATTTAATAGGTCAAAAGTGGCCCCAAAGATGATATTACATTTTAGGGCTTCAAATACCCCAAATTTTGGTATGAATATGCTTGATTTGATTTTCTTAGGATTCTCCATGATTTACCTTGATTTTGATTTTTATTAGGATTCACCATTTCTTTACAAGTACATTTTGAGTCCAACCCCTTATGCATAACCCTGGTTTGGAGTCTTGTGCTAAGCTATGCTATCTCAAGTGTTTTTTCATCCTTGCTTTAAGTGCGGGTCTTCTTGCCTTTTCAAGCTCCTATTTTTTCCCATGATGGCCCCTTAGAGAAGCATTGGTATCATAATCTCTAATTCCAATATTTTTTTGCTCTCTTTGAATCAATCAAATTGTGTGTGCAATAGGTATATCTTTACTATCTTGCGAAGAAATAGTCATTTTGTATATGTTTTAGCTTTGCCCCTTCCCTTGCCTATCCTGAAAACTTTTTTTTAATTAAAATGTCTATAGTTGAATCCAACACCCCTTCCCTGGAATCTGATGTCGAAACCAATCTTTGAATCCATGGTTTCTTGAATTTTTTGAGGAAATTCAGAGGTCATGATGAGGAAATTACTAAGGATTCCATGCATTCCTGGAACAATGGCCAAGTCACTGTCAAAGGCTTATGTTTCAAGGTTTCTATGCACCTCTTGGTCGATATCGCTGAACTTCCCATTGATGGGGACCTCATAAGGAGGAATAATCATTCCATGGTGGAGGAGCTCAAGCATTTCCTGGACCATGATAGGATGTTGGGACATGAAAATGGTGACATTGTGAGGAGTGGCCTCCCTGAACCTTGGTGCAGAATTCTCATTCCGATTATGTGTGAAAGCAAGCCACCATCCCTCTGTAATTCTGATCGACATATTGGAACACTCTTTGCTTATAGTTTACAAATGTGTTTCAATTCTTCAACATGGTATTCACATCTCCAAATCTATCAATATATGATGGAGCAAAAGACTTCAAGCAAGATTTCAAGCATCTCAAGTTGTATTCCTTTTTGTGTTTGTCATCCTTTGGTGTCTAAATTTCTTTTTGGTGTTCCTATTAGGATTTCAGAGAAAAACCCGCTTCTCCTTTCTGTCATGGTGTTTACCTTGATGTAAAAATGGTGGGCCCTTTAAAAACTCATTAACTAATACAAAAATCTATATTATCCATAAAAAATAAACTAAAAAATTAACACTATAAGAATAATCATATATTATAATGTTATATTAGAAAATAAATAAAAAAGTTATTCATGTTTTTATTTTTCATAACTATTAATCTGAAATTTAATACAAATTGTGTGGTCATAAGAGAGCATGAGAATTCTAGCTTGATGTAATGTATATTTATCCTTACATTTTACTCAAAAAAATTTGCATTATGATTTAAAAAATAATTAAAGAAAATCCATAATCAACTATCATTTGTTTTCTTTTTTCCTCTTATAATCCATAAGTCAATTAAAAATTCATTCAAGCTTGATGAATCTTTGTAGTAAGATACCAATCTTTTTTCTCTAAGGGATAATTTTTTTTCTTAAGTATTACAAATGATTCAAACGTATTTTTTAAAATCCAATGACTTTATAATTTATCTTGTTTTTCTATTGCTATTATTAGCATTATTATTTTTTCTACATAAGGGAATAAATAACATTGCTATTATTACTTCATCATTACTTTTGGATAATGATGAATATATATTATATCTTACAATGGGGACCTCCTTGATGGGTGTCTATCTTGGACCAAATATATGTAATGCATATGGAGGAAAAATATATTATAGTTGAAATTTTGATGTATTAAGCTTTGCACAACAAATATTATTTCTTTTTTTTCATATAATATTGTTTAAAAAAATAAAAAGACATTGAACTAAACCACAAACCCTATTTTTTTTTTTGTTGAAATTATAAATTAACTTATTATTATAATAATAGTTTACTTGGGAAAAAAAAAAGTGCCTACTAATTTTTCAAAATTTTACCTTGAAATAAAAGAAAAAAAATTTAAAGTAAAGAAATAGATAAAAATTGGTATCTCATTGGTCTAGGAAAGAAAACTAAGTGACTCATATTTAAATAACAATTACATCTTATCAATTATCTCATGTCACTTTTGATGGTTAAATGTGATTGATTCAAAAAAGAACTTGATATATATATAAAAAGAGAAGATTTCAAATTTTAAATATTAAGAAGAATAAGGTTGTATACCATGCTCTAATATATTTAATTAAAAAATAATAATAATAGTAACAATGTATCTATATCAAATACATTATCTTATATAACCCATAATCTTGTAGACATTGAAAAATAACTTTTCAACTAGATTTATTTTTAAATCATGATTAATTGTATAATGTAAAAGTGGTGGTATGTAAAATAGAGTAAAATATTGACGATGTTTGGCTACCTAAAATATATTTTGATTAATTAATTATTTTTTTCAATCAGGTTGTTTGTACAAACATTTATTTGTGGAATTGTTATACTGAAATATTTTGTTTACCACCAGTAAAATTCAACTTCATATTACATTTTTTTTTTTTTACCTACTACTCTATAACTCACCATATTATATTTTTTTGGTATCTGTAAAAGAGGAAGCCCTTTCCCCCTCTATCTACTGCAATTATGAATAGAATGGGAGAAACTAATTATATCTTTCAAAATTTATTATATCTCTCAAATATTGATTTATATGTAATAATGATAAACCTTATAATCTCAAGTCTTTATGTAAATATTTAATATTTTTTATATTAAAATTATATTTATTAATATTAAATATGTTTAATTTTTTAATACAAAAATTTTAAAAAAATTAATTAAAAAAATATTTTAATCTAAACAAAAAAAACAACTATTTTAATTGTAAATATTTAATTAAACTGTTATACTAAACAACTACTCTTTTAAGCTTTAGTTGTTGTAATAATAATACTTTATTTATACCATCATACAAATTCTACATTTAACATTTAATTTTCATTTAAGAATATAACTCCTTAAATATCTAAAATTTATAAAATAATTAATTAATAAAATTTACACAAATTATTAATAAAAATTAATTAACTTATAACCCACATATATATAATTATCTTACACAAATTTTATTGTCAATGATTTTGATTCAACGTTGTAGAACTTTCTCCTTCTTTCATTGGTTCATTGGTTGTGTTTTCTTTGTATTGGGGTTTGTTTTGTGTTTTTGTTGTACTTTCTAATTTATAAAATAATTAATTAATAAAATTTACATAACTTATTAATTAAAATTTATTAACTTACAACCCACACATATATATAATTATCTTACACAAATTTTGTTGTCAGTGATCTTGATTCAATGTTGTAGAACTTTCTAGGTTCTCTTTTTGGTTCAGTTCGTTGTGTTTTTTTTTTTTTTTTATTGAGGATCTCTGTTTATTGTTCTGTTATGCTTTCTTCTGTTTGACACGGTTTACTTTGTAAAAGGTTGTGAAATTACTTTGTAAAAGGTTGTGGTGTCCCTTTCAAAACTTTTTTTTCCCCTTAATAATACAAAAAAATTATCTTGCTAATTAATTAATAAAATTTACACAAATTATTAATTAAAATGAAATATCTTACAACCCACACGTGTATATATATAATGCACCTTAAATTAAATTGTCACCTATTATTATCTTAGGTGTATAAAAGAACTTCATATATGTTTGTGCATCATAATTAGGACTATAATTACACTAAAACACCGTATAATTACACTAAAACACCGAACTGCTTAGACTTCTTAAATTAAATTGTCACCTATCATTACCTTACGTGTATAAAAGAACTTCATATATGTTTGTGCATCATAATTAGGACTATAATTACACTAAAACACCGTATAATTACACTAAAACACCGAACTGCTTAGACTCCTTTGCACGGGAGAGATTTCTAGGCTCGCAATGGAACCTAAACTGTTGAAAACATTGAATACCTTCCATGGACACATCCTTGACGGTATCCAAGGCTTTTTTCAAATTGTTCCAGCGCTCTCTTTCTTCCTTTTCTTCCTTGATGAACCTCAAAATCTCCATTGGGCTGTAGCCCTTCCCTTCTATGGACAGTGGACCATGACTCGCACCCTTAAAGGAGAGCTCCTTAAAGCCGTGGAGGCCTTTTACTGACACACTATGGATGGTATCAACAGCTTTTTTTAGTAAATTTGGTTCTTCAATCTCTCTGCCAGCTGTGTCTGGTGGCCACTCGCGCCACCGTTGTTCAATATAACTGTCAACAATGTCTTTGAGGGAAGGTTGCTGATCATTTTTCTTAACATGAAGGTACATGTCCCAGTCCTGAAATAAATAAATATTTGTGATAACTGCAGTAGGGATAGGTAGTAATTATTATATAATATTAGCGCAAACCAATTGTTACTATATACCTGTATAAGAACGTTCATTTCGTGTTTCCATTGCCAGCATGCAAAAGTCCAGGCCACAAATTCAATTTCCCAACCCAAAGGGTAATTGTTGCTTCCTTTCCTGGCTTTCTTGGAGACAACATTCCTTGCAAATTTGTGGTAGTTCAAATAGTTTTTCCACTCTCGCGGAACTTTTTGGTTCCCTGTAGCAAATATCCTTAGTCTATCGAAGGTATCAACTTCTGCCCAATTATAACTGGTCATCAGCATCTCTCTAACCGCTCTCAAACGTTTCGTCAATGGCTGCGTCATCTCACCAGACTGCATGAGTGTTGTCAATGGCTGCGTTGTCTCACAGGATGGCTGATGTGGCCAACTTTGATCTTTGACGTTGCAAGCAACAACATACAAAATGTTGAGAATCCACATTTGCCAATTAAGGACCTTCTTCCAGAAAGATAAGATACCTGTTCATCATTGACATTGCTTATACGATAGTATTCAATCTGAACTTAAACTAAATATTTTCAATAATGCGATGCAAGTAAGTAGAATAAGACAAAAATAATTGTCTTTATCGTAATAGGTTTACCTGGTAGCTGTTGTATTAGCCACCCATATGAATATGGAATACACCCTTCTAAATTTCTTACGCCACTCTCCACATCTTCTGTGAAATGTGTTTCTCCAGGGTGTTCGTCTTCTGTGAAATGTGTTTCTCCAGGGTGTTCGTTGCTTTCTAAATTTCTTACGCCACTCTCCAGATTGTCTGTGAGATGTGTTTCTCCAAGGTGTTTGTAGCTTTCTACTGTGGATTATTGTAGGTCACAACGATCAACACGACATGATAAAGATATGATTAGAATTAATGGCATAGTGAAAACGATTCTTTCTATTAACCTTTATGCACAGTAATGTACAAAAGACCGGTTCATTCTTTCAGTGTGGTTTAATATCTCTTACACAGTAATTTGAGTATTACGTTAAGTGTGGAATGACACTTACCCTGTGTATTTCCATCTTCTCTTTCCTCTTCATCTCTCCTAGAAACTGCATCTCTTTTAGTCAGAACAGAAGTAAATGCTGCATATTTGCTTAGACTTGGTTCACGTTCAACTTCCGCTTTTAAAAATGAATTCCATTCATTGTCTTCTGGGTCTGGTAAGTTCACTGGCAGCTGGATAATTTTGCTTATGAATTTGTCTACGAAATCCTTCTCTTGATTATGTGAAGATTTTTTCAATGCTTCTTCGATAGTGTTCTTGTCCACAGCTAAAATGACGTTAATTTCACAGTCCCTGAATACTAGATTGATGGCCCATAGAACCTGTGCCACGTGTATAATTGTCATTTAATGAGTTTTCAAAGATGAACTTATTAACTCCGAATTCAAATAAAAAACATACCCGTAATATGACTTCATCCTCACAATGGTCCAGGTCATCCACAAAGGCTATTATGCGGAGTTTATCCGCTGCCGCTGAGCCATATTTTGGAACAGGCGTCCCTTCAATGTTGTCCTTCCACAAACCAAACCAATGTTTACATTTTTCACCAGCAACAAAAGAGAAAATAAAGGAGGGTTCTCTTCCAATTTCTTCTTTCAAGAACTTGATGTCTGAAATTACTTTTTGCTGATAACCTGTCCACTCTGAATAGCTTGGTAAGCTGAAATATCCACTCATTTGCTGGCTGACACGTGTGAAAACTGAAATGGCAGCATTGACTGAAGCCCAAATAATCGTTATAACAGTTGCAAGTATAGATCCATATTTTAAATCCTTGACGGGCGAGCTATCAAGCAACTTCCACGCCGCCCCACCGATACACACTGCCAGAATTGTCAAAAATAGACAAGGGAAAATAAACTTTAAGTAAAAATTCTTACTATTATTTCTCCGAGCATTTCTCCAGCATGTGCTGAACAACTGCGCCCGAGTCATAGAGGCTTCGATTTGTTCTGTTATTTCTAATGCAAGACCGGCCCAAGCTTCCTGCCTTCCGCGATAGTTTCCAGCATTGAAATGAACAGTTAGGACCCTTGGCACTACCCCCAGTGATTGGCCTTTGCTCTTATAAACTTCTCGATCATTTCTTGTTATCTGAAAATATCATGAAAGGTAGAAGTTTCTAGATTCAGGACCTTGACATTAATTTTTTTGAAAGTTTAGTAAACGTACATCTACTTTTAATCTCACCTGTTGGTTGAAGTCCGTGCATGCCAAAGACTTGTAAATGTCTTTATATTCTTCTCTATATTTTTCCAGGAAGTACTGGAGTGGCCCCTTATTCTGGTTATAATCGAAGGTCATCTCTACCGTTAGTTTTAATTATTCATTCAGACAAAATTAGATTTCATTTATTCAGAAAATAGTAAATAGTCACCCAGACAATAGAAGAGTTAAAACCATTGTAATGTGTATAAGTAAATTTGTGTTAAAAAAAACAATTTTATATAATTTACGTATTAATTATGTCAAGTATTCTTATTTTAGAGGTCTTATAATTCAAACTGCGGTAGTGTTATATATTTATTCTATTTACCAAGAGATTAAATTGTAAGGATTTTATGTTTTAAGGGAAAAAGGTTTGATGATATTATTATATTATTATTATTTTAAAATTGATTTATATTATTAAAAGAATAATAAATATGTTAATAAAAAAAATGGTATGAAGTTAATTTTAAAAAGTTAAACTAGAAGATTTATAGTTCTTCTAGGTTTAAACACAAATATAAGGTTAAAAATTTAGCTAGAGAAACAATTGGCAAAATTAAATATAGAACATCCCCAATCTTATTATGAATTCTTCGTAATTCTAGCATGCATTTTGGACCATGTGTGCCAAAAAGTAATGGCTTGGAGCGGTTCATAATGGGAGCTCAAAGAACCAATTTATTGTGCATGTGGAACTAAGTCGTCCATTCACCCGTTAGCCAACGCATCTTGGCCTCCACTTTTATCTGCTTCCATTTCAATCATGGTAAAGTTACTATGAATAAATTGCAAGCCAGTGCTATAAATGGGCTCATCCAACAATGTCATTGGAACCATAACCTTGCATGGTTGATGATATTAAAAAACAATATCAACAACATGGTGGGTTCATATCCATGAGCCACCAAGCAAAGTTTCCAATTGGGGGACAAAGCGACCTCAACTAGGCTCATGTTCACTATGGAGGATGTGGTGTGTTGGTCACATGACCTTATAAACTATTGATAACAAAAACCCTGTAATTTTCAGCTCTTGCAAACATAGGAAACCAAGATCTAGAAACTTCTAACAAACCTTACACCATAAATTTATAATTGGATTATGTAAGACCTAGAACATTTCAAGAGAGGAAATTCAAAGGAAAAATGAGTCTAATGGCATATCCTTACCATCAAGGTACTCCACTGCCTAAAAAATTTGAAGGCCCTTAGAGTTAGGTATATAACTCCCTAACTAAATATTATAGAGATGGAGTCTTTTCTTTGGTAAGAATTTTCCTTCGTCCATATCTCGCCTTTGATTGCAAGAGCGTATAGATATTGCTAGAGGATATTGAGGGGAAAATCTTACCTGTGTAGTAGGTTTGGTAACCATATTGGCTACTTTTAGGGTATAATTGTGCTGAGGCCAAGAAGCCTCTTTGGAAACCATGTTCACTGAATGAGGCCCTCTAAATTTCTCTCATTCACCTTTTCTAAAGGCTTTGGATCTTAAGTGGCAATAGCCTTCACTATCGGTTTAGATTTTTTAGGCTGTCATAGTTTCTCACTCATTTTTAGGACCTTCCACCATGGTCCATTCATCTTTAGAGTATTGAGATAGTGGTTTACTTGGGGTCAGCTTAGACTTATATGGGGTAAAAGAGGGTAATATTTGACCTTATAGTTAGATGATAGATAATAAAAGTAAGTATTTGATAGGTTGATATAGACCACTCATTGGGAAATAATGGTATCATCAACCTAGATCTCAAAAACTCCTTGAGGGCTTTGTTTAGATCAATATCCATATAGAATCACTTTTGTATATGAGCATGGAAAAAATTATTGGCTTCAACCAAGATAACTCACCTTAAGGCTACCGCTATACAATTTAGAGAAGGTCAAAGGGGAGGAGGAGACCAAGAAACTCTACCAATACTAGAACCATAGATATTTGTTCTACTGAGACTAAAAATTCTTGGGTCTATGGGCAAAAGACCAACAAGGAGCTCCTCATGAACCATGGGAATCATGGACCATGCTCAAAAATTGCCTTTTCATGTGCAGAATCTATAAAGCAAAATAGAAAAACCCTTGGTTAAATTTTGAATCAACTGGATCTTGATTCCATGATGATCCCAAGCCGAGTTAACCCAAGATATGAAAGTATCTTCATTAGAAATATGAACCATAGAATATTTGAGTAGGATATAAGATTGTAACCACTTGCAAGCATTTTCAAACTCTAGCAATGGTAAAATCACGTCAAAAGAAATATTATCGTGTGCACTTTTTTATAAACCTGCTTTTTTATTATCTAAATTATTATTCATATTTACTAGAATAACAAAATTCACTCATAAAAAAATATTACAATTTATAAAAACAACCACAATGAATAATATATTAACACAATCAATGCAAATTACTTAGATGTTCTCAATTTATATTTCAAACCCTTGAGGTAGGGCAACACCGTACAATTCTCCTTATTGGAAGGAAGTCACTCCTTACAATATCTCAATTTAAGAGAAATTGCAATATTCTTCTCTTCATATCCTCTCTATGATTCTTTACCTCTATTTATAATGCCTAACTACCCACCACTCCCAATTATCAATGCATGTGGGATAATTGCATCTAATATAATATTATAATATTTATTCAATATTATAATATTAAATATTTATCTTGGGTACTAACATTACAATATTATAATATTAAATACTTCGATACAAACTTCCTAGGTTAATTGATGGGAATCATCCTTGTTTGTCCTTCCACATACATTACTAGTGATAATCGTTGACTCACTAAGGTTGGGTCCATATTAACTTGAAACTACTGACCAAAACACCTCACACAATAGGAACAATTCACATGAAAGAGCTCTTAAACCCTAGTGAAGCAAAATCCAAAGCCAAAATCACCAACTTAACTATCTTTTTCAATATATTCTTATTTCTAATATTTGAGTTTTTTTTTTTTTTTTTGTAGATTTTATTTATATTTAATAGCATATTTCATGTTATCTTAATAATATAAGTTATATTAAAATAAATTCCTAAACAAATGTACTAATTTTATATTAATTAATTTTTCAAGGGCTAGGTCGATTGGTAGTTGCTTGTCTAGCCAAGCACTTACCAAGAAGACACCCAAGTTCAAACCTTGAGGGTAGTCTATTTGCAAAGGTAGTATTCTGATCTAAATCCTTTGAGTGCATTCCAAATCGACGATAACGGTATGAATCTCAAGCGATGGGTGGTCCCCCTCACATTGGGTCAATAACAACGAGGTGGAATAAGTTTTGTGGGAGCAACCCATGTGGTTTGAACCTTGTGCTTGTCAGTTACTAAAATTAGTGTGGTTGTAACCAACTCTCCTTTAAATAAAAAATTATGAATTTACATTCTGTAGATGCTTTTTTTTTTTCATTTATTCACATTTTCAATAATGGCCTAAAAGTTAGGTCTTTTATACATCATAGCTAGATATCTCTATCAGGCTAAGTTCTATCTATAGACACCTTCCCAAATTGTTAACCAATATCCTTTGTTTTTTTAAATTGCTTTAATTGTCCTTTTCTTTAAATGAAGTTGATTAATCCTCCTAGATAGATATATGGACCAACTAGAGTGCATTACCCTCATTGAATCTCTATATTAAACTCATATATGATGCTCCTCCTTTGAGAGTTCATTTGCTTCCCTATTTATTTCTCTATAAATGTACCAACAAGTAAAAGCTTCACTTTGATCCACAAATTATTTTATTTGAGAGAATGTGGGTTGTATAACCATATTTTCTCGCTAAAAACACTAAGTACTTAATTTATTACTACTTGTGAGTCTTCATAAAATTAGATTTTTTATAATGCTTTTGATTCTACCAACTAAACCAATAAATTGAGTGCCATAATTTTAGCATAATTATTGGAAACTTCTCTCAATCCATCATTGAATTTGAAATAATGAGTCAAAATTATACAATAATGTTCATGATACACAAAATCCAGGGACCCCTATCTAGACCCATAAAAAGAAAAACCAAGCCCTTGATTTATCAATTTTTACAGAGATAATTTATCTACCTTTGTTGCTGCGAAAACATTATAATTATTGAAACTTCCAATGATTTGGGATACTTGTCAAGTAGGATTCTTTTGATCCTTAACTATTCCTACATTCCTAGATAACCATACTTCTCATGACAAAAACTGTGGGAGAGTTATAAAACTTTTGTATGACCAATTTTTAAAACAAGATTTTTAAAATTATATTGAAATTGTATTTATAGTGTTTTTTAATTAATATAAAATAATATGTTTATATTTGGTAAGAACTACTAATAAATTCAAGTGGGAATATTTTTTTTTGAATTTACATGGTGGAATCGATAGCCACTATAAATTTGAGTAGGTTGTCTGGATTTTATGGCCACCACAGTATTTTGTGTTGTCCACCCTGGGTGTCGCCACACAGATATTCATGAAGTCTGCCCCTATAACCACCATGCCACAATCATTTTAAACTTTTTATATTGTTGAAATCATAGGAAAAGGACAAGCATTCAGTCCAACGAGACCCAATATTTGAACCCTAGACCTCCACCCCCCTTATGGGGTTTGGTTGAACCAATTGGTCTACACCGTGGACCTCAAGTGGGGATATTTAAAAAATGAGATATTATTTAATATTTTTTTAATGAATAGTTCAATAATAGAGCATTAGGTTTGAGTTCTAGTTGATCCATACTTTTTAGATGAATTCAAATTGTGATATTTATTTAAATATTTACAAAGCTAGTTTTATATATAATAAAATTAAAGAGTGGGTCAAGCATAGTAAACAATAATGTAAAGTCAATTTTTATATTTGAAGAGAAATGGGAAGATGAAGGAATGTTGTAAAATAATTTGAAGAGAAAAGGCATGAAATTTCACCTTCCATGACCCCACGTTCTTTCTCCTTTACTAGGAAAGAATAAATTAGGGGGTGTTGGTGCATTACCTATCAACTGGAATTATAGGAGTTTGTAGGAGTTTTGGGTTGAGTGGGATATTTTTTCTCTCACTCCTTAAGAGAAACTTTATTTTAATTTAGAAGCAAGGTTAGGGCTCTACGGATTATCCTTCTTCTATTGGTTGGGCATCAACAAATCCTATTGAATATATTTTGATGCCAATACCTTCTAATGCTCTTAAATGGAATCCTATTTTAGAAGAGCTAGCCCCCTAGCTTGGGTGGGGTAGTATTGAGGATAAGGATATTGCTCCTTCTAGTGGTGCCATAACCACTTAGAGTTCTCTGCCATGGTGTATTTGTTATTTTTTATTTTTAAACTTTGGTCTTTTATTTTAAGCCACATAGAGTTTTATTTTCTCCTCTGGATGATCACTTAGTATAACTTTTTAGGGTGCACCTTTGTTTTTCCACCCACCTTTATCAGGTGATCAGTGTATTATTTATTCTTTAAGTAATAAAAGGCACTTTTCAACAACCAAAAAAACTCACACATTATACTTCTACTACTTTTCAACAATATAATCTATTGCAACTATTGAGAGGATTTTTTGATCAACTTAAAGTCTTGTGGTTTTTTTGGTTTATTTCTATTCCCAATGGTTGACTACTTCCTATACAATAATTGTATATTATTTAATTTATTAGTTCCTTTGTTTTGATGAATTGAGATAAGGTACATTATCTTATTTTTAGTTTTTTGTGAGTGATCTAGTTTCAAAGGTGCCATGGTTGGTATCAAAGTAGTTTTTTAAAGCTTGTGTGGGTGTGTGTATTAAACACAAAATAAAGGAAACTAACACTTATTGTCAAAAAAACCATAAAATAAAACCCAAATTGTGGAATTTGTGGTACAAGATAATAGAAGAAGATGTAAATTCCTCCTCTAATATTGGGGAGGTATTGGCTAAAGTTAAACAAAAGATGCAGTAAGTTCTTATTGTGTTATAAATAACAACTAATCAAAAAAATAAGGACAAAAATATTGAGATAGAGGGAGGATTATAATCCCCTTATAGTACTTACACTCCTACAATATTTAATATGTAGGTCAAGTTTGAGATTCAAAATTTTAAGGGAAGGCAAATTACAAAATAATTGAAGCATTGTTTTGAGTAATAGCAAGTGTTATTTGATTTTCATAAATATAATTATGAACAAAGAAATACAACTGTATAACTAAAAAATGTAAAGATGCATTAATATGGCGGAGGATCTACACAAAATCCTGGATGCATGATAAAGAGTGTGATCTAGGCATGTGACCTTTTTGTTGCATGGCTTTATACTCAAAAATATCCAAAAAATTATTTTTTATCCTAACTACACTATTAGAGGTATAACATTTTTCTTAGGACTCTATTTTGATCCATTCAAGAGGTTTTATAAATATTAGAGAGAGACCAACAATTTTCATGGGTTCCCTATTATAGACAATTATCGACATGTTTATATAAAAATGCTCTTGAGGCCCTTAAAAATGCAAAAGAAATTACTTACTCAAATTAGTACTTTTCAATGTTTAGAGTTTAGATTTTTTTCATCATTTTGAGTATAATTTTGAATATTTTTAAGTGAAGATATTTTGGTGTCTATGGAGACCCTATCATATATTGTATTTCTTTCATATGTTGTGTATTTATTTTGACAAGCAAATACTACATAATGTTTAATTCTATTTGTTTTTGGAAACTACTATCAAATATAACATGGTAGTAGAGTGGATTTAATTCTTCATTATTCATTTGCTTCTACTAGTGATATATTTTTATTCCAACTTATTTTTAGGATGACTTTTATTGGGGCTTGTGGAGATATTTTTTAAATCTATTAGTAATATCTAAATAAGGGTTTCTAATAGAAAACCCTAATGGACTTGGAACACAAAAAATTAGCAGATATGCTCTAGGAGACATGTTCACTGACATGTTTTCTTATTTTTCTCTCATTGGAACTCAACCTTGCTTTGTTAATTTTTTGACTAGACGGATACCCTACTTTTGGGATTAATATTTTTGTGGTTTTTTGAAAACCTCATTTATTTTTTATTGATTTAAAAAAAAAAGTCCATTTCCTTTTTCCTTCTAGCTTATGATGTTTAATAGAAACACTTACAAGAGGAGAGATTTCTTGGATGCCTTTAAGGAAAGATGATTCTAGCTCGGGTGGCCCTTTGAATGTAATCCAAATTTTGAGTGTTAGGTTAGGATTGCATGAAATGTTTATTTAAAATACAAGAGGATATAAATGAATATACCTATTTAAAAATTGAATCAAATCATTGAAGGAGGTTTATCCCTTGAAGAGGCCCATGATTTTGTATTATGATTTGTGATATTAATATATATTTTTGCATTTACATTTTGTATTGTAATATTTTGTTCTTCCATGAATTACTATTTTTATTGCAATATTTATGTGGATGTGCTTATTTTAATTAGAATATTTCTAACAAGTGGTATTAAAGAACTTTTCAATTTCATGTTGCCATTCCAATTTGATTGTTAGGCATATTGTTTTTTTTTTTTTGCTTGTTTTCTTATTTTAAAAAAATCTAGCCCTTTTTTTTTTTTCTATTTTAGTTTACTAGGTTAGAAACCATTTATTGGCGGTTTTAAAATATCATGGAGGAGTTATCAATATTGGCTAAGCTAGATTACCTAGCATCTAGTGAAGTGTGAGGCAATCATGCTCCAATACCCAAGCCTTATACAACACCCATATATAGAATTGAGCTCCCACATATCTTTGGGTATATGTAAGATCTCCCTAATATGAGGAGAAATCTATAGCTCTAGGAATATTTTTGACTATGCATTCTCCATTATGTACCAAACACAATTTTTTGAGAAGATCACCCTACCATACTATTAGAGATATGTGTAGTCTATGAAAGGAATAATAAAAAAATGCAAACAATCGAATCA
Source organism: Wollemia nobilis (assembly GCA_028583015.1). Taxonomy (NCBI): domain Eukaryota; kingdom Viridiplantae; phylum Streptophyta; class Pinopsida; order Araucariales; family Araucariaceae; genus Wollemia; species Wollemia nobilis. The sequence continues at coordinate 12,706,075 of JAQPPZ010000733.1, forward strand.
AACTACAAGGACAAAGGGGTTGAAGCAATACCACATTAGCCAAATTAGAGAGACTAAAATATAGAAATAATATAATGGAAGCTAACACAAAAACTACAATATCATATTATATATCAGAATTGACTATAAATATAATGGAGAAACCTTACTTAAATAGGAAATAAATATTCACTACAGTCGTAGGATAAACAAAGAGATAAGGATCAATATCCACCATACAAATAGGGAGGTGTGATATGATATATGGAGGAAAGATCTCAAACTTTCTAAATGTAATCAATGAGTGTAACTTTCTAAGAATGCCAAATATCTCTATAATGTCTAAATAGGATAAAAACAAATATCTACACATAAAGTGGGTGGAGAAAAATATACTAAACTAATATAAAATTAAAGTACCTAGATGAGCATGATATAGAGTATGAAAACCTATTCTAAAAACCCCCTCAAATGAAGCTAGGGATCAAAAATATGTGGCATATCCACAGTATGAGTCTCAACAACAAGGCCTAATCAAGTAATCATGTACAATGTGTATCCATAAGCTCTCAAACTAGGAGGGAAAACCATGTGGAAAAAACCATCCAACTAGAAAGAGAGAAGAAGAAGAAAGAAAGGTTTCCTCATCCACATTCCCCAAGGACAACTTCATTCACATCAAGCATCTCTTTCAACAAATAAAAATAAGGAGATGGAAATATTTTAGTGAAGATGTCAACAATCTACTGCATAGCCTAGATGCATTAAGTAGAAATGCATGTGATAAATAAATCATCAATAAATAAGACAATGATGATGGTGTCATATCCATCCCTCAAAGTCTAAACTATAGGATCATAATGGCATCTCAAAAAATTTAGAAGATAGAATAAAAGATTACATATTCTCATATCAAAATTTAGAGGATTGTTTGAGGTCATAAAGCGATCTCCATAATCTACATACCAATGAAGAATACACATTGTCCATGGTATCATCCCACTCATGAATGCCATGGGCCTCATCAAACTTTTGTGGATCAATAGAAACTGCCTAACAAATAAGACCTATGCCAAAAGTAGAAGTATGCCTTAATGGTAGGATACCTTCATTGAAAAGTGTTACCTCCTAAACTATAGTCCAAGCCCATCTAGGCATGGGGGTGGCATGTGCAGGAACATCTGCAACTATCTCAACAATGTCCCCATCCTCACTATGATCACCATAAAAAACCATATTCAAAGTGAAAATTAGATGAGGATATAGAAGGAGTAGAAAGAGTGGGCTCAGTTGGATAATAATGCTCATCAAACGAGATATGAGTTAAAAAAAGAACTTAATGTGTATCTATATCTAATAATCTATAAGCCCTCATATCCTCACAATAGCCAACAAATATTGTTGGTAATATGAGCAATATTTATTGTCATTGATGTCAAGAGTCAATTTCAGTGAGTAGTGCAAGAAAAAGGATGTCAAGAGTCAGTTTCAGTAAGCAATGCAAGAGAAAATATTTCTTCTACACCTAAGGGAAATAATATTATAATATCTCCCATTATAATATTCAAGGTGGTCAGACAAGGTCTACAGGAGAAACAAGAAGGCCCAAGAAAAATAATATTATAATATTAAAGGTCTAATAGAAAGACCTAAAGTAATTAAATTAATTATAATAATTTCATTACAAATTAATTTATAATTTAATTTACTTAACCTTATAGTTATTAAATTAATTATAATAATTTTATTATTAATTAAATTATAATATAATTAATTAACCCTAAGGTTAGGGTTATAAGGGTAAAAATTTAATTTTTAAGCATCGACATTGATTATATTCTTCATCTGCTAATGTGCTAAATGAAATGGCATAATGGTAAAAATACCATGTGCCTTTGGTGATTTTAAACTTACCTTCGTTTGAATCACTTCAGAGCCTAAAATTTTTGTGATTTTCATGCAAGGAAGAAGAAAATATTTTTGTTTTATTTAGCATCAACAAAGGAATAATGCAAGAGAGGCTTTAAGCCTCATAACCAACCAAGGTGGTTGAGATAGTGGCAAGCGACTACGACTTAAGGCTTTGGCAAGATGGGAGGACCCGTGATCGAACCCAGATGGTAGTTTTTGCATGGGTGTTTTTTGTTTAGGTGCCTAATGCTCAATACCAAGAATGAGGTACTTTTGGAGTTTAAGGTGAACACCTAGCTCATACGACAGTTGAGCCATGGCTAGGGCACTGGTGGTAGTGCAGTGTGTGATCGAATCCCACCGAGGGAAAAAAGGTATTTAATTTTTTTAATTAAATTTGGTCCTAAGGTTTGTTTGCTATGAGGTTTTTATGTTAGGAGGGAGATATAAGGTTTATGAAAATTAAATTTTATATTGTGATTTTGATGATTAGGAGTTGAATGGAGTAATAAGGCTTTAAAGGAGTTTATATGTTATTTTAAAATAAGGTCTTATTGTGTTTAAATATTTGAGAGGATTAATAAGATGTAATTGAGATTTAATATTTTGTATGGTGAGAATATTTTTCAGGGAATAATTGGATGAAGTTTTGAGAAGTTTTTTTCTACCTAACCCTTGAGATAGGCAAAGAGAGTAATTGTGATTGAGACAGGTTTTGAATTCAAAACTTCAACAAACAAAAGCTATGGGCATATCTTCCTTGTGAGTAAAATATTTTTGGATGTTGTGAATGCTAATTTGGAGTGAAAATGATTGTTTGATGAGCATTTTTGAGTTTGGTTTTGAGATATCCAATGTTGATTAATGTGGATTTTTTGGAATAAAAGTTAATACTAGAAACCTTGTTTGATAAGCATTGTTGGAAATATTGAGTAATCTTTCATATGCTTGATTAGGGTTTGTGAAAGATCATGAGTATCATTGTTATGTGAAGTTAAGAACTATCTTGAACTAAGGTTTGTGAAATATCATGAGTATCATTGTTCTATGAGGTTTTTTTGATACGTATTGTTGACTAAGCTTTCATTGAGTGATTGGTTGAGTGGAGTTGATTGAGCTTAGTTGATTGGAAGTGTTGAAGTGATAGTTCAAGTTCTATGTAACAAATTTTTTCTTACTAATTTGAGAAAGATATTGAAAGTGATTGAGTGTGAAATATATTGAGTCTCTAACCATTATCCATATGTTTCTATGGTTAAGTAAGAGATTTCGGAAGTGATTGAGTATATTTGTGAGTGAGTAACATATTGATTCTTCAACCATTCTCTATATGTTTCTGTGAGTCAAACAAGATTTTGTGTGAAACTTGTTTATGTGATTGAAAGAGGTTTTCTATGAGAGATTGTGTTGAGTTTTATATGCAAGTTTGAAATTAATTTGAATAAGATTTTGTGAAATATTGTGAGCAGATTTGAGTAAGTCCTAGAGGACACTTAAGGACAGAGTTGAGGAAGATTTTATGAAATCTTAAGGATATATTTGTGTGAGCTTTTGTTGAAGCTTATGATCGAATTGGACAGAGTTAAGGCAAGTCTTGGTAAAGACTTGTTAAGCAGATTGGGCAAGTTCTAGTGAGGACTTGTTGGGTGGATTTGAGGTAAGTCTTAGAGAAGACTTGAGAGGAGATTGGACAAGTTCTAATGAGGACTTGTTGGATAGAATTGAGGGAAGTATTAGAGAAGTCTTGAGAGCATATTGGACATGTTCTTGAGAGGAATTTTTGGATATATTTGAGGTAAGTCTTTGAGAAGACTTGTGAGCAGAGTTGATTGATTGATTTGTTTAAACCTTGAGTTAAGATTTGGAGCATATCTAGTAGAGTTGATTTATGATAAGATCAAGCTTTGTGTTAAGGCTTGAGGATAGATTTGAGACAAATATTAAGCAGATTTGTGCTAGAACTAAGGACTATGATTAGAGAATATTTGAGATAGATATTAAGAATATTTATGCTAGACTGAAGGATTGTGTTTAGTACAAATTTGAGAAAGAGATTTAGCAAATTTATGCTAGATCGAAGGATTGTGTTTAGTGTAGATTTGAGATAGAGATTGAGAAAATTTGTGCTAGACCGAAGTATTGTATTTAGTATATATTTTAGACAGATATTAAACAAATTTGTGCTAGGCTGAAGGATTGTGTTTAGTGCAAATTTAAGATAGAGATTGAGCAAATTTGTGCTAGACCGAAGGATTGTGTTTAGTGTAGATTTAAGATTAAGTTGAGAGCAAGCTTTGAAGGTGACAAAGTAGAGGATAATAGTCTCCATTGGATAGAGATCCATTAGCAAAGGTAGTGAGGATAGAGATCTTCTAAGTTAGGATAGAGTCTTCAATGGAGAGAGATCCACAAGCCAGTGCAATGGAGGCAGTAGTCTTCTAGAGTATCACTAGCCAGAGTAGAGAAGAAGGAGTTCTTCTATGGATAAATATCCAAAAACCAGATGAGGGGATTGGTGTCTCCTATGTATAGGTATCCATGAAATTTCTTAGAGTATTTGTGTCTTCTTTGGACAAAGGCCCATAAAAATTGTAATAGAGAAAGGATTCTCAAGATATTTATTGAGAAAATTTTAGTGAAAATTTTTCTCTATGGAGTAGCCCACATTAGGTGAACCATGTTAAATTGGTGTCTCTATTGTGTGTGGTGATTTATGCATTTCTTTTATCACTACTATTGATATTGTCATTGATATATTATCTAATATTGTTTGGGAAAGAAAAGTAAAAAGTGGTCTTATATTGTTCACCCTCCCTATCAATATAAACTTGTGTTCTTTAAATGGTATCAGAGTGATTTCCTTCGAAATATTTTAATAACTTGAAGAAAAATCTCACAAGAACATATATGGATTCTCAGAATGGATCTTTAGGAAATTTAGCACCATTTTTCTATGGGAACAATTATGCACTTTGGAGTACAAGTATGAAGTTTCATATAATAGCACTTGGAAATGAAATATGGGAAGCAGTTCAAAATGGATACATACCACAAACTACTCCACCTACAGACAAAAATGGTAAGCTTCTACATCATTACAATTAAAAAAAAAATGAATGTAATTCAAAAGGGCTTACGTGGAACATATTTTATAAAGGTTATGCATTGCACATCAGCAAAAGAAATTTAGGATAAGTTGCAAGGCATATTTGAAGGAGATAAAAAGGTCAAAAGGATAAAGTTGTAAAAATTACAAGAGAACATTTGAAGACCTAAAAAAGAAGGATGAGGAAATCTTTTTTGCATATCTACTTCATGTGGATGAGGTTGTTAACTCCATGCAAGGACTTTGACTTAAAGTTGATGAATATGATGTTTGTGATAAGATTTTGAGGTCACTCCCAAAAAGGTTTAGTGAAAATATTTTAGCTATAGAAGATTCAAAATGTATTGATATTTTGACAAGGGATGAATTACATGGTATTCTCATAGATTTTACGATGAGAATAAAATAACCTATTCCCAAAAAATAAGTAGCCTTTAAAGCTACTAAGAATACAAAGGGTAAGAAGTCATATTCAAGCAATGAATTATCCAATTATGAAGAAGTAAATTATGGCATAAGGAACAAGGAGCCAAGAAAGTATAAAGGTATATAATTAGTTAGATGTTTTTATTGTGGAAAGTATAGTCACTATGCATATGATTGTCCAGAGGCTGAAAATGGAAATAATAAAGAAAAATAGGATCATAAGACTAGGGAAACAAGAAAATACATGTACCAAAAGAAAAGCAAGGATGGACAAGGCAAGCAAGAAAAGAATTTTTTTCAAAGTCATAAGAAAATTTTCTATGCAGACAAGGTAGGTAAGAGCTCAAGTGATAGTGATAAAAGTTCCTCAGATAATGATAAATATGAAGTTCTATTTCTGGCAAAAGAAAAATAAATGATTAGGAAAAGGTCACCAATAATCCTCAAGTGTTTTAGATGTGGTAACTTTGGTCATATTGAAGATAGTTATACAAGAAATGGATTTAGTTTCAATGATGATGAATATGAAGATACACTTGAATGACCAAAAGAGAATCTACTCTTGGCAATAGAGGGAGAAGAAGGTGATCTTATAGAAGACAAATTAGAAATAAAATATTCCAAAGGCAAAGAGATAGAGGAAGAATTAGAAATAGGAGAAGTTGATCTTGCAGGTGAAATCATTTTTTCCCTTGATGCATTAATGGAGGTAAGAAAGAAAAACTCAAAACTCAAGCTTAAATTTTTAAGAACATGATAAAGAGAAAGAAAAGCTTATAGAGGATCTAACCAACTCAATAGCTAATACAAAGAGATTCAAATAGAAGTTAGAAGCAAAGGTTTTATAATGTGAGAAGTTAGAGCATGAGGTAGCTTCATTAAGGAAGGAAGTCCAATAATCTAAATATAAGCTACACAGGTTTGGGAGAAGCTCAAATAAATTTGATAAGATTATGAAGACACAAAAACCTACATAAAACAAGACAGGTCTTGGATTTGAATAGGTACAAAGAAAACAAGGAGAAGAGTCAATATCAAGCTCCAAAGAAGAAGAAGCTTCAAAACAAGAGAGTGTAAGATAAAGTGAGACTTCTGAGGATGAGTTGGATAATAGAAAGTTTAACAAGAAAAGGAACAATACACAAATGAGCAATAAATGGAACATGAAGCAACACAGGGAAGAAAATACTAAGAGACCAATGAGATCAAGGCAAGGTAATTTCAATGGATTATGCTTATCATGTTAAAAATTTGGGCACAAGGCTACATAGTGCAGGACACATGGAAGAAAGGAATATGAAAATTTTAGAAACAAGCATCCTTTTCAAGGGTATTGCTATTCTTGTAATTAGTTTGGTCACAAGGCAGTAAATTGTAGGGTTCATGATAGGAATGGCTTCACCAAGAGAAATCTTAAGACATTTACACCTCCAAGGAACAACAAAATTAAGTGCTATAAGTGCAATAATTGTGGGCATACAACAAAATGGTGTAGAGCAAAAATTACAAAGACAAACAGGAACAAGAATAATCAAAGGAATCAAAAGGATCAGTTGATGAAGAAGGTGGAAAAAGGTAAATATCAGTGCATGATGGGAGTAGAGATACTCTCATTCCAGAATTAACCACCTCAAGAGGAGGTGGGTGAGGGGCTAAGAAAAGAGTCTCATTCTTATCCCCAAGCCCCAAAGGTGGCCCTTTTCCATTGATGACAAAGGGGGAGAGATTTGAGTTGGGAGGATAGCATTCAATGAGAGGGAGAAGTTTCTAAAGGGGAGAAAAAATGAAAAAGGTAAAAGAAATGGTAAAAGGTGAATGAGTTACCATCAATGACAAAGGGGGAGATTGTTGGAAATATGAGCAAGATTTGTTGTCATTGATGTCAAGAGTTAGTTTCAATGAGCAATGCAAGAGGAAGGATGTCAAGAGTCAGTTTTAGTAAGCAATGCAAGAGAAATATTGCTTCTAGACCTAAGGGAAATAATATTATAATATCTCCCATTATTATATTCAAGGTGGTCAGATAAGGTCTACAAGAGAAACAAGAAGGCTAAAAAAAAATAATATTATAATATTAAAGGTCTAATGGTAAGACCTAAAGTAATTAAATTAATTACAATAATTTCATTATAAATTAATTTTATATTTTAATTTAATTAACCTTATAGTTATTAAATTAATTATAATAAATTTATTATTAATCAAATTATAATCTAATTTAATTAACCCTAAGGTTAGGTTTATTAGGGCAAAAATTAAATTTATAAGCACCGACATTGATTATATTCTCCATCCACCAACGTGCTAAAGGAAATGGCACAATGGTATAAATACCATGTGCCTTTGGTGATTTTAAACTTACCTTTGTTTGAATCACTTAAGAGCCTGTGATTTTTGCTATTTGCATCCAAGGAAGAAGAAAATATTTTTGTTTTATTTGGCACCAATGAAGGAATAAGGTAAGAGAGGCTCTAAGCCTCATAACCAACCAAGGTGCTTGAGCTAGTGGCAAGGAGTTGTGACTTAAGGCTTTTGTAAGGCAGGAGGACCTGCAATTGAACTCCGATGGTAGTTTTTATGTGGTGTTTTTTGTTTAGTCATCCAACACTCAATACAAAGTATATGAGGTACTTTTGGAGTTTAAGGTGAGGGCCTAGCTCACATGGCAATTGAGCCATAGCTAGGGTACTGGTGGTAGCATAGTGTGGGATCGAATCCCATCGAGGGAAAAAAGGTATTTAATTTTTTAAATTAAATTTGGTCCTAAGGTTTGTTTGGCATGAATTTTTTATGTTAGGAAGGGAACATAAGGTTTATGAAAAATAAATTTTATATTGTGATTTTGATGATTAGGATTTGAATGGAGTAATAAGGCTTTAAAGGAGTTTATATATTATTTTAAAATAAAGTCTTATTGTGTTTAAATATTTGAGAGGAGTAATAAGGTGTAATTGAGATTTAATATTTTGTATGGTGAGAATATTTTTGGGGGAATAATTGAAATAAGTTTTGAGAAGGTTTTTGCTACCTAACCCTTGAGATTGGAAAAGAGAGTATTGTGATTGAGATAGGTTTTGAGGTCAAAACTTCAGAAAACGAAAGGTATGGTCATACATATCTTGCGAGTAAAATATTGTTGGATGTTGTGAATGCTAAGTTGGAGTGAAAAGGATTGTTTTATAAGAATTGTTGAGTTTGGTTTTGAGATATCCAATGTTGATTGATGTGGGTTTTTTGGAATAAAATTTGATACTAGAAACCTTGTTTGATAAGCATTGTTGGAAATATTGAGTAAGCTTTCATATGCTTGATTAGGGTTTGTGAAATATCATGAGTATTTTTGTTATGTGAAGTTGAAAACTATATTGAACTAGGTTTTATGAAAGATCATGATTATCATTGTTATGTGAGGTTTGTTTGATAAGCATTATTGACTAAGCTTTCATTGAGTGTTTGGTTGAGTGGAGTTGATTGAGCTTAGTTGATTGGAAGTGTTGAAGTGAGATTTCAAGTTATGTGAAATAAATTGTTCCTTACTAGTTTGAGAAAGAGATTGAAAGTGATTGAGTGTGAAACAAATTGAGTCTCTAACCATTCTCCATATGTTTTTGTTGTTAAGCAAGACAATTTGGAAGTGATTGAGTATTGTTGTGAGAGAGTAACATATTGAGTCTCTAACCATTATCTATATTTTTTTGTGAGTCAAACAAGATTTTCCATGAAACGTTTTTTTGTGATTGAAATAGGTTTTCTGTGAGAGATTGTGTTGAGTTTTATATGCAAGTTTGCAATTTATTTGAATAATGTTTTATGAAATCTTGTGAGTAGATTTGAGTAAGTCCTAGAGGGAACTTAAGGATAGAGTTGAGGAAGATTTTGTGAAATATTAAGGATATATTTTATGAGATTTTGTGGAATATTACAATCATATTGGACAAACTTAATGTAAGTCTTGGTGAAGACTTGTTGAGCAGATTGGACAGATTTGAGGCAAGCCTTAGAGAAGATATGAGAGCATATTGGACAAGTTCTAGTGAGGACTTGTTGGATAGAATTGAGTTAAGTATTAGAGAATACTTGAAAGCATATTGGACAAGTTCTTGATAGGACTTGTTGGATAGATTTGAGGTAAGTCTTTGAGACTTGTGAGCAAAGTTGATTGATTGATTTGTTCAAACCTTGAGTTAAGGTTTGGGGCCTATCTAGAAGAGTTGATTTGTGATTGGATCAAATTTTTTGTTAAGGCTTAAGGACATATTGGATACAGACATTGAGAAGATTTGTACTAAATCGAAGGACAATGTTTAGTGTATATTTGATATAGATATTAAGCAGATTTGTGCTACACCAAACGACTACGTTTAGTGTAGATTTGAGATGGAGATTAAGAAAAATTGTGCTAGACCAAAGGACTATGTTTAGTGTAGATTTGAGATAAAGATTGAGTAGATTTGTGCTAGACCAAAGGATTGTGTTTAGTGTAGATTTGAGATAGATATTGAGTATATTTATGCTAGATCGAAGGACTATGTTTAGTGCAAATTTGAGATAGAGATTAAGAATATTTGTGCTATACCGAAGAACTATATTTAGTGTAGATTTGAGACTAAGCTAAAAGCAAGCTTTGGAGGTGATATAGTAGAGGAAATTAATCTCCATTGGATAGAGATCAATTAGCTAGAGCAGTGAGGATAGATATATTTTGAGTGAGGACAGAGTCTTCAGTCGAGAGAGATTCACAAGATAGTGTAGTGGAGGTAGTAGTCTTCTAGAGTATCACCATCTAGAGTAGAGGAGAAGGAGTTCTCCTATGGATAGAGATACACAAACCAACTGAGGGGATTTGTGTCTCCTATGGATAGGTATCCATGAACTTGATTAGGGGTTTGGTGTCTCCTATGGATAGGTATCCACGAACTTGATTAGGGTATTTGTGTCTCCTTTTTATAGAGGTCCATAAATATTATAATAGGGAAAGGATTTTCAAGAGATTTATTGAGAAAATTGTAGTGAAATATTTTCTCTATGGAGTAGCCCACATTGGGTGAACCATGTTAAATTGGTATCTCTATTGTGTGTGGTGATTTGTGCATTACTTTGATTACTTTTGTTGATATTGCAATTGATATATTACATAGTATTGTTTGGGAAAGAAAAGTAAAAAGTGGTTTTATACTATTCACCCCCATCTCAGTATAATCTTGTTTTCTTCAAAAAATGAGTGGCTTGATATTTTTATCCAAATTTGTTCTTTTCTTATTTGAAACATGAGCCAATGCTTAACGAGAAACATCAGGCTTGGTCCCTATCTAATCCTCCTCTAGGGTTATATTATCAAGAGCTTAATGAGGTGTGTGATTTTAAATGTAATTTGCAAAATTGACTATCTCAGCCAAAAACTTAAAAGTTAAATCCTATGAGTGCATTATATATTTTTCATTTTCTTGAGTGTTCTATTTTTCCTCTGAACCACACCATTATGTTGTGGTGTATGTGGGATAGAGTGTTTATGTATAATACCACGAAGGGACAAAAATCTAAAAAATCTTTGTTGAAATACTCCCACCCATTATCTGTATGAAGCTTCTTAATGTAACTCAAATATTGATTTTCAAAAAAAAATCCTTAAAGACTTTGAATTTGGAAAAAACTTCACTCTTGAACTTGAGAACATATAGCCAAGTTATCCTTGAGAAATCATCAATAAAGGTGACTACATACTTAACTCCCAAAAAAGGAGTGGAAAAACCATCAAGTCACTATGCAACAACTCAATATGAGAAGAATATCTCTTGGACTTACCATTGGGAAAAGGATCTTGATGTTGTTTTCAAAGTATACAACCCGGATAAACTCAATCAATATAGGAGACCTTAGGTAATCTAATGACCATATCATGAGTGCTTAAACCCTTCAAATATTGATAATTGATATGGCCAAAGATCTCATGCCAAATATTGTTGTCTTAATTTGCATAAGCCACCAAACAAGTACCTCCAAGTGAAGAATAAAAACCCTCAAACCGATAAAGATGTGATCTATGGTTAGCAACTCCTTGTGTAACAATAGACTGTGGGTCACTCAAATCTCTAATCTCAGCTCCTTGCGATGTAAACAACATAATTCCCCCCTAGAATGATAAATTTATTACACAAAGATAAAATTGGTGGAAATGTTTGTAACATAAAGAATATTCTTAATACATCCACCATCAACTTGTATGTCACATTTTTCCTTAACTAAAATGGAGGAAGAATCTCCAACCTTAATCCAAGATGTAGAAGTAGAACACAAGGTGGAAAATGACTCCCTAGATAAAGTCATGTGATGAGTTGCTCCAGAATACAAAATCCAATCCTCATTAGATGATTTACCAAAAGTATTCAAAGCCTTACCCTTATATTTTTAAATAAAGAGTAAAGGATAATGTTTTATTCCTAAAGGCTTCCTCTAAGTCTTGTAACTTTTTCCAACACTCGTCATCAGAATGACCATTGATTCCACAATATGAATAAGTAACATTTGACCTATTTTTGCTTTTGGAATCCTTAGGTTTATGATTGGACTCTTTGGAGGATGACTCTTTTTGATGTGACTCATTGGGATTTTAATGAAATGAAGTAGAAGGTGAAGGATTAGTTTGGGACTTAGACTTGGAATTTCCCTTGCCTTTGGAAGTAGAAGTGGAGGATGCAATAAATGCCTTATGTGAGGAGGTTCAATTCTCATAGTTAATAACTTTGTATTCTTCCCTCAAACAATGGGTAAAAAACTTCTCAAAAGTAAGCATTTTGTGATCTAAACCTATGGAATCCATATTGGAAAAAATATAGAGGCAAACATATGGAATGGACCCCTAATTTTTGATAATATCATGAAAATGCATTCTTCATCCATTTTAGTTTTTCCACTACCCTTTAAAATTTTGATCAAGGATTGAAAATTAGTGAGAAAATCACCCATAGATGGAAAATCATCTAGATTGAGAGCACTAAATTCAACATCAAGATGTAAAACTCTCAAAGTGTCCACTTACCCAAATAGCATCTCAAGCTTCTCCCAAAATTGAAAATGGGTGTCATAATCATTAATATGAAACAATAGATCATCAATCATGCATCTCAATTAATCCCTTACATTCATCCATTTTTCTATCACGAATAAACTTATGATACTCTTTTGTAACTTTAGGTAGCTCTTCTTGCATTAATATTGATAATCCTTTATATTGAATAAGTGTCATCATGTGTGGCTTCCATATGTGATAATTATGTGAGTTAAGTGGCTCAAAATCCTCTAAACCCATTTTTAAATCACAAGAAATAAAATGCAAGATCCATAATGATGGTGTTCAAATCGACACCAAGACACTCCACCCAAAAAAAAATTATTCAATGTTAAAATAAATAAGAGCCCTTCAAAAAATCAAATGCCTTTATAATTTAGGCATTACAAAGGTTATATGATTAGATTTAATTTTTACAATTAGTGAAATTTTACAAATTTGAAAAGAAAAGAAAAAAGAGTAACAACTTCACAAAAGAAATCTTTTACAAAGTTGTTTTTAAATAAATAGAACTGTCAAAAAATATGTTTTTTAAACTTAGTTTTAGCAAAAATTTTAAGTAACTTAAATGTAGATTTGAGTTTGAAATTTAGAAATAATTCAATAGTGAAAAATATAGGTTGCAGATCTTAGAAAACTAGATCGGCAACAAGCAACTTCAGATATTGTAGAAAACCTAATATTTTGTAGACTATGTGCAATAAAAACTTACATACAAAATAAAATTTATTTACGACAGTGGTCACTAGTGGTTTAAAGTGATTAACGATGGTTCTGTATTGACGATATTCAGGTGAATAGGATTTTTGGTGATTCTACAACTATTAAAACAACCATAAAAAATATCCAAATTTTTTTTAGAAAATATAATCTTTATGATCAATCCCTATGGTCATAGGGGTCAACCAATATGTAATGAAGGTATTAAAAATGTATAGAAGCTCTTTGCAAAACAATATAAGATAAAAAAAATTAATTTTCATCTTCTAGGGCTTAGAAACCTCTAATCTTCAACTATAAAACCTTCAACATGATCCAGCTGCACGAACCTCAATGGATGTTTCTAATACTCCTCAAATATCTGATACCATGAAAGGAATGATTAAAAATGCAAAACAAGATAATGGAAGCTAACACAAAAATTGCAATATCATATCATATATCATAATTGTTTATGAGTACAATGGAGAAGCCTTACTTAAAGGTGAGGAAGATCCACCACAGTCATAGTATTAGTAAATAGATAAGGATGAATATCAACTGTACAAAGAAGGAGGTGTGATATGATCCGTGATGAAAATATCTCAACCTTCCAAATGTAATCAATGAGTGTAACTCCCTAAGAATACCAAATATTCTCAAAATATCTAAATAAGATGAAAATACCTATTTACACATAAAGTGGGTAGGAAAAAATAAACTAAACTAATATAAAAATAAAGTACCTAGGTGAGTATGAGCTAGAGTCTAAAAACCTACTCTAACAACCTACTCAAGGGTATACACGAAATCCTCCTTGAGCAGTGGCCTATAATATTGGTTTGAGCACTATCTTTCATTGATGTGGTATAATAGAGGGCTATGGACAATACATACATCCTAGCTTAGAATACCCTATTTTTATTTATTATGAATGTCAAAAAACTTGCCACAAAAACTAAACATACTAAGGAGACTCCACTATCATAAAATTGACTAAAAAAAAGAAAATTGGTGGTGAGAATAATGATCATGATAATGCTTTTCAATAATAGTCAGGTATTAGTTAGTAATAGTCTAGACAAATTTTGGTAGTGTAATTATTGATTACAAAGTCAGTAACAATCTAGACAGGGTCTGTTAGTAATAGTCAAGTATCAATCAAAATAGTATATATATATTTGGTAATGTAGTTACTAGTTACATTATTAGTAATAGTTAAGACATAGTTAGACATAACAATTATTAGTAATGGATATTGTAAATCCTGCTTAAGAGGTGTTGGATAAAAGTTAAATTTTTAAGTGAACTAAGACTATAAAAAAGAAATGAACACTTTAAGACAACATTACCTTAGAAAATGTCTAAGGTGACAAAAAATATTATTGTGGGATATAGCTCATTATAATCATCTTGTTGAGATGATAATTTTGGTATATAGCCTCCATGTACTTTTTCTAGGGTTCCAAAAAATATCATTATGATACCTAGCCCATTGTATTCATATTTTGGAGTTGATCATTTTGATATATAGCACCCAAACATGTTTCTTACCCATTACTAACAATAGTCTCATGGAACAACACCCACTTTTAGTAAGCCATTGGGAGTGGTCTAATAATACATATATGGTTGGAGGGACTAGAGGAGCACAAAAGGAGTTAGAATAAAGCCACTATATGGAGAAATTAAATCACACACTTAATAACCTACAAGGCCAAATGTCCCACATTGGACAAGAAATTTCAAAGATGAAATATAAAATGTAGGTTATAAGAACTAACAAATATTAAATCCAATTTTGAAATTGCAAAAAATTTTCTAGAGGTTGAAAAGAGATTAAATGAAGATCCAAATATGTTCAAGCATCTTAAAATTGAAGAACTAGGTGATATTTTAGGCCATAGGGAGAAATAAGTCAATAAAGAGAAAGAAGTCTATCATTCTCTTATTGACACAAATACCCCACTTAAGATGCCTAAATTAGACTTTACTAAGTTTAATGGAAAATAATATTGATGGTTGATTGTGTCGAGCAAATTAGTTCTTCAAACTTTATAATGTACCTCAATATTTATGGATCATCATGGCATTGTTAACTTTAAATATAAGGCCCTACAATGGTATCAATGGTTTTAAAACATGACTTTTGACCCTTCTTGAGAATAATTTGAGTCCCAATTATTCACTTGTTTTAGCCCTAGTAACTATGATGATTTTATAGGATCCTTAACAAAATTGAAACAAACTTCTATTATCTGATAATATCATATTTAATGTGATAAATTGACTAATAGAACAAAAAGTTTGAATGAAGGACTTTTTTTAGAGTTATTTTATTAGTGGATTGAAAGATGATATCAAGTCTAAGGTAAAATATTTTAAACCACAATCTTGTTGTAATCACAGTGACACTGAGAGGGGGGTGAATCAGTGTGATCTTTTAAATTTCAAGTATATAGTTTAAAAACCAGTAGCAGTTTAAAACTTATAAAAGATATATCAATTATAGCAAGAAAGCATCACACATAACACAACAATTTAACGAGGTTCACCAATGTGGCTACTCCTCAAAAATGGCTGCTTGGACTACCATCCAAATCTAGCTCAAGCAAAGCAACAACTTTACAACTTATTTACCAGAACCAACTGGAAGGAGCACCAACCCCTCAATTTTTTCTGCACCAACAGAATGGAGCACCCACTCCTAATTTACCAACACCTACTGGAAAGAGGCACCAACCCCTTATGCCAAGCTACAACTTGGAAGTCAATAAAGATAATGAAAATTACATAAAAACACTTTCACCTTATTTCTCACAGTCTACTGTTCCTATGCATTCTGCTGCTACTGCGCAAAACACTTCGTACTATCCGACTACTTCTGTGAACTTCTTCGCACTCTCTACTGTCTGCTCGCTATCTCTTCACACTTAGAAATCAACCTCTGCTCCCCGCGCTCTTAATTCACTCAATCACGATATGCATACTTCGCTTTAACTCGACCTCCAAATTCGCACTTGGCTCGAATCGATATGACTCAATATCTACACCCCGCACACTTCATTCGCATAAGTTTGATACGACTTGCTCTCTGCTCGACACGGACTTCACTTGCAAAGAACACAAAACTCTCTCACTTTCAAACTCGAAACAACCCCCTTTTATAGATGAAATTTCATGATCAAATTTTAAGCAATAATCAGTTGTAACCCTACGAACGTCGACTGCAAAACCCTAGAAATTTTTGGCTACAAACCCTAAAATTTGTTGGCCCAGATTCAACTTTGTCGACCTCAACCACCTTTGCCACCTCTGTCACCTTCCTGTAGCTATTGCCACGAAATAATAACATGTCGCGATATCACTACACCTTTTGTAGCCGTACGCCTTCTTGTCCTTGTTGTCACGAAATTGCAACCCTTTTGGCCTTTGATAGATTTGCCACTGTTCTTGTCATGAAATCATGACACTTCGAGCTTTTACTGATGTCATCCTCATTCTTGTCGTGAAATCATGATGCTTTCGACTTCCAGAGGCTTTTCTTGCAACCTGTCGTGAAATTGCGACACTTTCAGCTTTCGCTGATGTCATCCTCATTCTTATCATGAAATCACGATGCTTTCGGCTTCCAGAGGATTTTCTTGCAACCTATCATGAAATCACGACACTTTCAGCTTTCGCTGATGTCATCCTCATTCTTGTCACAAAATTGCGACGCTTTTGGCTTCCAGAGGCTTTTCTTGCAACCTGTCTCGAAATCGCGACACTTTTAGATTTCGCTGACGTCATCATCATTCTTGTCACGAAATCACGATGCTTTTCTACCTTAGCACTGTTCTTTGCTTTTTGCCCATGAAAATGCAACATGTCATGAAATCGTGACATATTTCGCATCCGTACTTTTCTCGCTTCATGCACTAGCGAAATCAAGATGTGCAGCAAAATCGGTACAACTTTGTGCCTTGTGCTTCCAAATTTGCTTCGACCCGTGATACTTTGACTTGTAGCGAAATCGCTACACCTTTGTACCTTGCACTTTCGACTTGTAGCATATTCGCTACACCTTTGTGTTCTGCACTTTTGACTTGTAGCGAAATCGCTACACTTTTGCATTCTGCACTTTTGACTTGTAGCGAAATTGCTACACCTTTGTGCTTTGACTCTTCCTCTCTGCTTTGGCCCGTGAAACTCCAACATGTAGCGAAATCGCTACAACTTTTTGACTTAGCACTTCTTCTCTGCTTCAGCCAGCGAAACTTCAACATGTAGTGAAATCGCTACACTTTTGTTGCCGTACATTCTCTCTCCTCTTCGGGTCGTGAAAACCCGACGTGTCGTGATATCGCGACACTTTTCACCCTTCTATGCTTTTCTTCTGAAACTGTCACGAAATCGTGACACTTTTCATCCTTGGCGCTACTTCTCCAAACTTGTCGCGAAATCGCGACATTTTTTCAACTTTGCTTCTTTCCTTCCAGCATGTTGCAAAATCACGACATTTTTGGCTGCGCCTACTCTCTCCTCATTTTTTTCGCGAAATCGTGACATTTTCGGTTGCGCCTTCTCTCTCCTCATTTTTGTCGCGAAATCATGAAATTTTCGGCTACGCCTTCTCTCTCCTCTGACCTGTCACAAAATCGCAACAGAAAACATGTCGCGATATCGCGACAGTTTTCTAACTTGTCTTTTTCTTTGAATTTTTGAGAGTGGGCCACTTCTTTCTTCCTAAAAACTTGTTGTACATGATCTGACTATCCTTTGAACTTCTGTCCTCTGCATCTGAATGACTTCTAAACTGTCTCTCCACTGCATCAATAGATCTAACTGCCTGTGTTGACAACAATGACAAACTTCTTGCAACACCTTGCTCAACAAATCTATGATATAAACATAGGATTAGAAATATTAGTGGAAGAAAAAAATTGGCCCAAAGAAGATCATCCAAATTTCTATAGGGCAAACTCACTGCTCCCTCCAAGCTCACATTGAATACTAGCAATAAGCATACCCTAATCAAACGATTGAATATGGAGGAAATGGATGCCTATAAAGCATAAGTCTTATGTTATATTTATTTTGAGAAGTATTCTCCAAGGCATAAATGCATCCAAAATAAGTTACTTTTATTGGATGTGGATGAATCAACAGGAATGAAATACTTGATAAAGAAATAGAACTACAAGAGGAATATTCTTAATATGAAGTTGGAATATAGGAAGAACCATAGACAAAAAAAAAATTCATGCACTTGTATGAATTTTAACCCCTCAAATTATGAAGGTAGTAGGATTCTTCAAAGGATAACATATTACAATTCTCATTGATTCAGGTAGTATGCATAATTTTATTGATCCTCAAGTTGCCAAGAAAATGAATTACTAAATGCATGCTTGAAATTCTTTTGAAATCATGGTCATAAATGGAGGAACATTACATTTTAAGGGTAATTTTCACAATGTTAAGTTGAATATAGGGGACAATAAACTCAAAAATGATATGTTTGTTCTTCATCTAGGAGAATGTGATGTGCTAGGAGCACAATGGATAGATACCTTGGGAACAACAGCCTAAAACTTTGTTGATCTATGGATACAATTCGTATAGAATGGGAAGTCCTACACTCTATGTGGTTCACAAATAGGATCTTCTTAGGTTATCAGTTCAAGCCATATGGAGAAACTATTAAAACAAATCCTCACATGGGATAGTAGCTCAATTATTTGCAATACAATCACAAATTGTAGAAGAAGAAAAGTCTCGATATGATTTGTAACTCGTTTTTACTAAGCATGATGCAATTTTTACAAAATATATAGAATTACCTCCACATAATTCCCATGATCATGTAAGATCATCAGTACCAGGTAGCTACCCACCTAATATCAGACCCTACCGATACACCTATGTACTTAAGTTAGAAACTAAGAAGTTGCTAAAAGCAATGGTATTCAATCTTGTAACAATCCCTATTTTTATCTAATTCTATTGGTTAGAAAGAAATATGGGTCATGGTAGTTATGTATAAATTTTTATGAGCTCAATAAGCTCACCATTAAGGATAAATTTCCTATCACAATGATTGGTGAACTGTTGGATGAGCTACATGGAACAAATTTCTTCTCCAAGTTGGATCTTTGCTCAGGCTATCATCATATAAGTCTCAAGGATGTAAATAATAGCATTTCAAACTCATGCAATAAATTATGAATTTTTGGTCATGCCCTTTGGCCTAACTAATACACGATCAACATTTCTCAAGTATGTGAATGAGCAGCCTAAATATATTTATTATAAGGACATAAAGCAATTATACATGCATAATAAGGATGAAGTCCATTATGTGATTGCTTTCCATATGGACAATGTATATGACACCTTTTTAAGCAATATCATTCATCTCAATTTTTTTATTGATAATTTTTAAGGACTATGTGATTCGATTGATTCCACGTAGATCAACAAGCTAGAGGCAGAGCTTGCAAGAGGATATTTGAAATACAATATGACTACCTAAGAAAATAAGAGAAGTATATGAGACATTAAAGAAAGATAGGAACATATATCTACTTAAAATTATGTTTAACAATATGTCAAAAACATTTGAGATAGTTGTGGTCTTTGAAATATGATGTGTACTTCTTGGATTCTCCTACACCATCCATTGATAAGATACATAAGTATTTATTGAATCATCAAGCTAGGAGAAATATGCATAAGAGAAATTCCATTTTTAATTAGGTACATCCAAAAGAAGTTGTGGTAAAAAATCAAAATGATAAAAAGGCCAAATAGAATGAGAAAAATTACAATGAACCTCTTCTACTCATGTGAATATTTCACCTTGAAGTTCTTAGTTCTAAGTTATACAAAGATAAGAAATTTAGTGTCAAAGGTAGTTCTAGATACAATTGTAAAGAGTGTTAAAAAAACAATACTAGTATCATATATAATAACAAAAAAATTTATTAAAGGAAACATAGAAGTACAAAATAACAATAACTACAAAAATTCAAGATAAGTAATATTCCTATTATTGGACTCTTCAAGGAGGCATCCTCCTTACATAATATATAAATTATTCACTAGTCCTATAAGGGTTACATACTTCCTCTTTTATAATATTTACAAGCATAAAATTCAATTGCCATTGGTCTATTTGGTCATCAAGTATGAAGGAATACACTTCATTAATGGATGCTTTTGACTCAAACCATTCTTCCTCGGCCTCAAGAGTTTGGTCAGTGCTCAACTCAATTGCAAGTAGATGTTTAACATGGTGTATATAGAGTGGTTCCAATGGGATATTTATCCTTGTTCCATATTGAGTTCTTAGAACCATGAGTTACTAATCCAAATACAGGTAGCCTCCTACTTTAGCAATGAAGTCCCTAAATATGCAAATACTAAATAAATATAGCACATAAATTATCTCTATATATTGAGATACTATGAGGCTCAAATAGGCATATAAGGTGATTTTCAATACCTTCAACTACACTCAAAATTTTCACTACACACTTGTCCAATTGTACAAACCTTTTATTGGAATTCTAATAAGCCAGTCCTAATGCATCTACCACCCCTTTTGGCATGGCATGACTGAAGTACTCTATCAAAATCCTATCATAAAATTTTGGATGAGCTTATCACCATATATTAAGGTCAAATAAAATGGTATTGGTTTATCCTGGCTCACTTTTGGGTCAAATATTTTCAAGATAATGGGTGTTTATCTATCCTAGTTTCTTTTATTCATCTAGGGATTTCTTTAGGTTTCCTTTTGCTTGAGGATATATAAGATGTCCCTCAAAGTGATAACTATGGTGTAATTATTTATATTTTCAACCACATTAAATAATTTTAGATAATGGGTACAGTGGCACTTGATAGTGACTAGGATCTGGGGCTCTCTATAACTAATTAAAAAATGTTAGCAAGTCTTGACATAGTCATGATCTACTTTGGGACTTCAAGGATGTTTTGTTTGGAAACAATCAACAATTTTGGTGTATTATAATTTGGTGATGCCATGGTAGAAATATTCCTTCTTGGATAAACTAGCTTACTTTGGATAATGAGGGTCACTTGCTTTCTCTTTTCTTTGTTCTTCTATTGTCTTCCTTTTATCCCATTTCATATAGTCATATTAAAATTTTGGACTATTAGGAGATAAAATTTCAACTCCATTTGATACAAAATACACCTCCTCTTTATCCCACATGATAATAAATTTATTAGGAGGAGAAAATTTTAAATTTAGGAAGGGTGGGGCAAGGAAAGATTGTGCTTGTATTTCTACCCCTAAATGAGAGAGATGCTTGAAAAAATATCATCCAATTCATCATTATTATGGACTACAGAGAGCTTCCTTTGGGATAGGTATTTTGATGGTAGGCATTTAGGTATTTGAAGTACCATGTAGTAAGGTCCTCCACATACTTGTTTTGCATAGGGGCTATATCTCTTGCTAGGCTAGGAGGAATTTGCTACACTAGAATTAAGACAAGTATAATTTTCTAGTCAAGGATTTCACTTTGTTTTACATCCTTGTTGGTTTGTAATTGGGACCTCTAATATATATTGAGATAAGGATAATATATATTGAAACAAGGCCTATAGCCTTGATTATTCTATTAGAAGGAAGATCTTGGATTATTTTGATATTGAAACCTATGGGTGTTTTTTTGTCTCCTTAAGACCAAGAGTTCATTATAGACCATTTTTACCAAATTTTTCTCTCATACAATTCAAAAGTGTAAGTGTTTATAGTAGCATACACATGAGAAAGAAGTAAAATAGAGGTTGCAATTGGATTTACAAAAATAGTTGGTTAAAATATCACTAGTTTAATAGTTTGATGAGGCTAGTATGGTGGCTAAATACTAAAAAATAAGGTCATAAGGGACCTAGGAGCTAGCCTTTGTATTTGGATAAGGAATTTTTAAACTTGAAAACTATCTCATAGGATTATAGTAAGGAATCTCCTTCTCTATACTTCACCATCATGGTTGTTTTTGAATTGAAATCTTTCAAATAATAAATAATAGCCATACCTAAAAGGGGGAAAATTTTATCAATAATTCTATGCCATGTCTTGTGAAAATGTGTGTTGAAATCATATATGGCCTCCATCGGTTCTCTATTGATAGTTTTCAGTTGTTCTAGGAGAGACACCCCATTTTCCTTCTCCCTAAATCTATCAATTAGTATATTAATGGGTTCATCCTAGATTCCAATAGAGTGTAGAGCAAGTCTTATGTACCACTCTCTGGATTTTCTTCTAAAGGATGTTGACAACAATCTCAAAGCTATACTTTTCTCTCCAATATCATGTATTGCACATAAGTTGACCTGATGATGCAATTTTTGATTGGTGTAGTTGTATTTTCTTTGGTAAAGTAGGATAGAAATTTTAAAACTGAATCTAGAATTGGATCCTATGTTGCAAGGGGAATAGATGGAAATAGGGAGCCTCCATAATTCCATGTTAGATATCTTCTATTGGCTTGATTTGATGGCATGGCCACATCTGATGTCAATATTTTTTTCTCCTTATTAGAACAATATTGAAATGTAGTACCAACGATTTCTAATTTTTTGTTATAAAGGACCTAGTGGTAGGTGTAGAGGGAGAAAATAATCCTTGTAGATGATTCTCAATGGATTTTCTAGAAGCCAAGGTAACTATGCAACTATTATTCTCTACACTCGAGGGCTTATGGATATAAGGGTTCACCAAGAACATTTTAACGAATAACTCCAAGTCTAGGATGGAATGTTTAACGTGTTTGTTGTAAATGCACCTAACTTTAGTCTTGACTAAGATCTAAACTATAAAGAATAATGTTGTAAAAAATAATATAGGGCAAACAACAATGCAAGCATAAAAATTTCTACTCCTATAATTATTCTTTATTTCAATGGAGGCTACACCTAAATTTTAAAGAAATAAGATTGTTCCTTCTAAGCAAGGGTCCAAGAGAATGCACAAACAAGATTAGCCTATATGAAAACTATATACTTTTCTTCTTTGATGCCTATAAATGAAGCTAAACACTTTTTATTTCTTATGTGTAGACACCAAATTGCAGCCATTAATCCTCCATCCTAACCATCCCACCACCCACTTGTCCACCATACACCTTTCCCGCCTTCAAAAGGCCCACTTTAGCCCTTTCCCACCATTTCCTAACCCAATTGGGCTTATTTTAATATTATTTTATTATTTTATATTTAATATAATATTTTATATTATATTATAATATATTTATTATAAAATATGTATTTATAAACCCAATTAACCACAACCGTCCGATCCAATCTAATCTCCACTGTCCATCTTCATTAATCCATGCCACATCTAAAGTGTAATCTCAGCCTTAGGATCTGATTTAATCTTAGCCACATGATTAAAAGTGTAAGGCTAAAACTCTAAGAAAACCCTAGGTTGGATTATAAGTAAGGGCATTTGCAAATGCTCAAAACCTAGACCCGGAACTAGAACTAGAACCCTGATATTGGAGATATGCACTCATGGAGAAATCAGTGAAGAAGCCCTTGTGAAGCATAAGGTTATAGAGCCCTGAATATCCAAAACCCTAGCTTGCCATAGGACTTCAACCATTCCAAACATCCCCGCATCCATCCCCCAACAATATTTTTCCGCCTCCATCATACCCCATCTCCCACATCCTTCCCATCCTTGTGATCTACTTTTGTGGATTTTACCCTCCCTCGCAAGGAAACTCCCAAGCTCTCCAAGCTCATTGCAGAGCTTTCCAGGTGCACACACCAGAGCCTACCATATCATAGGCTCACTCCAGAGCCTGTGAAGCTCATGATAAATCTTGTCAAGTGCACACCAGAGCCTACCATAATCACCAAGTACATACTCAAACCTACTGTAATCATCAAAGCATGAATCAGAGTCTAATGCATCATGCCATCTACCATTAGCGCTACAAAAATGAATCAACGTATCATCACTAGTAAGGTAAATCATCATTCTATTATTTTGTTACATGATCTATAGATTTCATATGCCATTTGATTTATTGTTAGATAGGGTTTACTTATATCTGAGGGTCTCACATTGTGGAGCCCTCACATGTATTACTAATCTCTTTTTCTATTTGTGTATATGCAAATCTATAGATTCTATCTATTGTTGGATAATTGTTGAAGCTGGAGTGGTCCAAAATCGGATACCTAGAAGCCCACTCACCTTGTTGGGAGCAAGACACACCATTTGAAGACACTTCATTATTGTAGCTAGGGTTTTAGAGAACCCTAGCATCTTGTACATCTTTGTATCAAATACTCACTGAGTACAAATTGTATCAAAAGGAGTTTATTAGCTCCCCCTATTTATTAAATAAAATTATCTATTTGTGCAATCTTGTGTTTCTTTGGGTTATTTGCTTTCTTTATTGTTTAAGTGTCTGTATGTTTTGCTTCACAAATGGCGATCACGGTGGGACCCCACAAGGGTTTCATTATTTAAATTGATTTACTTTGCTAACTTGATTTTATTTCTATATGTTACAAGTTTTTTAGAAGAGAAAAATTCACCAATTTCATCGATTAGGGTTTCTAAAGAATTCTGCAACAGTTGCAAAAGTTGTGCAGGCATTCTATGGTGACTATTGACCATCATAGGTGCCCTTATATGACTACACAGGCACCCTACTGTGCCTTGCAGGTGACCTTCTGTGCCTAGTGTTGACTAGAGGCGTTCAGTTGCATTTTCCTACACAAACTACCCTCACGGTTTTGGCCATATCTCACTCATCTAGAGTTGTATTGGGCTGAAATTTTGAGGGTAGGTTCCTGACATACCATAGCATGTCTCCACAAATTTTTAGGTCAATAAGAGTAGCAAAGATCTCATAATGACTTCACCAAAATGTAGGCTTCCCTGGTAAGCCCTACATCCATTCAACTTAAATTTTTGTGTTATTTATTTATTTAATTATTTTGTTTTCTATGTGTAATTTCTAGTTTTGGGCTAAAAATTAACCACATTAAATAAATCTAGAAAAAAAATCATCATAAGTTGCATTTTCAAGTTACATCTTGCATGTTAAAACATTTAGTTTTAGGTTTCTTGTTTAATGGTGTGACTGTTTGCATCCTTGTTTGCATTGAAATCAAAAATATCATACCTAGTTGCATTCTTAGGGTTAAAATATGCTTTATTTATTTTTTTAATCTGGAATAATGTGAACATACAAAAAGTAGTCCTGCTCTAGGGTGGCACCTTTAGCGGGGAAGTGGACGAACCCTCCGGTGCTCTTTTGATATCATTTGGTATCATTTGTAGGTAGGGGTTTCAAGTGGTGTACTTCACTTCCATTGATGAAATTTGTATCTTTATGTTAGCTTCTAGTTTAAACTTAGGAATCTTGTTGCTTTTAAT
Source organism: Wollemia nobilis (assembly GCA_028583015.1). Lineage (NCBI taxonomy): Eukaryota > Viridiplantae > Streptophyta > Pinopsida > Araucariales > Araucariaceae > Wollemia > Wollemia nobilis. The sequence goes on from JAQPPZ010000733.1 coordinate 12,731,683, forward strand.
ATTGCTTGGAACACAATAAACAACAAGAAATATAAAATTAACATCACACACTGCACGTTGCACTTTTAAACAATAATAGTTGGATTTCATCACCAACTATTGCTTGAGGTTTGGTGATGGTGGCATTCATATCCATCCACCAAATCTCTACCCCTAGAAACCTTAGGACATACCCCCGAGCAAACTTGTTGGAGGTCATTACCAACAAGAATCTCGTTGCCCCCTTAATGCTTGAGGTTTTCATTAGATCAAAATATTTTAATGGAAAATGAAACAAACCCACTTGCTACTTCAATAGCCAACCCTTCCAATTCTGTCCAACCTAGCTTGACTAGACAATCCTTAGCTATTTCATTATTAACATAGCTTAACCTTAGCCATTTCATCATTAACATGGCTTAACCATAGCCATTTCATCATTAACATGGCTCAACCTTAGCCATTTCATCATTAACATGGCTCAACCTTAGCCATTTCATCATTAACATGGCTCAACCTTAGCCATTTCATCATTAACATGGCTTAACCAATAGCCATTTCATCATTAATATGGCTTAACCTTAGCCATTTCATCATTAACATGGCTTAACCTTAGCCATTTAATCATTAACATGGCTCAACCTTAGCCATATCATCATTAACATGGCTCATCATTAACATGGCTCAACCTTAGCCATATCATCATTAACATGGCTCAACCTTAGCCATTTCATCATTTACATGGCTCAACCTTAGCCATATCATCATTAACATGGCTCAACCTTAGCCATTTCATCATTAACATGGCTTAACCTTAGCCATTTCATCATTAACATGGCTTAACCTTAGCCATTTCATCATTAACATGGCTCAACCTTAGCCATTTCATCATTAACATGGCTTAACCTTAGCCATTTCATCATTAACATGGCTTAACCATAGCCATTTCATCATTAACATGGCTCAACATTAGCCATTTCATCATTAACATGGCTTAACCTTAGCCATTTCATCATTAACATGGCTTAACCTTAGCCATTTCATCATTAACATGGCTTAACCTTAGCCATTTCATCATTAACATGGCTCAACCTTAGCCATATCATCATTAACATGGCTTAACCTTAGCCATTTCATCATTAACATGGCTTAACCAATAGCCATTTCATCATTAACATGGCTCAACCTTAGCCATATCATCATTAACATGGCTCAACCTTAGCCATTTCATCATTAACATGGCTCAACCTTAGCCATTTCATCATTAACATGGCTCAACCTTAGCCATTTCATCATTAACATGGCTCAACCTTAGCCATTTCATCACTAACATGGCTCAACCTTAGCCATTTCATCATTAACATGGCTCAACCTTAGTCATATCATCATTAACATGGCTTAACCTTAGCCATATCATCATTAACATGGCTCAACCTTAGCCATTTTATCATTAACATGGCTCAACCTTAGCCATTTCATCATTAACATGGCTCAACCTTAGCCATTTCATCATTAACATGGCTCAACCTTAGCCATTTCATCACTAACATGGCTCAATCCTTAGCCATTTCATCATTAACAGAGATGGGTAAGGTTGGCTAGACAAGCTAGGTTGGACAGAATTGGAAGGGTACTCAACCCCTTTGGTAAGAGTTCAAAATTAAAAAAAAAAACCCTCAAAGGGAACTCAATCCCTTTGGTCACATTCCAATTTCATTTCAATTTCAAAAAGCCCCAAAGGTACTCAATCCCTTTGGTCACATCAAATTCCAAAATCAAAAAGCCCCAAAGGTACTCAATCCCTTTGGTCACATCAAATTCCAAAATCAAAAAGCCCCAAAGGTACTCAATCCCTTTGGTCACATCAAAATTCAAAATCAAAAAGCTCCAAAGGTACTCAATCCCTTTGGTCACATTCCAATTTCAAAAAGTTCCAAAGGTACCTAATCCCTTTGGTCACATTTCATTTCCAAAAATCTCCAAAGGCATTTAACCCCTTTGGTCATCAACTTATCAGGCTAGGGGGAGTAAAACACCCTGAACCACTAAGCATCATACACTTGAAAAGCATTCCATGCTTAATGTGATTGATATATGTGTATATATACATGGCTTTTACAAAAAAAACAAATCATTCACATAGGCATTCCCACATTGCATACATTCCATTTGCATTTACATTTAGGCATTTGACATGCATTTTCATTTTTGCATTCATGCATTGTTTCATTCGCATACATTAAATCATACATATTCCATTGCATTGTACAATTTCCATTTGCATATCAACACTCCATTGCATTAGGCATATACATTTGCATCCATCCCATCCCATGTTCAAAGATCATTTATAGTAATGATGATATGGCCATAAACAAAAATTCAAGTTATACAAATTGGGGGTACCTAGTTTGAAACAATCATGCAACTCTAACAAAAGACATAAGCCAACAATACCATATGCCAAAATCACAAAGCCTAGATTTTCAATCACTCAGCCATTACTAGTGTAGCAAGCAACCTCCAAATGGATGTCCGATTTTCTTTAGGACCAAAAACACACTTTACACACTAAGAAAGTCTTGAGCATTGTCGATTGATCCCAAATACAATCTTGAACCAATCACATTCCATCACATCTTAAGAACATTTTGAGTTAAGGAGGGTTAGTACCATACTTGGGTAGCACCTTGAGGCAAAAAGGAGATATTCCTCACTTGTCCCATCATGCAACATAGTCCAAAGAAAAAATAGTGGTTCTCACCACTACCACAATTACTCTTCAAACATAAACATAAAAACATAGAGTAGTAAGGATAGGGTCAAAATTCTCATCATACTTCGGTTGAGAATCCGATTCCCCAAAGCTCTATACAAAATTAACAAATAAAATCCCAAACACCCTTGATCCCTAAAGTCGTAAGGATTCGTACTACACATCCCTGACAAGGATGGGTAGTCATCCCCAAGGCCTAAAAGATCAATCCCATTGGACTATGGAGTGAATCTCCATCAGGGCTATAGACGCTTGACTGGCAGTGGAGTAAGCTCATGCGAGGCGACATGTCTCTCCTCCAAAAAGGGAGACCTCTAAACGCACATAAGGATAGGCTAGCCTCAGGTCATCTCCATAACAGGTCATGCCTAAATCTACTCATAATGGGTTAATGAACTTCACATGCACACACATTGGTGCTTGATTGGATAGGGTCATTGGTTTACTCAAGATTTGGTAATTGAACCTCACTTGCACACACATTGGTCCTAAAGAAAGTTAGACAACCTTAGTGAGGTTGGTTGATAGCACTAGTATGTTTGAGTCTTTGAAAATCCTTTATCCATATTCCCTTCTTCCATATCAACATCCATATCTTCTTCTCCCATCCATATCCTCTTATTTTGTGTCAACATCCATATCGAAGATATGGATAAACCCACATTATACCACCTAGTTGGGTGCCCCCAATAACAAAACAATGAACAAAAATGGCCAACAAAATTTTGAACTATAAATGATCTCTAGTATATCATGCATATCCACATCATTTAGTTGCATTAATCATCCATATAAACATCATGTTAGTTTGCATTAAGCATTCATAAAGCATCCACAAAAGCATCCATACACATTTCATGTAGTTGCATTAATCATCCATATAGATTACATTTTCATGCATACATACATCATGTCAGTCATCCATATACATTTAGCTTGCATACATATATCATTTAGCTTGCATTAGGCATCCATAAAAACATTCTTAAACATGCATTGCATCCACAACAAGCATTCACACAATCATAACACAAAAAGTATAAGCCATGTATATGTATATATATAATTCACATATGCAAAGATTGCTAGAAAGTTCAAACAACATCATAAGTTGGAGGTGTTCAAGGTATCACACTTTTTCCTCCAATCAAACAAACATCAACACAAACTTGGGGGTGTTCAAGGTATCACACCTTCCCCACCAATGCAATAAACAATTCAATCATGCAATCACATCACATCATCAACACGTCAATTGCTAGGTTCAAAAGGTTACATCCTTTTGTCAAAGGTTGCACCCTTTGCCTTGCATTCACATCATCCACATAAATTTCTAGGTTCAAAAGGTTGCATCCTTTTGTCAAAGGTTGCACCCTTTGCCTTGCATTCACACCATCATTCATCATCAAAAACCCCTTTATCTGTTAAGGGCAATGAACAGACACTTTTTCATTTTTTTCATCATCAAAAACCCCTTTATCTGTTAAGGGCAACGAACAAACACTTTTTCATTTTTTTCATCATCAAAAACCCCTTTATCTGTTAAGGGCAAAGAATAGACACTTTTCATTTTTTTCATCATCAAAAACCCCTTTATCTATTAAGGGCAATGAACAGACACTTTTTCATTTTTTTCCATCATAAAAAACCCCTTTATCTGTTAAGGGCAATGAACAGACACTTTTTCATTTTTTTAATCATCAAAAACCCCTTTATCTATTAAGGGCAAAGAATAGACACATTTCATTTTTTTTCATCATCAAAAACCCCTTTATCTGTTAAGGGCAAAGAACAGACACAAGTACAAGTGAGCCTTGTATTTAGTGGTTTACCCTATTTTACCTAGCGGTTGTAGCGACTGGTTATCCATGCAATCCGGTAGGATGGATAGATCACCATAAGGACACTTACATCATCAAAAACCCCTTTATCTGTTAAGGGCAATGAACAGACACAAATAATTTCATTTCAAAAACCCCTTCATCTGTTAGGGCAAGAACAGATACATTTCATCACATTTCCAAATTGCAAAAATCCCTTCATCTGTTGGGGCAAAAATAGAATCAATCATTGAATCCACATACATTGCATCCATCAACACATTTTTCATCACCATGTCTTCATGTCACCATCTTTCAATCCATCAATCATTTCATCCACCATTTGTCTAGTTCATTCAAGCGAACCTCGTATCTAGTGGTCTATTCTATCTCCTTGGTGATTGCAACGATTTGCATCCATGCAATTCGGTAAGATGAACAAACCACCATAAGGACACTTGACCATGATCATCATCAATTATCTCATTGTCCAAGATCACAATCACATTGGGCACTTCACATTTTGGAGTGAAACCTTACCAAGAACAATTTGCACAATTGTTGTCATTGATGGCCTAGTTCGTGAGGCTTAACACATGAACAAAAACTCAAATTTCATCATTTTTTTTCAAAAACCTAATGATCGGCACTAGCTAGGATGATTAGTTCCAATTGTGAGAATAGTCACCAACAGGCTATCCATGGTTCCTTTTTATTTTTATCTGCATCATCATACTTGCATATCAATGGCATCAGAGAGCACACTATTCAACAACATCGAATCACCCCCAAATTTGGGGCAACCATATTTGATTATGATTCTCCCACGACGAGATACATCTTACATGATCATGACATCTACACTTGACAAAAACCCCTTTTCCACCATTGGGGCAAAAATGATATCACATCATTCATCATCCATGTCATCCACAAGCATCATGGTACTTCACACCAACCCCCTTTCCACCGTTGGGGCAAAAATGGTCTCACATTTTACATCATTCATATCATCCACAATCACATTGTATTTCACATCATTCATTCATCAATTGCACAAATTCACTACATCATTCATCACTTGCACAAATTCTTTTTCAATTGGCTCGTGAGATACTTCTCATTCACCAATTGAGGGGGTAAGCTACAAAAATTCCAAAAATTCTTTATTCTTTGGTCTTCAACATCAGTGCTCAAATCCAACAACAGAGAGAAGCTGCTTCTGCGCCCATAGCCCAAGCAGGTGTCTCATATTTTTGCACCATATTGTGTTTCACGCAACATGGTACAAAAAGGGGCATATGTAGACACCAAATTGCAGCCATTAATCCTCCATCCTAACCATCCCACCACCCACTTGTCCACCATACACCTTTCCCGCCTTCAAAAGGCCCACTTTAGCCCTTTCTCGCCATTTCCTAACCCAATTGGGCTTATTTTAATATTATTTTATATTTAATATAATATTTTATATTATATTATAATATATTTATTATAAAATATGTATTTATAAACCCAATTAACCACAACTATCCGATCCAATCTAATCTCCACCGTCCATCTTCATTAATCCATGCCACATCTAAAGTGTAATCTCAACCTTAGGATCTGATTTAATCTTAGCCACATGATTAAAAGTGTAAGGCTAAAACCCTAAGAAAACCCTAGGTTGGATTATAAGTAAGGGCATTTCAAATGCTCAAACCCTGGACCCTAGAACTAGAATGCCCTGGAAGATATTGAAGTGCACATAGAGAAATCAGTAAAGAAGCCCCTATGAAGCATACAGTTATAGAGCCCTGAAGATCCAAAACCCTAGCTTGCCATAGGACTTCAATTGTTCCATCCACCCCCACATCCATCCCCTAGCCATTTTTCATCGCCTCCATCATCCCCCATCCGTCGTATCCTTCCCATCCTCACGATCTACTTCTGCAGATTTTACCCTCACTCGTAGGTGCACTCTCGAGCTTGCAAAGCTCACTGCAGAGCTTTCTAGGTGCATGCTAGAGTCTTTCGTATCACAAGCTCGCTCTAGATCCTGTGAAGCTCATGCTAGAACCTGCCAAGTGCACACCAGAGCCTGTAGTAATCACTAGATGGGTGCTAGAGCCTGTTGTAATCATCAAAGTTTGAATCAGAGTCTGCTACATCACGTAATATACCGTTAAAGATGCAAAAATAGAACAAAGTATCACCACGAGCAAGGTAAATCTACATTTGTGTTATCCATTGGTGTTATTGCATTTTACATATGTAGTTTATATAAGATCTAGGGTTTTTTGTTTTCATTTTTGAGGGTTCACACTGTGGAACCCTCGTTTTGTTTACTAAATACTTTGTTGTTTTATGTGTGTGTAGGATTGGATAATATCAATCAAAAGAACATTTGAAGACTGCTTAAGTTAGAGTGGCTCAAACACACAGATACCTAAAGCCCACTCATTCTATTGGGAGCAAAAGCATGTTGAAGACACCTTTGTTATTGTAGCTAGGGTTTCGAAAAACCCTAGTAACCTGTATTCATTGTATCACAACATTTATATCAAGGTAGAATTAATTGTACAAAGGAGTTTTTCAACTCCCCCCGTTATTTAATAAAATATTTCTTATGCAATTTCTTTTGTCTAATCAGATTTGTTCATTTTATGTTGTTATTTGGTGTTGTGTTTTTCTGTTTCACGCAACATGGTACAAAAAGGGTCATCTATAGACACCAAATTGCAGCCATTAATCCTCCATACTAACCATCCCACCACCCACTTTTCCACCATACACCTTTCCCACCATTTCCTAACCCAATTGGGCTTATTTTAATATTATTTTATATCATTTATATTTAATATAATATATTATATTATATTATAATATATTTATTATAAAATATGTATTTATAAACCCAATTTACCACAACCTTCCAATCCAATCTAATATTCATCATCCATCTTCATGAATCCATGCCACATCTAAAGTGTAATCTCAACCTTAGGATCTGATTTAATCTTAGCCACATGATTAAAAGTGTAAGGCTAAAACCCTAAGAAAACCCTAGGTTGGATTATAAGTAAGAGCATTCATAATGCTCAAAACCTGGACTTGGAATTGGAACTGGAACCTTAATATTAGAATGTGCATCCTTAAGAAGTCATTGGCGAAGCCCTAGTGAAGCAAAAGTGATAGAGCCCTAAAAATCCAAAGCCCTAGTTGGTCATAAGACTTCAACTATTCCAGCCATCCCCACATCCATTCCCCAACCATTTTTTGTCACCTCCATCATACCCCATCTGCTGCATCCTTCCCATCCTCACAATCTACTTCTGTATATTTTACCCTCATCCGTAGGTGCACTCCCAAGCTTTCCAACCTTGCTACATAGCTTTCCAGGTGCATGCCAGATCCTACCGTATTGTAGGATCACTCTAAAGCCTATGAAGCTCACAATAGAGCCTGCCAAGTGTGTGTCTAAGCCTACCATAATCATCGGGTCCACGTTCGAGCCTACTGTAATCATAAAAGCATGAATCAAAGTCTGATACATCACACCATCTATCATTAGAGCTACAAAAACAAAGCAATGTATCATCACCAACAAGGTAAATCATCATTCTTTTATTTTGTTACATGATCTATAGATTTCATATGCCATTTAATTTATTGTTAGCTAGGGTTTACTGATGTCTAAGGGTCTCATGCTGTGAAGCCCTCACAGGTATTATTAATCTTTTTTTTTTTTTTTGTGTATATGCATATATGGAGATTCTATATATTGTTGGACAACTGCTGTAGCTGGAGTGGTCCGAAATCGGATACTTGAAGCCCACTCATTCTGTTGGGAGTGAAGCACATTGAAGACACTTCATTATTGTAGCTAGGATTTTGGATAACCCTAGCATCTTGTACATATTTGTATCAAATACTCATTGAGTGCATATTGTATCAAAAGGATTTTATTAGCTCCCCCCGTTTATTAAATAAAATTATCTATTTGTGCAATATTGTGTTTCTTTGGGTTATTTGCTTTCTTTATTGTTTAAGTGTTGTGTTTTTGTCTTCACATTATGATCTAAAGAGAATCTAATTTTTATAATTATACGAAAGAGAAATGAAACATAGACAACAAATAGTCTAAAATATTTATTAAAGCACTTACTTGATCTAAAAGTTTATCCTAGACAAATTCATGCCCCAGAATCATTAGTTGTGAATTTGAAATCATATTCCAAAAAAAACAACTATGAATTTGGTTAGACTTGTAAATCAACAATGAAAATTAGAAACAATTATCAGTTTCTAGGGATCTAGTTAGACCACTATGAGACTAATATTGGAGGTGTAGCATTCAATTCCTCTGGGTACTTTTAGCTAACTACTTGAATTAAAACCAATCGTTGACCTTTGGAGACAAATAAACATAATGTAGCAGGATGGAGATGTTAACAAAAAACAACCATGCATGAGATCAAATGAGGGTTTTATGAATATAAAATTACCCCCAAATCCTTATAATTGTATTTCGTACCTAGTAATGGGCAACCACAAATTCATAACATACCTTTAAACTAGACTATAAATGTAGAAAAATATTATGAAAATAGAATATCAATGATCTAAGAAATATAATGATGAACAAAAAACTTGATTAGCTTATGGTGGAAGTGAAAGAGTAATGTAATAGTGAAGGCAACAACCAAAATGGTAGGCCTCTCTTCCTACTCTAGAAGATAATTCATGTACAATATTTATCATCAAGGCTTATCCACTTGTTCACACAAAGAAGATAGTCACAAGAAGCATAGAAGCAGAGTAGTATTAGAGAATTCCAAAAGCATTAGTTCTTGAGAGCATAAAAAAGCATTTGCAATAATTATGAGAGATAGATCATAGTGAAGAAAAATAAAGTCCAACCCTTGTATTTATAGGAGGTTTTGAGGGGTTTTAGGTGAAAAAAACAAAAAAAAAAAACTTGGTTAAGAGCTGACATCACAACAAGCCAACATAGGACTAGGGTTTCTAAGAGTAAAAACCCAAAATTTCCAAATTTGTGCCCCATATTGGATGATTGCAAATTCAAAAAATCTAGGAAAAAAGGCTAAACAAAGGGGGAAAAGGAGATCAAACTTGCACTTAGCAATTTTGAGTGACTTCCTAGACGTCTAAGGAAAAATGACTCATTTTGATGGGTAAATTTTCCTTGTCTACATTTTACCCCTTCTTTGATACATTTATGGCCTAATAAATGCATCACACAAAGTTGTAGATACATGTGGGTGAAAAATAGCAAAGAATAAATGGGGTAGTAGGTTTATATTCTAAACACTTTGAAATTTTGCACATATTATAAGGCATTAATTGTTAACACATACTATATACTTCACACTATGTACCTTGTATTTCATATTATTATTCCATTCATGGTGCATAAGGGTTAGGTGGGTAGTTATTAAAAAAGTGGGAGTTGATTTCTTCAACCAACCAACTGTCAACTCATTCGCAATGTATATTTATACCATCTAAATCAATGCAATCGGTACTGCATGAATTGCTTCATGGCATCAGATCAAGGATTGGTCAGACGGTGATCGATGGGCAAAGCGAGGCGGATGGACGTGATGGCTATACCAACATATCAACCAACCAACTAATGGAGAATAAATCCTGATAGACCTAACCAAAGGTGAGGGACCTGACAAACCAGACTAGAGGCGGAGGACCTAACAGACCAGATACACAGACCAAAAAAAGCTATCCATATAGGTGACATGTGGATTGAGGCAGGAAACATGTGGCAGACGCGTAGATAGATGTAGGTGACATGAGGCAACACTGACTGGATAGATGCATAGACAGATGCAGTCAACATGTGGCAACACTAACTGGATGTCTTGGAAATATCATGCAGAGGAGGTGACATGGCACAAGGTGGTTGGGTGTCATGGAGGCAAAAAAAGCAAGGTTTGATTTTTCAAAGGCAATCAAAACACAACTTGTCTAGGAAAATATAAAAAGACCTTTCTACATTTTTTCCCATGCATGTGGGATAAAAGGCATATCTTTTTATTTTTTTCTCTTATTTGTAGGATAGAGCACTTCATATGTGGTTGCTTCCCTCTCCCTTCCATGGTGTGATGTAGCCCAGGTGGTGATAGACGATCCAAAAAAATATTGTAGAGAAGACGTTCCGGGTTCCAATCTTGTGGATGCACGTTGAGAGGAGAATTTTTTATTTTTTCCATTTTATCTTCATAGGTTGAAGGGGTATTAATAGGTATCGTACCTCCATATAATGCAAAAAATTATGTATCCGAGGTGGTTCGGCTTCTTTTTGAAGCAGATGAGGTCGGGGGTTCCAACCCCACTGACCCTCATGCCCATTTTTTTGAATGGCGCATCTTCACTGATTTTGTTTGTAGTATAATTTAAGGGCATGTTGTGTCTTTTACCTTTCATTTTTATATAACCAAGGTGGTTCGGCTTATTTCCATGGTGGATGAGGTTGGGGGTTCCAACCCCACCGACAAACATTTTTTTTGTTTGTTGTTATTGACAACCAAAAGTTGCTCGAAAATTGTTGACGATAAACAGTTGCTTCCAAATTGCCAAACACAAGTTGTTTGACCCATTTTTTTTTCTCTTCAACAGCAAGGATTTTTTTCATGCAACCTGGAGGGATAAGTTGTTTTTTTTTCCTTATTGGAACTGAAACGAATATTATTTTTCTTCCATTGTGCATTTTGCCAAAACAAGGGGGGATTCAAGTGCACTTATTTCCTACAAAATTCTAAAACAAAGGGGGGAAATTAATACACCTAGGAACTTTCATAATGGCAACTGTTCACAAATATCTCTCAGATTCACAGTTGCTGAAAGGTCCTAACTTTGTTCCGTGGAATACAAAGATGAGAGCCATTCTTTAGGTAGAATATTTATGGGATGTAGTGACTGGCACTAAAAAACACCCTCAAACAGTAGGAGCAGATCAAGAATATTTTGATAAGAAAGATAAAATAAGTCTCATGTTTATCCTAATTGCTACTGCAGATGAGGTCCAACCTCATATTTGTGATACCAAAACCAGTAAGGAAGCTTGGGATGCTTTGATTACTATGTATGAAGGAAATAATCAATCCACAATTCTATACCTTCAAACCCAATTACATACTCTCAGTATGAAATATGGGGAAACATTTGATCTATTCCTTTGCAGAGTGGTAAAATTGAAATCCAAATTAAATGTTATGGGTAAACCTATGGATGATACTCTCTTGACCTTTGTCATATTGAGAGCATTGCTAGAATCCTATAAAATGTTGATTTCTTCCTTTAATGTTTCTGGTAGACAAGTATCTTTTGTGGAGTTGGTAAATTTGCTTCATAATGAGGAGGCAAATCAATTTCAGAAGGATGAAGTGCTAGAAAATGCCCTCTACACTGAGAATAAGGGTAAGAAACAAGGCCAGATTCAACAAGGGGGTTCTTCCTCAAAAATGGAAACAAAATCAGCATAAGGATAAACAATATTGCAAATTTTGCGATATGAATAACCATGACACCAACAGGTGTTGGTTTTAAAAAAAGCAACAACATGATAAACCTCATAATAAGAAAGGAAAAGAGAAACATAAATATAAAAATAAACATAAGCAACGCAAGGGACATATTGCTTATGATGAGTCCAACTCATACTCAGATTCTACAGGGTCTGATTCAGATTCTAACTTTGAAAGAGCACACAAGGTGCTCATGAATCATACATTATCTCCCCAGATAGATGATGTATGGTATATTGATTCAGGGACCAGTAGCACATGATTGGAGACAAGTCATGGTTTGAAACATTTGAGGAGAAATAAGGTAAGCCAGTAACCATTGCTGACAACCAAGTCTACCAAGTGAAGGGTGAAGGGGATGTTTCTGTTACTCTTCTTGATGGGAAATTTTAGATATAGAAAGTCCTCTATGTTCCGGTTTTATCCAATAATATCATTTCTATTCTTCAAATGTTGGATTGAAAATTGGATGTTGTGTTTTGAGTTGCACAAGGAAAGAAGATATTTTTTATAACCCGAAAGGGTAAACATATAGCAATCGTATCCTACAAGCATGGCTTGTTCATCTTAGATGCCATATTTATGCCTCGTGTTGCTCTAGTTGAAACTACAAAGAAGGCTACTTATCTATGGCATAAGATATATGGGCATCTAAGTTTAGGATATTTGCTTGAACTACACAAATATGAGATGGTGAGAGGACTTCCCCATCTTTCATCCATTTTTCTAGTTTTCTCAAATTTCTTAGCAAGGAAATAACATCGAGTGCCATTTGAAGCCAAATATTCCCGAGCTAAGAAATCTTTGGAGTTGATACAAACCAATATGTGTAGTCCTATGCCAATTATTTATGGTGGAAAGAAGAACTTTCAACTATTTTTTGATCATTACTCATGAAAAATGTGGGTCTCCTTTCTTCAATTGAAGTCAGAGGCATTGATATATTTTCAACAATTCAAAAAGCTGATGTTTCATCAAAACCCTCCACTCTTATCAAGGTGGGAATATACTTCTAAGGAGTTTTCATCATTTTTGAAATAACACTGATCAATAGACAACGGACTACTACCTATACACCCCAAAAAAATGGATTTGTAGAGAGGAGAAATCGTTCCATTATGAAAATGGTTCGATGCATGCTAAAGGGAGCACATATCAAGGATCAGTATTGGTCTGAAGTAGTTAACACAATAAATTATCTTCTTAATAGAGCACCCACATGAGCTCTATAGGATAAAACTCCACAAGAAGAATGGAGTGGTAAGAAACCCTCCATTTCTCATCTAAGGGTTTACGGATGTAAGGCCTTCATGCACATCTCCAAAAAGAAAAGGAAGAAGTTAGATGAGAAGACCCTACAATTTATATTTCTTGGTTATGATGAGCATTCAAAAGGATATCACTTAATAAATCCTATAACCAAGAAGACACATATAAACATAGATGTAGTATTTGATGAAGCTTTCACATCTAATAACACAACTATAGTATACCTTGAGGATGATGAACCTAAAAAAGAGACTTCACCTCCTTAGAATAAGATTCCAAAATGGTATACCAATAGTTGAGAGATTCTGATTTGATATAACTCCCATATCTTACTCTAGATCACCCATGTACTCGCATTATGACTCAGCAAAAAAGAGTAGAAACATCGAATTCAGAAGTTGATGAGATTTACCAAAAATTTGATGCACTATTTGTGGATGCAATAGAAGATAAGGATATGGATATGGAGGGCGATAAGATTTACTTGATATAACTAGATTAAAATTAACCCACAACGGTTTAGGATGCACTTAGTAAGCCTCAGTGGAAGGCTTCTATGGAAGTAGAACACATTTCTCTCATGAAAAATCATACATGGAAGTTAGTAAACCTGCCTTTGGGAAAGAAACCCATTGGTTGCAAATGGGTATTCAAGGTAAAGTACAAGGTAGATGGTACTATTGATAAGCATAAATCCCATCTTGTTGCAAAGGTATATGCTCATAAAGAAGGCATAGATTATGAAGATACATTTGCTCCTACAACAAAAATTACTACCATTCGAGTACTGTGTGCCATGGCAACTCAATTTAGATGGAAGTTACATTAGAAGGATGTAAAAAGTGATTTTTTGAATGGTGATCTACAATAAGAAGTATACATGATCCAACCAGAAGGATTTGTTGTCAATGGGCAAGAAGACAAAGTTTGTAAGCTGATCAAATCCTTGTATGGACTGAAACAAGCACCTCATGCTTGGTACATCAAAATTGATAGTCACCTAATGCAACATGGATTCCAAAGAAGTCCGTCAGATGCAAATCTCTATATAAAGAACAAGGGTTATGACATTGTGATTCTGGTACTATATGTAGATGATCTGATTATCATAGGTAGTTCAGAAGATATGATTGATACAGTAAAACTTGATCTAAAAATATCTTTTGAAATGACAGATCTCAGACTTCTTCATTATTATCTTGGTTTAGAAGTAACTCAAAAGAACCATCACATCAGAGTTACCCAAAAGAAATATGCCAAGACATTGATTGACAAATATCGGATGACTGACTATAAGCCTAAAGCTACTCCAATGGAAGTTGGGCTTAAACTATCTTGATATGATCAATCTCCATAGGTATATGGCACTCTTTATCGTCAAATGATTGGGAGTCTCATTTATCTGAATAATACCAGGCCTAATCTCAGTTTTGTTTTAGGATATCTTTCACGGTTCTTGCTATTGGACATTTTGAGTTCCTAAGCTAAAATATTGTCATTGATGTCAAAAGAGCATTTAATGTCAAAAGGATCTATGAAGGGTTTTTGTGAAAACCAATGCATGAAAAATAAATGGTTTTAGTTAAAACCATGGACAACATATTTGATTTAGGTTTTTCTTAAAACCCAATTTGACCTTTCGTTTCATCGAAAAAAGGTGCCCTGGTGATGGAATTATTTGAGTTTTAATATTTGGTTTAAATTTTAATTATTTAAAATTTAAATTTAAATGCAAATTTTCCGCCGACGTCATCAAGCAAACATAAATTCATATTTCCATCGACGTCTCGAAGTTTTTTAAACACTATATAAAGGGGTGGTAAATAAATAAAAGTTTCATCCTTGCTCTTGGGATAAATTTTTGGCATTCAAATAATTCTATGAGCTCATGCAAATTTTGAGAAGAGAAGCAACAAAGAAAATGACAACACTTGGAAAGTCAAAACATGGTTGGAAGTGTGGTACATTGGCAAATCATTTTGGTTTAAGGTACAAGGCAGCACAAAAACCAGGGATCAAATCCCTTGGACGATGTTTTAGAAGGCATGTGGAAAGTGCTTTGGGGCTTTGTCTTTTGTGGAAGGTGGAGGAAGGTTTAAGGCACTTTGGGCCTTTGCCTTTCCAATGAGCACCTAGATCATGTGGAATCTTAGTCGTGGCTAAGACGCTCACGGTGTGCCAAGTCGGGGGTTCGAATCCCCTTGAGGAGGTAATTACGTTTTGCATTTAAATAATTTTTATTAGCCCTAAAGTTTGGAGTTATAAGGTAGTTGATGGAAATTAAATTTTGTTATTAGGGCTGTGATTATTATTGCAAAGCATAATTGGTTTATGATTTATTTGATGATTATGGAGAATTAATTTTAGGATAAATAAGGAGTTGTTTTTTTTTTAAAGCAATTTTGAGAGGTTTATTATTTTTGATAAGGGTTTTAATAAAAGGGAATTTGGTGGATGTGTTTATTAACTTGGATTAAAAAGGGTGTAATTTGAGTAATGCTTTATTTTGTGATTATTTGAAGTCCATTAACCCTTGTTTAGATTGGAAAGGAAAGTTGTGTTTAAGTGTGGCAGATTTTATGGACAACTTATTGGCATCAAAAAGGTATGGGCACATTCTCCTATTCATTGTTTATGGTGGTTGATTTCTAAAATATCATTGGATATAAAAGGATTTATTGTGGTTTCCTTTGAGAAAATTATTGGTTGAATGCTTCAAGGTTTTCTGGTTTGTGAGTTGTATTTAAACATTTTTTTATTAGCATTGTTGTTGAAGCTCGTTGATGATGAAATGAACTTGAACTTGAGTTAGAAAATAACATGAGTATCATTGCTATGTGAGACTTGTGCTTGAGCATTGTTGGAAACATTTTGAGTTGGTTAATACATGATTGGACTAGGGTTTGTGAAAAAGGATTGTTCCTTGAGGTGATTGGTTGAGTTGATTTGGTTAATACATGCTTGGACTAGGGTTTGTGAGAAATAATTGTTTCTTGAGGTGATTGATTGAGTTGAGTTGATTAAGCCTAGTCAAGTGGATGCATGTGGTTGTTCAAGTTCCTAGAAACAAACTATTCAATATTATGATTTGAGTTGAGATTGAGGTTGATTTGAGTAGATATTGGGATTTGAGTATATAACATATAAAGTCTCTAACAATTCTCTTTATGCTTCTATGAGATTGGTTTGAGATATTGATTGTACATTGAGCTTAGAACATATTGAGTCTCTAATAATTCTCTTTATGATTCTATGTGATTGAGACAAGTATTTGAGAAGACTTGTGGACTGTTTTGAGTTAAGCTTTTGTGAAAGCTTGCTATGCATATTTGAGCAAGTCCTATAGAGGACTTATTGAGCAGATTTGAGCAAGTCCTATAGAGGAATTATTGAGCAGATTTGAGCAAGTCCTAGATAGGACTTATTGAGCATATTTGAGAAAGTCCTAGAGAGGATTTATTGAGCAGATTTGGACAAGTTTTGTGTGAACTTGTTGAGAAGATTTGGACAGGTTTTGTGTGAACCTATTGAGCAAATTTGGATAGGTTTTGTGTGAACCTGTTGAGCATATTTGGATAGGTTTTGTGTGAACCTGTTGAGCAGATTTAGATAGGTTTTGTGTGAACCTATTGAGCATATTTGAGTAGGTTCTAAGTAAACCTATTGAGCAAAATTGTATTAGACCAATTGTACTGTGTTTAGTGCAAGAGATTGAGCAGAATTGTGCTAGATAAACTAAACTGTGTTTGGTACAATATTGAGATAGACCTTTGGAAATGATAAAGTATAGAGGACAGAGTCTCAGTGGATAGAGATATGGTTCCTTCATAAAGGGTTTAATAGCTTGAATGAAGATCTTGCAAGAACACAAATGGAAAGAAATGCAAGAGTAAAAACATAAGACAAAAATAAAAGAACACCTATGGTCATGAAAGAAAAGGAACATGAATTTAATATTGTTGTGTTGGGAGGACACATGGAAATAGATTCAACAGATGAATCAAGTAATGGAGAAATATCCAGACTAATAAATTTTTGTACCAGTTGTGGAAATACAGGTCATCATGTAACTTATTGTTCACAAGAAGGTGAAATTTTTTTTGTCTGTGGTCAACTCGGTCATGATGCAAGTTATTGTAATGGGTTTGATAACAGTGAATATGAATATGATTCTCTTAGATTTGAAGTTCTAAAAATGATTCAGAAAATAATAACAAGAATAGTCGAAGCAGGTATCAAGAAGAGACTCCACTTTGAACAATAGAAGAAATTGAATAAGAGGAATATTTAGATAAAGAAAAGGAGTAAGCCACTCTTAAGGAATTTGTTGAATTGAAAAGATAAAATTCATAATTGAAGGCTCAAATACAAGAAGATGAGAAATGTAAGATAAAGCTTCTACATGATATACTGACTTGAGAGATAAGGTTGAAAAGGCAAGAAGAGTTGAAAAAGGTATGGTTGAATAGTCAAAGGTAAAAGAGATAGAATGTGAAAGGCTTATGGTTACTATTGAAGAATTAAAAAGGGAGAACTCAGTATTAATGGTCTAATCTCAAGAAGATGAAAAAGAAAAAGCAAGGTTTTTATAGGAACTCATCAACTTCAAAATCAAAGTTGAAGAGACAAGGAAAATTGAAGAAGGTATGGTTGAAAAATTAAATATAAAAGATATGGAGTGTGAAATATTAGAGCATGAGATAGTTTCACTAAGGGTGGAAGTAAAAGTCTCTAAGGATAAGCTACACAAGTTTGAGGAAAATTCAAGGACCTTGGAAAGGACTATCAATGCACAAAGATCATCAATCACCATAACAAGACTTAGTTCTAAATAAGAACAAGGGAGACAAGAAGCAAAAAAAGGAGAGCCAAGCTACTATGCGGATAATGCAAGTAAGTACTCAATTGATAGTGATGCTAGTTTTTTAGACAATGATAGAGATGAAGTCTTGTTTATGGTTGAAGAAAAATATCCAGTTAAGAAAAAGACTCCAGTTATTCTCAAGTGTTTTAGATGTGGTAAATTTGGACATCTTGAATATGATTGCACTAGGGATGGTTATAGTTTCAGTGATTATGATTTTTAATATGCACTTGGTAAACCGTATGAGAATCTTCTAATGGCATTAGAAGAAGTGAGTGATCCTATAGAAGATAATTCAAAATAAAGGAATGATATGGACAAAGGAAAACAAATAGAGGACTATTCAATAGAGAATGGTTATGATATCAAGGGAGAAATTATATATGCTCTTGGCATAGTAAAGAAGGTAAGAAAGCAACACTCTAAACTTGAAATTCAATTTCAATAATGTGATGAAGAAAGATTACTACTCATTAAGAACTTATAAAATTCAAAGGTTGAGGCAAGCAAGTTCAAATATAAGTTATAAGAAAAGATTATGTAATATGAAAAGTTAACACATGAAGTTGCGCTACTAGAGGAAGATCTATAGGATTCCAAGAATGAGCTATACAAGTATGTAACCAGTGAAAAGAATGTGGATAAAATAGTCAGGATACAAAGAGGAGCATAAAAAAAATAGGTCTTGGTTCTAAATAGGTTCAAAAGAAATGGGTAGAAAATTCTACTTCAGGTATTTAAGAAGAAGGTACTTTAGAAGAAGGATTCTCAGAGGTAAGCGAAAGTAAAAGTGAAACTTCTAAGGATGAGTTAGATTACAGTGAGTCCAACAAGAATAATGGGAAGAAAATACAGATGGAATAACAATCAGAATAGGATACCAATGAGGTCTAGGCAAGGAAGCTTCAATGGAAGATGCTTCCCATGTCATAGGTTTGGGCACATGGCTTCACAGTGCAGGTCATATGAAAGACATGTATATGAAAGAGAATAAATTTTTTGAGGATATTGTTATTCATGTAATGAATTTGGTCACAAGGCAATGAATTGCAGGATTCATGACAAAAGAGGATATGGCTTCACTAGGAGAAATCCTAAGACAATTGTACATCCAAGGAATAATAACATTAAGTGTTATAAGTGCAATAATGATGGTCACATAGCAATATGGTGTAGAGCAAATATTTCAAAAACATGCATGAACAGGAACATGAATATGAACAAGAATAGAGACTCAGAAAAGAAAAGAGAATCAAAAAAGAATGAGGACAATAGCAGGTACAAGAATAGGAACATGTATAAAAATAAGAACAGGAACATGGATGAGAACAAGAATAGGAACAGGAATAGGGATGATGACTTGGAAAGAAACAATGAGAGGATTCAGCAAAAAGGAAGAGGAAAAGACAAAGGCAGCTAATGGTGCTTTCAAGGAGTAGAAATACTCCCACCATAGAATTAACCACCTCATATGGAGGTATGGGAGGGGCTAAGCTAAGAGGCTTAATTCTTAATCCTGAGCCCCAAAGGTGACCCTTTGCCATTGATGTCAAAGGGGGAGATATTTTTGCATTATGGGAAGAGTTTTTGGATATGAGGAGATATTTGATATCTGAGAGAGCATTGAGCTAGGGGGAGCAAAGTCCTAGGGGGAGCAGAAAAGAAGTTCAGAATTCAATAAAATGATTTGGGTTTCCATAAATGACAAAGGGGGAGATTTTTGGAAATTTTGAGTCCCTAAGCTAAAATGTTGTCATTGATGTCAAAAGATAATTTAATGTCAAAAGGATATATGAAGGTTTTTTGTGAAAACCAAGGCAGGAAAAATAAAAAAGTTTTAGTTAAAACCATGGACAACATATTTGATCTGGATTTTTCTTAAAACCCAAGTTGGGATTTTGTTTCATCAAAAAAGGTGCCCCGGTGATGGAGTTATTTGAGTTTTAATATTTGGTTTAAATTTTAATTATTTAAAATTTAAATTCAAATTTAAATTTAAATGTAAAGTTTCCCGTTGACATCATCAAGCAAACATAAGTTCATATTTCCACTGACCTCTTCAAAGTGTTTTAAACACTATATAAAGGGGTGGTAAATAAATCAAAGTTTCATCCTTGCTCTTGTGATAAATGTTTGGCATTTAAATAAGTCTATGAGCTCGTGCAAATTTTGAGAAGAGAAGCAAGAAAGAAAACGATAGTGCTTGGAAAGTCAAAACATGGTGGGAAGTGTGGCGCATTGGCAAATAATTTTGGTTTAAGGCACAAGGTAGCACAAACACCAAGGATCAAATCCCTTGGATGGCATTTTAGAAGGCGTGTGGAAAGTGCTTTGGTGCTTTGTCTTTTGCAGAAGGTGGAACGTTTAAGGCACTTTGGGCCTTTGCCTTTCCAACGAGTGCCTAGCTCGTGTGAAATCTTAGCCACGGCTAAGACACAATGTGGCAAGTTGGGGGTTCGAATCCCCTTGAGGAGGTAATTACGTTTTGGATTTAAATAATTTTTATTAGCCCTAAAGTTTGGAGTTATAAGGTAGTTAATGGAAATTAAAGTTTTTATTAGGGCTGTGATTATTATTGCAAAGCATAATTAGTTTATGATTTATTTTATGGTTATGGAGAATTAATTTTATAAGAAATAAAGAGTTGTTTTTTTAAAGCAATTTTGAGAGGTTTATTATTTTTGATAGGGTTTTAATAAAAGGGACTTTGGTGGATGTATTTATTAACTTGGAGTAAAAAGGGTGTAATTTAAGTAATGCTTTATTTTGTGATTATTTGAAGTCCATTAACGCTTGTTTAGATTGGAAAGGAAAGTTGTGTTTAAGTGTGGTAGATTTTGTGAATAAATTATTGGCATCAAATAGGTATGGGCACATTCTCCTATTGATTTTTTATGCTGGTTGATTTCTGAAATATCATTGGAGAGAAAATGATTGATTATGGTTTCCTTTGATAAAATGATTGGTTGAATGCTTCAAGGTTTTTTGGTTTGTGAGTTGTATTTAAACCTTATTTTATTAGCATTATTGTTGAAGCCCATTGATTATGAAATGAACTTGAACTTGAGTTAGAAAAGAACATGTGAAGAACACAAGCTTATACTGAGAGGGGGGGGTGAATAGTATAAGACCACTTTTTACTTTTTCTTTATACTTCAAAATAGTAAAGCAACATATCCAAAGCAATATCAAAACAATGCACAAGATCATCCACAAAGTGACACAACAATTTCAACTTGGTTCATCCACAAAACTTTTATTTAAAAGTTATCTCAAAGTTCTTTGGGAAACCTTCCCAATTACAATGTTTATGAGCCTCGGCTCAAAGGAGATACCTTCCCCTAATTATGCTTTGCTGATGATCCTCTAGAAGACCTCTGCCTCCTTTGCCCTTAGCAAATGAAATTTTGTCCACAGAAGACACTTGTCTTCCCTGCTCTGGCTGGAGATCTTTGTCCTCAACTCTGTCACTGCAAAGCTGGTCCTCTTTTCTATACCAAACATAGTCCTTCGATCTGGCACAATTTTGTCCTCTTCCTCTGTTATTTTAGCAGCACTTGATCACCATTCGTCCTTCACAATCGTTCATAATTACAGCAGCATCTACTTTGCGCACTTTGCTTTCTTTTACACAGACTGCGTGAACACAGTCACAATCATAGCTGTCCTTTGATCAAATTCCACCCTTTACATAATCTTCACAAACACTACAGCATTCGATTGCACAACAACTTATGCGCCTATGTACAACCACAACAGCACCCTCTTCGCACAGTCTTCTCATGAACAACAGCACATTCTTCGCACATACAGTAGCACAGTCTTTGATACTTAGAAGATTCAATGAAATGCACTCTAATGCTACAGTCAAACTTCGCTCTCTGATTTTTTGATGATCAAACCTCACTTGTCGCACTAACTCTGTGAACGCCACTCTTCGAAATACACACTTCGATCGATGCCAAAAACTGCTCAAACAACCCTCCTTTAATACTCACAATCTCAAGATGAAATCTTGTTCTTAGTTGGCTGTTCAATATTCAAACACATTGGCTATAAAACCTTACACTTCGTCGGCAAAGGTTAACTTCGTCGGCTTCAACCGCATCTACTATTTTGTAGCTTCTCTCATGCGAAACTCAAACATGTCACGATATCGCTACGCCTTTGTCTGTCGTACACCTTGTATTACTTGTTGTCGTGAAATCATGACACTGCTGCCTGTTGTGTGTCTTCTTTGGTTTGTTGTCATGAAATCATGACACTACAGCCTGCCGTACACTTTCGCTAGCTTGTTGTCGCAAAATCGTGACACTGCAGTCTATCTTACACCTTGCTTTACCCTGTTGTCACGAAATCGTGACCCTCCCTAACTTTGCTGACGTCATCATGAATCTTGTTGTGAAATCATGATGCTCTAGATTTCAAAGCCTTCTTCTCTGCTACTGTCACAAAATCGTGACACCTTTACCTCTTGCTGACATCATCATGATTCTTGTCGCAAAATTGTGATGCTCTAGACTTCAAAGCCTTCTTCTCTACTACTGTCATGAAATCATGACACCTTTGTCTCTTGTTGATGTCATCAACAATTCTGTCATGAAATCGTGACGCTCTAGACTTCAAAGCCTTCTTCTCCGCTACTGTCATGAAATTGTGACACCTTTGCCTCTTGCTGACGTCATCAGCAATTCTGTCACAAAATCGTGACACCTCTTGCTTCTTCATCCTTTTCTTGGTTTGCACTAGCGAAAATGGAACATGTCATGAAATCACGATGCTTTCGCTGCCTTAAGCTCTTTTCTACCAACTGCTCACAAAACTGGAACATGTTATGAAATCACGACGCTTTTGCTGCCTTAAGCTCTTTTCTGCCAACTACTCGTGAAACTGGAACATGTCATGAAATCGCGATGCTTTCGCTGCATTAAGCTCTTTTCTACCATTTGCTCGCAAAACTGGAATATGTCATGAAATCACGATGCTTTCACTGTCTTAAGCTCTTTTCTGCCAACTGCTCGCAAAACTGGAACATGTCATGAAATCGTGACGCTTTCTGCATCTGTACAACTTCTTTGAAACTTGTCGTGAAATCATGACACTTCCTGCAACTCAACTCTGCCAACTCAACTTGTCGTGAAATCATGAGAGTTTTGCCTAAACTTTCTCTCTCCTCAAACATGTCACAAAATCGTGATAGTTTTGCCAGCTTTGCCTCTGCCTTCCAACATGTCACGAAATCATGACAGTTTTGCCAGCGCTTTCTCTCTTCTCAAACATGTCGCAAAATCACAACAGTTTTTCCAGCGCTTTCTCTTTCCTCAAACATGTCACGAAATCGTGACAATTTTTCTAGCGCTTTCTCTCTCCTCAAACATGTCATGAAATCATGACAGTTTTTCCAGTGCTTTCTCTCTCCTCAAACATGTCACGAAATCGTGACAGTTTTTCCAATGCTTTCTCTCTCCTCAAACATGTCACGAAATCACGACAGTTTTTCTAGCGCTTTCTCTCTCCTCAAACATGTCATGAAATCGCGACAATTTTTCTAGTAGCCTGCAACCTTTTTCTAACTTATCTTTTTTTGGATTTTTGGCAACTGGGCTACTATGATTTTCTTGGAGACTTACTGACCAGCTGAAACCTTCAACAAAACACATACTTAGACAACTAATCAAATTGCTTCAAGAACTCCTTGACATCAAAGACAACAACTACCAAGAGCTTCTTTGACATCAATGACAACAAATATACTTGAGCAAAGGCAATGTACTCAAGATACCAAAAATTGCCAACAATCTCCCCCTTTGTCATTGATGGCAACCCTTAACTAAAAACATATCTTAAGAGCCAAAACTGAACCAAAAGATCCATCAACTGAGAATTCTGCAATTGAAGTTTTTGCTCCCCCTGACTTGAAGCTCTTCTCTACACTTGAAACACTTCCCCTTACACATATCTCTCCCCCTTACTCAAATCTCTCCCCCTTTGTCATCAATGGCAAAGGGTCACCTTTGGGGTTTGGGACTAAGAATGAGTCTCTTAGCTTAATCTCTCGCCCACCTTCTATTAAGGTGATTTAAAATAGGGTTGGGAGTGAATCTCCCATTAGACACTCATCATCATTAATGTCTACTATTTCTTTGTCGGGCCTTCTCTTAAATTCTTTTTCCACATTGTTGTTCTTGTTACTGTTTTGATCCTCGGACATGTTCATACTGCTGTTCCTGTTCCTTTCATCCTTCCTATTTTTCTTCATACCTTGATCCTTGAACTTGTTCATATCACTTTTCTTGTTTCTGTTGTCATTCCTATTCTTATCCATGCTTTGATCCTTGGACTTGTTCATACTGCTATTTCTGTTCCTATATCTCGGAAGATCAACTCTACACTATCTAGCTAGGTGACCTTCATTGTTGCACTTATAGCAAGTAACAATATTATTTCTTTCAGGCATGGCTGTTCTTTGAATCCACCTGTTCTGATTAACCTAGTTCCTGTTATTTCTCTTACAAAAAATTGCCTTGTGCCTAAATTGTTAACAAGAGTAGCAATATCCTTGAAAGAAATTACGTCTCTTGAAACTGTCATTTACTTTCTTCACTTGAGTCATGTAGTGTACAGCCATGTGACCAAATATGTGACATGCAAAACATGTGTCATGAAAGTTTCTTTTATTCGACTTCATGGATCCCGAAAACTTCTTCTTCTCAATTTGAATATTGTTTTCTATTTCTACGCATTCATTACTCACGGACTTATGGTCTGAAGTAGTTTCTTCATCAGAGCTTTCTTCCTTTTGAAATCTCTTGCTGGATTCCCCAACCTATTTCTTGTGCGGCTCAACAAAACCGAGACCTATTTTATCTGTTGGATTTCTTTGACTTTTGATGAGAGACTTAACTTTCTTGGAGCTATCCTAAAATCTATAGAGCTTATCCTTGTAATATTTATTTTCTTCTTTCAGAGAAGCCATTTCCTGTTCTAACTCATTATACTCCATAATTTTAGAATCCAACTCATTCCTGAGTTCTTGTGACTTAGCCATAGAGACTTCAAGATTTTCTATAAGTTCATCTCTCTCCATATAGCATTCATCTAATTTAATCTTGAGTCTATCATTCTTCTTTCTTTCCTTTTTCAAAACACTAAGAGCATTATTGAGTTCACATTCAAGATCCTCTATTTGATGGCATTTTGAATTATCACGGCCTTTTTTAGATTTCTTATCACTAGAGGTGCTACCTTTTTCAAAAACCATTAATGCATCTTCATTGTAGTTTTCTGAAGCATCCTCGTACATACTAATAGTCAAGTCATTATTTTTGCAATCATCCTCAAGGTGCCCAAAATTTCCACATCTATAACATTTCATGATAATGAATTTATGTTTCGGTTCTTCCTCTTTTTCTAAAATGAACAGCATCTCATTTTCATCATCACTAGAAGAACTTTCATTATCACTGCTAGAACACTTACTTTCTTTGTCTAAGTAGAAGCTTTTCTTATTCTTGTGAGAATGCCTCTTTCCCTGATTGATGTACTCATCTTTGCTTTTCTTGTGATTGTTGTACTTGTCTTTGTTCTTTTTGTAATACCTGTACTTTTCAGAATCCTTGCTCTTAACATCCTGTATATCTTCATCACTTTCATTTTTGGAAATAGTATAGTCAGTAGCATAATGACCAAATTTCCCACAATTGAAACATCTTATATTTTTCTTGCTTTTGTGCTTTCTGAAAAACTTGCCTTTCTTGTTGTAATATGCCTCTTCCTCACTAGAAGACTCATCACTTTCTTGAATCTGTTTGCCCTTTGATTTCTTGGTAGCTTTGAAAGCTGCCTCTTTCTTTAAATCAACTTTCACTTGAGTTCTCAACTCAAATGCTGCAAGAATACTATGGAGATCATCATTTTTCAATTTATCTAAATCTTTGGCTTCCTCAATAGCAGAAATATTTTCACTAAATCTATTAGGAAGAGATCTTAAAATCTTATCACACACATCATTTTCAGCAAGTTCAAGACCTAAGTCTTTCATGGAGTTCACAATCTCATCCATCCGAATCATGTAGTCACTAATATTTTCATCATCATTCATCTTGAGTTGTTCAAACATACCTTTAAAATGTCTCAATTTGGCCTTTCGAACATTTGCATCACCTGTATGAACAACCTGTAATTGTTTCCACATTTCACTAGTTGTCTTGCAGTGAATAACTTTGGTAAGATCAACCTTCTGTAAACCTTTTAAGATTGCATTCATGGCTTTTGAGTTGTTGTGATGTAGAAGCCTGTCTTCTTTAGTGTAAGGACCATTTGCAGGAATGGTGTACCCATCTTCAATAACTTCCCATACCTCATTACCAAGAGCCATAAGATAGACTTTCATTCTTGCACTCCACAGATAGAAATCTGATCCATCTAGAATAGGTGCTGCATTGCCACTTGAGTAGTCCATTGTGTTCTTTGCAAACTTTTCCTTCAAGCTATTAAACTTTTCGAAGGCACTGGCTCTGATACCAATTGAAGAACACAAGCTTATACTGAGAGGGGGGATGAACAGTATAAGACCACTTTTTACTTTTCCTTTATACTTAAAAATAGTAAAGCAACATATCCAAAGAAATATCAAAACAATGCACAAGATCATCCACAAAGTGACACAACAATTTCAACTTGGTTCATCCATAAAAATTTTCTTTAAAATTTATCTCAAAGTTCTTTGGGAAACCTTCCCAATTACAATTTTTATGAGCCTCGGCTCAAAGGATATACCTTCCCCTAATTATGCTTTGCTGATGATCCTCTAGAAGACCTCTACCTCCTCTACCCTTAGCAAGTGGAATTCTATCCACAGAAGACACCTGTCTTCCCTACTCTGGCTGGAGATCTATGTCCTCAACTCTATCACTACAAAGCTAGTCCTCTTTTCTGTATCAAACATAGTCCTTCGGTCTGGCATAATTCTGTCCTCTTCCTCTGTTCTTTAGCAGCACTTGATCACCATTCGTCCTTCACAACCGTTCATAATTACAGTAGCATCTACTTAGTGCACTTTGCTTTCTTTTACACAAACTACATGAACACAGTCACAATCATAGCTGTCCTTTGATCAAATTCCACCCTTTACATAATCTTCGTAAACACTATAGCATTCGATCGCACAACAACTTATGTGCCTATGTACAACCACAATAGCACCCTCTTCGCACAGTCTTCTCATGAACAGCAACACATTCTTCACGCATACAGCAACACAGTCTTCGATACTTAGAAGATTCAACGAAATGCACTCTAATGCTGCAGTCAAACTTCACTCTTTGCTTTTTCGATGATCGAACCTCACTTGTCACACTAACTCTGCAAACACCACTCTTTGAAATACACACTTCGATCGATGCCAAAAACTACTCAAACAGCCCTCCTTTAATACTCACAATCTCAAGATGAAATCTTGTTCTTAGTCAGCTGTTCAATCTTCAAACACGTCGGCTATAAAACCTTACACTTCGTCGACAAAGGTTAACTTCGTTGGCTTCAACCGTCTCTACTATTTTGTAGCTTCTTTCGTGCGAAACTCAAACATGTCGTGATATCGCTATGCCTTTGTCTGCTATACACCTTGTATTACTCGCTGTCATGAAATCGTGACACTGCTGCCTGTTGTGTGTCTTCTTTGGTTTGTTGTCGCAAAATCGTGACACTACAACTTGCCGTACACTTTCGCTAGCTTGTTGTCATGAAATCGTGACACTGCAGTCTGTCTTACACCTTGCTTTACCATGTTGTCGTGAAATCGTGACACTCCCTGACTTTGCTAACGTCATCATGAATCTTGTCGTGAAATCATGATGCTCTAGATTTCAAAGCCTTCTCCGCTATTATCGTGAAATCGTGACACCTTTGCCTCTTGCTGACGTCATCATGATTCTTGTCATGAAATCACGATGCTCTAGACTTCAAAGCCTTCTTCTCTGCTACTGTCACAAAATCATGATACCTTTGTCTCTTGCTGACGTCATTAGCAATTCTGTCATGAAATCATGATGCTCTAGACTTCAAAGCCTTCTTCACTACTGTCATGAAATCATGACACCTTTGCCTCTTGCTAACGTCATCAATAATTCTGTCGCAAAATCGCGACACCTCTTGCTTCTTCATCCTTTTCTTGGTTTGCACTAGCAAAAATGGAACATGTCATGAAATCGCGATGCTTTCACTGCCTTAAGCTCTTTTTTGCCAACTGCTTGTGAAACTGGAACATGTCACGAAATCGTGACGCTTTCACTGCCTTAAGCTCTTTTCTGCCAACTGCTCGCGAAACTAGAACATGTCACAAAATTGCGATGCTTTCGCTGCCTTAAGCTCTTTTCTGCCAACTGCTCGTGAAACTGGAACATGTCACGAAATCGTGACGCTTTTGCTGCCTTAAGCTCTTTTTTGCCAACTGCTCACAAAACTAGAACATGTCGCAAAATCATGACGCTTTCTACATCCGTACAACTTCTTTGAAACTTGTCGCAAAATCATGACACTTCCTACAACTCAACTTTGCCAACTCAACTTGTCACGAAATCACGACAGTTTTTCCTAAACTTTCTCTCTCCTCAAACATGTCATGAAATCATGACACTTTTGCCAGCTTTGCCTCTACCTTCCAACATGTCACAAAATCGTGACAGTTTTGCTAGCGCTTTCTCTCTTCTCAAACATGTCGCGAAATCGTGACAATTTTTCCAGTGCTTTCTCTCTCCTCAAACATGTCACGAAATCGTGATAGTTTTTCCAGTGCTTTCTCTCTCCTCAAACATGTCGTGAAATCGTGACAGTTTTTCCAGCGCTTTCTCTCTCCTCAAACATGTCGTGAAATCGTGACAGTTTTTCCAGAGCTTTCTCTCTCCTCAAACATGTCACAAAATCATGATAGTTTTTCCAGCGCTTTCTCTCTCCTCAAACATGTCACGAAATCACGATAGTTTTTCTAGTGCTTTCTCTCTCCTCAATCATGTCGCGAAATCACGATAGTTTTTCCAGTGCTTTCTCTCTCCTCAATCATGTCGTGAAATCACGACAGTTTTTCCAGCAGCCTGCAACCTTTTCCTAACTTATCTTTTTCTGGATTTTTGGCAACTGGGCTACTCTGATTTTCTTGGAGACTTACTGACCAGCTGAAACCTTCAACAAAACACATACTTAGACAACTAATCAAATTGCTTCAAGAACTCCTTGACATCAAAGACAACAACTACCAAGAGCTTCTTTGACATCAATGACAACAACTATACTTGAGCAAAGGCAATGTACTCAAGATACCCAAAATTGTCAACAACATGAGTATCATTGCTATGTGATACTTGTGCTTGAGCATTGTTGGAAACATTTTGAGTTGGTTAATACATGCTTGGACTAGGGTTTGTAAAAAAGGATTGTTCCTTGAGGTTATTGGTTGATTTGAGTTGGTTAATACATGCTTGGACTAGGGTTTGTGAGAAGGGATTGTTACTTAAGGTGATTGATTGAGTTCAGTTGATTAAGCCTAGTCAAGTGGATGCATGTGGTTGTTCAAGTTCCTAGAAATAAACTATTCAATATTTTGATTTGAGTTGAGATTGATTTGAGTTGATATTGAGGTTGATTTGAGTTGAGATTGGGATTTGAGTATAGAACATATAGAGTCTCTAAAAATTCTCTTTATGCTTCTATGAGATTGATTTGAGATATTGATTGTACATTGATCTTAGAAAATATTAAGTCTCTAACAATTCTCTTTATGATTGTATGTGATTGAGACAAGTCTTCTCTTTATGGTTCTATGTGATTGAGACAAGTCTTTGAGAAGACTTGTGGACTATTTTGAGTTAAGATTTTGTGAAAGCTTGCTATGCAGATTTGAGAAAGTACTATAGAGGACTTATTGAGTAGATTTGAGCAAGTCCTATAGAGTAATTATTGAGCATATTTGAGAAAGTCCTAGAGAGGACTTATTGAGCAGATTTGAGCAAGTCTTGGAGAGGATTTATTGAAAATATTTAGACAAGTTATGTGTGAACTTGTTGAGAATATTTGGACAAGTTTTGTGTGAACCTATTGAGTAGATTTGAACAGGTTTTGTGTGAACCTATTGAGCATATTTAGACAGGTTTTATGTGAACCTATTGAGCAGATTTGAGTAGGTTCTAAGTGAACCTATTGAGTAGAATTGTACTAGACCGAATGTAATGTGTTTAGTGCAAGATATTGAGTAGAAATGTGCTAGATTGACTGAACTATGTTTGTTACAATTATTGAGATAGATATTTGGAGGTGATAGAGTATAGAGGAAAGAGTCTCATTGGATACAGATCCAACAACAAAGAAAATTGAAGACATATCTGAGTGAGAAGTCTTCAAGTGGAGAGAGTTCCACAAGTCAGCGCAACAAAGAGACATAGTCTTCTAAAACATCACTAGCCAAATCAGAAGGAAAAAGAGTTCTCCTATGGAAGAGATCCATGAAATTGATATTTAGGGGATCAACATCTCCTTTGGACCGAGGTCCATAAACATTGTAATTTGGGAAAGATTCCCAAGAGATTATTTAAGAAATATTGAGAAGAAATATTTTCTTTGTGGAGGTAGTTCACATTGGGTGAACCACGTTAAAATGGTGTCTCTCATGTGTGTGATGTTTATGGTTTTATTAATGCTTATGTTTCTATTTAGGAAAAAAAATTATGTTATATTGTTCACCCCTCCCTCTCAGTATAAGCACATGTTATTCAATTGGTATGAGAGTTGGTTCCTTCAGAAAGGGTTTAACAGCTTGAAGGAAGATCTTGGAAGAACACAAATGGCAAAGAAAGGTAAGAGTAAAAGCACGAGACACAAAAAGAAAAGAACACCTATGGTCATGAAAGAAAAGGAAGATGATTTTAATATTGTTGTGTTGGGAGGACACATGGAAATAGATTCAAGAGATGAATCAAGTAATGGAGAAATATCCAGACTAATAATGTTTTGTACCAGTTGTGGAAATACAGGTCATTATGCAACTTATTGTTCACAAGAAGGTGAAGAATGTTTTGTCTGTTGTCAACTTGGTCATGATGCAAGTTATTATAATGCGTTTGATAGTAGTGAATATGAATATGATTCTCTTAGATTTGAAGTTCTAAAGAATGAGTCATAAATGGATAACAAGAATAGTCAAAGCAACAATCAAGAAGAAACTCCACTTTGGAAAATAGAAGAAATTGAAGAAGAGGAAGATTCAGATAAATAAAAGGAGGAAGCCACTTTTAAGGAACTTGTTGAATTGAAAAGAGAAAATTCATAATTGGAGGCTCAAATACAAGAATATGAGAAATTTAATACAAACCTTCTATAGGATATATCTGACTTGAGAGATAAGGTTGAAAAGGCAAAAAGAGTTGAAAAATGTATGGTTGAACAGTCAAATGTAAAAGAGATAGAATGTGAAAAGCTTATGGTTACTCTTGAAGAATTAAAAAGGGAGAACTCAGGATTAAGGGTCCAAGCTCAAGAAGATGAAAAATCAAAAGCATGGTTTTTATAGGAACTCACAAACTTCAAAATCAAAGTTGAAGAGACAAGGAAAATGAAAAAGGTATGGTTGAAAAATTAAAGAAAAAATATCTAGAGTGTAAAATTTTAGAGCATGAGATAGTTTCACTAAGGATGGAAGTAAAATGTTCTAAGGATAAGCTACACAAATTTGAGTAAAATTCAAGGACCTTGGAAAGGACTATCAATGCACAAAGATCACCAGTCACCATAATAGGACATAGTTATAAAGAAGAACAAGGGAGAGAAGAAAAAGAAAAAGGAGAGCCAAGCTACTATGTGGATAATGCAAGTAAGTACTCAATTGATAGTGATCCTAGTTTTTTAGACAATGATAGAGATGAAGTCTTGTTTATGGTTGAAAAATATCTAGTTAAGAAAAATACTCCAGTTATTCTCAAGTATTTTAGATGTGGTAAATTTGAACATCTTGAAGATGATTGCACTAGGTATGGCTATAGTTTTAGTGATGATGCTTTTGAAGATGCACTTGGTAAACCGGATGAGAATCTTCTAATGGTATTATAAGAAGAAGAAGTTAGTGATCCTATAGAAGATAAGTCAAAATAAAGGAATGATAGGGACAAAGGAAAACAAATAGAGGAATATTCAATAGAGAATGGTTATGATCTCAAGGTAGAACTTATCTATGCTCTTGACATAGTAAAGAAGGTAAGAAAGTAACACTCTAAACTTGAATGTCAATTTCAAGAATGTAATGAAGAAAGATTACTACTCATAGAGGACTTAAAAAAGTCAAAGGCTAAGTCAAGCAATTTCAAAGATAAGTTAGAAGCAAATATTATGGAATGTGAAAAGCTAACACATGAAGTTGCACTACTAAAGGAAGATCTAGAGGATTCCAAGAATAAGCTATACAAGTATGTAACCAGTGAAAAGAATGTGGATAAAATAATCATAATACAAAGAGAAGCATGAAACAAAATAGGTCTTTGTTCTAAATAGGTTCAAAAGAAATGGGTAGAAAAGTCTACTTTAGGTCTTGAAGAAGAAGGTACTTCAAAAGAAGGATTATCAAAGGTAAGCGAAAGTGAAAATAAAACTTCTAAGCATGATTCAGATTACAATGAGTCCAACAGGGATAATTGGCAAAGAAGATACAGATGAAACAACAATCAGAACATGAGATCAATGAGGTCTAGGTAAGGAAGATTCAATGGGAGATACTTCTCATGTCACAGTTTTGAGCACATGGCTTCAAATTGTAGGTCACATGAAAGATAGCTATATGGAAGAGAATAACTTTTCCAAGGATATTGTTATTCATGTAATGAATTTGGTCACAAGGCAACGAATTATAAGATTCATGACAAAAGAGGATATGGCTTCACCAGGAGAAATCCTAAGATAGATGTACATCCAAGGAATAATAACATTAAGTGTTATAAGTGCAATAATTATGGTCACATAGCAATATGGTGTAAATCAAATATTCCAAAAAAAACATGAATAGGAATAAGAATATGAACAGGAACATGAAGATGAACAGGAATAGAGACTCAAAAAATAAAAGAGACTCAAAAAATAATGAGGATAAGATCATGTACAAGAATAGGAACATGGATAAAAACAAGAACAGGAACAATGATGATGACTTGGAAAGAAACAATGAGAGAATTCAGCAAAAATGAAGAGGAAAAGACAAAGGTAGAGAACATTGCTTTCGAGGAGTAGAAATACTCCCACCCTAGAATTAACCACCTCATGTGGAGGTGGGTGAGGGGCTAAACTAAAAGACTTAATTCTTAGCCCCGAGCCCCAAAGGTGACCCTTTGTCATTGATGTCAAAGTGGGAGAGATTTGTGTATTATGGGGAGAGTTTTGGATATGAGGAGAGATTTGATATCTGATAGAGCATTGAGCCAGGGGGAGCAAAGTCCCAGGTGGAGTAGAAAAGAAGGTCAGAATTTAGTAAAATTATTTGGGTTTCCATAAATGATAAAGGGGAATATTGTTGGACATATTGAGTCCCTAAGCTAAAATGTTGTCATTGATGTCAAAAGAGCATTTAATGTCAAAAGGATCTATGAAAGGTTTTTGTGAAAACCAAGGCAAGAAAAATAAAAGATTTAAGTTAAAACCATGGACAACATATTTGATCTGGGTTTTTCTTAAAACCCATGTTGGGCTTTCGTTTCATCGAAAAAGGTGCCCCGATGATGAAGTTGTTTGAGTTTTAATATTTGGTTTAAATTTTAATTATTTAAAATTTAAATTCAAAGTTAAATTTAAATGCAAAGTTTCCCGCCAATGTCATCAAGCAAACATAAATTCATATTTTCACTGACATCTTTGAATTGTTTTAAACACTATATAAAGCGGTGGTAAATAAATTTAAGGTTTCATTCTTGCTCTTGTGATAAATTTTTGGCATTCGAATAAGTCTATGAGCTCGTGCAAATTTTGAGAAGAGAATCAGTAAAGAAAACAACAATGCATGGAAAGTTAAAATGTGGTGGGAAGTGTGGCATGTTGGCAAATAATTTTGGTTTAAGGCACAAGGCAGCACAAACACCAGGGATAAAATCCCTTGGACAACATTTCAAAAGGCGTGTGGAAAGCGCTTTGGCACTTTGTATTTTGCAGAAGGTGGAGGAAGGTTTAAGGAACTTTGGGCCTTTGCATTTCCAATGAGCGCCTAACTCGTGTGAAATCTTAGTCGTGGCTAAGACGCTTGCTGTGTGGCAAGTCGAGGGTTTGAATCCCCTTGAGGAGGTAATTATGTTTTGCATTTAAATAATTTTTATTAGCCCTAAAGTTTGGAGTTATAAGGTAGTTAATGGACATTAAAGTTTGTTATTAGGGATGTGATTATTATTGCAAAGCATAATTGGTTTATGATTTATTTGATGGTTATGGAGAATTAATTTTGGGAGAAATAAGGAGTTGTTTTTTTTTTAAAGCAATTTTGAGAGGTTTATTATTTTTCATAAGGGTTTTAATAAAAGGGACTTTGGTGGATGTGTTTATTAATGCTTTATTTTGCGATTATTTGAAGTCCATTAACCCTTGTTTATATTGGAAAGGAAAGTTATGTTTAAGTGTGGTGGATTTTTTGGATAACTTATTGGCATAAAAAATGTATGGGCACATTCTCCTGTTGATTGTTTATGGTGGTTGATTTCTGAAATATCATTAGAGATAAAAGGATTAATTGTGGTTTCCTTTGAGAAAATGATTGGTTGAATGCTTCAAGGTTTTTTGGTCTATGATTTGTATTTAAACCTTGTTTTATTAGCATTGTTGTTGAAGCCCATTTATGATGAAATGAAATTGAACTTGAGTTAGAAAAGAACATGAGTATCATTTCTATGTGAGAATTGTGCTTGAGCATTGTTGGAAACATTTTGAGTTGGTTAATACATGACTGGACTAGGGTTTGTGAAAGTGGATTATTCCTTGAGGTGATTGGTTGAATTGAGTTGGTTAATACATGCTTGGACTAGATTTTGTGATAAAGGATTGTTCCTTGAGGTGATTTATTGAGTTGAGTTGATTAAGCCTAGTCAAGTGGATGCATGTGGTTGTTCAAGTTTCTAGAAACAAACTATTCAATATTCTGATTTGAGTTGAGATTGAGGTTGATTTGAGTTGAGATTGGGATTTGAGTATAGAACATATAGAGTCTCTAAAAATTCTCTTTATGCTTCTATGATATTGATTTGAGATATTGATTGTACATTGAGCTTAGAACATATTGAGTCTCTAACAATTCTCTTTATGATACTATGTGATTGAGACACGTCTTTGAGAAGAATTATGGACTTGTTTGAGTTAAGATTTTGTGAAAGCTTGCTATGCAGATTTGAGCAAGTCCTATAGAGGACTTATTGAGAAACTTTGAGCAAGTCCTATAGAGGACTTATTGAGTAGATTTGAGCAAGTCCTAGAGAGGACTTATTGAGCATATTTGAGCAAGTCCTATAGAGGATTTATTGAACATATCTGGACAAGTTCTGTGTGAACTTGTTGAGCATATTTGGACATGTTTTGTATGAACCTGTTGAGCAGATTTTGACAGGTTTTGTGTGAACCTGTTGAGAAAATTTGGATAAGTTTTGTGTGAACCCATTGAGCAAATTTGTACAGGTTTTGTGTGAACCTATTGAGTAGATTTTGATAGGTTTTGTGTGAACATGTTGAGCAGATTTGAGTAGGTTCTAAGTGAACCTATTGAGCAGAATTATACTAGACTGACTGTACTATGTTTAGTACAAGATATTGATCAGAACTATGCTAGACCGACTGAATTATTTTTTATACAGTATTGAGACAAATATTTGGAGGTGATAGAGTATAGAGGATAGAGTCTTAGTGGATAGATATCCAACAACCAAGACAATTGAAGACAAATCTGAGTGATAAGTCTTCAAGTGGAGAGAGATCCACAAGTCAATGCAATGGAGAGACAAAGTCTTCTATAAGATCACTAGCCAGAGCAGAAGGAGAAAGAGTTCTCTTGTGGAAGAGATCCACGGACTTGAGATTTAGGGGATCAACATCTCCTTTGGACCGAGGTCCATAAACATTGTAATTTGGGAAAGATTCCCAGGAGATTATTTTAGAAATAATTAGAAGAAATATTTTCTCTGTGGAGGTAGCCCACATTGGGTGAACCATGTTAAAATGGTGTCTCTCATGTGTGTGATATTTTGTATGATTTTTATGGTTTCATTAATGCTTATGCTTCTATATGGGAAAAAAAATTATGTTATAATGTTTACCCCTCCCTCTTAGTATAAGCACATGTTCTTCAATTGGTATGAGAGATGCTTCCTTTATAAAGGGTTTAACAACTTGAAGGAAGATCTTGCAAGAACACAAATGGCAAATAAAGACAAGAGTAAAAGCATGAGATACAAAAATAAAAGAACACCTATGGTCATAAAAGAAAATGAAGATGAGTTTAATATTGTTGTGTTGGGAGGACACATGGAAATAGATTCAAGAGATGAATAAAGTAATGGAGAAATATCTAGACTAATAAATTTTTGTATCAGTTATGGAAATACAGGTCATCATGCAACTTATTGTTCATAAGAAGGTGAAGAATGTTTTGTCTGTGGTCAAATTGGTCATGATGCAAGTTATTGTAATGGGTTTGATAGCAATGAATATGAAGATGATTCTCTTAGATTTGAAGTTCTAAAGAATGATTCAGAAAAGGATAACAAGAATAGTCAAAGCAGGTATCAAGAAGAAACTCCACTTTGGACAATAGAAGAAATTGAAGAAGAGGAAGATTCAGATAAAGAAAAGGAGGAAGCAACTATTAAGGAACTTGTTGAATTGAAAAGATAAAATTCATAATTGAAGGCTCAAATACAAGAATATGAGAAATGTAAGACAAAGCTTCTACAAGATATATCTGACTTGAGATATAAGGTTGAAAAGGCATGAAGATTTGAAAAAGGTATGGTTGAATAGTCAAAGGTAAAATATAGAATGTGACAGGCTTATGGTTACTCTTGAAGAATTAAAAAGGGAGAACTCAAGATTAAGGGTCCAAGCTCAAGAAGATGAAAAAGCAAAAGCAAGGTTTTTATAGGAACTCACCAACTTCAAAATAAAAATTGAAGAGAGAAGGAAAATTGAAGAAGTATGGTTGAAAAATTAAAGACAAAATATCTAGAGTGTGAAATATTAGAGCATGAGACAATTTCACTAAGGATGGAATTAAAAGGATCTAATGATAAGCTACACAATTCCGAGGAAAATTCAAGGACCTTGGAAAGTACAATCAATGCACAAAGATCATCAATCACCATAACAAGACTTAGTTCTAAAGAAGAACAAAGGAGACAAGAAGCAGAAAAATGAGAGCCAAGCTACTATGCGTATAATGCAAGTAAGTACTCAATTCATAGTGATGCTAGTTTTTCAGACAATGATAGATATGAAGTCTTGTTTACGGTTGAATAAAAAGATCCAGTTAATAAAAGGACTCCAGTTATTCTCAAGTGTTTTATATGTGGTAAATTTTGACATCTTGAAGATGATTGCACTAGGGATGGCTATAGTTTCAGTGATGATGATTTGAAGATGCACTTGGTAAACTAGATGAGAATCTTCTAATGGCCTTATAAGAAGAAGAAGTGAGTGATCCTATAAAAGAAAAGTCAAAATGAAGGAATGATATGGACAAAGGAAAAAAAATAGAGGATTATTCAATAGATAATGGTTATGATCTCAAAGGATAACTTATCTATGCTCTTGACACAATAAAGAAGGTAAGAAAGCAACAATATAAAATTGAAAGTTAATTTCAAGAATGTGATGAAGAAATATTACTACTCATTGAGAACTTAGAAAAGTCAAAGGTTGAGGCAAGCAAGTTCAAAGAAGTTATAAGCAAAGATTATGGAATGTGAAAAGTTAACACATGAAGTTGCACTACTAGAGGAAGATCTAGAGGATTCCAAGAATAAGTTATACAAGTATGTAACCAGTGAAAAGAATGTGGATAAAATAGTTAGGATACAAATAGGAGCATCAAATAAAATAGGTCTTGGTTCTAAACAGGTTCAAAATAAATAGGTAGAAAAGTCTACTTCAGGTCTTGAAGAAGAAGGTACTTCAGAAGAAGGATTCTCAAAGGTAAGCGAAAGTGAAAATGAAACTTCTAAGGATGATTCAGATTACAATGAGTCCAACAGGGATAATGGGCAAAGAAGATACATATGGAACACCAATCAGAATAGGAGACCAATTAGGGCTAAGAAAGGAAGCTTCAATGGGAGATGCTTCTCATGTCACAGGTTTGGGTACATGGCTTCATAGTGCAGGTCACATGAAATACACGTACATGTAAGAGAATAGCTTTTACGAGGATATTGTTATTCATGTAATGCATTTTATCACAAGGCAATGAATTATAAGATTCATGACAAAAGAGGATATGGCTTCACCAGGAAAAATCCTAAGACAGTTGTACATCCAAGGAATAATAACATTAAGTATTATAAGTGTAATAATTATGGTTACATAGCAATATGGTGTAGAGCAAATATTCCAAAAATAGGCATGAACAAAAACATGAATATGAACAAAATCAAAAACATGAATAGGAACATGAAGATGAATAGGAATAGAAACTCAGAAAATAAAAGAGACTAAAAAAAGAATGAGGATAAGAGCAGGTACAGGAATAGGAACATAGATAAAAGAAAAATAATAGAAACATGGATGAGAACAAGAACAGGAACAGGAACAGGGATGATGACTTGGAAAGAAACAATGAGAGGATTCAAAAAAAAGGAAGAGGAAAATAAAAAGGTACAGAAAAGTGCTTTCGAGGAGTAGAAATACTCCCACCCTAGAATTAACCACCTCATGTGGAGGTGGTGGAGGGGCTAAGGTAAGAGGCCTAATTCTTAGCTCCGAGCCCCAAAGGTGACCCTTTGTCATTGATGTCAAAGGGGGAGATATTTGTGTATTATGGGGAGATTTTTTGGATGAGGAGAGATTTGATATCTGAGAGAGCATTGATCCAGGGGGAGCAAAGTCTTAGGGGGAGCGTAAAAGAAGGTCAAAATTCAATAAAAGGATTTGGGTTTCCATCAATGACAAAGTGGGAGATTATTGGATATTTTGAGTCCCTAAGATAAAATGTTGTGATTTATGTCAAAAGAGCATTTAGTGTCGATAGGATCTATGAAGGTTTTTTGTGAAAACCAAGGCAGAAAAAATAAAAGGTTTTAGTTAAAACCATGGACAACATATTTGATATGGGTTTTTCTTAAAACCCAATTTGGGATTTTGTTTCATCGAAAAAGGTGCCCCGGTGATGGATTTATTTGAGTTTTAATATTTGGTTTAAATTTTAATTATTTATATTTTAAATTCAAAGTTAAATTTAAATGCAAAATTTGCCATCGACGTCATCAAGAAAACATAAATTTATATTTCTATCGATGTATTCGAAGTGCTTTAAACACTATATAAAGGGGTGGTAAATAAATCAAAGTTTCATCCTTGCTCTTGTGAAAAATGTTTGGCATTCGAATAAGTCTATGAGCTCGTGCAAATTTTGAGAAGAGAAGCAAGAAAGAAAATGACAGTGCTTGGAAAGTCAAAACATGGTGGGAAGTGTGGTGCATTGGCAAATCATTTTGGTTTAAGGCACAAGGTAGTGCAAACACCAAGGATTGAATCTCATGGATTGTATTTCGGAAGGCGTGTGGAAAGCACTTTGGCGCTTTGTATTTTGTAGAAGGTGTAGGAAGGATTAAGGCATTTGGGCCTTTGCCTTTCCAACGAGCACCTAGCTCATGTGAAATCTTAGTCGTGGCTAAGACGCTTGCTGTGTGGCAAGTCGAGGGTTTGAATCCCCTTGAGGAGGTAATTATGTTTTGCATTTAAATAATTTTTATTAGCCCTAAAGTTTGGAGTTATAAGGTAGTTAATGGAAATTAAAGTTTGTTATTAGGGATGTGATTATTATTGCAAAGCATAATTGGTTTATGATTTATTTGATGGTTATGGAGAATTAATTTTAGGAGAAATAAGGAGTTGTTTTTTTTTTAAAGCAATTTTGAGAGGTTTATTATTTTTCATAAGGGTTTTAATAAAAGGGACTTTGGTGGATGTGTTTATTAACTTGGAGTAAAAAGGGTGTAATTTTAGTAATGCTTTATTTTGTGATTATTTTAAGTCCATTAACCCTTGTTTAGATTGGAAAGGAAAGTTGTGTTTAAGTGTAGCAGATTTTGTGGACAACTTATTGGAATAAAAAAAGTATGGGCACATTATCCTATTGATTATTTATGGTGGTTGATTTCTGAAATATAATTGGATAGAAAAGGATTAATTTTGGTTTCCTTTGATAAAATTATTGGTTGAATGCTTCAAGGTTTTCTAGTTTGTGAATTGTATTTAAACCTTGTTTTATTATCATTGTTGTTGAAGCCCATTAATGATGAAATGAAATTGAACTTGAGTTAGAAAATAACATGAGTATCATTGCTATGTGAGACTTGTGCTTGAGCATTGTTGGAAACATTTTGAGTTGGTTAATACATGCTTGGACTAGGGTTTGTGAAAACAAACTTTTCCTTGAGGTGATTGGTTGAGTTGAGTTGGTTAGTACATGCTTGGACTAGGGTTTGTGAGAAAGGATTGTTCCTTGAGATGATTGATTGAGTTGAGTTGATTACACCTAGTCAAGTGGATGCATGTGGTTGTTCAAGTTCTTGGAAATAAACTATTCAATATTCTGATTTGAGTTGAGATTGATTTGAGTTGAGATTGTGATTTGAGTATAGAACATATAGAGTCTCTAAAAATTCTCTTTATGCTTCTATGAGATTGATTTGAGATATTGATTGTGCATTGAGCTTAGAACATATTAAGTCTAACAATTATATTTATGATTCTATGTGATTTAGATAAGTTTTTGAAAAGACTTGTGGACTATTTTGAGTTAAGCTTTTGTGAAAGCTTGCTATGCAGATTTGAGTAAGTTCTATAGAGGACTTATTGAGCAAATTTGAGCAAGTCCTATAGAGGACTTATTGAGAAGATTTGAGAAAGTCATAGAGAGGACTTATTGAGAATATTTTAGAAAATCCTAGAGAGGATTTGTTGAACATATTTGGATAATTTTTGTGTGAAATTGTTGAGTAGATTTGGACAGGTTTTGTGTGAACCTATTGAGCAGATTTGGACAAGTTTTGTGTGAACCTATTGAGCATATTTGGACAGGTTTTGTGTGAACCTATTGAGCATATTTGGACAAGTTTTGTGTGAACCTGTTGAGCAGATTTGGGTAGGTTCTAAGTGAACCTATTTAGCAGAATTGTACTAGATAGGCTGTACTATGTTTAGTGCAAGAGATTGAGCAGAACTATGCTAGACCGACTGAAATGTGTTTGGTACAGTATTGAGACAGAGCTTTGGAGGTTACATAGTATAGAGGACAAAGTCTCAATGGATAGATATCCAACAACCAAGACAATTAAATGCATATCTGAGTGAGGAGTCTTCAAGTGGATAGAGATCCATAAGTTAGTGTAGCAAAGAGATAAAGTCTTCTAGAAGATAACTAGACAAAGCAGAAGGGGAAATAGTTCTCTTGTGGAAGATATCGATGAACTTGAGATTTAGGGGATCAAAATCTCCTTTGGATCAAGGTCCATAAACATTATAATTTGGGAAAGATTCCCAAGATATTATTTGAGAAATATTTAGAAGAAATATTTTCTCTGTGGAGGTAGCCCACATTGGGTGAACCATGTTAAAATGGTGTCTCTCATGTGTGTGATGTTTTGTGTGATGTTTATGGTTTTGTTAATGCTTATGCTTCTATTTGGGAAAAAGTTGTATGTTATACTGTTCACCCCCCTCTCAGTATAAGCACATGTTCTTCACATGTAGGATCCAAAGGTAAGCCACTGGAAAGGAGCAAAAATATTTCTTTAGTATGTTCGTGGCACAATAGATTTTGGTTTAGAATGCAAAAAGAATAACAAGTTTTATCTATAAGGATACATGGACTCTGACTATGTTGGATCCATTGATGATCGAAAGTCAACCTCTAGGTATATTTTTCATCTTGGATCTGGTCTTATATCTTGGCATAGTAAGAAGCATTAGGTGGTTGCTATCTCTTCTATAGAGGCAGAATATCATGTAGCTAGTGGAGCAGTTTGCGAGATAATATGGTTAAGTCACATTCTTACACATATGGGTCTTCCAAAGAATATTCCTCTTCACTTATTCTGCAATAATCAGGGTGTTTTGAATCTTGTCAAGAATCCTATATTCCATGATCACACCAAACACATTGACACTAGATGTCATTTCATTCGAGATGAAGTTCCAAAGCATCATATACAGCTCCAATATATCCCTACTGCAGAGCAAGTTGTAGATATTTTCACCAAAGCACTTGGACGAGTCAAGTTTGAAATATTTCATGCTCTCTGTATTTGCAATTAATGTAATAAGGGTGGATGTTAGCGCATATTATGTACTTCACACTATGTACCTTGTATTTCATATTATTATTCCATTCATGGTGCATTGGGGTTAGGCAGGTAGTTATTAAAAATGTGGGAGTTGGTTTCTTCAACCAACCAAATGTCAACTGATTCACAATGTATATTTATGCCATCTAAATCAACGCAAGCGATATTGCATGAATTGCTTCATTAATGATATTGATACCCCCAAGGTTGGGGTGCCCCCTCAAGTTTCAAAAGAAATTCAAAATTCTTAATGAAACTTGAAACAATAGATGTATATGAACAAAGATACAAAAAAGAACAAAACAAAAAAGCAACAAAAGAAGAGAGAGAAAAGGAAGGATAAAAAGAGAGGGTAAAAATAAAATTCATTTTCACTGTGGTAATGAGGAGAAAGGAGCTCTATAGAAAATAAAGAGATGGTGCTACAAACACACCATGTGGCCATTACAAGAGGCAAAGCCAACACCAAAATAGATTGAGCATAAGCATGTACTGAAATCTAACTTCCAAACTAGGCTAAACAAGGTTTTAAGCATTAAATAATTTTTAAGAAGAAATCATTATATGGGTGCCCTATGTAAATTCAAGGGCTGACCATAAATTTTGATGTACACCGACATGTTGTGGCTATTCCAAAATGTACCCAAAAATTGGGGATCCACCTTTTAGTTTTTTTTTTTTAGATGTTTTCATTTCACTGTGAATGAATAACTCCAAAAAATAGCTGATGCACCCTGTTGGCATTTTGCCACATTATTTTGGTTGTTGCATAAAATATAAAAATACTCACTCCTTTGTGTTTTCCTGCAAGATTTCTACCAAAGCAATTCAGTTCAAATATGTCGCGATATCGCGACCAAAAGAAGCAATGGAGAGTGCGGAGGCAAAAGTGTCGCGATATCGTGACATGTTGTGTTATCATGGCTCATAGAGGAGAGAGAAGGCAAAATGGAAAAATGTCGTGATATCACGACGTGTTGTGAAATCACGGTCAAAACGGTCAAACAGAACAAGACACCAAAAATGTCACGATATCGTGACGTGTTGTGAAATCACGGTCAAAGGCAGAAAGAGGAACAGTCAATGCAAAGTTGTCACAGTATCGCGACATGTCACGTTTTCACGGCTCAGATCAGCAAAATACAGTAGGATGAAAAAGTGTTGCGATATCGCGACATGTCACGTTTTTGCAGCTTAGAAAGAGAAAGTGTCACGATATCGTGACATGTGTTTTCACGGCACAAAGCAAGGAGAAAGAATAAGAATGAAAAATGTCACGATATCGCGACATGTTGCAGTTGTGCGGCAGAGAAAGAAA
The DNA here is from genome assembly GCA_028583015.1 of Wollemia nobilis. Classification (NCBI taxonomy): domain Eukaryota; kingdom Viridiplantae; phylum Streptophyta; class Pinopsida; order Araucariales; family Araucariaceae; genus Wollemia; species Wollemia nobilis. The sequence goes on from JAQPPZ010000733.1 coordinate 12,775,810, forward strand.
AGGTGTCACGATATCGTGACATGATGCAGTTTCACGACAAAGACAAAAGTGTCGTGATATCGTGACATGTGTTCTCGTGATTAAAAATTAAAAAATGTCACAATATCGTGACATTTTGCGTTCTCGTGACTAAAAATGAAAAAGTGTCACAATATCACAAACTATTGTGTTCTCGTGACTAAAAATGAAAAAATGTCATGATATCGTGACATGTATTATCGTGGTCCGAAAGAGAAAGGTGTCACGATATCACGACATGTTTCGGTCTCATGACCAAATGGAAAAAAGTGTCACGATATCGCGACATGTTTCGGTCTTGCAATCGAAAGGAAAAAGTGTCGCGATATCGTGACATGTCTCATTTTTGTGATGCATGAAGAACAATGCTAAAGATGTGGAAATGTCATGATTTCGTGATATGGTGTTTTTTCTTTGCGATTCATAAAATGGCAGGCAGACAACTAAGAGTAAGAGGTGTGACAGTGAGCGGAAGTCAGAGGGGTCGTTACAGTGGAAATCATCAAGCTAAGAATATACCGAATGTCACCATGGGCTGAAGAGGCATACAAATTTTATAGTGGCAGCATTGAACACGTGGTACCAAGGCATAAGATTTATAATGCAATGCTCCATACAAACGATTAAAAATGATGATTACAGTCAGTGACAGATCAGCACAATCACGGGGCATGCGAAGACCAAGAGTCGGAAGGAAAATCATTTCAAGGCCCAACAAAGAAGCATGGGAAGGCAAAATGAAAGTCTTCGAGAAGTGAAATGAAGCACCATAGACTGGAAACAGAGAGTCACACCAAAAAATTTAAAAGGGAAAAAATGCATGCAACAAGGGGCTAGAAATTGTAACAAGAAAAGTATTATTTTTTCAGAATAAAGGAGTTTATTTGGCAAGAGCAACTTTTGTGTGTGAAATAAAAAGGATATTGAAAACTAAGACTACTGTTATTTTTGCAAATATTTCCTTTGCATTATTTTTTTCTTGTATCTATTCGTTTACACCACAAAGTGGGTTACGATAGGTGAATGATAGAATGATGCAATTATTTGTTTCCTTAGAGTCTTGCATCTGATATAATTCAACTGTGTTTTATTGTAGGTATGTTAGGTCAGGCTGTTTTATAATTTCATCTCATAACTTGGGGTTTTACAGGGAGGAGATTTCTAACCAAATCAATGTCCTATTTCGGTTTTTCTAGCTAACGCTTGTAAACAAACAAAAAGTGTTTTTGTTTTAGTTTTCTATTTTTTAGATTAATATTTCTTTAAAGGTCTACTTCTTTGATTCTGGTTCATTCCAAAATTTTTGCTAATTTGACTAACACCAAAACGCTAACATAGGGATAGTAGAACAATTTTAAGCTATTCTGGTAGACATGCATTTGTTTGCTTTAGTATTTGATTGATTATATGCATATGAATGTTTGTTCATAAGAACCTTGGAGAAATAACTAATTTCTCTACAAGAGAAAGTTTCCTTTCTGAGACTCTAGTTGCGTGATCATTTTGTTATAGGGCAAAATATTCACTCAACACGACGATGATTGAATTTATTCCCTAAAAATAAGAGTTGTAAATTCATGGAAGAATTGAGAGAGAAGAGAAAAATAAAATAGATCTAGATGTGCATTTTTATAATGATTTTGATTTTTTAATGAGTTTTATTTATTATGATGATGGAACTAAATTTTTTTTTATTAATGTTGTTTTTTTAGCATGATGTTATTGAAAGTAGAGAGTGATTGTCAAATACCCTAGACGATGTTGTGAGATATCTCACAGTAGTAGATAGGGATGTCCTACAAGTGATGGGGCTACAACATCTGGAAGAAATGGCTTGGGTAGAGGCTAATAGAGTGCTATGGACGATGGTCATTGAGATATGGTATTTGGAGTCATCAACCTTTCGACTATTGATGGATGATATGACTATTATACTAAAGGATGTGTGGTACATCTTAAGTATCTCCATTAGAAGGAGTAAAATATATAGAGCACAAGTGCCTCAAGAATTATTATAGATATTGTTAAGGGTCCAACACATGAGATTCACTAGAGCCAATTATATATAAACAAGATGTTGCACTGATACAAGGTTGGGGCACTTATGACTATACTCTATGGGGTGGTGACTAGACTTTTGGTATGCCACATGAGAAGGTAGCATTTATCATGGTAACTGGTAGGGTTTATAGTAGACATGAATGACTAGCATACATGTTTTGCATAGGGCCCCTATGTACTGACTCATTTGTATAGGATATTATATAATATTATGTACAAGCGGTATACAAGAATTATATATACCACATTTCTCTAGGTATGGTGTTATAAGTACAAAGCCATCCATAGACAAAATGCACTACCTGTGCCATTGCCCAACCTAGAGCAACCAACAACATTCATATGGGGCCTAGAATTGGAGTGTGTGCAGAGATCATACGTTGTTATACTACCATTGTAGAGGTGAATGATAGATGAGCTACAAGAGCACATAATTATATGGCAACCATGGCATCAGTGCCCTAGATGGGAAGAGTATGGGTAGGAGCTAGCTTTGGTATGGAGTGTTATATGGGTGATAAACAATAAGGGAAAGCTAAAGCTCTATCAATTTGATTGAGTCTAGTGATAGTTTGACATATTGCAAAATGTTTCAAACTTGCCAAAATTTTGGTACAAGTAGGTGTTGAAGGTTTGTAGAGGGGACCCTGATGTAGCATGGTTTGTAGAGTATAATATAGATGACCCTCTCTATGTTAACCTAGGGATAGACGATGCTAGATTAGCCTTCATGTATAGGATATGGCTCAGGAATATTATGCCATCGAGCATATCCCCATCAATGTTAGTGTAGAGGTAGTAGATCATGGACTAGAGCATGTAGTTGGTGTTTTTAAATGTTACTCAATAGATTATCAAGTTATGATAGAGGGTAATAGGCCAGTCTAGATAGATGTGGTTGAAGGTTTAGGTAGATATAGTGACAAACATTAGGACAACCATCACTATCTTTGGTTTAGGGGGATAGGGGACATCAGGAGGTGCCCCCATAGCTACTTAAGCTAGACATAGTAGGACCACAAGTAAGGATGACTTAGTCAGGGAGGTAGGGCATTGTGGGATGAGATGACTACTATGTAGAGGGATATGGACACCCTATACATAGAGAAAAAATAGGCCCTCATAGAGAAAGACACGATAGTGGAATAGAGGTACACAATAGGGGTTAAGGAAGAGAACCTTAAAGGGGATATGAACCAATTGGAGCAAGAGCATCAGTAGGCTTGGGTGAAGGGGATGGTTGTAATTTTTGGCAAGTAATATGGCGAGGGGATCTAACTACTATAAGAGGAGATACATAGGGTGAGGAAGGGTTAGGAATGGCATATCAATTTTGAGTGTGGGATGCATCTCTTGAGATGGTCAAGTGTGCCAAGATTTTTATTATGGCATATCGATTTGACTAACATGTACTCCTAAATTTTGAGTAATACACATAATGCTATTTTGTTTTACTTAATGTGTGTTTTTTTATATGTGTGTTATTTTTATTATGCATGATTGGATGAATTAATGAACGTGTGATGAACTTGATTAAAGAATGTATGATGAACTTAACTAAATAATTTATGATGGACTGAACTAAGGATTGAATTATAAACCTAACAAATGATAAAATTATGACTAGATGCATAAAAAAAAGGTGATGGAATAAAGAAGAAAAAAGAGGAAAAAAATTAGAAGAAGAGAGTCACCAAAAGGTCAAAGAAAACAAAAAGGATGCTTAAATTATGTCATTTGAATCAACAAAGACTAGAATAGATCAATGTGATCAAATAAACATAAACTAACCACATGAAAATAAGAGAAAAATATGGAGTGGAACCCTATAAGGATGTGTGCTCGTAAATGGCTAAGGATGGAGCAAAATTTTCTATGGGTGTAATGCTCACGAGTAGCTATGAATATATCCTTTAAGGGTGTAATGTTCACTAATGATAATAAGTGTAGTGGAGTGTTACCCAAAATGGGTGTATACTTGCTAGTGATCAAAAGGTGGATTTAAACCCACTATGTGTGTGTGCTCACTAGTGGTTGTATATGGAGTGATACCCACTAGGATGTGTGCTTGAAAATGGCTTAAGGTGGAGGCTATGCTTGCTGGAAACCATGAAGCTATCTTGTATGGGGTTTAATTCTTGCTAAGACAAAAGGAGTGTAACCCTATAGGGGTTTAGTGCATGCTAATGGTCAAAATAAGTGTAACCCGATAGGGTTGTAGGCTTACTAAAGAAGATAAGATGATTTATCAAACAAAAGCAAGGAGATTTTTTGTATGTGCATGCTAGATAGAAGATAGAGAGATAAGAAGAATAAAGGGATAATAAGCAATGTGTATGCCTTTGTAAAAATTTCAATAGTGAAGAGATGTGCACAGAGAGTGGTCATATGAATACCATAAATGATGTTCATGTAGTATCTATCCTATCCTCTGAGGATCCCTTAACAATCAAAATATAAAATAAGGATAGGTGTGATTAAAACAAGATTAGCACATGGAAGAAGGAGCATATATCTTTGTCTTGGAGAGAAGAAGAATGATTGGAAACTTGCAAAGAACAAAGAATATATAAGAGATGAAGAACTATATTCCTTGACTTATAATTTTTTTGAGAAATATTGAATATATAAGGAATATATAAGATGGAAAAGAAGTTTTATTTATGCCAACAAATGCAACAATGTAAAAAATGTATAAAGACAAAGTTCTCGCTAGCATAGAAATACCACATGTATATATTTGAACAATAGAGGCAATTATGAGCATCTTGAAGAGGGAAAGCAAAAGATATGCCCTAGGTTGGGGCATTAGTGACCTAGTATGAGTGTAATGTATATGAGCTAAACCTAACTAGGTATCATTTTTTACCTCATTGCAATGTCCTAAAAAATCTATATGATCAATTAGTCATGAAAGTATGCTCAAGCAACAAAGAGTAACTATATGATAAGAAAAAGTGTAGAAATATAATTATATCAAGCAATTCATGCAATGTGTGACAAGTAGTCGTGTAGTATGAGAAAGAAAAACAATGCAAGGGGGCACAAACAAAGATGAAGATGATAGAGGAAGAAAAATGGATAAAAGAGAAGATCAATAAAAATATAAGGAAGATAGGTCATGTGAAGTCATGCATAATCTCATTTTAAGTGCATTATGTTCATTGGTTCTTTAAGATATTTTCCATATAACATTGCTAAGAGATAAGTTCATGATCCAAACTTGGTTGTTATGACAAAGGGGCCTAGCCAATTGGGCTAAAATTTTCCCTTCATATTTATGTGAGCATTAGTGTTCTTCTGGTTATCCTTGAGGAAAAGATCCCCAACCTCAAAATAATGAGTGTAAAATTTCTTAGAGTAAGTTTACTTGATCCTATTATAATAGGCTCGAAGATGCTCTAAGACATGGATGCACTTTTCATCCAACAATTCCAATTTGTTTAAATGGTCTAAGTGATAATCGTCATTAACCAAAACATCTTGCAATAAGATACACAAATATAAGACTTCTAGCTCAAAGAGAAAAATTGCCTCAGTGTCATAGATCAAGACATAAGGGGTTGCACTTGTAAGAGTTCATACACTACTACGATAGGCCCACTAGGTAGGATAAATATGGATATGTTAGTTGCAATTGATATTACTAACCAAATTATTAAGGATCTTAACAAATGACTCATTGGATGCTTTGGCTTGCCCATTACCCTATGGCTAATATGTGGTTGACCATTTATGCTGAATATTGTACTTGAATAAATCTTATGGATATCCTCTTTCTTGAAAGAATGCCATTTCCAGAGACAATTACTAAAGGAATATTGTACCTACAAATGATTTGGTTGAATATGAACTTAAAGACTTGAGATCTTGTCACCATGGCCAAGGGTATGGCTTTGAACTAATTGGTGAAGCACTCTATTGTTTGGATGATAAACTTATGACCATAAGTTGACATGGGGTTAATTTTCCCAATGATGTCCAATCCCCACATGGAGAATTTCCAAGGGGAAGAAATAACCCGAAGGGTTTTAGAAGGAGCATGAATGATATTATCATAACTTTGACACTAAGGTTCTATTAATATCGTATGTGGATCGCTCTTTGTTCTAATCATCATGTTGAGCAAGCATGGCTCCTAAGTCTTGGATTATGGCTACTATATAAAGCATTAAATGCTTATCTAGCCTAGGGGGAATAAATATAGGTGGGGAAGTAAGATACTTCTTGAGTTTTCTCAAGGCATTTTACACTCATTATCCCACTTAAAATAAAAATCCTTCTTAATAAGCTTAATAAAGGACTTATACTTATAAACTAATTGGGCTATGAAGTGAAAATTAACTTTAGGTTTTCCTTGCAAGCTTCAAAACTCAATTATTTTATGGGAAGGAGGCATGTCAATAATAGTTGCAATATTGGTGGGATCTACTTAAATGTTAGATGTGACTCCAAACATAAACTTGGAGGGCTTAAGATAAGCTTTGTATTCTTGAAGTCTTTTAGATATATGTCTTAAATCTTGAACATGAGTCTCTTGGTTTATGGAGTGAACAAGAAGATTGTCCACATACTCCTGAATAATACCATGCATCAAGTCATGAAAGATATACATCATGGCCCTTTGGTATGTGGTACAAATGTTCTTTAAGCCAAAAGGGATGACTTTATGATAAAATGTGCTCCATAGAGTTATAAAAGCTATCTTGGCCTAATCCACAAGGGCAATCCTGATTTGATTGTATCCCAAGAAATCATCTATGAGTGATAGCATTCCATATCCAATGGTAAAATATACTATCATGTCTATGCTGGATAGGGAAATTTTTTCTATGTCTATCAAGCTAAGTTAATTTCCTAAAAGTTAGTACATATTTTGATTGTACCTTCCTTCAAAGCTATAGGAACAATGTCGGAGATCCAATCCGAATAGTCGATAGTTTTGATAAAATAAAAATCAAGGAGTTCTTAGAGCTCCTCTTTGATGAATTGAGTTACTTTAGGGTGCATCTTCCTAAGCTTCTGCTTAACAAATTTAACTTTGGACTTAACTACTAGGTGATGCATAACTAGGAAGGGATCAATCCCTAGCATGTTGGCATATGATCAAGAAAACATATTTTGAAATTCCTTTAGCAACTTGGTCAATTGCTTCTGATTTTCCATGGACAAGGCTTTTCCTAGGTTAAAGAGTCTAGGCCTTTTCTTGTTTCCCATATTAACATCTAATATCTCTTCTATGAGAATGTGAGATTCATCCTCATAAGGAAGAGGGGTTGGGATAACACCTAGTTGCTCAAGGTCTTCAAAAGACATATAAATAGGATCTATTTGAGAACTAGAATACTTAACATACACGATACAAGGGTCTATTACATTGAAGAAGAAGCTATTTTGAAGGATATTTTCATGATATATCACAAAGAGCATCCCCTTAAATAGACTCACCTGGAATCACTATCAAATTAGGGTGAACTAAGGTTACCAAATTTCAAAATAAAAGGTGAGAGGGATAAGGGTTCCCTCATCCTCATTACTCCACTTTAAGCTATGATGACTATGAATTTAGTAAATATGACAACTTTATCATCATCAGTTAGTAAGAATTAGTATTTTTGGGGAATGCAACCTATGCCACATATCCTAGGCCAAAGCTCAACTTCCAAAGGATTTTGAATTCCTTGTTGTGGCCACAAATACTTACCTACATATCCCATAGTAGACAAGATTTGCTTAGAAAGAGGTTAATCATTAGATAAATAGCAATGGTAAGGTTCAATCTATCAGAGGGGGGTTTCTACCATGGATCTTCTCTTTGTGGTACATACCCTCATAGATAAATATACACATACTAATGTGTACTACTTTACCCTTTTTATGGGGTAAACATATAGTCTAGGGTGAAGGTGGTATCTTGGCTAGATCTAGAAGAGGACTTTCAACTAGATGAGTGACTTGATCTTATGATGATATCATGATTGGTAGTTCCTCACTTATCTTGAAATTTTCAAAATTTTTGATTATTTTAGAACAATGATGAGAGGAAGCAGAAGGATGATAAGAAAAATGGTGAAGATAAATAGATGGATAAAAATTTATATAAGAGTGGGCTTGCTCAACCATTAAATATTATTCGAATGGATGAGGTTCACCCTAGATGGTGATTAGTTGATTTTGAAATTCATACTTTAAACATTGGTGAAAATTAGAAGGGATAACCCTCATTGAATGAATACAAGGGCATCTAAGAAGAACATTAAAATATGTTGGGCAAGATACCACATAAAACAAAGTCTCTAATATCTTGGATCCTACCCTAAGGGGAAGGGATAAAATATTGTAGGATTCCTATGACTCATTGCTGAAATTCTTTATGATGACATTAGATTTGATTAAGTATTCCTCCTTAAGTCTAAAATTTTAGAAACACTTATAAATACATATGTTGATGGAGGAACCATTGTCTACCAAGATACTCTTGATAAAAATTTTCCCAATATATGTAGTAATATAAAGGGGAGAATCCCCTTGTAAGTTTGAGGAAGGAAGATCATTGATGAGGCTGGGAATTGCCTCATTCATGGACCATTTTTAGATATTTTATAAACTATTTGATAGACCTTATGCTTTTTTTTATTCTAATTTGATGATGGAATGCATTATGTATTACTATTTACATGTTTAGATGTTTAGGAGCATAGTATTCTATTTTGACCATATTATGTATTTTTTGCATTGTTTTAACTTTTTTACCTAGCAAATAAACATTTATTTGAATATATAATAACATATGCTAATATGTATTCCATTATGGGATCATGTTGTTTTTTTTCCTTGCCTTCTACCCTGTTCAAATTGCAAAAAGGCACCAAAACCTATTCAAACTGGGCTAACTGTGTAGAAAATAAAATTTAACCATACAAATTCCAACCAGCTATACATAAACAACATGGCTTGGAATATGTCAATGCCATCACATAAAACTTATGGAATTAGTCTTCTGAGGACGTATGAAGACTATATAGCTGACCAAAACCATCATCCTAAGAAATTGATGCATAGATAAGCGTCAAAACTGTTACATTGCCTGATATTCTGGAGCAGCTCCAGAATGAGCGAAGCAGGACCAATTTTGGTCAAAAGTATCAACAGAATGGTCAGAAATGTGGAAAATGGTGAAATGAGATTTGATACAGCTGTATGAGGGGTTTTATCACTCCTTACAATGAATTTATCCCAATGGATTATGCCCAACAAGGAAAATGGATATGCTATAGCAGAACAATTTCTTGCATTTTAGGAAGATAGCTCCAAAATAGTTGTTGAATCCCTGAAATCCAGCAACATAACGAATCAAAATTTGTAATAGAATAGTATAAATAACCTAGCTCCCATATTGGTTGAGCATATAGGGAAATAGGAATAGATAAATATCAATATAGATAGATGTTTCATAGTTGTTTCAGATATAATTGAGTAGTAATAATGTAGGATTTCTCCTGCTTTACTGTAATGTCATGTCATAATCAATAAAAGGTGCAGTTTCTCCATTCAATTAGTTTCTTGAGTGAATGAGTGGGAATTAGGTAATTTAGAGTAGTCTTGCCTTATTCTAGATCATGGAGCAAGGGCCCACTTCCAGGCCCAAGAGAAGGATCAACTTTTGATAGGTTTTCTATTCATTTCGTGTTGCAGCAAATTAGCAGAAACCTGACAATTTCCTTCCATTTCATTTTCTAACTGTGTTGTTTGTAGATGCATGAAATATTTGTGTTGTAGATGTAGGTGCAAGGTAGTTAATCAACTAGCATAGGATTTTGAATCTTACAGTACTTTTAAAGTTCTATTTTTAGCAGTTATTTCTAGTTTTTGGCATTTCTATTTGTGCTAATTGGTTTCCAATTGTTTCATTTCTACAAAATTTTATTCCAGTATTTTTTATTCTGTTAATATGATTTAATTTTTGTAAAGCTGTTATTTCTGTCATTTCCATTTTGCAAGCATAAATAGATTTCATTTCTATTATTTCTAATTCTGCAAGAGTAATCAGTTTCAATCTTCTGCAATCTTTCTATTTCTACAATTTTGTTTCAGCAAATGTAATTAGGAATTCAATTCAGTTCATAGGATTAGAGATGACACCAGAAACCCCAAAAACTGACTGGTCTTATCAATAAAGTCATTTCCTAAGTAGATTGACCTTCAAGTTGCTTACCTCTGCCATTGGACATTGCCCTGGATTGACAGTTATAATGATTAAATGGTGTGATTGATGACACTCATCATTTTTGGCATCGTTTTTGAGGAGACAAGGTGTTGTTAGGAGAACTAAATCAGGCCAAGAATTATTGTCTTGGTACAGGTAACAGTTCTTGGACACTTTTATTGTAGTCTATTTAGAAAATTAGCATGAATGCATAGGTCAAGATATGCAAGAGGAAGGTTTATTAGAATCAGCTCTTTTCCTAAAAGGCATTCTTCACTATCAAGTGAGGACTTACCTGTGTATGAAATTCTTGAAAGACTTAAAAGAGAATCATATTCTTCATCATAAATTTTGGGACCTTTGGAAGAGGAACTTTTAGAAACACTTACTTCTAGACACTAGACCTGGTCCATCCGAACCAATTGTACAAGTCAAAACTAAGGAAGCAACTATGGCAGAAGCAGAAGAACATGATAGGGATATTCTGGTCCATAATGCTGACAATCCTACTAGAAATTTTGAATACCCTATTCATTTGAATCCTACTTAGAATGCTCTTATAAAAATAATTTCACCCTCAATCTTGCCAACCTTTAGGGGAATTATTTTTAAGGATCCTGACTAATTTTTGTTTGAATTCAAAGTCCTGTGTTAGACTTATGACTATGTCAATGACAACCAAAAACTGAAGTCGTTTTCCTCTAAACTCAAAGATGCAGCCTTATGATGGTTTATGAGCCTTGAACCTAATTCAATCCGTACTTGGTATCAAATGGAAACAATATTTTTGTATGAGTATCAGGAGTATTGTAGGGTGCAAAATAGAAAGGATGAATTGTTTCAGATTAAGCAAGAAGAAGATGAGAATGTAGAGGACTATCTTTATATGTTTGCCTTTATCCAAAATATATGTGGTCCTATATAAACATACTTTTTTAAAACCATATTTTTAAGAGGTTTACAGGATGACTCCAGATAAGTATTATATTTAATGGGAAAAGGAGATGTGAACTAGCTTGAGATTGATGATATTGTAGAGTTATGTGGAAATTATTCTTACACTAGGCAAAGAAGGAAGAAGTGAAGTCCTGGTACTAATGATATGAAGGAATTAATGAAAGAAATGGCTAGAATGAAAACTGATATTCTTGTCCAATTAAATTCTGCATTAGGGGAAAGAAATGCAAGATCTAACTCTACACCCCCTTTGGCTATCTATTACCCAAGATGTAGAAACAAGCATGCCTTACAGGACTACCCCTTGAACAAAACTTCTATGTCAACCATTTGTGGCATTTTCTCAAAAGAGCACATGAATGATAAGTGCCATCTCTTGCCTCAACTCAAAAATGTTTTGGAAACCCAAACTAAAGAATTTCATGTTATTGGGCAAAGACAGGAGGGTAACTTTTCACAATATCAAAATGCCCCTTGTTTTGAAATAGGTTGGGGATAAACTTCATAGAATATGCCATGGGGATATGCAGAACAACCTTCACAAGCCTAGAGTCAATATTGGACATCTCCCCAAGATTGGTCACATCCACCTTGGAATCCTGTTAATCCACCTTGGACACAAAATCAACAATATGGGCAAATATGGGGTCACAATACCCATCATATCAAGGGCAAAAAATTTATAATGGGTAAACTCAAATCTACTACCTGATCCTAATTGAAACTTTCAAGGAATAATGCAACCACAATAAGCACAACTAGTAAAACAACCTCCACTTCTAGCTCAACCTATGGCTAACCCAAATAATACCAGACAAGTAGCCCCTATTTATGGGGTTGAGTCTAAAGAAACTATTGTAGTTCATGTACTCAATTGTAGTAATATCCAATTGTATTTAGGGAAGGTCTTACCTGATCCTAATCCTGATCCACCTACCATTGAAGAAATTGACGAAAAAAAAGAGTCTCCAAATCCAGAACAAGTGCAAACAAAAAAAGAAAAACCAAAAAATAAGTAGGAAAAATAAGTACCCCCTGTAGGTGTAATACCATACCCTGAAAGGTTTAATCATACTACAACTATTCTCGAATCAGAATTAGTTACAAAACTTAATAAAATAACTATATCCCTTCCTTTGTTGCAAGCAATAAAGGATGTGCCATTAATTAAGAAAATAATTGAAGAACACAAGCTTATACTGAGAGGGGGGGGATGAACAGTATAAGACCTCTTTTTACTTTTTCCTTTATACTTCAAAATAGTAAAGCAATATACCCAAAGCAATATCAAAGCAATGCACAATATCATCCAAAAAGTGACACCAATTTTAATGTGGTTCACCCAAAATGGCTGGGCTACGTCCACAAAAATTTTCTCTAAAATTTATCTCAAAGTTATTTGGGAATCCTTCCCACTTACAATGTTTATGAGCCTCAGCCCAAAGGAGATACCTTCTCCCAATCAGAATTTATGAGCCTCTGCTCAAAGGAGATACCTTCCCCCAATCAGAATTTATGAGCCTTTGCTCAAAGGAGATACCTTCCCCTCTGCTCTGGAAATGATCCCTCAAAAGATCAACTACCTCTACCTCTTAGAAGCACGTGGAACTCCTTTCCACTGAAGACCTCCTATCCTCAATGCTTAGCCTAAGAGACCTCTGCATTCTATGATCACATCCATAGCAGCTCAACAACCTATACCAAACACAATCAGTCAGTCTAGTACAAGTCTTCCTCTGTCACTGCCGATCTGTCCAACTCTTGAACAAATCAATCCTCTGCATAAAAGCCTTCTCAAAGACTTGCCAAATCTGTCATCAGGTTCTTCTCATAGAACCAATGCACTTCTATCCTCAAGTTCTCTGATAGAACTATCAAACTCAGCTCACAAGTCCTCTACTAAGACCTATCCAAATCTGCTCACAAGTCCCCATCGAAACCTATCCAAAAACTACTCACAAGTCCCCATCGGAACCTGTCCAAAAATTGCTCACAAGTCCCCATCGAAACCTGTCCAAAAACTGCTCACAAGTCCCCACTGGAACCTATCCAAAAACTTAGCAAGCTCACAAAGAAAAACTTTCTTAGTAGGAAATCACAAAGTGAATTTTTAGAGACCCAATGTGATTTGTCAAACTCATAGAAGAATAAAGATAATTGTTAGAGACTCAATATGTTCTATACTCAAATCCCAATCTCAAAACTCAACTCAAATCAACTCAGCTCAATCTCAATCTCAAATCTGAAAACTCAACTCAATATCTGAAATGGATAGGATAGAATGTTTTCTTTCAAGAACATGAAACCCCAACAATTGCCAACTATGCAAAGAATCACATAACAATGATACTCATGTTATTTTCACCATAAATTAGTGTTTCAACAACAATGCTCATCAAACAAGGTTTAGTCAACCAACACCATTCAACTCAACATCAACCTTGAAGCATTCAACCAATCATCATAAGAAAAGGAAACAAGTAGAAATCCTTTTCCCTCCAAATATATTTGAACAAAATAGCCACCAACACAATATCACCAAATGCAAATAATAACTTGCTCAAATAAACTCAATGGAGTAATCCCAATATCATGAATCAAGTAAAGCAATAACTTGATCAAACAACCTCTATGGAAGCAACTCAACCATCAAACTCAAAAAAACCAACCAAGGGTCCCACCAACTCAATGCAAGTAGCTAGACTCACAAATAGAAAACCCTAGTGCACAAAGCTTCCACTATCTCAAACAAAAAATCCTTAAGGATAACAATGCATAAGTAGTCTTCAACAAACCAGAAAATAGGATTTACACCCAACCAAAGGAAACCTAGTTGAAAACCTTTTCACTCCAACCTTATTTCAGAAAAACATACACCAATCATACTCATAAGAAAAATGTGCCCATACCTTTTTTTGGAGTAGAAGAAAATTGATCCTTAAAGCTATCACCACACACAACCCTCAAAATTCCAACCAAGTTAGGGTTAGAACCAAGATAAATGAGCATATATAAAAACTTTCCTTAATACACCTTTTAGCTTCTCTTCTTTAAAAACAACCACCAAAGAAGCCAAAAACACAACCAAAACTCACACCTTATATCTCCATTTTTAAATTTAGCATAGCAAAAGACTAATCTCAAAAATACAACCAAAGAAATATCCCCTTATTTCTCCTATGTCTTTTAAACAATGCTAAAAAATGCCAAAAATCATATCAAGAAAATAATCACACCTTATAATGGCTGCCCTTGAAGAATCCAAAATTCGTGGGACAAAACATGTTTTAATAAAAACGTGACTAATCCATGCACAGCTCCCTCCGTGGGGATCAAAACGTAGACCTCTGTCTATGTAAGGCCCAAATGCAACCTTCATTTCCACTAGCCCACAAGGGGCTTACGAAGTCCAAGATGGACTTCCTTCCACATAAACGGTCAAGCTTTTCGAAAGCTTTTCAAACCACGAGCTCTCCTCTTTTGCAGCATAAACAAAACATTCGATCGCAGCCAAATCAATTAATTGCCTTCGATTTACAAGTAGTTTAACCTTAGGAACCTTCTCATATTTATAGTCCATACGTGGACTTTAGAACACGTCAGCTGCAAAGAAAAGTAATTTCGAATTTAATCGAAATTTGCTTTCTAAAGGGTTTAAAAACCCTTAAGTATTTTTAATAAATTAAAAATAATTTCTCCCTTAATTAATTAATTAATTAAAACCTTGAAGGGTTTTAAATAATAATTAAATAAATAATAAAGAGAACCTCCATTGGTTTTAATAAAAACCATTTAACTTGGTTTTAATGAAAAACCCTTGCCAATGGAATCTCTTCGGATTCTCTTGGAATCTTCCACCTTTGAAGCCAACACATCCTCTTAACATTAATGCCATTTCCTTTTGACATCAATGACAACTCATAGACAAGAAGCTAGGATCTCAAACCCAAAATTGGCAACAACCATTCAGGAGTTGTGTATCAAAAAACCTGGTAGAAAGAAAAAGTCTTTCTCTAAAACTATGCAAGTAGAAGGAAAATTAGCTGACATGTTCTCTGGAAAACTTGTTCCTCCAAAACATAGTGACCCAGGAAGTCCAGTTGTTACAGTCACTATTGGTTTAGTTCAAATTCCAAATGTGTTGATTGATCTTGGTGCTGCAATTAATGTAATGACTAAAGACACAATGTAAAAACTACAACTCAATAATCTTAGTCCTACAACTATAGTTTTAGAGATGGTAGATAGGTCAGTTGCCAAACCAGAAGGAATACTGGAAGATATTTCCATAGAAGTTTCTTCTTGGGAATATCATGTAGATTTCCTAATATTGCAGCCTAGAAACTTGGCTAATGGCTATCCCATCATTCTAAAATGACCTTGGCTTGCCACTACAGCTGCTTTTATAGACTACAGATTTGGGGAAATGACCATTTCAAATGGCATTGATCTCAAAAAGATTTCTCTTTATCCATCTGCCCAACCTTCCACAAAATGTTTTGGACAGATATGGTTTCCTGAATCTGATGAAGAACATGAAGAAATTGTTTCCACTCTTGGCACAATAATAGTGAAATAACACATTGAGGAAATAAATTCACCAGAAAGATAAATTTTTGAGGATGAAATTGTCCTAGTTGAAACATTACAAGAGGAATGACTTAAATATGATCAAATAATTATGCATCGCTTACTGTGGAAGGATGAAGAGCAAACCTCAGAACATATATCATCCATTATATTACAAGAAATATCTTTCACACTACCACATGGATGGCACCAACATATTCTTTCCTCTTTCACATGTCCTATGCAAGGAATGATTCTATCAGGCATCAATTTTGAAATAGAATCTAGAGTATTTCATACTCTTCAGCTACATCATTGTCCATTAAATTCCTTAATCAGCAAGTATGGAGAAATCAAATTCATTTATCCAAGGATTAAACAAATAGAAATATAGCCAGGTAAGATTTTGAATATTAATAGTAGTTTGACTGATGAGCAAGAAGCAAAGTTATTTGTTGTCCTACAAAAATATGTTTAGGATTTTGCTTGTAGTTACAAGGATATGATTGGAATTCAACCTGATGTGTGTACACATAGGATATACACTGAAGATGTTAAACCTGTAAGACAACCTCAAAGACGTTTGAATCCTGCTCTAAAATATATTGTCAAGGAATAAATTGAAAAACTTTTATATGTAGGGTTCATTTATCCAATTTCAAATAGTCAGTGGGTTTCTCCACTGGTTATTGTTCCAAATAAAAATGGGAGGATGAGAGTGTGTGTAGATTAGAGGGATTTAAACAAGGTCACACATAAGGACCATTTCCCATTACCTTTCATAGACCAAGTGTTAGATACCCTTGCTAGCAATAAATTCTTCTATTTTATTGATGGATTCAGTGGATATAATCAGTACAAGTTGCACCTGAATACCAAGAGAAAACTACTTTCACATGCCCTTGGGGAACATTTTCTTATAGGGTCTTGCCTTTTGGTTTATGTAATGCTCTAGCAACCTTTCAAAGAGTTGTTTTGGCCATATTATCTAATTTAACAAATGAAAGTGTAGAAATTTACATGGATGATTTCACAGTATGTGGGGAAAATTTTGATTATACTTTAGAACAACTTGAAAATTTTTTAACACGATGTGAAACATACCATTTGTCTTTAAACCCTGAAAAATGTTTTCTCATGATGGAGGAGGGGATTGTCCTTGGTCATCATATTTATTCTCATGGAATCAAGGTTGACCCCAAGAAGGAAGAAGTCATCAAAGACCTTTCTCCTCCAAAAACTCAAACTGATGTAAGGATTTTCTTGGGACATATTGGTTTCTATCGTAGATTTATTGCAAATTTTAGTACCATAGCCAATCCAATGTTTGCATTATTGACTAAGGATTTTGAATTTACTTGGTCTACTAAATGTCAAAAGTATTTTGAAACATTTAAAGAGAAATTAACAACTCCTCCTATATTGATAGGACCTAATTGGGAACTACCATTACATATTCAAACTGATGCTTCCAATACTGCTATTGGAGCAACACTAGGTCAGATTGAAAATGGAGAATATTATGTCATTTACTACATTAGTAAAAACTTGAAAAGAGATGAAAATAACTACACTACTACTGAGAAGGAATTCTTGGTTGTGGTATATGCTATTAATAAATTCTAACAGTATATCATAGGATATCAGGTGTTTATTCAAACAGATCATGCTACTATTAAATATTTTATGAATAAACCTTTGGTTAGTGTAAGAATTATTCACTGGTTAATACTGTTGCAGGAATTTGATATCACCATAGTTAATAAACCAGGGAAGGCTAATGTAGTAGCAGATTTTCTATCAAGATTTCCAAACACAAACACAAGGGAATTGGTTGAAGATGCTTTTCCTGATGAAAAATTGTTTGCTATTTCTGTACAATTTCCATGGTTTGGAGATATAGATAATTACTTAGCTATAGGAAAAATTCCTCTTCACTTCACTCCTAAATAAAAAAAAATGTTAATCAAGCAAAGTGCTTCCTTTAAATGGATAGGAGGTCTACTCTTTAAATGCAGTACTGACCATGTTCTATTCAGGTGCATCCACAAGGATGAAGTGTATGACATTATTCGTGCATGTCATGATGAACCATCTTGAGGGCGCTATTCAGTACAAAGTACAATTCAAAAAATATTGGGTGTTGGCTACTACTAGAAATCCCTTCATTAGGATGTCAAGAAATATGTTAGGCAATGTGATGCATGCCAAAGAATGGGAAAGCCTACCTATACCAGTGAAATGCCATTGCAACCTCAAGTAGGTATAGAACCATTTGAGAGGTGGGGGTTAGATTTTGTAGGACCTATTGACCCACCTTCTCAAGGGAAAGTGCACATTTTAGTATGTACATATTATGTGACTAAATGGGTAGAAGCCCGTGCTTTTAAGTATGTTAGGGAAGAAAAAGTTGCTGATTTTTTGTATTCCCAAAATTTTCTTTGTTTTGGAGCCCCACATTCTATCACCATGGATTAGGGACCTCAATTTGCATCAAAGGTTGTTGAAGCTTTCACCAAACTATATGAAATCAAGCATAGGAAATCCTCACCTTATCATCCTCAATAAAATGATCAAGCTGAAGTAACAAATCGAGAATTAGAAAGAATCTTAACCAAAATAGTAGCTTCCTATAGGAGGAATTGGATGGATAAACTACCTGAAGCAGTTTGGGATCACAACACTACCTAGAAATCTACCATTGGATTTACACCTTATGAATTGGTTTATGATAAAAAGCCTCTTTTGCCTATTGAATTTGAATTAATAACATTACAAACTACTTTGGAGGTTGAAATTGATTTGTCATAGGCACAAGCAGATCAGATTTTGCAACTCAATGCATTGGATGAGCTACAAATGGATGCATTGCACCATACTAAGATGATTCAAGCATAGCAAAAGTTTTGGCATGACAGTCACATTCAAAAATAAAAATTTTATCAAGGCAATTGGGCTTTATTGTTTGACTCTCATTATGAATACTTTCTTGGGAAACTGCAGACTAGGTGGCTTGGATCTTATCTGGTTGAAGAAGTATTTGGAAATGAAGTTGTTCATCTATCACCTATTGATGACTCATGTAGGAAGCTGGTGGTTAATGGATATTGTATTTGGATATACCACTAACCACTGACTAAGGATCAATTTCTGAAGCAAATAGAACAATTGGATATCAACATGATGGAGGGAACTACTCCTTCCAAAACAAATTCAACAGAATGATAAAAAATACAAATAAAATAAAAAATAACAAGAAAAAAATGAATAATTCAGAAAGTTAAAACCTCCTAGGAGGTACTTCTAAATTGGCTTACATGAAAACTAGTTGTCCAACATGTTTACCTTGTTAGATTCACCGTCATTGTCCCATATTTTCTCATAAACATTGTTTTCTCTGTTCTCAGAACTACACCTGCCTTATTTAGTAGAAGAGCCAACTGGTAGTCAGTAGAAACAACCATATGTACAAATGTAGATAAGTGGTTAGATTAGGTATGTGCCCTTTACATATTAAGCATTGTAGATAGTTAGTATGTAGTGTGTAAAATCATAAATTAAAACATAAAGCATTCATAAGGTTTGATCCATAAGATATCCATCTATTCAATAAGAGGTAAAATATTTTAGGCTATTTAGCTTGTGCCCCTAAAAAAATTTGGAATAATATGATTATCCAAACATGAAAATTGCTTAGCTTCAGAATGATGGAATCTTCAAAACAAAACTGTTGCTTCTAAATCAAAATAACTGCAGAATGAAAAGGGTTTGAGCTCCGAAATGAGGAAGGATTTTTAACCTTCAGAATAAAATAATGTTGTGTTAGAATGAAAAATAAACTTCAGAATAGGCAAGGTCAAAGGACGAAATTTCATGTGGCACAAGAATGTTTTTAATTTAATAATTTGGAGTTGGAAATAACAATTCAGGGCACACTTTCCAATCTATGGATTTCTAGGCTATGATGAAAAAGATCCTTTAAGAACCACTGTGTGCTTCGTGGTATACAAAAATTGATTGGCACATATAACAAGGCACTCTGGTAGGATAAAACCTTATACGTTGTACATGATGTGGCCAATGACCAGTTGCCACCTCAGTAAGCTGTAACCATTTAATCATAAGCAATTCATGTTCCTATGGGGAATAGTAGGCTGCCACATGACTAGTAAAAAAGGAATTATTTTTCTAAATGCTTCGACATGTTTCTAAACTAGTTACTACGCTGTGAAAAATTAAATTCCATAGCCAAAATATTATAGTCCCTGCAGACAAAAATTGTTCAGACCAAACCCAAAAAATGACCTATTTCCAGAAGGTTGAGAGAAATTAGAGCACAAGAAATTGAAAATGGGGGGAAAGAAGAATAAATTGATCCATAAAATGTAGACTGTCTACGGGGAGATCTTAAGTCACTACATATCTTTACAGAAGGAGGATTGATGCCATTTTTGTGTAAATTCGATGGACACTCTGAAGGATTGAAGATAAAATTTGTGCACACTCTTAGGAACAACCAAGCTCACATCAGTGGAATTTCAATCCAGGTAACATCGGAAATCCTAATCCACATTATTAAATTACCTCTACAAGGGTCACATATTTTAAAAACTGGTAAAAATACCCTAAGTGAAATAGTTAACCAGTTTAAGGAAGAAGAGGATAAACCAATTGAGTTTTTAATGAACAATAATATCTACAAAGGGGTTAAAAGGATCAATTTACAACATACTTGGGAGAAGGTAGCAGTCTGGGTAATCAGGTTTCTAACTTGTGATGGGAAATTTGTTGTTTTTTTTGGGCCCCATATTAGAATTTTAGACCATTTGAGGCATGGTGGTTCAAACCCAGAATTCATAGTAAATCTCCCTTTGTATTTGTACCAGGTGTTACAAAATATGGCCAAATGATACCAAGTAGAGAAAGGGACTCCTAAACACCATGGGATCATTAAACTAATTTGTAAACATCATTTTAGGGGAAACCCTAGAAGTTTTGACAGGTTTTTCTCTGCATGGAATGAGTTGGAGGTTGAAAGCCCTGAATTTGAAGAAGAGGCAAATATTGAAAGCTCTAAACCTAAAATTTAAACTAAATCCTATGAAAAATAAATTCCCTCTTCACCATAGGGACCTCCATCCTCTAGGACCAGGAAACAAAAAGAGAAATAGTCTAAGTCTGGTCCTGTAGGAAAAAGAAGGAAGGTTACATTTTCTAAAAATGTAACCCTTTTTCCAACACAACCCACTGAGAAACTTAGGAGTTCAAGAAGGGAAAAGCATATGGAGAACGAAACACCTAAAGTAGACTCTGCTCCATAATTGTCAAAATATTTTCCAAAGTCCCTTAAAAATATCAAGCACAAAAAATCTACTCTTGTATTGCAAAGGTCCTCTAGACTTCAGAAGCATAAAGTAATGGAGGAGGTGGTAGATATAGAGGCAATATCACTATCCCAAAAAATAAGTATAGAAAAGGAAAACGACATTTAAACATCTAATGAAGTTTTGTTGTAGGAAGAGATGCTTATAGATGAGACTACAAAGATAAGTACACAAGAAGCATATATAGGTATAGAGGATGCAAAGGTAGGCACAAAAATTACAAACATATATATAATAATGCCTACAATGAATAACTCACTTGTTGATTATTCTAATTTTGAAGAAGGGTCCATAGCAGAGGAAGAAAAGAAAGATATATAAGAATAGTTGTGTGATTCTAGAAGTGTCATTAGAACACAGATGGTTTGGATTGAACAACATGAAGACTCTATAAAAGAAAAGGATAAGATTATTGCTGATTTGTAGTAGGAAGCAGATGAATTAAAGGATAGGTTGTCAACTCTGGAGAAAAAACCTACAGAATATGATCCTAAAGATGATTTGGCCAGAATTATATTGGAATTAGTAGAATAGCTTAGGGAGGTAGCTATACCAAAGGAAGAATCACCTATCAGAGGAGTAGAAATAGAAGAGACAACAACACAAATCTTCCAACAGGATGTAAGTATGATAGAACAATAAGATTCAAGGGCTTATATAGAGCATTCTAGTAATTTGCAACAATAGGAAGCACAAACATCACAAGCAATGGTGGATTCCAATGAACAAGAGGAGATCCAAGAATGGGTACATGAACATTCTCATCAGGTTCTTATTGAATTGACTACATCAGGGATCAAAACAACAAAAATTGGGGTGCAAGTGGATTTACCTCTTGTCGACATAGAAAAAATTGGAATACAGGTAGATCTAATTCCAAATATGTACCAGATAGCTAGGCCCCCATAAATAGTTACACTAAAAAATTATAATGAAGACATAGCACATTGGATGTTTAAGTGTCAAGGCATGGAAGCACAAATTGCATCTTTGAAATCTATGAAACAAAAACTTGATGCTCAAAGTGCATAAAAAAATAAGTTGTAGTGACAAATTCAGTATCTTTGTCAAATTGCAAAGTACTTGGTTCAGTGCAGAAGACCTCCAAGGTTTTATAGTTTGATCCTAAAATAAAAATACCTTCACTGACAATTAATGAGCATTATTTCCCATCTTCCTTACAAATTGGACACTACTGAGGAATTTTTAGACATATCTGCATAGTACAGAGGAATAGAAGAATTTACTTTGTGAGTTGTTTCTGCATAACTTCTTCATACCTGAGAATGTAACATTCTTGCCACATATCTTCAAAAGAGATATCTAGTTGAGAGTCTTCATATCTACATTGCAAAATCAGATGCATTGGGAGGAGGAGAAAAAGGTAAGAAAAGAAATGGAGTTGAAAACTAAACTACTAATAAGACATTCCCATACCAATTATAGGACCTCTATAAACGAACATTTCACTATGATGAGGGAGCATAGAATCAGATAAGTTTATATAAGCAATCTTACTGATTGTGTAATGAGTTTTTAGGTCTTTTGTAACCAACAATTTGGTAATGCTATGTGAGCTTGTAAGAGCAAGTGGGGGGAGTTGTCAATATCACTTCTAAAAAGGGAACCTATCTCGCCCAACAACTTGTTGTGGTCTAGGAGAAGAGATGAGGGCATAGTTTATGTCATCCAAAAACAAAAATATCATTGGTTAGGTTTGAGATATACATTTCCAACTATTATAAATCATGTTCCATATTTCTTTGATAATGTTCCCCAACCATATGAGAAGTTCCAAGAGTGGCTCAAGAAAATATAGGCAATTAGGGGTTATTATCAAGTTCTAGGGTGAAAATTGAGTTATAAAGAACATAATATAGACATAGATATTTGTGTTTTTGTGGATTCATAGAATGCATGAGGACATGCATTACAATAGGTTGGGGGGTAAATGATGATGCTGGGAATTACCTCATTCATAGACCATTTTTGGGTATTTCATAAACTATTTGATAGACTTTATGCTATGTTTTTATTCTAATTTTGATTATGGAATGCATTATGTATTACTATTTACATGTTTAGATGTTCAGGAGCATAGTATTCTATTTTGACCATTTTTTGCATTTTTTGCACTATTTTAGCTGATTTACCTAGCAAATAAACATTTATTTGAATATGTAATAATATATGTTGATGTGTATTCCATTATGGGATCATGTTATTTGTTTTCCTTGCCTTATAACCTGTTCAAATTGCAAAAAGGCACCAAAACCTATTCAAACTAGGCTGACTGTGCAGAAAACAAAATTTGACCATACAAATTCCAACCAACTATACATAAACAACATGGCTTGGAATATGTCAATACCAACATGTAAAACTTATGGAATTAGTATTATGAGGACTTAAGAAGACTATATAGCTATTAAAACCCATCATCCTAAGAAATTGATGCACAGATAAGCGTCATAACTGTTACATTGCCTGATATTCTAGAGCAGCTCCGAAAAAAGCGAAACAAGACCAATTTTGGTTGAAACTATCAACAAAATGGTCAGAAAGGTGGAAAATGGTGAAATGAGGTTGGACACAACTATATGAGGGGATTTATAACCCATTCAAATGCATTTTCCTAATGTATTATGCCCAACAAGGAAAATGGATATGTTGTAGCAGAATAGTTTCCTGCATTTCAAGAAGACAACTCTAGAATAGTTGTTGAATCCCTGAAATGCAACAACATAAGGAATAAAAATTTGTAATAGAATAGTATAAATAACCTAGCTCCCATATTGGTTGAGCATATAGGGAAATAGGGATAGAGAAATATCAAGATAGATAGATGTTTCATAGTTTTTTCAGCTATAATAGAGTAGTAATAATGTAGGATTTCTCCTGCATTGCTGTAATGTCGTGTCATAATCAATAAAAGATGTAGTTTCTCCATTCAATTAGTTTCTTGAGTGAATGAGTGGGAATTAGGTAATTTAGATTAGTCTTTCCTTATTATGGATCAGGGAGCAAGGGCCCACTTCTAGGACCATGAGAAGGATCAAATTTTGACAGGTTTTCTGTTCATTTCTTGTTGCAGCAAATTAGCAGAAACCTAACAATTTCCATTTCATTTGCTAACTATGTTGTTTGTAGATGCATAAAATATTTGTGTTATATATGTAGGTGCAAGGTAGTTAATCAACTAGCATAGGATTTTTAATATTACAGTATTTTTAAAGTTCTTATATTTTTAGCAGTTATTTCTAGTTTTTGGCATTTCTATTTGTGCTAATTGATTTCCAGTTGTTTCATTTCTACAACATTTTATTCCAATATTTTTTATTCTGTTAATAGGATTTACTTTTTTAAAGCTGTTATTTCTGTCATTTCCATTTTGCAAGCATAAATAGATTTCATTTCTATTATTTCTAATTCTGCAAGAGTAATTAGTTTAAATATTTTGCAATATTTCCATTTCTACAATTTTGTTTCAACAAATGTAATTCGTAATTCAATTTAGTTCATAGGATTATAGATGACACCAGAAACCTTAAAAAATAACTGGTCTTATCAATAAAGCCATTTCTTGAGTATATTGACCTTCAAGCTACTTACCTCTGCTATCGTATGCAGCCATTGGACACCGCCCTGGACAACCAATTATAATGATTAAATTGTGTGATTGATGACACTCATCATTTTTGGCACCATTGCTGATGAGACAAGGTGTTATTAGGAGAAGTAAAGTAGGCCAATAATTGTTGTCTTGGTACAAGTAAAAGTTATTGGACACTTTTACTGCAGTCTATTTAGAAAATTAGCATGAATGCATAGGTCAAGAGATTCAAGAGGAAGGTTTATTAGAACTAGATATTTTATTGAAAGGTGTTCTTCATGATCAGGAGAAGACTTACCTGTGTATGAAATCCCTGAAAGACTTAAAAGAGAATCATCTTCTTCATCAAAAATTTTGGGACCTTTGGAAGAGGAACTTTTAGAAGCACTTACTTCTAGACATACCTCTAGACCTGGTCCATCCTAACCAGTTGTAAAAGTCAAAACTAAGGAAGAAACTATGGCAAAATTAGAAGAACATGATAGGGATATTCTTGTCCATAATGCTTATAATCCTGCTAGAACTTTTGAATACTCTATTTGTTTGAATCCTACTCAGAATGCTCTTATAAAAATAATTTCACCCTCAATCTTGCCAACCTTTAGGGGAATTTTTTTTAAGGATCTTGACCAATTTCTATTTGAATTCAAATTCCTATGTCAGAATTATGACTATGTCAATGACAACCAAAAATTGAAGTCGTTTCCATCTACACTCAAAGATGCAACCTTACAATGGTTTATGAGCCTTGAACCTGATTCAATTCGTACTTGGTATCAAATGGAAACAACATTTTGGATAAGTATCATGAGTATTATAGGGTACGAAATGGAAATGATGAATTATTTCAGATTAAGCAAGAAGAAGATAAGAACTTAGAGGACTATCTTGATAGGTTTGCCTTTATCCAAAAGAGATGTGGTCCTGTAGAACCAGACTTGTTAAAAACCATATTTTTATAGGTTTGCGGGATTATTCCAAAGAAGTATTAGATTTAATGGGAAAAGGAGATGTGAACCAGCTTGAGATTAATGATATTTTAGAGTTATGCAAAAATTATTCTTGCACTAGGCAAAGAAGGAAGAAGTGAATTCCTGGTACTAATGATATGAAGGAATTAATGGAATAAATGGATAGAATGAAAACTAATATTCTTGTCCAATTAAATTTCGCATTAGGGGAAAGAAATGTAAGATCTAACTCTACGCCCCTTTGGCAATATATTGCCCAAGATGTAGAAACAAGCATGCCTTATAGGACTACCCCTTGAATAGAACATCTATCTCAGCTATTTGTGGAATTTTTTCAAAAGAGCACATGACTGATAAGTGCCATCTCTTGCCTCAACTCAAAAATGTTTTGTGATGTAGGAGCATCCAACGAAATTTTGGAAATTTTATTTTATCCTAAATTTTAAGTGCATTTTGTCGGGGCCATATGCTAAAGATCAAAAGAAAATAAAAATACCCCAAAGAAGAAAAAGTATCCTGATATCGTGACATGTTGGCAAAAGTGTCGCGATATCACGACATGTTGGCAAAAGTGTCGCGATATCGCGACATGTTGGCAAAGAAGAAAATGTGTCGCGATATTGTGACATGTTGGCAAATAAGAAAAAGTGTCGCGATGTCGCGACATGTTGGCAAGAGAGAAAAGGTGTCGCGATATAGTGACATGTCACATTTTTGCGACCAAAAGACAAGAGAAAGAGCAAGAGAGAAAATGTGTCTCGATATCACGACATGTCACATTTTTGTGACCAAAAGAGAAGAGAAAGAGCAAGAGGGAAAAAGTGTCGCGATATCGCGACATGTCGTATTTTCGTGACCAAAAGACAAGAGAAAGAGCAAGAGAGAAAAAGTGTCGTGATATCGCGACATGTCACATTTTCACGACTAAAAGAGAAGAGAAAGAGTAAGAAGGAAAAAGTGTTGCGATATCAAGCAACAAAAGAGGACAAAGAGGAAAAAGTGTCGCAATATCGCAACATGTTGCATTTTCGTGGACAAAAGCAACATAAGAGGACAAAGAGGCAGAAGTGTCATGATTTCATGACATGTTGCATTTTTGTGATGCAAGAAGAAGGACCAAGATGAGGACACAAAAGTGTCACGATTTCACGACATGTTTTTTCGTGACTCAAGAAGGGTAGGTGGTTACAGGGGCCGTTATAGAGTGAAATCATCGAGCGATGGATATACCGAACGTCATCATTGGTTGATAGGTGGAAAGAGTCTACAGTGGCAGCATTGAACAACACGTGGCACCAAGGTGCAATGAAAGTAGACGAAGACCAAGAGTCAAAAAGAAAAATGTTTCGAAAGCCAAAACAACGAAGAGGCACAGGAAGGCGAAATGAAAGGATTTGGGAAATGAAATGAAGGGTCACAAAATGGAAATGGGGAGTCACACTAGAACTTTTAAAATGGGAAGCAAAGGCATGCACAAAGGGGGCTAGAAATTCTTAAAAAAAAAACTATCTTTTGGAATAAAGGAGTTTATTTGGCATCCACTTAGATGGCTGCTATTTTTGTAAATATTTCCAAGTTTTTGAATGAGAATTGGGTTTGATTAGAAATCTTGGCTCTCCATCAAGTGGTATCAGAGCTTAGGGTTCCTAAGTGTGTGAGCAGATCATCGAAAGTGAGGCAGTTTGCACCAGGATCTGTGGAAGGGTTGTGAGAAGAGAGCGAGGAAGAATGCCTCCACGAAGAAACAATGGTGGTGGGAGAAATGTGGTACCTAAAGGAGATTTCAGAGCTTTGCAGAGGCAAGTGTAAGCCCTGCAAGAGGAGTTGTGAAGAGGGGTTGAGCCAAGGAGAGAAGACCATAATGAAGATGAAGCTTGGGAGGTTGATGATCCATTAGATAAAGAAGAAGCAATGGATCCTATAGAAGCTAGATTATTTAGGGCCATATCTCGGATCGGGAAGAAGCCAAAGTTTGATGTCTCCATGTATTTTGGGAATCTCAATCCAGAGGATTTGATTGATTGGATCAATGATATGGAGGAGTATTTTGAGTATGAGGAGGTTGTAGATCCAAATCGGATCAAGTTTGCAAAAATAAAGTTGAAAGGCCATGCTAGCATATGGTGGAAAGAAGTGCAGCTAGAAAGAAATAGAAGTAGAAAGGAAAATATAACCATATGGGATTGAATGGTAGAGAAGTTGAAGAGAGAGTTTATTCCTGCAGATTACAAATTGGATCTGTTGAGGAAAATGTAGAGGTTGAGATAGTCAAGAAAATCTGTCAAAGAATATACAGAGGAGTTTTATAAGATCTCAATTAGAACTGGCCATTCAGAGGCTAATAAGGAGAAAGTGGCTCATTACATAAATGGGTTAAGAATGAATATCCAAGAACTCAGTTTGGTTAGGATGACCACCATTAAGGATGCATATCAGTTTGCCTTGAAGGTTGAAGAGAAGTTGAACATAATATTTGAAAGCAAACAAAGAGGAAGAGATCATGGAGAAATAACTGGTGGAAGAATAGATGGAGGACGAGATGAGAAGAAATAAGAAGCTAGCAACAGTCAAGATCAAAAGGGAGATAATGATTACAGATCCCGTGGTCAGAACAACTACCCAAGAGGAAGAGGTAGATATAGTCAAGAAAATGGAGAAAGAGGGTTTTGTGGAACCTGCTTCAACTATGGAGGAGGACATCGAGCATATGAGTGTCCACATCACCAAGAGAATCCAAATAGGAGGTCAATGGGTAATTCCAGAGCTGCTATTATAGATGAAAGAGCTGAATTAGATTACTCTAAGGAGGCAGAGAGAGGAGAATTTATGGTCACAAGGAGAACCTTTTTGAATGAGGAGAAAGAACCAGACCAAAGGAAGAGCCTATTCTACACAAGGTGCAAATGTTTAGGTAAGGTCTGTAATGTTATTATAGATAATGGTAGTACTGATAACTTGGTCTCTGAAGAAGTGGTTACTAAGTTACAGCTAGAGAGGAGGAGACACCTACATCCATATTGGATTGCATGGTTGTAGAAGGACCATAGGGCATTGGTCAGTGAATAGTCCTTAGTCAAGTTTAATATTGGGAGATACCAAGATGAGGTCCTGTGTGATATCCTGCCTATGGATGCTTGCCATATGCTATTAGGAAGACCATGGCAGTTTGATTGCCATGTAGTCCATGATGGACATGCCAACACTTACTCCCTAACAAATGAAGGAGTGCACCATAAACTAAAGCCACTGAAGGAGATGGATGAAAAGAGTTTGTTGACAAAAATGAGAGTGGAAGTTGTGGGGTTTGAAGAACTTAAGGGTTTGTACCCTGAAGACCCAGATTTTGTTGAAGCTTGGAGAGCTTGTACAGCCCTAGTTACTCTAGATAGGACTATCAATAGGAGTACTAGTAAATCACCATTCCAGATTGTATGTGGGAGTAGTCCAAGGAATGCTTCTGAGTTGAGAACAATGGATAAAGGAGAAAAGAGCAGTGTTGAGGCTAAATATTTTGCAGAGAACATAAAGAGTTTACATGAAGAGGTACAACAACATATCAGTAAGATGAATACTCAGTACAAGGCCAAAGTAGATCATAAGAGGCATTTCAAGGAGTTTAAGTGGACTGCAAAGGCAGGCACAAGTTTTGAGATGTTGAAAAAGAAGGTTGAGAACATTACAGAAGTGAAGGTCACTTCTCAATCCACCCCGGGTGTCTGATGTAGGAGCATCCAACGAAATTTGGAAAATTTTACTTTTTCCTAAATTTTAAGTGCATTTTTTTGGGGCCATATGATAAAGATCAAAAGAAAAGCAAAATACCGCAAAGAAAAAAAAGTGTCGCGATATCGCGACATGTTGGCAAAAGTGTCACGATATTGCGACATGTTGGCAAAGAAGAAAAAGTGTCGTGATATCGCGACATGTTGGCAAAGAAGAAAAAGTGTCACGATATCGCGACATGTTGGCAAGAGAGAAAAGGTGTCGCAATATCGCGACATGTCGCATTTTTGTGACCAAAATACAAGAGAAAGAGCAAGAGAGAAAAAGTGTCGCGATATCGTGACATGTCATATTTTCGTGACCAAAAGAGAAGAGAAAGAGCAAGATGGAAAAGTGTCGCGATATCGTGACATGTCGCATTTTCACGACCAAAAGACAAGAGAAAGAGCAAAAGAGAAAAAGTGTCGTGATATCGCGACATGTTGCATTTTTGCGACTAAAAGAGAAGAGAAAGAGTAAGAAGGAAAAAGTGTCGCGATATCGCGACATGTTGCATTTTCGTGGCCAAAAGAAACAAAAGAGGACAAAGAGGAAAAAGTGTCGCGATATCGCGACATGTTGCATTTTCATGGCCAAAAGCAACAAAAGAGGACAAAGAGGCAGAAGTGTCACGATTTCATGACATGTTGCATTTTTGTGATGCAAGAAGAAGAACCAAGCCGAGGACATAGAAATGTCACGATTTTGTGACATGTTTTTTCACGATTCAAGAATGGCAGGCAGTTACAGGGGCCGTTACAGAGTGAAATCATCGAGTAGTGGATATACCGAACATCATCATTGGTTGACAGGCAGACAGAGTCTACAGTGGCAGCACTGAACAACACGTGGCACCAAGGTGCAATGAAAGCAGATGAAAACCAAGAGTTAGAAAGAAAAATGTTTCGAAAGCCAAAACAACAAAGAGGCACAGGAAGGTGAAATGAAAGGCTTTGGGAAATGAAATGAAGGGTCAAAAAATGGAAATTGGGAGTCACACTAGAACTTTTAAAAGGGGAACCAAAGGCATGCACAAAGGGGGCTGGAAATTCTGTAAAAAAAAAACTATCTTTCAAAATAAAGGAGTTTATTTGTCATCCACTTAGACGGCTGCTATTTTTGTAAATATTTCCAAGTTTTTGAATGAGAATTAGGTTTGATTCAAATCTTGGCTCTCCATCATTTTGGAAACCCAAACTAAAGAACTTCATGTTATTGGGCAAAGACAGGGGGTAAATTTTCATAGTATCAAATTGCCCCTTGTTTTCCTATAGGTTGGGGATAAAATCCATAGAGTATGCCATGGGGATATGCAGAACAACCTTCACAATCCTGGAATCAATATTGGACATCTCCCCAAGATTTGATCACATCCACCTTGGAATCCTATTAATCGACCTTGGACACAAAATCAACAATATGGGCAAAGATGGGGTCACAATACCCATCATATCAAGGGCAACAAAGGCATCAGGGGTAAACTCAAAACCTGTTACCTGCTCCTAATCAGAACTTTCAAGGAATAATGTAACCACAACAAGCACAACTAGTAAAACAACCTCCACTTCCAGCTCAGCCTATGGCTAACCCAAATAATACTAGACAAGTAGCCCCTATTTATAGGGTTGAGTCTAAAGAAACTATTGTAGTTTATGTACTCGGTTGTAGTAATATCCAATTGCATGCATGGAAGGTCTTACCTGATCCTAATCCACCCATAATTGAAGAAATTTATGGAAATGAAGAGTCTCCAAATCTAGAACAAATGCAAACAAAAAAATAAAAACTAGAAAATGAACAAAAAAACAAGTACCTCCTGCAGGTGTAATACCATACCTTGAAAGGTTTGATCATACTACAACTATTCCTAAATTAGAATTAGTTACAAAACTTAAGAAAATAACTATATCCCTTCCTTTGTTGCAAGCAATAAAGGATGTGCCATTAATTAAGAAAACCATTTAGGAGTTGTGTATCAAAAAACCTGGTAGAAAGAATAAGTCTTTCCCTAAAACTATACAAGTAGAAGGAAAATTAGTTGACCTGTTATCTAGAAAAATTGTTCCTCCAAAACATAGTGACCCAGGAATCCCAGTTGTTACAGTCACTATTTTTTTAGTTCAAATTCCAAATGTGTTGATTGATCTTGGTGCTACAATTAATGTAATGACTAAAGACACAATGTAAAAACTACAACTCAATAATATTAGTCCTACAACTACAGTTTTGGAGATGGTAGATAGGTCAGATGCCAAACCAAAAGGAATACTGGAAGATATTTCCATATAAGTTTCTATTTGGGAATATCTTGTAGATTATTTGATATTGTAGCCTAGAAACTTAGCTAATGGCTATCCCATCATTCTAGGATGACCTTGGCTTGCCACTACAACTGCTTTTATAGACTACAGATCTAGGGAAATGACCATTTCAAATGGCATTGATCTCAAGAATATTTATCTTTATCCACCTGCCCAACCTTCCACCAAATTTTTTGGACAGATATGGTTTCCTGAATCTGATGAAGAACATGAAGAAACTATTTCCACTCTTGCCACAATAATAGTGAAAGAACATAATGAGGAAATCAATTCACTAGAAAGAGAAATTTTTGAGGATGAAATTATACTAGTTGAAATATTACGAGAGGAAGGACTTAAAAATGATCAAATCATTGCTCATCACTTACTGTGGAATGATTAAGAGCATACCTCAGAACATCTATCATCCATTCCATTACAAGAAATATCTTTCACACTACCACTTGGATGGCACCAACATATTCTTACCTCTTTCACATGTCCTATGCAAGGAATGATTCTATCAGGCATCAATTTTGAAATAGAATCCAGAGTATTTCATACTCTTCAGCCACATCACTGTCCATTAAATTCCTTAATCAGCAAGTAAGGAGCAGTCAAATTCATTTATCCAAGGATTAAACAAATAAAAATACATCTAGGTAAAATTTTGAATATTAATAGCTGGTTGACTGATGAGCAGGAAGAAAAATTATTTGTTGTCCTACAAAAACATGTTTAGGATTTTGCTTGTAGTTACAAGGATATGATTGGAATTCACCCTGATGTGTGTACACATAGGATATACACTAAAGATGTTAAACCTATAAGAAAACCTCAAATACATTTGAATCTTGCTCTGAAAAATATTGTCAAGGAATAAATTGAAAAAAATTTAGATGTAGGGTTTATTTATCCAATTTCAAATAGTCAGTGGGTTTCTCCACTGGTTATTGTTCAAAAAAAAAATGGGAATATGAGAGTGTGTGTAGACTATAGGGAGTTAAACAAGGTCACACATAAGTACCATTTCCCATTACTTTTCTTGATGGATTCAGTGGTTATAATAAGATACAAGTTGCACTCGAAGACCAAGAGAAAACTACTTTCACATGCCCTTGGGGAACATTTTCTTATAGGGTCTTGCCTTTTGGTTTATGTAATTCTCTAGCAACCTTTCAAAGAGTTGTTTTGGTCATATTATCTAATTTAACAAATGAAAGTGTAGAAATTTACATGGGTGATTTCATAGTATGTGGGGAAAATTTTGATTATAATTAAGAACAACTTGAAAAAATTTTGACACAATGTGAAACATACCATTTGTCTTTAAACCCTGAAAAATGTTTTCTCATGATGGAGGAGGGAATTATCCTTGGTCATCATATTTCTTCTCATGGAATCAAGGTTGACCCCAAGAAGGTAGAAGTCATCAAAGACATTTCTCCTCCAAAAACTCAAACTGATGTAAGGAATTTCTTGGGACATATTGGTTTCTACCATAGATTTATTGCAAATTTTAGTAACATAGCCAATACAATGTTTGCATTATTGAATAAGGATTTTGAATTTACTTGGTCTACTGAATGTCAAAAGTATTTTGAAGCATTGAAAGAGAAATTAACAACTTCCCCTATGTTGAGAGGACCTATTTGGGAACTACCATTCCATATTCATACTGATGCTTCCAATACTGCTATTGGAGTAGCACTAGGTCAAATTGAAAATAGAGAACATTATGCCATTTACTACATTAGTAAAAAATTGACAAGAGCTGAAAAGAACTACACTACTACTGAGAAGGAATTCTTGGCTATGGTATATGCTATTAATAAATTCTAACACTATATCATAGGATATAAGGTGTTTATTCACACAGATCATGCTGCTATTAAATACTTTATGAATAAACCTCTGGTTATTGCAAGAATTATTCGTTGGTTAATACTGTTGTAGGAATTTGATATCACCATAGTTAATAAACTAGGGAAGGCTAATGTAGTAGCAGATTTTATGTCAAGATTTCCAAACACAAACACAAGCGAATTGGTTGAAGATGCTTTTCCTGATGAAAAATTGTTTGCTATTTCTATACAATTTCCATGGTTTGGAGATATAGATAATTACTTAGCTATAGGAAAAATTCCTCTTCACTTCACTCCTAAATAAAAAAAAATGTTAATCAAGCAAAGTGCTTCCTTTAAATGGATATGAGGTCTACTCTTTAAATGCAATACTGACCATGTTCTATGCAGGTGCATCCGCAAGGATGAAGTGTATGACATTATTCGTGCATGTCATGATGAACCATCTGGAGGGCGCTATTCAGTACAAAGTACAATTCAAAAAATATTGGGTGTTGGCTACTACTAGACATCCCTGCATCAGGATGTCAAGAAATATGTTAGGCAATGTGATGCATGCCAAATAATGGGAAAGCCTACCTATACCAGTGAAATGCCATTGCAACCTCAAGTAGGTATAGAACCATTTGAGAGGTGGGGGTTAGATTTTGTAGGACCTATTGAACCACCTTCTCAAGGGAAAGTGCACATTTTGGTATGTACTAATTATGTGACTAAATGGGTAGAAGCCCGTGCTTTTAAGCATGTTAGGGAAGAAAAAGTTTATGATTTTTTGTATTTCCATTTTTTTTTGTGTTTTGGAAGCCCACATTCTATCACCATGGATTAGGGACCTCAATTTGCATCAAAGTTTGTTGAAGCTTTCACCAAAATGTATGAAATCAAGCACAGGAAATCCTCACCTTATCATCCTCAATAAAATGATCAAGCTAAAGTAACAAATCAGGAATTAGAAAGAATATTAACCAAAATAGTAGCTTCCTATAGGAGGAATTGGATGGATAAACTACCTGAAGAAGTTTGGGATCACAACACTACCTAGAAATCTACCATTGGATTTACACCTTATGAATTGGTTTACGATAAAAATCCTCTTTTGCCTATTGAATTTGAATTACTAACATTACAAACTACTTTGGAGGTTGAAATTGATTTGTCACAGGCACAAGCAGATTAGATTTTGCAACTCAATGCATTGGATGAGCTACAAATGGATGCATTGCACCAGATTAAGATGATTCAAGCATAGCAGAAGTTGTGGCATGACATTCACATTCAAAAACAAAAATTTTATCAAGGAAATTGGGATTTATTGTTTGAATCTCATTATGAATACTTTCCTGGGAAACTGCAGACTAGGTGGCTTGGATCTTATCTGATTGAAGAAGTATTCAAAAATGGAGTTGTTCATCTATCACTTATTTATGACTCACGTAGGAAGCTGGTGGTTAATGGATATCATATTCGGATATACCACGAACCATTGACTAAGGATCAATTTATGAAGTAAATAGAACAATTGGATATCAACATGATGGAGGGAATTACTCCTTCCACAATAGATTCAGCAGAATGATAAAAAATAAAAAAAACAACAAGAAAAAAAAAATTCAGATTGTGAAAACCTCCTAGGAGGCACTTCTAAATGGGCTTACATAAAAACCTATTGTCCAACATGTTTTCCTTATCAGATTCACCGTCATTGTCCCATATTTTCTCATAATCATTGTTTTTTCTGTTATCAGAACTACACCTGTCTTATTTAGTAGAAGAGCCAACTGGTAGTCAGTAGAAACAACCATATGTACAAATGTAGATAAGTTTTTAAATCAAGTATGTGCCCTTTACATCTTAAATATTGTAGATAGTTAGTATGTAGTGTGTAAAATCACAAATTAGTACATAAAGAATTCATAAGGTTTGATCCATAATATATCCATCTGGTCAATGGGAGGTAAACAAATTTAGGCTATTTATCTTGTGCCAAAAAAAGATTTGGAATACTATGATTCTCCAAAAGTGAAAACTGCTTAGCTTCAGAATGATGGAACCTTCGAAACGAAACTATTGCTTCTAAACAAAAATAGCTGCAGAATGAAAAGGTTTTGAGCTTCAAAATGAGGAAGGATTTTAACCTTTGGAATAAAATAATGTTATGCGTTAGAATGAAAAATAAACTTCATAATAGGCAAGGGCAAAGGATGAAATGTCACGTGGCACAAGAATATTTTTAATTTCATCGTTTGGAGTTGGAAATAACAATTCAGAGCACACATTCCAAGATACGAATTTCTAGGCTATGATGAAAAAGATATTTTAGGAATGACCACGTGCTTCGTGGTATGCAAAAATTGATTGGCACATATAACAAGGCACTTTGGTAGGAGAAAAATTATATGTTGTACACGATATGGCCAATGACCAACTGCCACCTTAGTAAGTTGTAACTATTTAATCAGAAGCAATTCATGTTCCTATGGGGAATAGTAGGCTGCCACATGACTAGTAAAAAAAGGAATTAATTTTCCAAATGCTTCGACATGTTTCTAAGCTGGTTCCTACGCTGTAAAAAATTAAATTCCATAGCCAAAATATTACAGTCCCTGCAAAAAAAAATTGTTCAGACCAAACCCAAAAAATGACCTATTCCAAAAGGTTGAGAGAAAATAGAGCACAAGAAATTGAAAATGGAGGGAAAGAAGAATAAAATTGATCCATAAAATGTATACTATCTACAGGGAGATCTTCAGTCGCTACGTATCCTTATAGAAGGAGGATTGATGTCATTTTTTATGTAAATTCAATGGACACTCTGAAGGATTGATGAAAAAATTTATGCATACTCTCAGGAACAACCAAGCTCACATTAGTGGCATGGAAAACTAGGTAACACCGAAAATACCAAGCCACATTATTGGTATGAAAATGATCAACATGTTTATTGAATTGTTCAGTTTAAATAATGGTTACAATGCCGGGAATAGCACCGGGGTAAACAGAACTATTACAGGAGTTGTAACAGCAAACCTAAATAATGAAATATAGACAAAATATATTAAAGTACGCTAACATCCCCCTTTATTACATTATTAGCCACATTATTGTTATGAAAACGATCAACATGTTTATTGAATTGTGCAGTTTAAATAATGGTTACAATGCCGAGAATAGCACCGGCGTAAACAGAACTGTTACAGGAGTTGTAACAGCAAACCTAAATAATGAAATATAGACAAAATATATTAAAGTACGCTAACATCCCCCTTTATTACATTATTTGGGTAATGTAATAACTAATAGCTATACTAACATCCCCCCTGATTACATCATTTTGCAATACAAAGAGAGCTATGAAACAATTCAAATTTGACACGTGCAAGTGCCTTAGTGAAAATGTCTGCAACTTGAGCATCGATGGGAATGTGTCGAAGCTGAATTCGGTGCTTTGGAACTTCATCTCGAATGAAATGACATTGTGTGTCAATGTGCTTTGTTCTTTCATGATGGACTGGATTCTTGACGAGGTTCAAAACACCCTGATTGTCGCAAAACAAGTGTATTGGAGATTTTGATGGATGGCCCATACTTTTCAAAATGCAATGCAACCATATCACTTCGCACACAGCTTCACGTGCGGCGTGATACTCTGCCTCTATTGATGAAATAGCAACCACCTGTTGCTTCTTGCTGTGCCAAGAGACAGGATCGGATCCCAGATGAAAAATGTATCCAGAAGTTGACTTGCGATCATCAAATGATCCGGCATAGTCAGAGTCCGTGTATCCTTGCAAGAAGAATTTGTCGTTCTTATTGTATTCTAGGCCATATTCCATAGTACCACGGACATAGTGAAGAACACGTTTTACTGCTTTCCAATGAGTGGTATTAGGCTCCTGCATGAACCTCAAAAGATAGTTGACAACAAATACGAGATCTGGCCTAGTATTGGTCAGATATATGAGACTCCCAATCAACTGTCGATAGAGAGTACCATCTACCTGAGGTGAATCATCATATCACGATAATTGAAGTCCATTCTCCATAGGAGTTGCCATTGGCTTGCAATCAGTCATGCGATATTTTTCCAGCAATGTCTTGGCATATTTTTTCTGAGACACTTTGATGGAGTGCTCCTTCTGGCTGAATTCCAGACCAAGACAATAATGGAGAATTCCGAGATCTATCATCTCAAAAGATTTACACAAGTTTATTTTGATAGTAGAGATCATAGTTTCTAAACTCCCTGTAATGAGCAGATCATCAACATAGAGTACAAGAAACACTATATCAGAACCCTGTTTCTTGAAATAGAGGTTTGCATCTGACGGACATCTCTTAAATCCATGCTGCATAAGGTGATTGTCCATTTTTATATACCAAGCTCGAGGAGCTTGTTTCAGACCATATAAGGATTTGACCAACTTGCAAACCTTCTGCTCTTGGCCTTCCACTTCAAATCCTTTTGGCTGAGTCATGTAGACTTCTTCTTGGAGATCACCATTTAGAAAGGCACTTTTGACATCCATCTGGTGAACTTTCCACCCATATTGTGCTGCCATAGCACACATAACCCGAATTGTGGTCATCCGAGCAGTAGGTGCAAAAGTTTCCTCGTAGTCAATGCCTTCTTTTTGAGCATAGCCCTTTACAACAAGATGGGCCTTATGCTTATAAATTGTTCCATCTGCCTTGTACTTGAATTTATATACCCATTTGCAGCCAATGGGTTTCTTTCCATGCGGCAGATCAACAAGCTTCCAAGTTTTATTTTTCATCAAAGACTCATACTCTGTATCCATAGCGGCCTTCCACTGAGGCTCACTAAGAGCATCTTGCACTGATGCAGGTTCAAGATCGTCTATGGTAGACATGAATGCCCTGTCATCATCAATATCCATATCCTCTACTTCTTACGTGGAGTTACGTAAAGTTACTCAAAATATTGACAAAGATCATCAACCTCACCAGCTTTCTTTGGCTTCTTTTTCCTTTTGAGCCATACTGCGTGTACGAGGTCTATCCAAGTTCAAATTGGGAGGAGTGGATAAATTTACGTCTCTGATTGTATTTGTACACCATTTTGGATTC
The DNA here is from genome assembly GCA_028583015.1 of Wollemia nobilis. Classification (NCBI taxonomy): domain Eukaryota; kingdom Viridiplantae; phylum Streptophyta; class Pinopsida; order Araucariales; family Araucariaceae; genus Wollemia; species Wollemia nobilis. The sequence goes on from JAQPPZ010000733.1 coordinate 12,814,604, forward strand.
TTCTTTGGTGGTGTTGAAGAAGATGTAGAAGGACCTCCTGTCTGTGTTGACGAAGGAATCTTCTCTTCCTTAGATTCCACAAGATCTAGGTGTACTTTAGATGTGCTTTGTGATGTGAAAGCTTCATCAAAGACAACATCTCTGCTGACATGAATTTTCTTGGTCAAAGGATCTTTCAAACGATATCCTTTAGAGTGCTCATCATAACCAAGAAAAATACATCTCAGTGTTTTCTCATCTAGCTTCTTCCTTTTCTCTTTCGGTATGTGCATGAAAGCGTGACATCCAAAAATACGTAGATGAGATATGGAGGGTTTTCGACCACTCCATGCTTCCTGTGGAGTCATTCCTTTTAGGGCCTTTGTGGGTTCCCTATTCAATAGATATACTATAGTGGTGACAGCTTCTACCCAATATTGTTGCCCAAGAGTAGCTCCTGTGAGCATACAACGAACCATTTCCATGATAGAACGGTTCCTTCTCTCAGCAACTCCATTTTGCTGAGGAGTATAGGCAGTTGTTAACTGTCTCTTGATTCCATGCTTATCTAAGAATGCAAAAAATTCATTAGAGGTAAACTCCCCCCCTTGATCTGAGTGGAGGGTTTTAATAGAAGCTCCTGACTCCTTCTCAACGGATTTCTTGAACTGCTGGAAGAATGCAAAAGCTTCGGATTTCAGTTAGAGAAAGAAAACCCACATCCTTCGTGAGTAGTCATCTACGAATAACCGAAAGTACCTCTTCCCTCCACAAGTGTTGGGTGTGAAAGGACCGCACAGATCGGTGTGAATTAACTCCGGAGGTTTTCGTGCTCTTGTTGAGCTCTTCTCAAATGGTACTCTATGCTGCTTTCCTACCAAGCAGTTAGAGCACACTAGCAATGTGGCAGAAAGGGAAGGAAGACCCTTTACCATCTCATACTTACTGAGCTCAAGTAAGTAGCCAGAACTAAGATGCCCATATCTCTTGTGCCATAGGGAAGTTGCCTCCTTGGTAGAGACAAATCATGGCAACATGTGGAGTAGAGATAGCATCTAGGGCAAATAAGTCATGCTTATATGAAGCTGTTGCAATCTGGTTACCCTTCCTGGTAATAGTACAAAACTTCTTGCCATTCTCAACACGAAATTTGACAACCATATTTCTATCTAGGATTTGTGTGACTGACAACAAATTGTTAGCTAATCTTGGAACATAGAGGACTTTGTCAATCTGACACTTGCCATCAGGAAGAGTGACTGAAACTGTACCCTCTCCTTGAACCCTATAGGTTTTATCATCAAAAATGGTGACAGGTTTTCCCTCTTTGGCCACAAATGATTCAAACCATGATCTGTCACCAGTCATATGTTTGCTAGCTCCAGAATCGACATACCAAACAGGATCCCTCTATGTGGAATCTGTGGTAGTCATGAACACCTTGTGTGCCCATTCAGAATCTGAGTCAGATTATTCAACAAGAACATTCACCTGGGGTTGCTTGTTTTTATTTTGTGGTTTGTTTTGGCCTCTCTGCTTGTTCTTATGCCAACACCCGTTGGTGTCATGGTTGTCTTTCTCACGGATCTTGCACCACCTCTTCTTCTGTTGAGGATGTTTTCCTTTTCCTTTCGTATCCTGTTGAGAATTTCCTCCTTTCTGAAAGTTGCCTCATTTTTGCCCATTACCTTTCTTCCTAGAACCCTTCCTATTGGTGTATAGGGCTGTATTGGAAGAATCATCCTTGTGAAGTTGGCGTGCCTCCTGTTGTTGATGCAGATTGACCAACTCGATGTAGGTAATTTGTCATTGAGACACCTGGATGGAGGTGATCAACATATCAAATGAAGAAGGCAAATCTCTCATCACAATTGAAATGAGAAGCTTTTCATCGATAGTATCTCCCAAAGAATTCAATCTCTCTTTCAATTCAGACACTCTGCACAGAAAGAGTTCAACTGTTTCACCCTGTCTCAAACTTAGGTTATGAAGTTGTTGTTGAAGATGAAGAATGGTGAAATCATTATTTCCCTCATATATGGTTTTAAGGGCATCCCATGCCTCTTTACCACTTGCTTTGTCAGCTATATGAGGTTGCACTTCATATGAAACAACAAACAAAATGAGCACCTTTGCTCGACTGTCTTTCTTGTCAAAAGCTATCTGATCGCAGAAGGAGTTGTGGATCCTGATGCTGGTGAAGGCCTAGATGTTACTCCAAGAACAATATCCCATAAATCTTCCATTTGGAGAATTGCCTTCATCTTATGTTTCCATGGTGTATAATTTGGACCTTTCAATAACTAATGAGGATCAGTCATCAATTTTGCAACAACGGCCATAGTGAAGGTTCCTTATATCACCAATTGGTCCCCCTTTCGATATACCTTTTCTAGGCTGTTATACCGTACAAAATACCCGCCCTTACATGAGGGAAACTATAGGTATTTAGAAAGATCAACAAAAATCACCCGCCCTTACGTGAGGGAGACTATAGGTGAGTTTTAGAGATCATACGATACGTGGAACATAAGCAGTATCGAAAGGGAATCGCCTTGTTGATGGCACCTACCATAGAAGATTCTTCTCATGCGTGGGGCGTAACTTCCCCTAAACACTATGAAGAATACTTCATCAAGATTTATGCCTAAACACAAGAGCGATTAAGGGTAGTGAATGGAGTAAAAAAATGCAAAAATGGCAAAATTATCTCTCCTCGATGATTTATAGAGAACAAGCTCAGACGTCGTTGTAGCAGCTATATTAGGTGGCGGATACAGTAGCCCAATTATGACAGTTTTACCTGTAAGTGCTGGCTAGAGGTATCACAAATACCGAACACTGCAGTGCAATAAATTGCACGGATGGGTTTTAATTATTCCGGGGACTTAGGGAGTGTATTTGATTTTTTTAACTTTTAATGAAGTAGTGCAAAAAATGAAATATGCAACATACAACATAAAAAGTGCCCACAAGAATTAACCCTCCAGGTGTCGGTCACAGCCGAAAATGCACCTTTTACAATTCGCCAAATTGCTTTTTCAGAAAATTACTCACATTCCCCCTTTGATTTTTTGAAAAAAATATCCCCCCTTAAAAAACATTCTCTTTAACAAAGCATTTTAATAATTATTATGTATTTAAAGTTAAAATAAATAATTTTAATTTAAATAGTTTTAAAAACTTATGAAAAAATAAATTAAAATTAAATTTTAATTTATAAAGTTTTAAAAACTTATGAAAAAATAAATTAAAATTAAATTTTAATTTATAAAGTTTTAAAAACTATAAAAAAATAAATTAAAATTAAAAATTTTAACTAAAAAATAATAATTAAAAAAAAACTTTGAAAAAAAAATTATACCTTCGAACCCTCGACTTGCAGGCTCCCAGAGCCTTACCGCACTGCTCACGACCATGTGAGCCAGCGGGCTGATCCGAAAGGATCAGGGGGATCCTCCTTTTTCAACACCTGGTTGCTCCTCCTCCTCTGCAGCGACTTCCGACTGGGCGCTGGCGCAGCTTCGTCGCGACTACCGTCGCTCTTTTCTTTTTTTTTTTTTTATAAAAAAAATTCCTAGGGGGGGCCTGCAAGGCGCGCGCGTTCCACGCTGCGTCTGCGCGTCAGCGGGGGGGGTTGCGCGCGGCGCACGCGTTTCGCTACTGCGCTCGCGCGTCGGCTTGAGGGGGGGGTCGTGTGTGGTCGCGCGTCGGCGTGGGGGGCGGGCTGGACCGCGCAGCGGGGGGGGGTGCTGGATGCGCTTGTGCGCGTTCCAGTAGCCTGTTTTCTATGGGGGGGGGCTCCCCTCCCTTCTGTCGCGCGTGGATGCGCGACGACTGTCGCGCGTCTGCGCGCGATAAATTTTTTTTTTTTGTTTTTAAAAAAAAATTGGCTGCAAATACAAATCGCGCAGCAAAAAAAAAATTTGCCTCCCCAGCACAGCGGAACAAAAATTTTGTCCTCTCCCCAGAAAATAGCTTTGTCTACCTCCAACCTCTCTCTTCATGCCACTGGCTCTGATGCCATGTTATGAAAACGATCAACATGTTTATTGAATTGTGCAGTTTAAATAATGGTTACAATGCCGGAATAGCACCTGTAGAATGTAATCAAGTATAGGAGTTGTAACAGCAAACCTAAATAATGAAATATAGACAAAATATATTAAAGTACGCTAACAATTATTGAATTACCTCTACAAGTGTAACATATTTTAAAAACTGGTAAAAATACCCTAAGTGAAATAGTTAACCAATTTAAGGAAGAAGAGGATAAACCAATTGAGTTTTTAATGAACAATAATATCTACAAAGGGGTTAAAAGAACCAGTTTACAACATCCTTGGGAGAATGTAGCAGTCTGGGTAATCAGGTTTCTAACTTGTGATGGGAAATTTATCGTTTTGTCTGGGCCCCATATTAGAATTTTAAACCATTTTAGGCATGGTGTTTCAAACCCAAAATTCAAACTAAATCTCCCTTTGTATTTGTACCAAGTGTTACAAAATATGGCCAAATGATACCATGTAGGGAAAGGGACTCCTAAACACCATGGGATCACAAAACTAATTTGTAAACATCATTTTAGGTGAAACCCTAGAAGTTTTGATAGGTTTTTCTCTGCATGGAATGAGTTGGAAGTTGAAAGCCCTAAATTTGAAGAAGAGGCAAATATTGAAAGCTCTAAACCTAAAATTGAAACTAAATCCTCTAAAAAATAGATTCCCTCTTCACCACAGGGACCTCCATCCTCTAGTACCAGGAAACAAAAAGAGAAATAGTCTAAGTCTGGTCCTGTAGGAAAAATAAGGAAGGTTAAATTTTCTGAAAATGTAACTATTTTTTTGACATAGCCCACTGAGCAACTTAGGAGTTCAAGAAGGGAAGAGCATATGGAGAAGGAAACACCTGAAGTAGAATCTACTCCATAATTGTCAAAATATTTTCCAAATTCCCTTAAATACATCAAACACAAACAATCTACTCTTGTATTGCGAAGGTCCTCTAGACTTTAAAAGCAAAAAGTAATGGAGGAGGTGTAGATATAGAGGCAGTATCATTGTCCCAAAAAATAAGTGTAGAAAAGGCAAAAGACATTTAAACATCTAATGAAGTTTTGTTGTAGGAAGAGATGATTATAGATGAGACTACAAAGATAAGTACACAAGAAGCATATATAGGCATATAGGATGCAGAGGTAGGCACAAAAATTACAAACATATATACATTAATGCCTACAAAGAATAACTCACTTGTTGATTATTTTGATTTTGAAGAAGGGTCCATAGCAGAGGAAGAAAAGAAAGATATATAAGAATAGTTGTGTGCTTCTAGAAGTGTCATTAGAACATAGATGGTTTGGATTGAACAACATGAAGACTCTATCAAAGAAAAGGAGGAAGCAGATGAATTAAAGGATAGGTTGTCAACTCTGGACCAAAAACCTATAGAATATGATTCTGAAGATGATTTGGCCAGAATTTTATTGGAATTAGTAGAATAGCTTAGGGAGGTAGCTATACTAAAGGAATAATCACCTATCAGAGGAGTAGAAATAGAAGAGACAACAACACAAATATTCCAGCAGGATGTAAGTATGATAGAACAAGAAGATGCAAGGACTTATGCAGAGCATTCTAGTAATTTACCACAACAGGAAGCACAAACATCACAAGCAATAGTGGATTTCGATGAACAAGAGGAAATACAGGAACATGTACATGAACATTCCCCTCAAGTTCATATTGAATTGACTACATCAAGGATCAAAACAACAAAAATTGGGGTGCAAGTGGATTTACCCCTTGTAGACACAGCAAAAATTGGAATACGGGTAGATCTACTTCCAAAAGTGCAGTAGATAGTCAGGCCCCCATAAATAGTTACACTAACAAAGTATAATGAAGACATAGCACATTGGATGCTTAAGTGTCAAGGCATGGAAGCACAAATTGCATCCTTGAAATCTATGGAACAAAAACTTGATGCTCAAAGTGCATAAACAAATAAGTTGCAGTGAAAAATTCAGTATCTTTGTCAAATTGGAAAGTACTTAGTTCAGTGCAGAATACTTGCAAGGTTTTATAGTTTGATCCTAAAATAAAAATACCTTCACTGGAAGTTAATGAGGATTATTTCCAATCTTCCTTACAAACTGGACACTACTGAGGAATTTGTAGAGACATATTTGCATAGTCCAGAGGAACAGAAGAATTTACTTTGTGAGTTGTTTCTACATAACTTCTTCATACCTGAGAATGTAACATTCTTGCCACATATCTTCACAAGAGATATCCAGTTGAGAGTCTTCATATCTACATTGCAAAATCAGATGCATTGGGAGGAGGAGAAAAAGGCAAGCAAAGAAATGGAGTTGAAAACCAAACTACTAATAAGACCTTCCCATGCCAATTATAGGACCTCTATCAACGAATATTTCACTATGATGAGGTAGTAGATAATCATATAAGTTTATATAAGCAATCTTACTGATTGTGTAATGAGTTTTCAGGTCTTTTATAACCAACATTTTGGTAATGCTCTATCAACTTGTAAGAGTAGATGGGGAGAGTTGTCAATATCACTTTAGAAAAGGGAACCTATCTCACCCAAAAAATTGTTGTGGTCCAAGAGAAGAGCTGAGGGCATAGTGTAGGTCATACAAAAACTAAAATATCATTGGGTAGGTTTGAGATATAGGTTTCCAACTATTATAAATCATGTTCCATATTTCTTTGATAATGATCCCCAGCCAGATGAGCAATTCCAAGAGTAGCTCAAGCAAATATAGGCAATCAGGGGTTATTATCAAGTTCTAGGGTGAAAACTGAGTTAAGAATAACATAATCTATACATAGATATTTGTGTTGTTGTGGCTTCATAGAATGCATGAGGACATGCATTACAATAGGTTGGGGGAAATGATGAGGCTGGAAATTGCCTCATTCATAGACCATTTTTGGATATTTCATAAACTATTTGATAGACCTTATGCTATGTTTTTATGCTAATTTTGATTATGGAATGCATTATGTATTACTATTTACATGTTTAGATGTTCAAGAGCATAGTATTCTATTTTGACCATTTTCTACACTGTTTTAGTTGATTTACCTAGCAAATAAACATTTATTTGAATATGTAATAATATATGCTGATATGTATTCTATTCTGGGATCATGTTATTTGTTTTTATTGTCTTCTAACCTGTTCAAATTGTAAAAATTCACCAAAACCTATTCAAATTGGGCTGACTGTGCAGAAAACAAAATTTGACCGTATAAATTCCAACCAGCTGTACATAAACAACATGGCTTGGAATATGTCAATGCCAACATGTAAAACTTATAGAATTAGTATTATGATGACTTAAGAAGACTATATAGCTAGTCAAACCCATAATCCTAAGCAATTGATGCACGGATAAGAATCAAAACTGTTACATTACCTGATATTCTAGAGGAGCTTCGAAATGAGCGAAGTAGGACCAATTTTGGTTAAAACTATCAATAGAACGGTTAGAAAGGTGAAAAATGATGAAATGAGGTTGGACATAGTTGTATGAGGGGTTTTATAACCCCTTACAATGCATTTCCCAATGTATTATGCCCAAAAAGGAAAATGGATATGCTATAGCAGAATAGTTTCCTGTATTATAAGAAGACAACTCCAGAATAGTTGTTGAATCCCTGAAATGCAGCAACATAACGAATTAGCATTTGTAATAGAAAAGTATAAATAACATAGCTCCCATATTGGTTGAGCATATAGGGAAATAGATATAGAAAAATATCAATATAGATATATCTTTCATAGTTTTTTTAGCTGTAATAGAGAAGTAATAATGCATGATTTCTCTTGCATTGTTGTAATGTCATGTCATAATCAATAAAATGTGCAGTTTCTCCATTCAATTAGTTTCTTGAGTGAATGAGTGGGAATTAGGTAATTTAGAGTAGTATTATTACCTTCTTCTAGATTAGGGAGCAAGGACCCACTTCCAGGCCCAGGAGAAGGATCAAATTTTGACAGGTTTTCTATTCATTTCTTGTTGTAGCAAATTAGCAAAAACATGACAATTTCCATTTTATTTTCTAACTATGTTGTTTGTAGATGCATGAAATATTTGTGTTGTAGATATAGGTGCAAGGCAGTTAATAAACTAGTATAGGCTTTTGAATCTTATAGTACTTTTGATGTTTTCCTATTTTCAGTAGTTCTTTCCAGTTTTTGGCATTTCCATTTGTGCTAATTGATTTCCAGCTGTTTCATTTTTGCAACATTTTATTCCAACATTTTTCATTCCATTAATAGGATTTAATTTTTGTAAATATGTTATTTCTATCATTTCCATTTTGAAAGCATAAATAGATTTCATTTTTATTATTTCTAATTCTGCAAGAGTAATCAGTTTCAATCTTTTGCAATATTTCCATTTCTACAATTTTGTTTTAGCAAATGTAATTAGGAATTCAATTCAGTTCATAGGATTAGAGATGACACCATAAACCCCCAAAATTTATTGGTCTTATCAATACAGACATTTCCTGAGTAGATTGACCTTTAAGAAGCTTACCTCTGCTATCGTATATAGTTATTGGACACTACCCTAGACTGACAATTATAATGGTTAAATGGTGTGATTGATGAAACTCATCAATCATAATCATAAAAGGATATGTGATTTATCCCAAGATAATCATAAACTCCATGGGTTGTTAATTTTTAATCTAATGGTCTATAGAGAATTTTATTGTCATCCACCTCTAGAGCCTTCAAACACTCACACAGGGCCAATGATCAATGTGATCAATTAGTCTGTGGAACTTTGTGTGACCTATTTTCACCAAGAATTTTTGTAAACAAAATGGTCAATTTATCATTATAATCTTACAGTGCATAGAACTTCTTCTTCATTTTCCTCTATTAAAAACCTTGGAAACTTTATGGACAACTGATCCTACATCGGGTGGTCTTTAGAACTTCTCATGTCTCCTTCTTCATCAAAACCTTTTGGAAGGTTGGTCCCTTTTAATTTTTCCTTGCCATATACCTTCAGATCCTTCAACAATATTTCAAGCCATCGATCTATGATCGTATAGTTCATGGAACATTTCCCTTTTACTCTCAATCGAAACTTCCCAAAAATAACATAAATCATTAATTTTTGATTAGACGATCCATTAAACTCTAAACTTGAACTACTCCAATATGAATTATGATCTATTGTATCTTTGAATTGTTATTTGACTACCACTCTTCTTTATGGAAAAATTACATGTTGTAACCTTGGGTGGATGTGGAGGAGCCTAGCTTATTACTTTGACTAAATTAAGAAGAACTATCTATGGTAGGGATCACTAGGATCATCGAGTGCCATGATTAGATAATTTATAGAATTCTTATGTGATGAGTGCTTATGGATTACCATTTATAGTTTGTATCTACTAGATTATTCCAACTCTAATCTCCCACTAAAGGTATTTTATGAACGCAATAGGGAGGTAGCATCCTATTGGACAACTTCCACAAGCTCAATTATATTTGGAAGATAATTACACCTATAGGCTCATCCCCATAGGGGTAGTTTGAATTCATAGCCATTTTTTTGGTTAAACCTTGGGCAATGGTTAAATCCTTTTAGTTATCATTAAAATGTCACCTAGATTCCATCCAATGACATAGTTTGAATTAATTACTAAAAGGTTGTCACATATTAGTGTAGGTCATCCAATATTGAAATCACAATCAATGCAACTTTGTGATTTAGGAGGATTTATACATTTTTTCAGAATTTTACAAGATTTATCTCCTAACAATCTCTTTAAAAAATCTATAGCATGGGTTTCAAAACTTTGAAAAATATTTATCTTGTTGTTCTTCCAAATTAGCAGTAGTCAATATTTGTACAGCTAGCCAAAGTCACATTTCTTGATAGGATTTCCTTACTGTAGTGAATTTTCACCACAAACCCCAAATTTAGTAATGGAAGCAAAAGAAATAATCCCAAGAAAATAATCTACCAAAGGCCAAAAATGAAAAATGGTATAATTATCATAAGAGAAACTAGAATTTAAGGGAAAATCATCAAACAATTTAATCATTGTTTGTTGAGTTGCAACCTTCTACATCCACTATACCACTACCTCCACATCAATAGGCTAAGTATAGAATAAGCAAATCATGGAATTTGAATCAAATATGACCATTAACACCACACCTATTACACAAGAATAGACATAAGACGATAAACTTGTTTCACTCATAAATATGCAACAAGAGTAATCCATTACATTTCATTACTAATAGTGGGAGTCAAATGAATCTAATTTCTACTCATATGGTGAAGGATTTAAACTTATTTTTCACACCATACCCACAACCACATAATGTTGGATGGCTACAACAAGAGAATAATTTATGTCACTCAATAATATCTCCTCTATTATGTCATCAAATTGTTCAAATATGAGGTTTTGTGTGATGTTATATTCGTATATGTCTATGATTTGACTTTGGATAAACCATTCATGTGGAAGTATATGATTCTTAACCCTAAAGTGTCATCATCATTATCAAATGTAAGTGTTTCAAGAAACAAATGGTATCTGCTCCTACCTATGTTTCCTTGATCAATGCTAAACAATATAGGAAGATAGCCAAAACAAAATAAATTATTATGTTGATGATAAATCTATATCGTAGAACCACCATTACTAAATCAATCATAGTATTTGTATAATAGAAGTGTATGGACTAGATTATGGTGTATAACTTATTCAAATCACCAACTAAGTTTCTATTTCATTGTGAGGTAAAGCATCCCATTGATTTAGTTCCTAATTTTACATTCCCTAAAACATAAAATTATCATAAACCACTCCCTAGAAATGATAAAATCAACTGAGATATTTAAGAATCTATTTATAATAGGCACATAAAACCAAGTGATTCACCATGTGGAAGTCTAATTATCTTTCTTCCAAATAAATATAGAATGTGGAGACATTGTATTGACTATAGAGCTTTGAATAAAATTTTTGTGAAGAACCTCTATCCACTCCTTTGGATACATACAACTCAATGGTGCAAAGTGTTTTAATCAAAATTAATCTCAAATATAGCTTTTATAAAAATTTATAGAGCCCACTAACATATAGAATAATAAATTCAAATCCAATAAGAGTTTATTTGAGTGGTTGGTTATATGTTTTGGCATAACCAATACACCTGCCACATTCATGAGAATGATGGATGACATTTTATATTCCTACATGAATACATTTATAGTAGTCTACTTAGATTTCATTCTTATATATGGTATAATATGGGAAGAACATTTGTAACATGGTCAATAGGTATTTTATACTCTTTGGAGATACAAGCTATATGTTGATTTGGAGAAGTGTTCATTTGGCATGATGAAGACTTAGTACCTCACATATATTGTTTACAAATAGGGAATATATATTGATTTTAATAAGATTCAGTTAATTAGAGATCAAAATACACCACTGTTAGCTTTTGAGGATGTATATTGAAGGGAATGCAACCACAAGATGTGAAATAAGTAATTTATAATAACTATATGTTAACAACACTTTAATGTGCAGGAAAATAATGAGATAAACTTCTACAATAACTCGATAATATACCATTAATGAAAACTCACAAAAATAGTACAATGAAATACAATAGAGAAATTGAACACTTCAGAAATTTAATGAAGAACTACATTGTACCTACTCACTACTATAAACTGACTCTCTATAGTAGCATTGTCTCTCTCTCTCTCACTCTCTCACCTTAAAGGCATATATAGGAAGATATGTGCCTTGGCCTTTACTCTACCCATGACTCTTCATCTACCTATCCTATGACTTATGTACATGTAGACAACATGTACATTAACATCATTGTACATTCTAACACTTGTGCATTTATTACATGCTTGAATTAACTACTCAAACCTTAATCTATGATTAACTTGTAATATAATAATGTAACCAAGGTGGTGCATTGATATGTACCCAATAATGTAATATAATATAACACCCCCTATATTACATTATTTGGGTATTGAAGATCTTCATATGGTTTTGGAATTTGTATTCTCCTTCTCTTATTTCTTTATTTTTCTCCTTCTTTATATCCTATTCAAGCAAGTAGTTAGTATCTTCATAAAATGTTATCTTTGCTAAGAAAGCTTTAACTTCATGTTCCTCTATAGGTTCTTCCAATTCTTAAATTTCTTGGATTTTATGAACTAAGTGTCCTTTTTTATTTCCTTCTTGATATTGCAATTGACGATAATTGTATTGATTTTGAGAACGATAAGAACGCTAAGATTATTGTTGATGTGGACTATACTGATTTTTATTTTATCTTAGTTGGAATGGTTTGTTTGGATGGCTTCCATAGTTTATCTGATTTCCTTGATACTGATTTCTAGGATTGAATCTGTAATAGTTGGTACTATGTCCCTTCTTCTTGTAGACTTGAAAATATATGTTATTCCATGGTCTTCATCCTTTTGAGGATGAGGCTATATTTCCTTGTGGATTATCTTTTTAAACTAATGCATTGTTAGTCATTTCATATTTAACTATATTTTCCACATCATATTCTTGATGGATATTAACTAACTCATCAAAAGAAGTATCTTTACTTAGGATTTGCAAAGATGTAACTAAGTGCTTGTAGCTATCTAGAAATGCTCCCAGAGTTACTTGAACATGGAACTTATCTTCTAGTTTTTCTCCTAAAGAAGTTAATTTTCTTTTTATATCCGCTACTTTCCTTAGGAATAGTTCTATAATTTTATCACTTTTCACTTTCATAGAATGTAATTGAGTTTGAATATTTAAGATAGTAGTTTTATTCTTCCCTTAAAATATTTTGGCTAAGGTTTTCCATGCTTCGATAGATGTTCCTTATAAACTAATGTAGGGCTGTATTTCATATTTAATGGTAAAATTTATTATCATTAATTCTTTTGATTCATTTTCTTCAAATGTTTTAATCTCACTATCACCTAAAGTAGGATTGTCTTTTGTTCCTTTGACTATATTCCAAAGTTTTTCAACTATCATAATTGCCCTTACTTTGATTTTCATGAAGAGTAATTTGGACCTCAAAGTAGTTGGTATTCAATGAGAAAGAATATGCTTGTTGTCATGATGATATTTGAAGACTACCTTATGTTAGGATATAATAAGTTAGTATATTGCATTACACTAGTTTAGTAGATTATTACATTTACTTTGTACTAATTACCATGCAAATATTTACTATTTTTAAATATCTGATGGTAGATAGGTTAATTCCTAAATATCCTAGGTTATCAAATCTAAACCTAACTCTACTTCTCCTATAGCACATTTGTTAGCGTGGGTTAAGGAGATTAAGTTAGTCTTTCTATTTTGTAACCTATTTAACATTAGTCCTATTTGCTAATGTTGGTTAATGAATATTTTGGCATTTCACTCAATTATTGTTCAACATTGGCATCATCGTTGGGGTGGCTAATACGAGCTTCGCTCGTTCCACCTGGTCCTATGAGACCCTATACGACATGGATCTCGAGGCCATCTTAAACTTACGTGCATCCCAAGGACCTACATGGATCCCGAGGCCATATTGCACTTACACATCCCATAGCGCTCTATATGCCCTGTAAATAGACACATAGATCCCCCTATCTACATGGATCCTAAGGTTGTTGTCTGCCCTGTCCGTTGACCTGACCTGTTAGGTGGTACGACCATACATCTTGCACCTACGGGCCCACAACGATGATCAAAAATGCGTTTTGACGCCCGCATCCTGACGAATCGATGACCGAAAAGGCATTTTGACACCTACACCTAGATAGACTGGCAATTGAAAATGCATTTTGGTGCCCGCACTCAATCCAAATCTTGTGATAGGGATCGACGACCGACCCGATCCATGCGACCTCAGGAATAGATCCTGAGGTGCATACTCAAATCTAGAGTCACACCATCCCACCTGCATCACATCTGACGCTCCCAGCACATTGTTCGAGGCATCCACCTAGCTATTGATGTAGCATCACATAAATTGAGGCATCCATTTGGCTGTTGACATGGTGGCACACAAATCAAGGTATCTCTCTAGTGTATGCTGATGTGATGACTTAGATCTATTGCATGGTGGGCACAAACATCAAGGTGATTGCTGACCTGGTGGCGTAGATGTGGCAATCAAACCTGACATGACACATTTTGTTTGGCTGGTGAGTGGCAAAACATGTGTCACACCGATTACCCGAAGGCAATCGATAAAGGAGGTAAGCCCTCTCATATTTCAAGTGCAATTTTGCAAAAGCCGCCCGCATGTGGGATAAATCAAAAAGATTTTTTAACAAAACCTTACTTCCCATTTCAATAAATCCCATCACTTCAACTTGAAACTCAAAGCCGCTAGCTAGCTTATTGGTTATAGTCCTCATTGACCCTCGTGTGGTCACGAGTTCGACCCGCGCGCTAGTCTGTTCGGGATGGATTATTTTTTTTGTATAAAAATTTTGGTCTAAGGTTTATTTTGCTTTAAATAATTTTTTTTGATAATTTTTTTATATAGTTTAGATTTTATTTGGTAAATTAAAATCATTTTTATCAATATTTTAAGTGATTTTTTTTCTCAAATAAACTTTATTATATAAAATTTTTAATCATTAAAATTATTTTTAAGCATTAAAACTTAGCCATTTTTTTTGCAAACTAAAGCCATAAAATTTCTAAAGTTTTTTTTCAAAACTTGAGATAAAAGACAAAAAAAAGAGAGATCATGTATATGGTTCCAAAACATAGAACATCTTCAACATTTTTGCAATACCTCCTCTGAAAGTCCTATAGTTTTCTTCAAACCAAAGTCCTATAGTTTGGAGATAAAGAGACATAGGAACTCTATATTCTATTGCAAAACCAAATCATTGGGCAAGGACAAAGGTCATTTTTTTTGCAAACAAAACCAAACATTTGCTTTTGTTTTCTCCTTCACAAAGGAGATATAAGACATAAAATTGCAAATTTTTTATTGTAAACTTGAGCAAAATTTTTGAACCTATTTTTTGATCCTAATGCTCGAGTGTTGAAGACATAAACCAAGTCATGTGTCGACTGGTCTGGAAGCCTTTCAAACGCGGGTCGTGTGTCAACTTGTCTTGAAAGGAGTGCTCAAATATTTCAATTTTGTAAAAATTAAGGGGGGAATAGAAGTCATATTTTGTGATTCTAGTTTTTTGAAAAATTGTAAAGAGAAAGTGGGGATATTTCAAAGTAAGAAAGGTTCATTCTTGATTGTACTCGACACCTTTTCTTAAAAATTGACTATACTAGGTGCATTATTGGTTGCATCCGACACCTAAAGTGATAATAATTTGGGTTGCTCTCATTGTTTTTATTATTGCACTAACAATCATGTTTTTTGTGTGCAATTAAAAAATCATATAAAACATTGAAGAGCATTTCACAAAACCCAAACTTCACTAAAATCATACTACACCTTTGCACATGTTAAACAAGTCAATTTTCACTCCCCATCAAAGGTCTAAATCCAAAACACCTTGATTCACTCTATTTTTTTGGCTTAATTTCCTCAAAATTTCCATCATTACAGGAGATCCTAGAAAATCATAAGTCTTTCAAACCTACCCCTAATTTGCTCTATTTGTTTGGCTTAATTTCCTCAAACTTTTCATCCCTTGTTAAGGGTGTTAAGATAGGTGTCATTAAATATCTTAAAGAGAAAATTAAAATCTTCCATATACTCTTTTGAGGGTATACTGCAAGATAAAGTCATCTTAGTCATATCAAATTTGAAACCTTCACCATGGCCATGATAAACAAGTATCTCACTGAGAGCCAACTCCTCAAAGGTTCAAATTATTCTTCTTGGAAAACTAAGATGAAAGCTATTTTAACTGTAGAGGATATGTGGGAAATAGTGGCTGGAAATGAGACTAGACCCACATCACCTAGAGAAGATCAAACAACCTATGATAAAAAGGATAAAAGACTTTTCTTATTGATCTTGCTAGCTATTACTAATGATATCCAACCTCATATCAGTGAAGATCAAAATGGTAAGGAGGCATGGGATGCCTTAGCTACCATCTTTGAGGAAAAGAATCAACGAACGATTCTTAACCTTCAAACTTAACTTCATACTCTTCATATGAAATCTAGAGAAACAGTAGAGCTATTCCTCTATAGAGTGGCAAAATTGAAAACAAAACTAAAATCTTTAGGAGAAAAAGTAGAAGACAAAGTCTTAACCTCTATCATTTTGAGGGCTCTTCCAGACTCCTATAGAATGTTGATCACATCACTACAAGTCTTTGGGAGGACAATGACTTTTGTAGAGTTGGTAAATATGCTTCAAACTAAAGAAGCTAATCAACTCCAAAGAGATGAGGCATCCAACAATGCACTTTTCTCAAACAGACAAGGTGGAAAGAAAAAGTGGAATCAAAAGAAATGATCTTCTTCTAACAAAGACAAGGGTAAAGGCAAAGAGACTCAGAAGAAGAAGCAATATTATAAAATTTGTGATAAAGACACTCATGAAACCAAAAGATGTTGGTTTAAGAACAAACCAGAAAAAGTACTAAAGAAGGGCAAAGACAAACCAAAGAAGAAGAACAAACAACAAGGACATGTTGTTGTCATTGAAGATTCTAGTTTAGACTTTGAACGAGCACACAAAGTGCTCATGACACATATAGACTCCCCTCACAAGGATATTGTTTGGTACATAGATTCAGGTGCTAGTAAACATATGACTGGTGATAAGTCCTGGTTTGAGAAATTTGAGGCTCGAGAAGGTAGACCGATAACCATTGCTGATAATCAGACCTATCGAGTTTAGGGAGAAGGAAATATTTTTGTCTCCCTTCCAGATGGAGAATGTAAGATTCAAAAAGTTCTTTATGTACCAGGATTGAAAAATAATCTCTTGTCAATTCCACAAATCCTGGAAAATAACATGAATGCCAATTTCAAAGTGGACAAAGAAAAGAAATGTTTATTTATCACTTAGAAAGGAAAATAGATAGCAATAGGTTCATACAAACATGGTTTTTTTTATCTTAGATGTAATTACCTCTACACATACTGCAATGGTAGTAACCACAAAAGAGGCCATTTATCTATGGCATAAGATATTTGGGCATCTAAGCTCAGGGTATTTACTAGAACTCAGTAAATATCAAATGGTGAAAGGACTGCCTACTCTTTCATCTACTTTTCCAATGTTCTCGGATTGTTTGTCAAGAAAGCAACATAGAGTACCTTTTGAACCTATCTCTTTTCGAGCTAAAGTACCTTTTGAGTTAGTTGACACAGATTTGTGTGGTCCTATGTCTACTAATTATGGAGGAAAAAGGTATTTTCAATTTTTTGTAGACGATCACTTACGTAAAATGTGGGTCTTCTTCTTGTAGTTGAAGTGTGAAGCATTTGACTATTTTCAGCAGTTCAAGAAGCTATTTGAGAAAGAATTAGGATGTTTCATAAAGACCCTCCACTCATATCGAGGGGGGAATACACATCAAAATAATTTTTCTCATTTTTGCAGAAACATGGGATAAAAAGACAATTAAAAACAACCTATTCTCCTCAGTCAAATGGAGTTGCTGAGAGAAGAAATCATTCCATTATGGAAATGGTTTGATGTATGCTTAGGGGAGCCAATATTGAGCATATTTATTGGGTTGAAGCTGTAACAACTACAGTATATCTTCTAAATAGGGCACCCACACGGGCTCTTGAAGGTATGACTCCTCAAGAAGCATGGAGTGGAAGGAAACCCTCCATATCTCATCTACAAGTATTTGGGTGTAAGGCTTTTATGCATATACCTAAGGAGAAAATAAAGAAGTTAGATGAGAAGACCCTATAGTGTGTTTTTCTTGGATATGATGAATTCTCAAAAGGCTATCGATTGATAGATCCATTCACCAAGAAAATACATGTTAGTAGAGATGTAGTGTTTGATGAAGCTTTCACATCTAACACTACATCAGTATACCTGGAAGATGAGGAGCAACAACCACAAACTCTTCCACAATAGAAAAAACCTCCAAAATGGTATACAAGTACTATGAGAGATTCCAAACTCACTTCACCTCCATATCTCACTCTCAATCATCCAAAGACATGAAGCATGTCTCGATAGAGAACGACAGAAGCATCTACTTCAGTTGATGATCTTTGTGTAGATTTTCAAGAGCTTTTTGTTGATAGAGATTTAGAAAGTGGAAATGATATGGAAATTGATGAGGAGAGAGTTTACATGTCTTCATATGATGAAAATAAACCTTCTATAGTTGATGAAGCACTTAGCTAGCCTTAGTGGAAGGCAGCAATGGATGTTGAACATAAATCCCTCATTAAAAACAAAACATGGAAGCTAGTCGATTTTCCTAAAGGAAATAAGCCCATAGGCTACAAATGGGTTTACAAAGTCAAATATAAGGCATATGGTACCATAGACAAGCATAAGGCCCATATTGTGGCAAAGGGCTATGCTCAAAAGGAAGGCCTTGATTATGAGGAAACCTTTGCACCCACTGCAAGGATGACCACCATTCGAGTTCTTTGTGCTATGGCAACATAGTTCGGATGGAAATTACATCAGATGGATGTAAAAAGTGCCTTTCAAATGGTGACTTAAAAGAAGAGGTATACATGACTCAACCTCCAAGATTTTTTGAGGAAGGCCATGAGCAACAGGTTTGCAAGTTGGTCAAATCATTATATGGGCTAAAATAAGCCCCAAGAGCATGGTACATCAAAATGGATAGTCACCTCCTGTAGCACGGATTCAAGAGAAGTCCATCAGATGCAAGTCTCTATATCAAGAACACAGATTCTGAAATAGTGATTCTTTTACTATATGTAGATGATCTAATCATCATTGACAATTCATAGAATTTTATTAACGTCGTGAAGGATGACTTGAAAGAGTCATTTTATATGACAGATCTTGGAATTTTCCACTACTATCTTGGCCTTGAGATAGAATAGAAGAAGAATCATCTTAGGGTGACTCAAAAAAAGTATGCCAAGACTTTAGTAGAAAAATATCATATGACTGATTGTAAGCCTCAAAGAAACACCGATGGAATCAGGGCTTCGATTATCATGGTATGATGACTCACCATAGGTAGATGGCATGCTATATTGATAGATGATTGGAAGCCTCATCTATCTGACCAATACTAGACTAGACATTACTTATGTTGTAAACTATCTTTCTCAGTTCATGCATGAACCAAAGGTCTCTCACTAGAAAGCAACTAAGCATGTTCTTCACTACATTCAAGGTAGTGTAGAATATGGTCTAGAGTATAAGAAGAATAACTCATTATTCTTACAGAGTTACACTAACTCTAATTATGTTGGATCCCTAGATGACAAAAAATCAACATCAAGATATGTATTTCATCTTGGATCTAGTCCTGTCTCATGGCATAGTAAAAAGCAATAGGTGGTTGTTTTATCTTCAATAGAGGTAGAATATTGTGCTACATGTGGAGCTATGTGTGAAGCAATATGGTTAAGTCACATCTTGGCTACCATGGGCCTACCAAAGAAACTTCCTATTCACATGTTTTGCGACAACTCAGGTGTTTTGAACTTGGTCAAAAATCCAGTCCATCATGAACACACAAAGCATATTGACATAGATTATCATTTTATTCATGATGAAGTTTCTAAACACTAGGATCAAACTCCAATACATTCCCACCAACGAACAAGTTGTTGACATCTTCACAAAGGCACTTGGACATGTCAAATTTGAGATGTTCCGAAGTAGACTTTGTATATCAAATTAATGTAATAAAGGGGGGATGTTAGGATACAATAAGCTATTATATTTCATTACACTAGTTTAGTAGATTATTACATTTACTTTGTACTAATTACCATGCAAATATTTACTATTTTTAAATATCTGATGGTAGATAGGTTAATTCCTAAATATCCTAGGTTATCAAATCTAAACCTAACTCTACTTCTCCTATAGCGAGTTTGTAAGCCTGGGTTAATGAGATTAAGTTAGTCTTTCTATTTTTTAACCTATTTAACATTAGTCCTATTTGCTAATGTTGGTTAATGAATATTTTGGTATTTCTCTCAATTATTGTTCAACATCTTATACCTCCATAATTTTAAGTATATGCTCAACCTTGCTGAGAACTTTTCAAATTACAAGTTTTATAAAATTCCTTTTATCTATCAAGTGTTTAAATGTAATATGAAGCTTCATAGTATGCTTAGATTTCTTAGTTTTAGTTTAATTCCTTCTCTCTCCCTAATTTTCAAATTTAATGTATTGCCTTATTTCTCCCTATTGATTAGTAAGTGGAAAGCTAATGATGATGCACCTTCAAGTTTTAATACAATTCTTTTTCTTCAAGACCTTTTAGTTGGATTAATGTATCATAAATTACTGTAAGAGACTAATGTAAAATGCAATTTCCAACTTTCAAGCAATTAATGGTTTTGCTTGTTTAATCCTTCAATTTTCCATGGCTCAATTTTCTAAAATCCAAGTAACTAAAGTATAGTGTAGTATTCCTTATAACTCCCTAATATGGACTTTTAGAAAATAATAATATTTGCAAAATATTATTTTAATTATCCAAGGTAGAAACCCTTATATCTCCTAATTAATTATTTGTAAATATTTTAGTATTTGAATCTCATGCAATTTAGTAATATCTTCTAATATATATTCCCTTTGTTAAAATTATCTTCTAACTCTCTAAGGTTGATATTTCAATGCACTAATAAATAAATTTCAACCTTATATTAAGCACCTTATAACTCCCTAAACTTAAGAAAAGTAAATATTAAATAATGTAAGTCCTTTACCTTCCTTGCAAAGTGTAATGTGCGTGTTGATTGGCCTATGGTGTGACTCTTTAATCCAAGCATTGCATTTCCTAGTCTTTTGTGTATGTAAAATACTATTTAATGCTTATGGATGATTTCTCATCCTCATTAATTACACTTTGACCCCACTTTGATGCTTTACTGTGTGCTTCCAAATTTTCTACTCTCTCCTTCAACTTTGGGTACTTAAATATGCTTTGATGCTCCTTTAAAATATAGCCATGTGGCACTTTGGGGGTTACATTCTTCATGGGTGTTGGTTTATATGACTTCAACACTCATATATTCCTTGAGTGATGATCTATGAATCATTATTATTATGCCTTCTAACCTCCAAATTATACTTTTCAATGCTAAAAAAATTAAGTATTAATTTCTCATGGATGCTTATTTCCTGTGCTCATATCTTTCTTTAGCTTGAAGTTTAATATTTTAATTTGAAGATATGGCCCCTTTTAGATGTAATAAGCTTACATTTTAAGTGTCTTTGAGACACTTTATCCTTGTCCTCCTATAATATGCAGGACAAGATGAATATGGTGCAACAAATGTAATGCAAATGGCTTTGTAATAGTTAGAACAATACCTTCACTTGCACCTATATTTTTAGATATCTATATATATACTTTTGAAGCTATATTTCTTACTTGATATGGTGGCTCCTTGCTCTACTCCTTAATGGCAAGCGATAATTTTGATGTTTATTTCCTTACTAGAATCCAAGCTCTTAATCATGCAACTTAAAATACCCTTATATATGGCTTAACTTTGCACTAATTTTTACCTTAACTTGATTATTTAATGCACCTTTAATAACTATTATGATGTAATAGTAATATCTCCTTATTGCTTCTGTAAATGAACTCTTAAAAGTAACTTGAAATAAGCACTATAATCTATGCAAATTTCACTTAGGGATAATGTCTTATTTGTTTTAACTAGAAGGTAGGATGTTGATATTTTCCTTTCTTTTAAAATATATATAACTCCTCCTACTGTATGCAGGTTATAACCCTTGTAGAAACTATCTTCTACACTACTTTTAAGAATTAATGTGCAACCTTATCCTTGCAACTTTGACACTCTACTATGGTGCTTAACAAAATTTAATAATGAAATGAATAAGTAATGTTAAACTAACGAACCTTTTTGCACCAAATTTTCTAAACTTAATATCCTCTAAGGATGATGAATATTTTGGTGATTTGAGTCCCCTAATATCTACCTTGTAATGGAAAAAATCATAGCTCTTACTTGTCCAAAATAGCTCTTTAATTCATCTATTTGTAGCTTTAAAACTCCTCTTTAGGATAATCCATTGAATTCTATAAAAATATTGCCCAAATTGTTGCTCTGTTGTCCTCAAGTATAAAATTTTTAGATTGCAAAGCAGTAAATTTTACCCCTGAAGTGATGTCCTAAATCTCAAAATTTTGGTAGGAAACTCCTCCAAATCACAACTGAGATTTTTCTTCAAGAAGCCTTCAATTTTTTTATGTAAAACCAAAATCTCCTTTCTTCGAAATAGCCTTCAATGGAAATACCAAAATATCTCATATTTGGTGGCTTTTCTAACTCCTTTCTCCTTCAACCTCCTTGTAAAATTTTACCTTCAATATTGGCCAATCTAGTGTCCTTCTTCTTGAGATTCTTATTGTCTTGAGGTATTCACTATTCTCCTCCAAATTTTGGAAAATGTCTTGCAAAATTCTTCTCCCTTGGGCTTATTGTCAGATGGCGATAATTATCCCAAATTTTGTTCTATCGGGAACTTCTTCTTGAGTTCTCCTATAATATCTTCTAATGAGGCTTTCCTAACCTTCTCCTTATTTCTCCTCAACTCCTTTTCTCATGGTCCTTTAATTCACAGATTCTCTAGTCTTCTTAATGACACATTTTCTTCAATATTCAACTTCAGAATTTTTGAGATGATATCTCCTTACAAATATATGAAATATGTTGCTTCTAGAATGAGATCTTTGTCAGTCCTTATTTATATTAAATATTCCAAAACTATAAGTTCTTAAATGGGACCTCTTGTAGGTCTCTTTAGCTTATTGAGTTATTTTTTTCTCCTTCAATATGCAATCTACAATAATGGAGATCACCAACCTACAATGGAGTCTCTTCTTCCTTCAATCTGCAATAAGGTTTCTCTATACTTTTCACTCTTCTACAATTTGTAGGTCTACAATCTTGCAATGGGACATTCTCCTTAGTTCTCCAAATATTCCATCTTTCATTCCAAAGAAGATATTATTATTAGCTCTTGTAGGAAGCTTTCCAAATTTCTTTGAATCTCCTTTTCCTAGAACAGAGTATGAGGAATGTAATGGAATAAACTCTAAATCTAGATATAATCAATCTTCACTAGTTGATATGTCAATCTAGTGGAATCGATGTTGAGTCCTAATATTCACGAGTTTTTATGCAACCATATGAAAAGACTCTTGCCAAATGCATTTTTTAGAAATTCTAAAAATGAGATTTTTGAACTCCTCTCAATATCTATTGTGGCTATCCTTATTTCCTATCAGTCTATCGTGTGCTCTGATACAACTATTAGCTTTTGAGGATGTATATTGAAGAGAATGCAACTATAAGATGTGAAATAAGTAATATATGATAACTATATGATAATGGCATTATAATATACAGGAAAATAATGAGATAAAATTTTGCAATATCTCTGTAATATACCATTAATGAAAGATCACAAAAATAGTACAATGCAATATAATGGATGACTTGAACACTCCCTAATTTTAATTAATAACTACATTGTACCTACTCACTACTAAAAAATGACTCTCTATAGTGACATTATATCTCCCTCAATATCTCACCTTAAAGGTATACATAGGAAGATATGTGCCTTGGCATTTACTCTACCCATGACTCTTCATATACATATCATATGAATTATGTACATGTAGACTACATGCATATTTATATCATTGCACATTCTAACACCTGTGCATTTACTACTTGCTTGAAGTAACTAATCAAACCTTAATATATGATTTAATCCTAATATAATAATGTACCCAAGGTAGTACATTGACATATACCCAATAATGTAATATACTCTAACACCCACAAACTTTAACAATATTCAGATGTTTTTTTAGGTCATGCTAGTTTTTATCAAATATTTGTATTGATTTTCTCACATTACTTGGACACTACACCAAGTGAAAAAAGGAGATGTTAAATTCAATTTCCATTGGGGATATTCATAAAAAAGGGTATTTCAAAGGTTTAAGAATCAATTATGTTCAAATTGTGTTGTTTTCCTTCTTGATCCACATCAACATTTTGAGGTAATGAATGATGCATATATGTATGTATTGGAAGTTGTCCTTACATGTCATGGGTATCCAATTTCCTATCATAATGAAACATTCAATATCCACATATGACAAAGAAATATATGTCATTGTCCAAGCATGCAAATAGTGTAAGCACTATATCATGTTTAAGAAAACCATCATCCATATTAGTCATAGACCTCTATAGTTCATTTAGATATAGAGTAAGCTAAGGAATAAAAGACATCAAAAGTGGACCACATATCTATAGTAATTTCATATTATCATAAGGCACAAAAAGAGAGTACTAATTCAATATTAGACTATTTGAACTGACCACCAATCATAGCACTCACCACCATTTATGATTCCTATGGGTGTGATACTTCCAATTGTTCCACTTATTATGAGGTAGATTTTGATATGTGGATACATATCAAGCTCTTTGTATGGGTAAAGTATATTTCTAGTTTTTATTTATAACATAACCTCCTCTATCCCATGGGATAGATTTGTGTACCAACTAGTGAGCACTTAAATATGATTTGGGTAAAGTATATTTCAAGAGTAGGTCTCTTTAGGGTGGAGAAAAAGTTAGTAGTATTTCAAGAGTACTTCTATTGGCCCAAAATAAGGAATGGTGTATGAAGTCACATACCCCCTATGCTATTGCCAAACTAACCAAAAAGAAGCAAGGACTATATACATGATTATCAATGTCATCTAAACCTTGGGAATTCATCTCCATAGATTTCCTCTCATATATTTACACATCTATGTATGGTAATGATTGTGTTTTTTTAGTAATTTATTACTTTTCAAAAATGGTTATAATGATTCCTTGTAAGAAATCCACTACACCTAAGGACATTATTAAGCTTTATTTTAGTCATGTGTGGCTAATATTTAGCTTACAAAATTTTATTAATATAGGGATACTATATATTTGAGCATTTTATAGTCTATCCTATGGATCATGATGGATTCCAAGCTAATTGTGTCCACAAACTTACATCCTTAGACTAATGGAGAAATATAAATTTTGAATTAATTGATTGTACATATTATTTTAATATATAATTCCAAACATCCATACACATGGGATGAGAGTTTTTCCTATATTATAGGTATTATTGAGCTCTCTATATCTCTATTAAGCATAGCCGATTTCATATATATTTTAGGTTTTAACACTTGGAACCCACATATGTAGCTCTCCATATAAAATCCATGGGGTGCTCACCTCATTTATAGAAATAAGTAGAAAAGATAACATGATTTATGAAACAAATTCAACATATCCAACAATAGGTTCGTGGCCTTTTGGAGAAGGCAAATTAGAAATACAAAAAATGTCATGACAAAGATTGGGTCTCACATCAATTCAAGGTTGAACATGGAGGAAGATTACATATTTAGAAAGAGATAGTTTTATGATTCCATAGGAAGATAAGACCTCTTCACTATGGACCATACACAATCACAAAGGATGTGGGATGAAATACCTTTGAAATGAATCTTTCATATTATATTGCTTTGCACCCAATATTGAATGTTGAACTTCTCAAACCCTATCATCTACCTCTTTTGTACACTTTCATAGTGGACAAATAGTTGGACATTAATGAATTCAATCTAAATAGTTTAACATCAGTGAATGGGAATCATATTATTGACACATGGAATATGACCACCAAAATGAAACCCATTCATACATATAAATAAATCAAGGCAAGGGAACATGGTTAGCATAGGGTATTGCTCACAAAAAAATAGATAAAGAAATAAATTACACATATGATGTTTTTGAAACATTTTTTTATACATACATACATACATACAAATATATATATATATATATATATATATATATATATATATATATATATATATATATATATATATATATATATATATATATCAATGTCAACCATATTGTTAGGGGTATAACTTTGTACTACAAACTTTGTTTCGATCCATTCAAGAAGAATTGATAATATTATAGAGAGAAGAACAATTTTAGTTCACAACTCTTTTTAATAACTTTACCAAAAAAGTTCTAATGGCTTAAAAAATACAAAATAAAATAATTACTAGAAATAGTAGTTTTATTTTTAGATTTTCAAAGACAAAATGTATCTCTAGCTATGCTGACACATCATTAGAAGATAAAACATAAAACTACAAGTCATATGTATGCAATTTTTCCATTTAGTATGCTCTTTGTAACTCATGAAAGGGGAATCACCATATTTTCATATAGGTAACCTTCTAACTCATGGAAGGTTAACAACCACATTTATATGTTGCTGACCTTCCATATTCAATGCAATGCATTGCCATAGCCTTACCTCTCTTCTTAGATATTGCTTACATTGTACTATATTTTCTAAACAATAAAATTATTATGCTATTTTGCTTATATATTTTTGTGTTTTGCATTTCTATACTCTGCTCATTTAGCAATCTACCTTGATTTCTTGATGTAGGAACATCCATAGAAAAAAGGTAATCTTGATCAACCAAAAAATAATATTTAATATTTTAGCAAGTAGTGGGGTAGTTGGAAGAAAGGGATAAAAATTATTTAATATGGGTTGGGTAATGGAAGGAAGTGAACATTAAATTTAAATAAAAACTAGTTGGTTGTGGCACAAAGAAAATATAGAAATAAATGAAAAAATTATTTGATGTTTGTTCTAACATGTGACTTATTTTACAAGGTTTTGAGGCCATGGTTTTTTAAACCTATAGTTTAGTAATCCATTACTTTAAGAATCAAATTTATAAATAAAAGGAGATATGTTATTTTTTTGGGTAGAAGATAGATGCAAAATAGAAGTAGGTAGACAACCAACATTCATTAGTGGGGGTAATTTCTATTATAGTTGTTTTATTGCATTAGATGTAGTTTTAATTTAAACAGATTCTGCCTCTACTACTTTGCAACAATATAAGTTGTCAAAAGTTGTTTATTGTAGATTTTCTTCCCTTAGAGAGGTTTTATCATGGAAATCCTTTTATTGATAGTAGTTTTAAATCGTTTATATTTATTTCCAATGACTTTTCACTTCATCTTATAATTGAATAATGATTCTTTTTTTAATGCATTAAAAAAGGTATATTATTCAGATTTTAATTTTTTTGTTAAAATATTTTTGTGAGTGCTATAGTTTGAGGGTTTCCACAAATCATAATACTTGAAATAATTAAATAATGTCTCAGTTTTTTGAAGTGTATTTTAACTCTTAGTAGGTGAACAAGTAGTAGAACGGGCTATTCAAAAATTTATATTGGATTTAGGTGATTTATTTAAAGATATTTTAAGATATATGTAGTTCCGATAATTAATAAATTTTTTAAAAACTTGTAAAAATACTATCAAATAGTTTATAGTAACACTATCTAAATAATTAGATAAAAATTATTTCAAACAATTAACAATTTAACTCTTCCCTTGAGGGTAAGGATTTTTTTCATGAAAAACAATTCAAATCCATGTAAGTACTCCAAGAAAAGAAAATTGAAAATAAAGTGAAAATATAACCTACCTAACACAACAATTAAGTACACTATCATTGAATCCATAATGTTGTTATGGATCAAATGGAATATTGGTGAAATGATTCATAGTTTATCTTTAAAGAAATGTCTCACTTTTATTTGAGAAGAGTTAGCAACTCGATAATAAAGTGACCTCCAATACTATTGCTCTAAGAAGAGCTAGTTGCTAGGCCATAGAGCCCCACAAAAAATAACTTAGCCACATAACCTCGCAATAGGTCCTCGAAAAAGGTACTAGGCTTGAGTCCTAGTTTATCCATGCTTTTAATATGAATTATTTTTTATCCCGCGCAGACACATTTTCAATCTTTGTAGTTGGAAGAGTAAGTCAAAATTTATGAAGGCAATGCGTTGTTCAAAGTTGGATGAATAATAAAAGAGAAATTCAAAGAACCGAACAAGTAGGGGAGTAGTTGGATGAATTGTTTAAAAATTATGAGTAATCACAAGACGTGTTGAGAGAGTTTTAATGGTAACCTAATATTGAAGTAAGTGCTTCGACAAGCTATTTAAACGTTTGGAAAGATTTTAATGGTATCTTAATATTGGAGTAAGTACTTAGACAAGCTATTTAAACGTTTGGAAAGATGTACATGCAATCCTAAGAATGAAACAATTAGTCATATAAGTTTGTTTAAAAATCTGTAAAGGTGTGTAAAGTACGGAATTTAAATGAACTACTTAAAAATTATGAAAATATTATTACATTAGCAACTATTTTAAGCAATTAAGTGAAATTTGATTCACACAATTAAAAGTCAAACTAATAAGCATTAAATAAAAGTCAGAATGTCTGAAATTTGATCTTTGATTGAGAAGTGTTAGAAATGTATATCTTTGATGTTGCCTCCGTGAAATATTTTATACAAAACGATTTTCAACAACTCATCTGAGTCCTATTTGTCTTCACTAACTTTTAATAAAAAATATATTTAAAACATAATTGTTTCTTTTTATTTTTTAAATAATTCTTTTATTTAAAGTTGAGATATTTTTGAGGAAAACTATCGCTGACAATAACATTAAAATATAATGTTATAGATTTATTATATATTCCCTGCAATATTTATCAATAGCTAATCTACTATGTCAGCTCCCAACATTCTTGCGGCTATTCATTGTACCCTGCCCACTTTGGTTGGTTTAAACTCAACTTTGATGTCGCGTCGAAGGGAAATTTGGGCCCAAATGGTACAAGAGTATCATTAGTGATTGTCGTGGTAATGCTACCTTGGCTTTTGCAGAATATCTTGGTGTCTAATCATCGCACTTTGTTGAAGCTGGTACTTCCTTTTTTAGCACTCAGATGCTAAAGGATCTTGGTATCCATAAAGTAGTTATTGAGGGGGACTCATTGAATGTTATTAAAATGCTTAAGGGAGAATGTCATCCTAGCTGGCATATCTCAAATCTTATCAACGAATATAGGGCCCATTTAAGAGTTGCAGATCAAGCATGAGTATAGGGAAGGGAATATGGTTGCAGACTCCCTTGCAAATCTAGGCGTATCTCGTCAGAACTTGGTGATTTGGCATACCAATTTTTTGACTAAAATCATTCGCCTTGTTAATGAAGACATTGTTTAATGCTTGTCAAGAGGCACCTTGCCAATGGTCGCCTCTCTTTGCCTTCAGTTGGTGGTGGATTTTGATTTTGTTTGTCCTGACGATGGTGTGCTTTTACTCTGGGTTTATGTGTCATCCTCTTGGGATTCTGTGGCTCGATGATTTATGTTGGTGGTGTTAGGAAGTCCCTCCCCACTTCGGTCTCCTACTTTTCAAATTTTAAATTTCTTCTCCCTTGTGTATCCGTTTGATGGGCCTCTCTGATTGGACATATGTTTCTCGAACCTTCTCCCGGTACACTTATCTTAGATTACCTCCACCTTAGTACTTTCTCCCGATGTTTCCTTGGGATGCCGTATGTTCCTCCTCTCAAGGTCTGGTAGCAATATATATTTTATTGTCTCGAGAGGGATCGGTTCCACCTTTTTGTCTCCCTCCTCTTGCTGAGCATGTGCCTTTGTGGTTCTATCCTGGTGCATCCTTTTTGTCTTATATTTACACACCTATTAGGTGGTTGACATTTGGTTTTATTGTTTTTTTTGAAAAATAATTTGAAAAACTTGTATTAAAACAAAGATCATTTACAAGTTGGGATGAGACTTTTCCCAGCCTTAGTCAAAGAGAACACATGTTTACAACAGTAAAAGAAGATTTGCATTGGATCCAAATATCTTAAACCATATTTCTACAATGATTGTTCACCTGTTTACAACTATAAAAGAAGATCTACATTGAAGCACAAATCTCCTAAACAGTATTTCTGGAATGGTTATCCAAATTAGCTAAGCACTGGATTTTCTCACCAACCTGCCTAATCATCTCATCCTCAATAGCCATGTCATTGTGCCATTGAACCCCTACCTCCTTCTCAGTACCCATCTTAGCTAGGAAGTCTGCCACTTTATTTAGATTTCTACTCACATAAAATGGAATCACATCATCTAATTCCCTCCATAATTCCTTAATTTGAGTGACAAGAATCCTCAACCTCCATGTTTTCAAAGCAAAGTTCCTCATGCAATCTAGAGCTCCAACCATTATTTGAGAATTTGATTCTAGGATTATCCTCTTGTGACCTTGTTTTACTGCCCAAATAGAAGCAGATTTGATATCTAAGGCTTCTGCTTCATTGTTTGTGGCTCTTCCCAAGCCTTGCAATTCCAAATAGAGCACTATTCCAACATGATTTCGGCAAACCACTCCAATTCCAGCTCTACTCGGATTGCCTTTTGTAGCTCCATTAGTATTAATTTTAATCCAACCTTCTGGGGGTGGTTTCCAACTAGCTCTGTCCTGTCCCTCTTGCACTTCAACTTCCTTTTCCATTGCCCCAATAACAACCTGAGTTTCCTCTTTATCATAGACTGCCATAGTTTCTGTGACTTTGTTTCAAATGACCTGCCAAACTCCATCTAAAGAAGAAAAAGTTTCTCTAAAAATTCTGGCATTTCTCTCCAACCACACTTGCCTTTGTGGTTCTATCCTGGTGCATCCTTTTTGTCTTATATTTACACCCCTATTAGATGGTTGACATTTGGTTTTATTGTTGGTGGTCATTCCTTGTTCATTTTTTTGATTTTTTGACCCCTCCATTTTTCCAGGTCCAACCTTGGTAGCTTTTTATTTTTTGTGTTGCTTTCCTTCGTGATCGGGTGTTAGGACCCTCCTAACATGTCCTAATACTTATATTATTTATTACTTATATTCAAGGGTCACAACCCTTCACTCTCACAACTATTGGACTAGGTATTTATATGCAATCCAAATAGGGTAATAAGGCATCATCGAACAAATATATTAATTAAGTCTATTGTGGGTTTTCTACCTTACAATCAAAAAGTGATTCAATACAAAAAAATGATCCTTCCTTCCGCACTATTTAGTTTCATACCATCTGGATCAGAGCTAGATCAAGGAGCAAATTCACCGTCAAAATTTTTTTCCCCACCGCATATTCCAGCCTAGTCCATTCTATTTTATCACTTCCCTGCGGATCGTGGAAAATAAAATCGAAGTAGCATACGCTTGAAATATTCACCGATGGCATCGTGAAAAAAAAAAATTGCTAAAACAACTTATAAAGTTGTTAAAACAATTTTTTTTTTCTTGCTCACCTGGTACCAAGTCATATTGAGCGTTACCTACACCAACTGCAATGGCTGACGGATGATGATCTCTAGATTCCATCCATGAGAAACACGAAAGGCTCGCTGAAGAAGTTAAACAGGAAAGAGAGGAGAATACCCGTAACACAAGAGAACTCTTTGAGAAAATATTTGCAATGGATGTTAAACTTGATGCCATCAATCAAAATTAGGCAACAACACATGCAAATTCAACCAACAACGGGTCATCAAACCGAGCAATGTTAGGAGGTCCACAAAATTCCATTCTACCATGGACGACCAAATTAGACTTCCCAAAATTTGAAGGCGGAGACCCTACAAACTGGATCTACCGAGCAGAGCAATATTTCTCACTAAATCAAAATTCGAAAATGCAAAAAGTGCATATCGCCTCCTTCCACTTGGAAAATGATGCCATCCAATGGTACCAATGGTTCGAGAAAACTAACGGCACTCCGACGTGGTCAACCTTTACATAGAATCTATTAGTGTGATTCGGCCCTAGCAAGTTTCAAAGCTTTATAGGGGCCCTCACTAAATTATGCCAAACCACTTTGGTAAGCGAATACCAAGCAGAATTTGAAAGGCTAGCTAATCGAACATCCGGATTAGACGTTGCTTTCTTTCAAGAATGTTTTGTCAGTGGATTAAAAGAAGAAATTCAAATTGAGGTGCAAATGTATAACCCTACAAACATGTTAGAGACCATCGGCTTGGCGAAATTAGCGGAGGACAAAATCAAGGCACGGAATCGGTTCACAAAACCAACTTGGGGGAAACCATCAAACACTTATACCAAACCAATGCAAAATGGACGAACCCAAAACTCCTACACAACCCCCAAAATTAACCCCGCTCTACCAATTAAGCGTCTGAGTTTCGAGGAAATGAAGGAAAGACAAGCTAAGGGTCTTTGCTACCATTGCGATGAGAAATTTGATAGAAATCATAAATGTGCCTCACGGAAATTATATATTCTAGATGCCACAGAGGAAGGGAATTCTACTAAAGAGGAACCTGAACTCGAAGTAGAGGTATTATCCAACACACTTGAAAGTGACGAAGAAAATGCACCAAAGGTTTCCTTCAACGCCCTTGCTAGATTTTCTGCCCCTCAAACAATGCGAGTTAAAGGGTATTTTAAGAAACAAAACCTTACCGTGCTCCTAGATTCTGGTAGCACGCACAATTTTATCGATCCAAAGGTGGCTAAACAAGCAAATTGTTTTATATACCCTTGCAATAACTTCGAAGTGATGATTGGAAATGGCGAAAAAATTGCATGCAAAGGAAAATGCAGAAATATAAAACTAACTATGGGGGTTTATAACATGAAAGGCGACATGTACGTCCTACCCCTAGGTGGGTGTGACATTGTACTAGGCGTACAATGGTTACGAACCTTGGGCATAGTCCAATGGGAATTTGATGAACTATGGATGAAATTCACAGCAAAGAACCAAACCTATATTATCCAAGGCCTGAAATCAGGACCTTCCCAAATCGTCAGCTCACATAGAATGGAGAAAATTATCCGAAAAGGAAACAAAGGAATGGTCGCCCAATTATTTTCAATTCAACCTAGTCACAAAGAAGACGAGACACTAGAGTTACAAAAGATTTTAGACCACCATAAGGCGGTATTCAATGAACCAAAAGGACTACCTCCACAACGAAGTCACGATCACACTATTCCACTATTTCCAGGGCATCAACCTCCTAATATTAGACCTTATCGCTATCCATACCTCCAAAAGACCGAAATAGAAAAATTAGTACAAGAGCTTCTTAAGGCAGGAGTTATTAGACCTAGCAAAAGCCCTTACTCCTCTCCAATTATTTTAGTTAGAAAAAAGGATGGTTCGTGGCGTTTATGTGTCGATTTTTGAGCGCTAAATAAAATGACCATCAAAGATAAATTTCCCATTCCGGTCATAGACGAACTATTAGATGAACTCCATGGGGCAGCTTATTTTTCCAAGTTAGACTTACGGTCAGGCTACCACCAAATACGAGTCAACGAAAAAGATATTCCTAAGACGGCCTTTCGCACTCACGAAGGGCACTACGAATTCTTGGTGATGCCATTTGGCCTGACCAACGCTCCTTCTACCTTTCAAAGTCTAATGAATAAGGTATTTCACCCTTTCCTTCGTAAATTTATATTAGTTTTCTTTGATGACATTTTGATTTATAGCAAAACATGGGAAGAACATTTGGACCATGTTAGACAAGCGTTCCAAATCTTGAAGGAAAATCAACTTTATGCAAAAAGATCAAAGTGTTCCTTTGGAAAACAAGAAATTGAATACTTAGGGCATATTGTCTCAAAGGAAGGAGTTATGGTAGATCCTTCCAAAATCGAGGAGGTGAAAAATTGGCCTATTCCAAAAACCTTAAAAGCTCTACGTGGGTTTCTTGGACTAACGGGATATTATAGAAAATTTGTCCAAAATTATGGTAAAATAGCTGCTCCTCTAACAGCATTACTTAAGAAAAATGCTTTCAAATGGTCGTCTAAAGTGGATGAGGCCTTTATCACCTTGAAAACTACAATGTGTACCACCCCTGTTCTAGCCATGCCCAACTTTTCTAAACCGTTCGTCATTGAAAGTGATGCTTCAGGAATAGGAATGGGAGTCGTACTCATGCAGGATGAAAGGCCTCTAGCTTTCATAAGCAAAGCATTTTCTCCTAAAAATTTAGCTCGCTCTACGTATGAAAAAGAGATGTTGGCGATTGTCCATGCTATTCAACATTGGAGGCCTTACCTTATTGGTCAACATTTCATTATACGCACTGACCATCATAGCTTGAAATATTTTTTGGAACAGAGGACTAATACCCCGGAACAACAAAAATGGGTTACTAAACTTCTTGGCTATGATTATGAAATTACATATAAAAAGGGAAAGGACAACATGGCAGCCGATGCACTTTCTAGAAAATTTGAAGATATGCCTCAAGTCCATGCTCTTTCCTCCCTTATTTCTAAATGGGTAGAGGAGGTGCATGAAGAATGGATAAATGATCCTACTACCCACGCCTTAATTCAACAACTTCAACATAATCCTAGTAGCAAACCTCCATACACTTGGAAGGACAATATATTAAGATACAAAGGGAGGATGGTCCTCACCCCCAATTCAACTTATCATGAAAAACTTCTTCATGAGTTACATGCCTCACCCACTGCAGGCCACTCAGGGTTCTTAAAAACCTATAAAAGAGCCACTACCTCCTTCTATTGGGTAGGGATGAAAAATTACATCAAAAACTTTGTAAAAGAATGTGAAGTTTGCCAAAGACAGAAGGGGGAGACCCTCGCTATTCCAGGATTACTTCAACCTCTTCCTATACCCACCAAAACATGGGCAGATATTTCTATGGACTTTATTGAAGGATTACCAAAATCAGGAGGAAAAACAACCATTTTTGTAGTCGTTGATCGTTTATCTAAATATGCCCATTTTTGTCCCGTGGCTCATCCTTATACCGCTAGCACTATAGCCCACCTCTTCCTAGATAACATCTTTAAATTACATGGTATGCCCTCCACAATTGTTAGTGACCGCGACCCAACTTTCACTAGTACCTTTTGGAAGGAATTGTTCAAATTACAAGGTACTCAACTTCGTATGAGCTCCGCTTACCATCCTCAAACCGATGGCCAAACAGAAGTTGTAAATAAATGCTTAGAAACATACCTTCGATGTTTTGTTTCTACTCAACCACTCCATTGGGTAAAGTGGCTTTCACTAGCGGAATGGTGGTATAACACTTCATACCATACGTCCATCAAAATGACTCCTTATGAAGCGCTATATGGTCAAACACCACCATCCCTCACTTCCTATATTTTGGGGACTACAAAAGTCCATGCGGTGGAAACGGAACTTGCTAATCGAGATGACATACTAAGGATCCTGAAAGAGAACCTACACACCGCCCAGCATCGCATGAAGCAGCAAGCCGATCAACATAGAAGCGAACGAAGTTTCCACGAGGGTGATATGGTTTTCTTACGTCTCCAACCTTACCGTCAATCCTCTCTTAAACAAAAAGGTTCTCAGAAGTTAGCACCCAAATTTTACGGGCCGTATAAAGTTCTCCAACGTATTGGGACCGTTGCTTACAAACTTGAGCTTCCTCCCTCTTCCAAAATTCACCCCGTATTTCATGTATCCTGCCTTAAGCTCGCAGTTGGAGCCCATATCACGACACAAACCACTCTCCCTAAATTTTTTGAGGATGGAGTACTTTTAGTCGAACTAGAAGCTATCGTGGATCGTCGCTCTCGTCACCTTCGTACTCGCGATATCACGGAAGTTTTAATCCATTGGAAAGGTCTACCTTTAGAAGACGCGACGTGGGAAAATCTTCAAGATATCCAGCAGCAATTTCCAAATTTCCAGCTTTGAGGACAAAGCTCCTTTAAGGGGGGTGGCATGTTAGGACCCTCCTAACATGTCCTAATACTTATATTATTTATTACTTATATTCAAGGGTCACAACCCTTCACTCTCACAACTATTAGACTAGGTATTTATATGCAATCCAAATAGGGTAATAAGGCATCATCGAACAAATATATTAATTAAGTCTATTGTGGGTTTTCTACCTTACAATCAAAAAGTGATTCAATACGAAAAAATGATCCTTCCTTCCGCACTATTTAGTTTCATACCATCATGGTTTTGCTTTCCCTCATTTTGTTTTTAGCTTTATTCCTTGGGTATGGATATTCTTTATTCATTTTAAATCTCGGGAATCATAGGTTGTCCTCATTGTTGAGTCACAACCGCATCTCTCCTTTGCACTTGAATTTTGTGAATGCAGTGATGTTATTTTACCTTGGATTGTTATGGGGTCATCTTCGTCTATTCCTCTTTGTGGCTTGGTGTTGGTTCAGTTGTGTCTCTTTTATTTGGTCTTTGTTTTGGAGAAATTGGATTTCTGTTTGGATGGGAAAAGCAAAGATTTTACTCCTAAAAAAAAGTTTTGTAAGTCCTGATTCGAACCAGCTTCTATCACCTTTTATGACGAAGTTAAGTCTACTTTAGTAGAGGGAGGTCTTCTAGAGTGCATTCAGAAGTTTCATGGGTACAATATGGTGCTCACTAATTGGATTATGGCTACTTGAAATGATGGTTGGATTCAAATTGGTTCGTGGTTGTTCCAGGTGACGATAGAGCTTATTAGTAGGACCATAGGTATGATTTTGGATGGTGCTTATCACAATCATGATAGACACTCTCTACTCTAGGAGATCAGTTTATTTTTGGATAAGGAGGAATTTCTTTCGAGAATCCAAAATGGCTTTAGTGTTGCGGCTTTATCTCCTCCTTGGGATCGTGTTGTTAGGGTTATAATGGATTATTTCACTTTAGATTCCTCTTATAAAATTATTAGGAGTTTTCATGCTATGTTTTAAAACCACTTATGTCATAATGCCCGCATGAATATCCCGTTGTTTCTTTTTCAGTCCTTAAATAAGTCTTTTGTTAATGTTCAAAATGGTTGTGGCCAGGCCCCCATTCATCAAGGCCTAGCTCTTCTTGTGTTTGAATAGGATGCTATGGAGCACGACTTGGTGGCTGATGATATCCTTAAGTCCTCTACAGATTCTCTTGGTCCTATTGTGGGTGCCTCTAAGGAGGTTTCAAAATATGACTCTGAGTGTAGCGATGAAATTTACTCATTTACCTTTGGTTCAAGGTCTGATAAGGTATCAAGGAAGATTTAGGTTTTTGCTAAAGGGATGTGTGGTAAGGCCTCTATTGATGATTCTCGTGCTCCTATTTCAGACCCCTTTGTTAGGTTCAATTTATCTCCCAATGCGGCGGTTGAGGAGCCTATGATGTCGACTCTATGCCCAATCGTGTTGTGATGCGCAGTGAAATTTGTAAATCAAAGCGCTTGTGTAACAAAGTTTGTGAGGAAGATGGCTCCTCCCATCTCTCTCCCCCTCTTGACTTCGATGTTCTCCCATGTGAAAGCCATAGGGAGAAGCTGGTTGATGAAGTTTACATCTCGAAGGTTTCTATGGAGAAAAAGTGAGTCCTTCATAATTTGAAACTCATTGATATTAACCAAAGAAAAATTTGGAGCTCGTTGAAGTCGTCGCTAGATTTTTTTGAAGATATTTCTCGTCTGGCTGCTTCTGTTACTCAAGATATGGGTAGGTTGGGATAGAACTATCTTAGTTCTTCTCTCCTTTTGTTTCTTGGGTTGGTTTGGTGCAATTTTTTTCGTTCTGTTCCTCGATGTTTGTTGGGGTTTAGTTCTAGTTTTTGTCGTCTGTATAAAAGCTTCGTTGTAATGGTTGTGGGATCCTTTTAAAAAACCCTCTCCGTTATTAATAGTACCAAAAAAATAAAAAATATTTAATGCTAAATCAAATTACATAAAATTATAAAAAAATATATTTTAAATATAAAACGTGTTAAAGTAGCACTCTTGCAGCCAATTTTCAGTAATGTCCTGCGATTTCTTTTTAAATATGCATTCACCTCTGTGCTTTATCCCATATCGCTAATGTTCTATCTAACGTAAGTTCAATAACATGTTTTATTTTATATTCCTATTATAGGTTGGTAGGATGTGTGACCTTGTTTTTATTTGGTAGAATGAAAATAGAAATAAAAAAACATTTGCTATAGTGACAATTTAGAGGGTCTTACCTCATGGACATATTTATATTTCACATCTTTATCTAATAACTTAGAAATCCCTGCCTCGATCTTGCTGCAGATTCTTTTACCTTCTCCACTTACTATTTCTGTATGTTCCCCAAATTTCTCATATTGCGGCATTGGGAACGCTAGTTCAGCAGCTGTAGCGAGTAGGTTGGCTTCTATCTGCATACACATAGGGGTGTGAATAATTCAGCTATTCCCTAACCTATATGCAAGCTGAATATATACATAGAGAGAACCAAACAAAGATAGTCTGAACTATTTTAAATTTAGAAATAAATTTATATTGTTGCTAACCAGATATAGCATGCTAGTCTTTCCCATGCCGCTTCCTCCAGTAACGCTCACGGTTATAGGAGATTTAATATATGGATTTAGAAAATGCGCAGCTATGGATTCTGCAATAGCATCTCGTCCTGTTCCCATTTACAATAGTGTTACCTCTGGTACATGAGACATTTCCTATCTATATGTGATTGCAAGATTCCTAAAAGTGGTACAAGATTGAGTGCTGTAATAATGGTGATTCCATACTATCTACTGCGAAACTGTACAGCCAAGCCTTGAGACTCTAACTTGTATAGAAAATCAGGTGTTGTTTTCACATTACCGAGAGTGTCCTTCGTTGTGGGTAGGTCAGTCCCCTTTTCTGAAAATTTTTCTATTTGTTTCCAGACTGTACATACCGTAAATTACATGTTATATTATATTCAAAAATTAAGATAAAGCAATAAACTGGTAAGAATTATAATCTTTAGAGGCTTCTTAAAGAAGGTGTAAAATCGCCCTTACCCTGGCTGAATTCTGGCTTGTGTGAAATAGATGATGGTATGCTAAACCGTTGATGAAGAAGCTCCCATATCAATCTGGAGTTCCCTTCCTCCAATGCTGTTTCCATGATATCTTCTCCTTGTGAATCAGTGATCTCCTTTTCAAGACGGCTTTTAACAAGGAGATCTATGTTTTCCTTTTCGTATACAGTACCAATGTTTGCTTTCCAAACCCACACCAAAAGCGCCCTTTTTCCTTTAGATTTATCATAATGTCCGAGGAGTGTGTCAGTTAACTCTAATGCATTTTGAGTGGACACGACAGCGTAGTGTAACGCCATCTTCCCATCATTGTCAAGCTCTTCTAAAGGATCCGATCCATGCGACAAAAGCTTCTTGACAATCTCTAAATGACCTTCACGCGCTGCCAAATGCAGTGGAGTCCGTCCCGCGTAATCCGCATCTTTGAGAGCGGCCTTGATTCTGTCTTCATCAGAAAGCCTGAAGATCACTTCCTTGACCATCTCTATTTTTCCGTAAAGGGCAGCTACATGCAGAGGGGTCTCACCCTTGTTGTTCTTTTTATGAACTAAATCTGCAAAGTATTTTAAGAACAAACGCAAGACTTCTTGGCCAAAGTCCCCTTTTGCTGCATAGTGCAGTAAGTTTTGTTGCGAATAATCTTCAGTATTCACTTGTACCTTACACCGATGTACAAGGAAATTACAAATTTGGGTTCTACCAGAAAACGATGTAAGATGAAGCACGTTTCTCCCACGCTTGTCCAGGATTGTCAGAAAGTCAAGTCCACAGATATCCATATATGCCCTAAAAAGTGACTTGGTGACAGTTTCTGAAAACGTGCTCTTCTGCCATTCGGCTGCATAGTGTAAGAGCGTTTTACCTTCATTGTCAACTACCTGCACAAGCTTACCTTCCACTTTCGCCCGCAAGGCCAGCAGCTGCTCTACGAGCGAGATGTAGCCTCGATGAACTGATTCATTTAGAAGCATTTCAAAGTGCTCACGGATAAGGTCAATGCGAGCTTCTAGTGTCTCTGTAATCACTGATAGCAGTTTGGTGAGCATTCCAGTCAGCTTTGCCTTCCAGAGTGGACTGGTGTTTATCAGAGAAGCTACTTCGGCAATTGCCTTTTCAACTACAATTTTCTGACTTTTGAAGCATTTATTTAAAAATATCTCGGTCACAGCTACTGCGATATCTACCTCAGCTATTGCATAATCTACCTCCATAACAGTATTCGACTCCAATTTAGTCTTTAGTGCATAATATAATATATCTTTCACTTCCTTCCAATCGGGAGTCTCGGAACTGTCTAACAAAAGCATTCTCACCATCAGCAAGAAACGATCTTTTAATTGGGCTTTTGTCTCATTCAATATCAGTTCAAAACTTTCCAAATCTCGCAACCAGTAAATAACCTCTATATCTCCAACGAACAAGGACAAAAGTAGGGCATCTTCTTTCCTTGCATCGTCGAGAGTTATTTTGGAATAAAGATCCTTTCTGAATACACCTACGTATATACGAGAGACCGTGATAAGGCTTTCGTATTAATTCGACTACAAGTAGCTGGAAACGAACGGAAAGTAATGATTACTTACCTGAACCCGTTCTGATCACCTCCGTCGGGAAGTGTCCAAAGACCAACATATTCTTTGCCTCTTCCCGTTTAGAAATATCAAGTTGGCGACCATCACGTGTTATGCCGTCTAAAACACGTAGGGTATCCGCCTCATTGAGGATCCCTTGGCTCTTGAGCTTCTTGAAATTGTTTTTAGCTTCTTGAAGAGTTACCAGACGGGACCCATCCGGCGTTCGTGGGTGCGACTGTACCTTCCTGAACTCCATCGCCACTTGAAACAAAAAGACTTAACTATGGTGGTTCGCCTTCGATCAGGAATTTCTGGGCAGCATCCGCGAGGACCTCGCAGCCTATCTAGAGACTTTATAGAGATCCAATACCTGTCTAAATTTATTTTTAAAATTTAAAAATCAGAAAGATAAATTTTTAATCAAAAAAGTTTTTTTGTTTTATTAAATGTATATTTTTAAATATTATTAAACTTTAAAATTTTAAATAAAAAATAAAGTAACATCTGTTTATCCAACTAATGTAGGTAATTAAAATCTTTTTCATTTTATACTTACCTTATTATTATCTATTTTATTTATTTTTTAATTATAAATTAAGATTTAAATCTTAAAATTGTTTTTGATAATCTCTGTAACATTTTAGCTTATATTTAACAGAGTGAAGTCAAATTACTACTTTACTTTCAATAAATCTAACTCTCATTTATTAAACTACTACTTTTACCCCAATAAAACTTATCTTCAATTACCAATCCACCAACTTTTCAACTAATCTCTCATTTATTGGCCTTGCATCTGAAACCACAACATTTTTTTTAATTTTTTATGAAGACAACACTTTTGATTTATTTGTTTCATTCATTACCTCCAATAAATCTAACTTCCACTTATTAAACTACTAGTTTTACCCCCAATAAAACTTCCCTTCAATTACCAATCCACTAACCTTCAACTAATCTCTCATTTATCGGCCTTGCATTTGAAACCACAACATTTTCTTTAATTTTTCCATTAAGGCAACACTTTTGATCTATTCGTTTCATTCATCGTCTTTTCATCTAATGCTACAATATTTTCTTTAGTTTTTCTGGCTCATTTATTCTCCTTGCACCTAAGTATAAATACGACAATTCTAACCTATTCGTTTCATTTATTGTCGTTGCTTCTACCTATGTAATTCATTTCATATTCATTATAGTCTTTCAACAAGTAAACGTGTCTTCTATCAACACAAAATTTCCTTTAATTTTTCTTTCTCATGTATCGTCTTTGCATATAAGACCACAACATTTTCTTGAATTTTTCTGGCTAATTTATTGTCCTTACACCCACCTACATCGCACATTTTCGATCTACTCGTTTCAATTTATGTCCTAGCATCTACTTATACATGGAATACTTTTGATCTACTCGTTTCAATTTATGTCCTGGCATCTACTTATACAGGGAATGCTTTTGCTCTATTTATTTATTTTTTCATCCATTATTTTTTTAATTGAAAAGTAGAACCGAATATTAAAGATCAGCAGAAAAAAATTACATCATATATAATATGTCCAAGATTTAGAGAAGACACCTAAAAAAACCAACTCCTCTTGAAAAAAGAAACATACTATACATCATATGAGATTTGCAGTTTCATTATATTTCTGTACAAATATACAATAACATCTCTGAGCAAGCAAATAGTAATAGTTGTACATATCTACGTTCTTTTCCTCGGTGCAACTATCAACGAGATCATAATTCTGAATGATAGTAAATAGGCGAGCTAGCTTGACCTTGGAAACCTACAAACTTCTCCCCATCTGAAACAAAACAGAAAGTTGATTGAATCTCCTAAGAGACCTAGTAAGGTGCCTTGGCCTATTCTGAAAACAATCTTCATTCCTAGATTTCCATATTATCCATAAAATTTCAAAAGAAAGTAACAACCAAAACATATTGAAATATGGTTTCATATGAGGAATGTAACCAAGAATAATTTGCTGCTTAATATGATCCAAATTAACATTCCACCCCTGCAGATTATGAAAGAAAGATAACCACAATTCCTTAGCATAAAGGCA
This sequence comes from Wollemia nobilis, assembly GCA_028583015.1. Classification (NCBI taxonomy): domain Eukaryota; kingdom Viridiplantae; phylum Streptophyta; class Pinopsida; order Araucariales; family Araucariaceae; genus Wollemia; species Wollemia nobilis. The sequence goes on from JAQPPZ010000733.1 coordinate 12,857,230, forward strand.
CTCAAAAAAGATATGATTCAATGTCTCAGGAGTCTTGCAAATGGAGCAATATATAGCAGCCTTAGGATCAGAGGATAAAGGAAGCCTGTGGAGTAGCAGATGCCACCTAAAACATGCTTTTTTTGGTTCAAGAAAACTGGACCAGATATGTTGCATCCACTTCTGTGTTAAGACACCACAGTATAAAATGGATTGCAGAATAGAAATTAATGTATCGCTTGTTGCTATGAATCGCTTTTGGAAAATATTGAGTTTAACCTGCAATATTGATAAAAAAAAAAAATATATATATATATATATATATATATATATATATATATATATATATATATATATATATATATATATATATAAAATGTATTGATTTGATTGATGTCTAAAATGCATATGGTGATGTGCCATAAATATGAAGTATGGGGTGCGATTGGAAAGACGCACCCCTGATAATTATAATTACAATATGTTAGGAGGGTCCTAACATGCCACCCCCCTTAAAGGAGCTTTGTCCTCAAAGCTGGAAATTTGGAAATTGCTGCTGGATATCTTGAAGAGTTTCCCACGTCGCGTCTTCTAAAGGTAGACCTTTCCAATGGATTAAAACTTTCGTGATATCGCGAGTACGAAGGTGACGAGAGCGGCGATCCAAGATAGCTTCTGGCTCGACTAGAAGTACTCCATCCTCGGAGAATTCCGGAAGAGTGGTTTGTGTCGTGATATGTGTTCCGACTGCGAGCTTAAGGCAAGATACATGAAATACGGGGTGAATTTTGGAAGAGGGAGGAAGCTCAAGTTTGTAAGCAACGGCCCCAATACGTTGGAGAATTTTATACGGCCCGTAAAATTTGGGTGCTAACTTTTGAGAACCTTTTTGTTTAAGAGAGGATTGCCGGTAAGGTTGGAGACGTAAGAAAACCATATCACCCTCGTGGAAACTACGTTCGCTTCTATGTTGATCGGCTTGCTGCTTCATGCGATTTTGGGCGGTGTGTAGGTTCTCTTTTAGGATCCGTAGTATGTCATCTCGAGTAGCAAGTTCTGTTTCCACCGCATGGACTTTTGTAGTCCCTGGAATATAGGAAGTGAGGGATGGTGGTTTTTGACCATATAGTGCTTCATAAGGAGTCATTTTGATGGACGTATGGTATGAAGTGTTATACCACCATTCCGCTAGTGAAAGCCACTTTACCCAATGGAGTGGTTGAGTAGAAACAAAACATCGAAGGTATGTTTCCAAGCATTTATTTACAACTTCTGTTTGGCCATCGGTTTGAGGATGGTAAGCGGAGCTCATACGAAGTTGAGTACCTTGTAATTTGAATAATTCCTTCCAAAAGGTGCTAGTGAAAGTTGGGTCACGGTCACTAATAATTGTGGAGGGCATACCATGTAATTTAAAGATGTTATCGAGGAAGAGGTGGGCTATAGTGCTAGTGGTATAAGGATGAGCCACTGGACAAAAATGGGCATATTTAGATAAACGATCAACGACTACGAAAATGGTTGTTTTTCCGCCTGATTTTGGTAATCCTTCAATAAAGTCCATAGAAATATCTGCCCATGTTTTGGTGGGTATAGGAAGAGGTTGAAGTAATCCTGGAGTAGCGAGGGTCTCCCCCTTTTGTCTTTGGCAAACTTCACATTCTTTTACAAAGTTTTTGATGTAATTTTTCATCCCTACCCAATAGAAGGAGGTAGTGGCTCTTTTATAGGTTTTTAAGAACCCTGAGTGGCCTGCAGTGGGTGAGGTATGTAACTCGTGAAGGAGTTTTTTTCGATAAGTTGAATTGGGGATGAGGACCATCCTCCCTTTGTATCTTAATATATTGTCCTTCCAAGTGTATGGAGGTTTGCTACTAGGATTATGTTGAAGTTGTTGAATTAAGGCGTGGGTAGTAGGATCATTTATCCATTCTTCATGCACCTCATCTACCCATTTAGGAATAAGGGAGGAAAGAGCATGGACTTGAGGCATATCTTCAAATTTTCTAGAAAGTGCATCGGCTGCCATGTTGTCCTTGCCCTTTTTATATGTAATTTCATAATCATAGCCAAGAAGTTTAGTAACCCATTTTTGTTGTTCCGGGGTATTAGTCCTTTGTTCCAAGAAATACTTCAAGCTATGATGGTCGGTGCGTATAATGAAATGTTGGCCAATAAGGTAAGGCCTCCAATGTTGAATAGCATGGACGATCGCCAACATCTCTTTTTCATACGTAGAGCGAGCTAAATTCTTAGGAGAAAATGCTTTGCTTATAAAAGCTAGAGGTCTTTCATCCTGCATGAGTACGGCTCCCATTCCTATTCCTGAAGCATCACTTTCAATGACGAACGGTTTAGAAAAGTTGGGCATGGCTAGAACAGGGGTGGTACACATTGCAGTTTTCAAGGTGATAAAGGCCTCGTCTGCTTTAGGCGACCATTTGAAAGCATTTTTCTTAAGTAATGTTGTTAGAGGAGCAGCGATTTTACCATAATTTTGGACAAATTTTCTATAATATCCCGTTAGTCCAAGAAACCCACGTAGAGCTTTTAAGGTTTTTGGAATAGGCCAATTTTTCACCTCCTCGATTTTGGAAGGATCTACCATCACGCCGTTCTTTGAGACAATATGCCCTAAGTATTCAATTTCTTGTTTTCCAAAGGAACACTTTGATATTTTTGCATAAAGTTGATTTTCCTTCAAGATTTGTAACGCCTGTCTAACATGGTCCAAATGTTCTTCCCATGTTTTGCTATAAATTAAAATGTCATCAAAGAAAACTAATATAAATTTACGAAGGAAAGGGTGAAATACCTTATTCATTAGACTTTGAAAGGTAGAAGGAGCGTTGGTAAGGCCAAATGGCATCACCAAGAATTCGTAGTGCCCTTCGTGAGTGCGAAAGGCCGTCTTAGGAATATCCTTTTCATTGACTCGTATTTGGTGGTAGCCTGACCGTAAGTCCAATTTGGAAAAATAAGCTGCCCCATGGAGTTCATCTAATAGCTCGTCTATGACCGGAATAGGAAATTTATCTTTGATAGTCATTTTATTAAGTGCTCGAAAATCGACACATAAACGCCACGAACCATCCTTTTTTCTAACTAAAATAATTGGAGAGGAGTAAGGGCTTCTGCTAGGTCTAATGACTCCTGCCGTAAGAAGTTCTTGTACTAATTTCTCTATTTCGGTCTTTTGGAGGTATGGATAACGATAAGGCCTAATATTAGGAGGTTGATGCCCTGGGAATAGTGGAATAGTGTGATCGTGACTTCGTTGTGGAGGTAGTCCTTTTGGTTCATTGAATACTGCCTTATGGTGGTCTAGAATCTTTTGTAACTCTGGTGTCTCGTCTTCTTTGTGACTAGGTTGAATTGAAAATAATTGGGCGACCATTCCTTTGTTTCCTTTTCGGATAATTTTCTCCATTCTATGCGAGCTGACGATTTGGGAAGGTCCTGATTTCAGGCCTTGGATAATATAGGTTTGGTTCTTTGCTGTGAATTTCATCCATAGTTCATCAAATTCCCATTGGACTACGCCCAAGGTTCTTAACCATTGTACGCCTAGTACAATGTCGCACCCCCCTAGGGGTAGAACATACATGTCGCTTTGCATGGTATAAACCCCCATAGTTAGTTTTATATTTCTGCATTTTCCTTTGCATGCAATTTTTCCGTCGTTTCCAATCATCACTTCGAAGTTATTGCAAGGGTATATAAAACAATTTGCTTGTTTAGCCACCTTTGGATCGATAAAATTGTGCGTGCTACCAGAATCTAGGAGCACGGTAAGGTTTTGTTTCTTAAAATACCCTTTTACTCGCATTGTTTGAGGGGCAAAAAATTCGGCTAGAGCGTTGAAGGAAACCTTTGGTGTATTTTCTTCGTCACTTTCAAGTGTGTTGGATAATACCTCTACTTCGAGTTCAGGTTCCTCTTCAGTAGAATTTCCTTCCTCTGTGGCATCTAGAATATATAATTTCCGTGAGGCACATTTATGATTTCTGTCAAATTTCTCATCGCAATGGTAGCAAAGACCCTTAGCTTGTCTTTCCTTCATTTCCTCGAAACTCAGACGTTTAATTGGTAGAGCGGGGTTAATTTTGGGGGTTGTGTAGGAGTTTTGGGTTCGTCCATTTTGCATTGGTTTGGGGTTGGTATAAGTGCTTGATGGTTTCCCCCAAGTTGGTTTTGTGAACCGATTTCGTGCCTTGATTTTGTCTTTCGCTAATTTCGCTAAGCCGATGGTCTCTAACATGTTTGTAGGGTTGTACATTTGTACCTCAATTCGAATTTCTTCTTTTAATCCGCTAACGAAACATTCTTGAAAGAAGGCAGCGTCTAATCCGGATGTTCGATTAGCTAACCTTTCAAATTCTGCTTGGTACTCGCTTACTGAAGTGGTTTGGCATAATTTAGTGAGGGCCCCTGTAAAGCTTTGAAACTTGCTAGGACCGAATCGGACTAATAGGTTATGTGTAAAGGTTGACCACATCGGAGTGCCATTAGTTTTCTCGAACCATTGGTACCATTGGATGGCGTCGTTTTCCAAATGGAAGGAGGCGATATGCACTTTTTGTATTTTCGGAATTTGGTTTAGTGAGAAATATTGCTCTGCTCGGTAGATCCAGTTTGTAGGGTCTCCGCCTTCAAATTTTGGGAAGTCTAATTTGGTCGTCCGTGGTAGAATGGAAGTTTGTGGACCTCCTAACATTGCTCGGTTTGATGACCCGTTGTTGGTTGAGTTTGCATGTGTTGTTGCTTGTTTTTGACTTATGGCATCCAGTTTCACATCCATTGCATATATTTTTTCGAAGAGTTCTCTTGTGTTACGGGAATTCTCCTCTCTTTCCTGTTTAACTTCTTCAACGAGCCTTTCGTGTTTCTCGTGGATGGAATCCAGTGATCGACGTCCGTCGGCCATAGCAGTTGGTTGGGTTTTTGGAACCTTTATACCTTCGTGAGGTGGGTTGCAAAAAAAATTTGACCAATTTGGTAGAGATTGCCAAAATTGCTAGTAAAAAAAATAAAAAAATTGTTTTATATTATATTTCCTTTTTTGACAAAATTTGGTGTTTCACTTTATTTTGAATTTTCAATTTTTATCACGGCACGACAAGGCTGGTAGGCAACAAACGAAGGGGAAGGCGATAGCCGCCAGTAAGCACAAGGCTAGCGGAGGGCGTGCGGAGGGGAAACTAAGCTTGGTGGAGGCAGAGAGGAGGATGGGCTGAGAGCGGTGGAGGCGAAGCGGTGTGGCGAAGAGGCGAGGTTTGGGTGGAGCAGAGCTCGAGCAGCTCAGGTGGCGAAGGAGAGAGGCAGAGGGTAAACGACGCTAGATGGAAGAGGTTGGTCAGAGATTCACGATAGGTGTCAGCTACGTGACATGTGACAACCACCGACACTTACTCCCACGTACGCACGGGGGTGTCTAGCCAAGCTAGACACTTTACCCTTGTGTGTTTTTCTTTTTATTTATCCCCTTGGTTCCTTTCGGGGCCAATGTGGGATAAATTGAGTCTATTTTTTTTTTTTTAACAATCTTCCTTTGCTGTCTCCGACGTCGACAGCTTTTTTTCGACGGTCGAAAAAATTAATACCTTAGTCCCAAACTTTGATATTTTAATTTTTTTTTCACCGATTTTTGTTGTAAGGTGCCGAAAAACGTATCCTCGCGCTGAAAATGATCTTCTAAGTTACTGAGGTCGATAATGTTCCCTTAAGGTGTTTGCAATGGGTGTTGGGCCGTTCTTTCTTAAAATAGTCGCCTGTAATTTCCCTGCATAGTTTCATTTTTCTAACAAGCGTCCGATCGTGATACTAAAGGATTTTAGCGTGCTTTAGGATGAATTGCAGGGTTTACGATGAGGCTACTGCTATTTGGAGGATACCAGCACCCCTAAGAAGCTTCTCTTTGAGGCTAGCTTGCAACGAATTTGTTGGTAATATGACGACAAAGGTGGGTTTTTGCCTTGGGAAAAAAAATTGAGGATTTGAAATGGCTCTGATCCAGATGTTAAGACACCACAGTATAAAATGGATTTCAGAATAGAAATTAATGTATCACGTGTTGCTATGAATCGCTTTTGGAAAATATTGAGTTTAACCTGCAATATTGATATATATATAAAATGTATTGATTTGATTGATGTCTAAAATGAATATGGTGATGTGCCATAAATATGAAGGATGGGGTGCGATTGGAAATACGCACCCCTGATCATTATAATTACAATATGTTAGGAGGGTCCTAACATTCTAACCCTGCGTTGGAGAAAGAGAAAGCGACTACTTAGTATTAATATGATAAAAAATGTCATTAGTATCCATAAGAAGCTTGTAGATGGATTTAGATTTAATATCACACATTTTGGAGCCATCAAACCAATACAACTTATCCATATAACATTGTTCAGAAACCACAAATTTTGGATTCTTCAAATTATTGAAGGAGGTAGACAAAACAGTATAAGTTCTCCTGTGAGAGTTGGGTAGACCAAACTCCCCACTAACTTGTTCCCACTATTTGAACACACCATTATTCATAATATCATTAAAATTATTTACACCATTCACATACCAAGCCTTAGCAGAGCAGCCCCTCAATCTGGGAAGTTTAGTATTATTGAAAGACAAATTCCACCAGCAAGACTGATTTAATAGATGCACATCATTATTAGTTTTATGACTAGAATTGATACAAATATTATTTCTAATGACAATCCAAGGCTTCCAAATGCTTTGTAAAATAGTAGAACCAACAGGTCTAACATCAAAGGAGCCAACCAAAATATCCAAAAAAGATAGATTTTTCCAGAACTGGGCCCTTTTAGGGACAACATTGCATATGTTATATATAGTAAGCACCTTCCATGGTTCATTGCCAGAAATGCATTTAGCAATCCATTTAGAAGCCAAGGCAACACCTTGCAGCCTTAGATTGGTAAGACCCAGCCCACCCATAGCCTTATTAAAAACACACCAGCTCCACTTAATTGAGTGAATCTTTTTCCCAATAAATTTACCAGCCCAGAGGAACTACTTAATATACTTTTGGATCAAATTAATTTGATACAAGCTGAAAATCCAAGCTGATGAAAAATAGATAGTGAATGTAGAAAGAATTTTTTGACAAACCTGTAATCTGCCAACCAAGGACAAGTTCCTTTTCTGCCATTATTGATTTTGGAACATGTCCTTGTATCCAAATCTAGAACGTTTGGTTTCAATTTATTTCCCTATATCTAACTCCACAACATCTTCTTTCAACTTTTTTTAATACACAGGGGAACATGTCCTTGCGTGAAACTATTCGTATCTTTTATTTATTTTTTCTTCTTATTTTTTTTATTTATCATCTTAACTATTTCTCTCCTTTTCCTTGTGTTGTCTTGGGGAGTATCTTGTCCCCTCTTTTTCTTTGCTTCTTTTTACAATATATTGTTTTATTTATTTAACTTCTTTTCTCGGTTTTATTTATTTTTCTTTCATTTATATTGTCTGTTATCCTTTCCCTTAAGAACAAGTGTTAGGTTTTGGAAACTGAAATAGCTAAGTTTTCGTTCTTTGTTTATAACCAATTGACACTCTACATGCAAATGTTCTATTTTTAGTGTGTTTTTTTAGCCAATTACATTAACTAACTTTTTTAGTCATCATGGATGAGATTGCATGGCGAATCTAGCCATATTGTAAAAAAAAAATTATAAGTAAGAGAGGGTATTCTATTGATTTAGAAGCTACTATAATGCATTGGAATGCATTGGTGTATAGTCAAGTTTGAGAGAGGATTTGAGTGATAATAAGAGCAAGAAGAGATTAGCGTGTAAGGGTTCCAAACTGTATTTCAGAGAGGATTGATTGTAGCATTGTTGTAAGGGAGATCTCTTTGAGGAATAATACAAGGAGGACTGGTTGGAGTGGACGTAGCCCACATTCTGGATGAACCATTGTACATGCTGCGTTGTCTCTTGTTTATTGTTATGTATGTATTTTTTTTTGATATTGTTTATTCTGCTGCTATTTTGAATCTCTGATATATTGTTACAAGAATATTAAATTGTTATTTAATTCATAAATCCCAACAACTGGTATCAGAGCTAACTATTGGGTGTATTCAAAAAATCTGAGAGTTTTCAGTTTGAGTGGGAGCAATGACAAAAATAAGTAGATTGAGGTGTTTTTGGGTTGCACAGGTTTGAAACTAGCAGCGGTGATGTTGTGCAATGGATTAAATATAGGGAGCTTTCTATCGAAGAACATCATGGTCAACCTCTCAATAGTGATAGTGATGGGAAACCAGAGCCACACCCTGCTATGGTGGGACTTCTCCTACCGAAGCTCCTAGAACACCTCATCCATTGACATTGAAGGGATAGTGACCGAAACCCTAGTGAAGAAGCTTCAAATAAATCTAGTGGTAGTCGTTGCTATCGCTTGTGGTGTCACAGTGGTGTTCGATGTGGTTTTGGTGGGTGGATACTGGTGGTTTGCGAGGTGACAAAGGCTATAATCGATGCAAGCATAGATCAAGAAGCTATGGTCGATGCAGGTGTAGATCGAGATGACACTGGATAAGGAGTGCTCAAAAAGGCCACAAAATTTTACCTACGTGGAACTGATAGCTGCTATGAAAAGCTTCAGTAAGGAGGAGAATCTCGACCAGGGGGGCTTTGGATTCGTGTATAGAGGGCTACTTCATGATACAAGAAAGCATGTGGTGGTGAAGCAGGTGGCATAGGAATCGAGACAAGGAGATGGAGGAGAAGCAAACACGATGAATGAAGAAGAGGATTTGACCGTGGGAGCTATGATACATATCCAAGAATATGAACATGGATCAGGATTTATTGTACGATTTTTTAGGATGGAACACATATTTTATATCTTTGGATCATTGCGACCCCAAGTCCCTAAGTTGGAAGGTAATTCCACACTCGAAGAGTGTGCTTTCAAAGCTATAATTCCACACTCAGAGAGTGTGCTTTCAAAGCTAGTAGCAAAGCCATATTGTGTGTATGCATGCTATGGGTCATCCATAGTATGTAGATCTTGCCATGGTGGTGATGTTTGATTCACCATGATACAAAGTAATTTTGAGGATGTTGTTATTATCACTGATTTGTGATAGATAGATTGTGTGTTGCTTTTTGATCATAGGATAAAAGTGTGTGGATGACACTAGTTCGGTGTAATGGTTCAGAGTATGGATACAACAATCTAGAGGAAGTGATATTTCTTGTTTATATGAAGAGTTATCTTCAATGGATGCAATAATCGTAGAGTTATTATGCTTTAGTCCTAATTTGTAGGGTTGTTGCAACAATTTCAATCTCTAAGTGCGAGATTTTTAGATTTTGGAAACTGAAATAGCTAAGTTTCCATTCCCTATTTGTAACCAACTGGCACTCTACATGCATAGGTTCTATTTTTAGTGTGCTTTTTTAGCCAATTTCATTAACTAAGTTTGAGTCAACATGGATGGGATTACATGGCAAATCTAGCCATATTGTAACTTTTTTTATAAGTAAGAGAGGGTATTCCATTGATTTAGGAGCTATTGTAATGCATTGGATTGTATTGGTGCATAGTTGAGTTTGAGAGAGAGTTTGAGTGAGAAGAAGAGCAAGAAGAGACTAGCATGTGAGGGTTCCAAACTGTATTTCAGAGATGATTGATTGTAGCATTGTTGCAAAGGAGATCCTTTTGAGGAATAATACAAGGAGTATTGGTTGGAGTGGACATAGCCCATATTCTGGGTGAACCAATGTACATGCTACATTGTCTCTTGTTTATTGTTGTGTGTTGTTTTTTTGATATTGTTTATTTTTCTGTTATTTTGAATCTTTGATATATTGCTGCAAGAAGATTAAATTGTTATTTAATCCATTAATCCCAACAACAAGGACTTTATATCTACAATATATATTTATTATAATTTTTAAATTAAATTAAATAATTTTATTTTAATTATATTTATCAGATCAAAATAGTTTATAAAATTAAGATCTTTAAAATATGGTGTACAATCCTACTTTCTTTTGAATTCATATCATAGATTTTTTATTAGGTGTTTCAAAATTTAATCACATCCCAAAAGAAATTGCTTAACAAATTCAAAAATCTTAAAATCCTCTTATCATATTTTAAAATGTGTTTCTTGATTTTAATGAAAAGTTTCTTTGTTTTTTCTCTTCTCAATTATTGAAAAAGTTTGGTTAGTGACTTCAGTTTTAGAATGTCCACATATGCAATCCTAATATCTTTAGGCTTTACATTGCATGAGAAAATGCTTTTCCGTTTTTGTTGTGTAAAGGATACATATTTATTTTAACTATGTTTTTTACGGAATTGTACATTTCTCAGTTTTACATTTGAGATTGTGTGAAGTAGATTTTAGTTGGGTTCTGAGCATTTTTTTCTTCCATTTGATCTTTACATCTATTATTTTTTTAGGCTATGTTCATTGTTTGGGTTGAACTTATAAAACTATTTTTTTCTTTTAAAATTTTCAGATGTAATAAGTGTAAATTTTTCCCTCACATACTATTTAATTTTTTTTTTTTTAAGTTTAAAACCTCATGAAATTTAATGCTCTATTTTTCCATCCATTTTTTTTTGTTTGTATCATCCATATATCTTTTCTTCTATTCAATATTTATTTGATTACTTATTTTTACAACCTATTATAATTGAAATATTTTAGTTGAATTTAAATTAGCAACTAGCATGATGCATGTAACTTTTTGAAAAGATGCGAAGATATATTAATTTTGAATTTATTTTTATTAGACATATAGTTCAATCATTTTTTATTGTTAGATAAAACAACACATATTTATTGTTAGAAGCGCTATGGTTAGCAAAAGATTAAATAGTGTTAAATATGTAACTTTTTTTCGGCTTACATTCATAGTGTTTTCAATAAATTATTTATAATATTATATTGTTGATGTTATATATTTTTTATTTAATAAATTGAAATTTTTAATTTTAATTTTCCTCCGTTAATATTTTTAAAATTAATCCCTCCCTTAAGATACGGGAACATCTTATTCGACAATACTGACTGACCTCATTCATGCATATTCTAAGACCGCACTAATCCGCTATGAGACCTCGTGTTTCAAACCAGAATAAAAAATCAACCTCTTTAAAATTAGTAATTGGTAAGGAAGTTATTTGTATTATTAATGATGTGATCTGGGTTCAATTTCCACAACGGAAAAAAATACTAATTAACATTTACCCGCAATTAAATTATTTAAAAACTAAGTTAATTTTTATTAAAATGTTTAATTTTCGAAAAAAAAAAAACCAGAAATTATTAAATAGCACCTGCCGACAATGTGATTATTTTAAAAATTAAATTTATTGTATTTGAAAATGTCCAAAACTAAAACTATCACTAGCCGCCCTCGTGCTTATTTGAATAGGAAAAAACATTGTTTGAAATTATTTAATGGTAGCTGCCGATTATTTAAAAATTTAAATTTATTTTATTTGAAAGTTTCCAAATATACAATTAGCCGCCCTCGTGCTTATTTGAATAGGAAAAAACCATTCTCTCTTAGAATTATAAATAATTGTTGAAATTTTAGTTTAAACAGAGACTCTTATAAAACCATCTAACATATGCTCTTACATATTTTTCTTAGTCTTTGGATGCTTTTAAAAGATGCTCTTATTATAAATAGATATGTACGATAATTGGATTCATCTTGAAGTCTTTGATACTTTTATATATATAGATAAATAAATGTGAAATAGGTTCTGATTTGTTGACTTGAAGTTAATAATCATCTGTTTTTAATTAAAGGGCCAATGAATTTTCATATAACTTAGTGAATTCTTTACATTATTATATTAAAATTAAAAAATAACAATATTTAATACTTAATTAATTTATAAATTCAATTCAAATTAAATGCAGTTGAATAAGGAATCACCATATTTAGTTTACAAATAGAAGAATAGTTTAATTCTAATAAATAATGTAACGAAGCCAAGCCAAGCGAAGCAGTGCTTGAGAAATTCGTTAGGACTGAAAATGAATGCAAAGCAATCACAAAATTGCTAAGCCCAAGCAGAAATGTCATTTATAAATGAAACGGTGTGCTATAGAGAGGGAAAAGTGTTTAATCATTTGAATACCACTCCTAAAATTTCAGCATGTTCACCATTATTTTTTTTAATATTTAATTTTACACATTTTAAAATAATTATTAGCCACAAACTGAAATTGTAAATTAACAATTTATATCATATTTAGTATCTTGTAGCAAAATGTTTGGTTGGCTTGCTATCCCTCGAAATGGATCCAAAATGGGGAAATATTTAAAATTTTGGGAATCTTTTATGCTTTTCAGGGCTTACCCGTCCAACTTTGGTCCTATATTGTTAAGAAAGTTGAGTAAAAATTGTCATACTGGTCCACTAAGAAACTCTCTCTGGCAAGGAAATTTCAAATATGTTTTAAGGTTTTAGCTTCTACACATATTTATTACTTCTCTTGTTGGGTCCCTTCCAAATCCTGTTATCAAACTTTGGATAAGCTCTCAAGGGACTTTCTTTGGTCGTCAGATGTGAATAAGAGAGGTTTTCATCGAGTAGCCTGGGACACTTGTTGTCTTCCTCGCTCAGTTGGAGGTATGGGACTCTTTGATTGCCGTAATCAAGGTCTTTAACTTTGTGCCAAATGGATTGTTCGAGCTTTGGAAGGAGCAGAAGGCTGGAAAATTCTTGTTCGCCATATTATTTCAAAAGGCTTACCTTTTTCTAGGAAATGTTGGAAAGGATTGTCGTTGGAGATTATTTTGACTACTCCAATCCCCTTTAATATTGGTGGTTCTTTTGTTATCAAAAGTATTTGGAAGGCCTGGGAATCTCTTAAACCATGGCTTCAGTGGCAAGGAAAAGGCAAGTCAGCGGGGGCTTCTCTTGGTTCTCTTAGCCCTTGGTGGTCCCCTGTTACTCACTCTAAAGGTAGGATGCTAGCTCAAGTTCAATGGGTTTTTGTCCTTCGCTTTTACAGGAAAGGCATTGTTTGCCTAATTGATTTTTTTGATCATCATACTAGGAGCTGGCTAACCTGGGATCAATTTAAGTGGAGGTTTGGGCTTAAGGGGGATGACAAAGCCACTTATGATATTGTGATTGATCGGACCCCTTTTTCAATTTGGCTCAAGCTTCACAAGCACTTTCAGAAGCCATGGTGGGCTAATTGGTTTTGGCCTCATCATAGACACTTGGCTAAGTATCGGCCATGCTTGGGCTATGCTTGGCTATCCCCCAATGTTCCAATGATTGACATTCTTAATCACCGGTGGGGTCTTCTTTCTGCTCAATCTCGATGGAGTCTGCTTTTCTTAGTTCTTTGGTCCTCCTCTCTTGAACCTAAACAAAGTTTATTTTCCTGGAGCCTAATTCATCAAGGGTTACCTATTGGGCCTCGTCTTGTTCATCAAGGGATTCCTAGTCCTACGTGTGCTTACTATAATAATCTTGATGGCTTTATTCATGTTTTTTGGGACTATTTAAAAGCTCGAGCGGCATGGGAATGGATTCTCTCCTTTTTTAACCTCATCTTCAAATTACAATATTCATGGGAGAATGTTATTTTAGGGGATCCTTTGATCTTTTCATAGCAATTACAAGAAATTTAACACATCTTTTGCCTCATCATTTTGTATTATCTATGGAAGACTAGGAACAATATTGTTTTTTACCCGCAAGTGATGAGGCCAGGAATTGCCTCAACCATGGACACTTTTTGATACATTATAATTATTTGACTCACCCTTTTTACTATGTTTTTATGTTAATTATGGATAAAATGCATTATATAATGGTGTTTGCATATTCTGAAATGACAAAGTGCATATATCCTTTGATCTTTTGATAGTATGATTCATCATAAAAATCCATCTGAAATTCTGATACAAAATGACACTGCCCTTCAGCAGGAAACACAAACACTTCCTGTGGAGGAACAAGAAGTTGTAGCTCAAGACCAGGTATCCACACTCTCTCCTCTAGAAAATCCAATTATTATAGTTACAGAAGAACAAGGAACACAAATAGATTTGCCATTTGCAACATCAACTGTGGAAGTTCATGTACAAGTAAATATAGTGGCACAAATGCAACCCATTGTGAGGCCCCCAGACATAGTGTCTTTAACTAGGTACAATGAAGACCTAGCATATTGGATGACCTAGTGTCATCAGTTAGAGGGGAAGGTTGCCACTTTGAACTCTACAACAGCCAAATTAGCAGAGAAGGAAACCAAAATTAACAGGTTAAAAGCACAGGTACAGGATGTATGCCAGATTATAGAATATGCAATACAATGCAGAAGACCACCTAGGTTTTATATCCTCCTACTCAAGGAAATATACCTTCACTGGCAAATCATGAGACTTTTTCCGAGCTGCCTCATCGACTTGAAAACTCCCGGAGAGTTTGTGGAGGCATTTGTGCAGAGTCCAGCAGAGCAACAAAACTTGTTATGTGAGTTATTTTTGCATAATTTCTTTTTGCCAACAAAAAGTATGTTTCTGCCTCATATTTATATAGGTGACTTACAACTGAGAGCCTTCATGTCCACTCTGCAAAATCATATCTATTGGGACACAGAAAAGAAATTAACTAAAGAATTGGAATCACAAGTTGTTTTACTTATCAGGCCTGCTCCCCTGACTCACACGGATTGTACAAGTAGTCATTATACCTTCATGCGAAATCCTAGAATGAAACAACTCTATCTAGGGAACCTTCAAATATGTATAACTCAGTTTCAAAGTTTTTGTGCAGATTTCTTTGATGATGCTTTGGTAGCCTGTAAAAATAGATGGGGTGAGTTATCTATCTCTCTACAGAATTGAGAGCCAATTTCACCCACTAACTTGTTGTGGTCAAGGAGAAGGACAGAAGGGATTGTCCAAATTATCTTAGAAATCAAGGAGCTTTGGATAGGTCTGAGATACAGGATGCCTATAATTATCACTCCTATCCCCTACTTCTTTGATAATGACCCACAACCTAATATGCACTTCCAACAGTGGTTTCAGTCCATAAAAGCAATCAATGGATTCTATAAAATTGGTGGCGCATTGTTGAAATTTCATGAGAGACATCTAGACCTGGATGTGTGTGCCTCTGTAGTTGCACAGAATGCATGAGGACATGCATTACCATAAGTTGGGGGGAATGATGAGGCCAAGAATTGCCTCATCCATGGACACTTTTTGATACATTATAATTATTTGACTCACCCTTTTTACTATTTTTTTATGTTAATTATGGATAAAATGCATTATATAATGGTGTTTGCATATTCTGAAATGACAAAGTGCATATACTCTATTTTACTATTTTTACTATAATTTCACCTGCTTTTAGTTAATTAATTAGTAGTGTTGTAGTAATTCAGAATCATAATATAGACCTTGTTGAATATATGGTGCTTAGTAATATTGTGTTCCTCTGTTTAAACTAATTCAAATGGAAAAAGGTGCCAAGAACTTGTCCACTATAGCTGACTATGCAGGAAAATAGGTTGTGACTGTGATAGTTCCAACCAGTTGTACATATACAGTAGGGCTTGGAATCAGTCACTCTAGCACATGCCACCAATGTAGAAGGGTGTACAAGATAAGGGAAAACAATCCAAATGGTCAACAACTTCCTCCCTATGCATTTGGAGCACGGATAAGCAATGAATGATCACCTGCCTGTTATCTTGGAGCAGTGCAGGAATAAGCAATGCAGGAATAGGGAATAGCACAGGAACAACAAAAAATGGTCAAAATGCACCAAAACCATGGAAATCATGATTGGAAATTGACCAAGCAGTTATTCCACCCTATTTGGACTCCGTTCCTTCACCATAGGCGGACCAACTGGGATAAAGGGATAAAGGTTGACAAATTATAACCTTGCATTCCAGGAAACTATTTTGTAAATAGTTGGAAATCCCTAAAACTCAACAAACAGATATATCAACTTTGTCTTATAAATAAAGCTCCCAAGATAGTTGAGCATATTAGATGAGAGATAGAGATATGGAGAGAATAGGAGATAGTTTTTAGCGTAAGATAAAGTCTTTGTAGCATTACAATAAATTGCAGATTTTTCCTACAGTACTGTAATGTAGTTTTAGATGGAATAAAAGGTGCATTCTTCAGATTTTATTTAGAATTTGATGGTTGATAGTGCACATTTAATTTACCTAGTATAATTCTTCACCCTCTTCTAGTTCTAGAAGCAAGGGCCACTTGTAGGATTAGAGGAAGGGCAACACCATGATAGAAATTCTTGTTGATTTCTTACTGTAGCAAATCAGTAGAATTTTGTCAACATTTATTTGCAGAATTAGCTTCATTTCAGAATTACATCATTTTCAGCATTTTTTGCAATTTCTAGAATTACATCATTTTCAGCATTTTCTACAATTTCCAGAATTATGTCATCTTCATTTTTGCTGCAATAAATGTTAATTTGGTTCAACTTATGATCAGACAATTATGAGTTTATCATTGGTTTAATTTCTGCAAGTGTGTGTGTGAATTTTCATTCTACAGTTTACTTTCCTATAATTTGCTTTTTGATCAATTCAACAACATTTTATTTCTTATCAATTTTAGATTCTGCAGTTTCATTTTCTTGCAATTTAAATTCAAATTTAGATTGTGCAATTTGATTTCCTTTGTTAGAAATTAAGAAGAGACAACAACCCCCAGCACTGCTAACAGACCTACCAATAAAAGCTTGTTCTTGGATGAACTGAACCTGCAAATGTGACACCTCCTATCGTATACAGCCTTTGGACACCGCCCTGGATTGACATATAATTACTAAATGATGAATGATCAATGACCCTCATCATTTTTGGTGCCATTGTCGGGGATCAATAGGTGTTGTTAGAAAAAGTGAAACAGGTCAAGAATTATGTTACAATTTTTGAAATATTGTATTTCAGTTTATTTAGTGAATAGGCATGAATGCATAGGCCAAGAGACGAAAGAGGGAGGTTTATCAGAACCACTTTTGAACCACCAAGGCGTCCTTCACAGTCAGATGAAGAATTGCTTGTGTATGAAATCCTTACATAGCAAGACATACCTTCTTCACCAACTAAAGCTTTGGAAAGATTAGAACAAGAGATTTTTGAAGCACTTGCTGCTAAATATTCCCCTAAGCCTCACCAATCCACATCATACTCAAGAAAGAAAACAACTATGGTAGCAGCACCACCACCACCAGGTGGGTATAATAATGTTGATGATCCTCCTAAGACTTTTGAATACCCCATACGGTTGGATCCAACTCTAGATGCCCCCATGAAAACTATTTCTCCATCCATATTGCCAATTTTTAGGGGAACTGTTTCAGAAGATCCTGATCAATTTTTGTTTGAATTCAAAGTGTTATGTCAGACTTATGACTACATAAATGATAATCAGAAATTGAAATTGTTTCCTTCCACGCTTAAGGATGCTGCTCTCTGATGGTTTATGAGTAATCTTGAACCTAATTCAATCCATACTTGGGATGACATGGAGACTACATTCTTACATAAATATCAAGATTACTGTAGAGTACGAAACAAGAAAGATGAGTTGTTTCGGATCAAGCAAGAAGAAGATGAGAGTTTAGAGGATTATCTTGATCGCTTTGCCTTTGTCCAAAAGAGATGTGGTCTTGTAGAACCTAATTTCTTAAAACCCATATTCTTAAGAGGATTGCAGGATGAATCTAGGGAAGTGTTAGATTTAATGGGAAAAGGAGACATAGATCAACTTGACATTGAAGATATTGTGGAGTTATGCAAAAATTATTCCCACACTCACCAACGAAGGAAGAAGTGAAATTTTGGCAATAATGACATGAAGGAGTTGATGGAGGAAATGACTAATTTAAAAACTGATATCCTTGTTCAACTTAATTCTGCATTAGGTGAGAGAAACACAAAACCCAATTCTACACCACCTTTGGCAATTTATTGCCCAAGATGTAGAAATAAGCATGCCTTGCAGGATTTCCCTTTAAACAAAACTTCTATTTGTGGAATTTGTTCCAAGGAACATTCAACAGATAAATGTCCTTTGTTGCCTCATCTAAAATCTATTTTTAGCACCCAAACAGAAGAACTTAATGCTATTGGGCAGAGATCCGATGGTGGCTATGCACAATATCCCAATGCTCCTCGATTTCCAAATTGGGGACAACCTCCTTGGAATATGAATATGCCATGGGGACATGTAGAAGTCTCTACACAACCTTGGAACCAACCTTGGACAGCTCCTCTAGATTGGTCACATTCTGGGTGGATGAACCCACCTTGGCATACAATTCATCCACAATGGACACAACAAGGACAAAGATGGGGACAACAATATCCACCATATCAAGGACAACAATATCCACAATATCAAGGACAGTAAAGGTATCAAGGGCAAGCTCAAAACTTGTTGCCCGCTCCTTATCCAAATTTTCAGGGAAGAGCACAACATCAACAAACACAACCAGTGAAACAACCTCCACTGCCAGCTCAGCATATGACTAACCCAAATAATACCAGACAAATAACCCCTATTTATGAGGCTGAGTCTAAAGACTCTGCTGTAGTTCATGTACTTGACTGTAGTAACATCTAGCTATGTTCAGGGAAGGTTTTACCTAAACCTGTTCCACCCACCATTGAAGAAATTAGTGAGAAACAAGAACCTCCAAATCAAGAGATACTGCAACAAAAACAAAAAGAAGAAATAACAAAAAAAATGCAGGAATCTTCTCTAGTAGCATTACCATACCCTAAAAGATTTGATCATATTGATACTGCCCCTAAATCAGAATTAGTGACAAAACTTAAAAAGATGTCAATTTCTCTCCCTTTGCTGCAAGCAATAAGGGATGTGCCTTTAATCAAAAATACTATTCAGGAGTTATGTATCAAGAAACCTGGTAAAAAAAATAAGGCCTTTCCTAAAATTGTTCAGGTAGAAGGAAATTGGCTAGGAAACTAGTTCCTCCCAAGTATAGTGACCCAGGTAGTCCAATAGTTACAATTACTATTGGGGTTATGCAAATTCCTAATGTGCTAATTGATCTTGGAGTTGCAATTAATGTAATGACTAAGGACACAATGCAAAAATTACAGCTCAATAATCTCAGTCCTACCACCATAATTTTGGAAATGGCAGATAGGTCAGTTGCTAAACCTGAAGGTATCCTAGAAGATGTAGCCATTGAAGTCTCTTCTTGGGAATATCCTATAGACTTCTTAGTGTTGCAGCCTAGAAATTTAGTCAATGGATACCCTATCATTCTAGGACGACCTTGGCTGGCTACTACAGCTGCTTTTATAGACTGTAGGTCAAGGGAAATGACCATTTCTAATGGTGTTGACCTAAAGAAAATTTCTTTGTATCCACCAGCTCAACCTTCAACTAAATTTTTTGGACAAATTTGGTATCCTGAATCTGATGAAGAACAAGAAACCATTGCCACTTTGGCTACAGTTGTAGTGAAGGAACATATTGAGGAAATCACTACACTAGAAAGAGAAATATTCGAGAATGAAACTGTCCTAATTGAAACATTGCAATCGGAAGGACTAATTGATGATCAAATTTTTGTTCATCGGTTGTTGTGGAAAGAGGAGGAACAAAATTTAGAACCTCTATCATCCATGCCTAGTCAGGAAAGATCATTCATACTACCACATGGATGGCATCATCATCTCCTTAACACCTTCAAATGTCCTTTGATTCCATCAGGTATCATCTCTGAGATAGATTCTAGAGTATTTCATACTCTACAGCCACATCATTGTCCATTAAATGCATTAATCAATAACTATGAAGCAGCTAGTTCTATCCATCCAGGGATCAAACAAATTGAAATACAACAGGGTAAATTTCTAAACATTAATAGTCGGCTAACCGAGGACCAAGAAACCAAATTGTTTGCAGTCTTACAAAAACATGTTCAAGCTTTTGCATGGAACTATAAGGACATGATAGGCATTCATCCTGAGGTATGTACACATAGGATATACACAAAAGATGTAAAACCAGTAAGGCAACCTCAGAGATGCTTGAATCCTCCTTTTAAAAGAAAATAAAAAAACCCTAAATTGATCCTTTCCCCCCGGGTTCACCCCCTTCCAAAGAAACATAGTAAAATGAGAGTATGTGTGGACTATAGGGAGTTAAATAAGGTCACACATAAGGATCATTTCCCATTACCATTCATAGACCAAGTATTGGATACCCTTCGTTGGAAAGAGATTTTTTTGTTTTCTTGATGGTTTCAACGGGTATAACCAGACAACACGTGCCCCCAAAAAAAAAAAAAAACACTCCTTCTTCTCCCCCCCGGAGACCTTTCTTTCCGCGTTTTTTCTCCCTTTTTGTCTTCCCCACCCCCCAAACCACCCCAGAGCGTTTTTTTTTTTTTTTTTTTTTAAAAAAAAAAAAAAAAATTTAAATATATATATGGTAGTTTTCGATATTATTGTTAAATATTATTAAAAACAAAAAAAAAAAAAAAATAAGCGTATTATTTCACAACCCACCTCCCCCCCCCCCCCCCAACCAAATCTTAATTATGGAGGAAGGAATTGTTCTTGGACATCATATCTCTTCTTATGGAATCAAGGTTGATCCTAAGAAGGTTGAAGTCATCAAAAACCTCCCTCCTCCACAAACTCAGACTGATGTACGTAGTTTCTTAGGACACATTGGTTTTTATCATAGATTCATTGCTAACTTTAGTACCATAGCAAATCCCATGTTTGCATTACTCATGAAAGATTCTGAATTTGTTTGGTCTTCTAAATGTCAAAATTCCTTTGAAGACTTAAAGGAGAAGTTAACCACTCCACTTGTACTAAGAGGTCCTAATTGGGAGTTACCCTTTCATATTCAAACCGATGCTTCCAATACTGCTATTGGAGCTGTGTTAGGACAAATTGAAAATGGGGAACATTATGCTATTTATTATATAGGTAAAAACTTGATAGGAGCTGAGAAAAACTACACTAACACTAAAAAAGAATTCTTGGCTGTAATCTATGCTATTAACAAATTCTGACACTATATCATAGGGTACCAAGTATTCATCCATACGGATCATGTTGCAATCAAATATTTGATGAATAAACCATTGGTTAGTGCAAGAATTATTCGTTGGTTGATTATGTTGCAGGAATTTGATGTTACAATAGTGAACAAACCTGGGAAATCTAATGTAGTCGCAGATTTCTTGTCAAGAATACCAAATGCAGATACAGGAGAAGTGGTGGAAGATACCTTTCCAGATGAAAAGTTGTTTGTTGTCTTTGTACAATCTCCATGGTTTGCAGACATAGCTAATTACTTAGCTACGGGGAAGATTCCTCTTCACTTTACCCCTAAACAAAAGAAACGGTTAATCAAGCAAAGCTCTTCTTTTAAATGGATAGAAGGATTACTGTTTAAATGTAGTCTTGATCATGTTTTACGCAGGTGTATCTGCCAGGATGAAGTATATGATATCCTACGAGCATGTCATGATGAACCATCAGAAGGGCATTATTCAATCAAAAGCACTATTCACAAAATTTTGGGTACCGGATACTATTGGCCATCTTTGCACAAAGATGTAAAAAGGTACATTAGACATTGTGATGCCTACCAACGAATGGGAAAACCTACCTTTACTAATGAAATGCCATTACAACCTCAAATAGGAATAGAACCATTTGAAATATGGGGTTTAGATTTCGTAGGACCCATTAATCCTCCTTCCCAAGGCAAAGTGCATATCTTGGTATGTACTTATTATGTTACCAAATGGGTAGAAGCTCGTGCCTTTAAGCATGCTCGAGAAGAAAAAGTTGCTGATTTTCTGTATTCATAATTTTTTTGCGTTTTGGAGCCCCACAATCCATCACCACAGATCAAGGACCCCAGTTTACTTCAAAAGTTATTGAAGCCTTCACTCAACTCTATCAAGTCAAACACAGAAAGTCCTCACCTTATCATCCACAAGCCAATGGCCAAGTTGAAGTGACTAATAGGGAATTAGAATGAATTTTGACCAAAACCATAGCAGTCCATAGAAGAAATTGGTTGGACAAGTTACCAGAAGCTATTTGGGCTTATAATACCACTTGGAAATCTACCACCTGGATTTACGCCATATGAATTAGTTTATGAAAAAAAACCTCTTTTTCCTATTGAGTTTGAATTACTAACTCTTCGAACTGCTTTGGAAGTAGGTATTGATCTATCACAGGCACAAGAAGATCGCATTCTGCAACTTGATGCATTGGATGAACTATGCATGGATGCACTACATCAGACAAAGATAATCCAAGCACAACGAAATATGTGGCATGATAGTCACATACAACAACAAAAATTTTAGCAAGGTGACTGGGCCTTGTTGTTTGATTCACAATACAAGGATTTCCCTAGAAAGTTGCAGACAGTATGGCTTGGACCATACCAAATTGAGGAAGTGTTTGACAATGGAGTTGTTCGCCTTACACCTATTGATGACTCACGATGCAAGTTGTTGGTGAATGGACATCGTCTTCGTATGTACCACAAACCACACAACAGGGAAGAATTTCTCAAGCAAGTGGAAAATTTGGATGTACACATTTGGGAAGAAAACACTTCTTCCATACCGAATTTAGTAGATTGACACAATATATAAAAAAAGAAAAGAAAAAAAAAAAAAAAAAAATTCAGGAAGTGAAAACCTCTTTGAGGCGCTCCTGAGTTGGGTTTACATGAAAACCGGTGTTCCGACATGTTTACCTAGTTGGTTTCACCATCATTGTTTGGTCTTGTCTCATGACCATTGTTTCATCTATTTTCAGATTGCACCTACCTTAGTTCAAAGATTGATTAGCTGGAAATCTCAGCAGGAGCACCCTGAAATGTAGATAAAATGGTTATAACAGGTATGTGTCTTTTTCATTTTCTGAATAATGTAAATCATTAGTATATAGTGTATATATCCTTGATTAGTATAAAGCATATAAAAATGGGAATCAAAAATGGAAAGTTCTTGTCAGTGTTTCAAAAATGCCTCTGCCTAGTTCTGCTCTAGAATGAAAAAAACAAAAGTGCGCCAGAATCAAAAAGGGGAAGCGCAGGAATAAATTGTTTATATTCCAAAGCGCAAGAATGATTCATCAAGCGCAAGAATAAGTTGTTTATGTTTTAGGTGCATAGGAACAAGCTATGTATAAATGCTAGAATAACTTATTAAGCACAGGAATAAATCACTAAGCACAGGAATGAAGTTTTGTGTAAAATTCTACGACACGTGGCCTGCAGTGATTTAATTGGTTTGGGAGGAAAAGGACAGGTCTTCGATTCAAGGTGGCATGTGATAGCTGGCATCCATAACAAGAACAAGCAAAATTAAGGGTTGACAACTTCACGGGTACCATTGCCACGATCACTCTGCATGTTTCGAAGCAGTTCTTGCACTGCTAAAACGATTAAAACCCTAAAAAAAATGAAAAATAGATGCAAGCTTGTAAAAAATTCACAGACACCACTAAATAGAAGGTAGAAGACTACACCATGGGTGGAAAGAAAATCAGAGCCGAACCCAAAAATATCAGCTACCTAGAGAGTGATCCTGCATCTCTGCAAATCTTTACTAATGGGGGATTTCTACCATTCCTACGAAAATTTGATGGCTATTTCGAGGGCTTGGCGGCAGAGTTCGCATGCACCTTCCGCAACAACCGAGTACACATTAGCGGGATGACCATCCAGGTAACTCCCGAGATACTCAGCCAAATCACTGAATTACCCCTTCAGGGTTTGCAGATTGTGAAAACTGGGAGAAATATTTTAGTTGACCTAGTTAATCAGTTTAAGGAAGAAGGGGATGGACAAATTGAATTCTTGATGCATAGGAATGTTTGTAAGGGGGTAAAAAGACCTAGTTTACCATCCCCTTGGGACGAAGTTGCAATGTGGGTTATGAGATACATTACTTGTGATGGCCAATTTCCTATTGTATCTGGCCCACACCTTCGTATTCTCAACCATCTGTGCCATGGAGCAGTCAAACCAGAATATAGGGTCAATATTCCCTTATATCTTTATCAAGAGCTAAAATCTATGGCCCTAAAATACCAAGCAGGGAAGGGAAGCCCTAAACACCATGGGCTCATCAAACTCATTTGCAAGTATCACTTTAGGGGAAACCCTAGGAATTTTGACCGCTTCTTCTCTCCTTGGGCAGAAACAAATGATTCTAACTCTGCACTAGAGGAAGAGGAAACAGAGGAAGAATCTGAAGAAAACCCTAATCCAGAGCCCTCTGAGAGCAAAATTTCTCCTTCTCCTGACGGTCCCCCATCTTCACGAACTAGAAAACAACAAGCATCCACATCTTGGTTCCTAGTTGAAAAGAAAAAGGGTAACATTTGCAAAAACTATACAACCCAATAGAGAAATTGGGAGTTCAAGTGAACATGCATCTGCTCCGAAATCAACAGCGGAACCTATATCTACTCCTGAATCAACAACAAAATCTGTAGTTGCTCCATAACATCCAGAAGCTACACCTGCTCAGGAATATCCAGGTTCTACAGGGTTAAGAAGGTCTGCTAGACTTTAGAAAATTAAAACCCTGCCAAAAACACCAATAAATATCATAGACCCAATCAGTCTATCAAGTGAAGGAGAAGTTAGGACAGAATATGCATAGGAAGATGACATTGAAATAGAAAGTACAGACAAAGGGATACAGCCAATGGAACTGGACACAACTATGGAAGAAACTCCAATAAGCCCTATACGTCCACTAGTTGATTATATTGACTCTGATCTGAGGAGCATTTGAATTTTGATTCTGAGCCAGCTAAGATTGATGTGCACACTCCAGTGCATGATGAGCCTGAGAAAGATTCTAAGTCTGAGTCTGAAGAAGAAATTGATATCCACACTCAATTGCATGCTGCAAAGAGTGTTATTAAAACCCAGACCCATTGGATTGAATAGGCTGAAGAAGCCATAAAACACAAATATCAACAAATTTCCCTACTTCAACAGCAAATTCAAGATCTGTAGAACAAATTGTTTCAACTGGAACATCAATCCATAGGGTTAGCAGAGGCATCACCTGATGAATGGGCATAGATCCTCTTGGATTTAGCTGAACAATTAGAGGCTAACATAGCACCTGCACAAAGATCACCTGTTGGAGAGGAAGCAAGAATAGAAATATCTGATAGTATGATTCAACATGAGAGTCCATCAGGAATTTTGATAAAAAATGACACTACCCTTCAACAGGAAACACAAACACTTTCTGTGGAGGAACAAGAGGTTGCAACTCAAGACCAGGTATCCACACTCTCTCCTCTTGTTTCTACTAATCCAATTATTATAGTTACAGCAGAACAAGGAACACAAACAGATTTGCCATTTGTAACACCAACTATGGAAGTTGGTGTACAAGTAAATATAGTGGCACAAATGCAACCCATTGTGAGGCCCCCAGACACAGTGTCTTTAACTAGGTACAATGAAGACCTAGCATATTGGATGACCTAGTGTCATCAATTAGAGGGGAAGGTTGCCACTTTGAACTCTGCAATAGCCAAATTAGCAGAGAAGGAAATAGAAATTAACAGGTTAAAAGCACAGGTGCAGGATGTATGCCAGATTGTAGAATATGCAATACAATGCAGAAGACCACCTAGGTTTTATAGCCTCCTACTCAAGGAAAGATACCTTCACTGGCAAATCATGAGACTTTTTTTGAGCTGCCTCATCAGTTGAAAACTCTTGGAGAGTTTGTGGAGGCATTTGTGCAGAGTCCAATAGAGCAACAAAACTTGTTATGTGAGTTATTTTTGCATAATTTCTTTTTGCCAACAGAAAGTATGTTTCTACCTCATATTTATACAGGTGACTTACAGTTGAGAGCCTTCATGTCCACTCTGCAAAATCATATCTATTGGGACACAGAAAATAAATTAACTAAAGAATTGGAATCACAAGCTATTTTACTTATCAGGCCTACTCCCCTGAATCACAGGGATTGTACAAGTACTCATTATACCTTCATGCAAAATACCAGAATGAAACAACTCTATCTAGGGAACCTTCAAAGATGTATAACTCAGTTTCAAAAATTTTGTGCAGACTTCTTTGATGATGCTTTGGCAGCCTGTAAAAATAGATGGGGTGAGTTATCTATCTCTCTACAAAAATGGGAGCCAATTTCTCCCACTAATTTGTTGTGGTCAAGGAGAAGGGCAGAAGGCATTGTCCAAATTATCTTAGAAATCAAGGAGCTTTGGATAGGTCCGAGATACGGGATGCCCATAATTATCACTCCTGTCCCCTACTTCTTTGATAATGACCCACAACCTGATATGCACTTCCAACAGTGGTTTCAGTCCATAAAAGCAATCAATGGATTCTATAAAATTGGTGGCGCATTGTTAAAATTTCATGAGAGATATCTAGACCTGGATCTGTGTGCCTCTGTAGCTGCACAGAATGCATGAGGGCATGCATTACCATAAGTTGGGGGGAAATGATGAGGCCAGGAATTGCCTCATCCATGGACACTTTTTGATACATTATAACTATTTGACTCACCATTTTTACTATGTTTTTATGTTAATTATGGGTAAAATGCATTATATAATGGTGTTTGCATATTCTAAAATGACAAAGTGCATATACTCTGTTTTACTATTTTTACTGTAATTTCACCTGTTTTCAGTTAATTAATCGTGTTGTAGTAATTCAGAATCATAATATAGACCTTGTTGAATATCTGGTGCTTAGTAATATTGTGTTCCTCTGTTTAAACTAATTCAAATGGAAAAAGGTGCCAAGAACTTGTCCACTGTAGCTGACTATGCAAAAAAATAGGCTGTAATTGTGATAGTTCCAACCAACTGTACATATACAGTAGGGCTTGGAATCAATCACTCCAGCACATGCCACCAATGTAGAAGGGTGTACAAGATAAGGGAAAATAATCCAAATAGTCAACAACTTCCTCCCTATGCGTTTGGAGCACAGATAAGCAACGAATTATCACCTACCTATTATTCTGGAGTAGTGCAGGAATAAGCGGCACAAGAATAGGGAATAGCGTAGGAACAACAGAAAATGGTCAAAATGCCCCAAAACATGGAAAGCATGATTGGAAATTGACCAAGCAATTAGTCCACCCTATTTGGACTTCGTTCCTTCACCATAGGTGGACCAGTTGGGATAAAGGGATAAAGGTTGACAAATTATAACCCTGCATTCTAGGAAACTATTTTGTAAATAGTTGGAAATCCCTAAAACTCAACAAACAGATATATCAACTTTATCTTATAAATAAAGCTCCCAGCATGGTTGAGCATATTAGATGTAGATATAGACATATGGAGAAATAGGAATAGGATATAGTTATTAGCAGAAGATAAAGTCTTTGTAGCATTATAGTAAATTGCAGATGTTTCCTGCAATATTGTAATGCAGTTTTAGATGGAATAAAAGGTGCATTCTTCAGATTTTATTAAGCATTTGATGGTTGATAGTGCACATTTAATTTACCTAGTATAATTCTTCACCCTCTTCTAGTTCTGGAAGCAAGGGCCACTTGAAGGATCAGAGGAAGGGCAACACAGTGATAGAAATTCTTGTTGATTTCTTACTGTAGCAGATCAGTAGAATTCTATCAACATTTATTTGTAGCATTAGTTTCATTTCAGAATTACCATCCATGAATAGTTCAGCATTTTTTGCAATTTCTAGAATTACATCATTTTCAGCATTTTCTACAATTTCTAGAATTATGTCATTTTCAGTTTTACTGCAATAAACATTAATTTGGTTCAACTTATGTTCAGATCATTGTGAGTTTTATCATTGGTTTAATTTTTGCAAGTGTGTGTGTGAATTTCCATTCTGCAGTTTACTTTCCTACAATTTTCTTTTTGGTCAATTCAACAACATTTTATTTCTTGTCAATTTTAGATTCTGTAGTTTCATTTTCCTGCAATTTAAATTCAGCTTTAGATTGTGCAATTTGATTTCCTTTGTTAGAAATTAGGAAGATACAACAACCCCCCAAAGCGCTACTTACCTACCAATAAAAGCTTGTTCTTGGATAAACTGAACCTGCAACTGTGACACCTCCTATCGTATACAGCCTTTGGACACCACCCTGGACTGACATATAATTACTAAATGATGAATGATCAATGACCCTCATCATTTTTGGCGCCATTGTCGAGGAACAATAGGTGTTGTTAGGAAAAGTGAAACAGGTCAAGAATTATGTTACAATTTTTGAAATATTGCATTTCAGTTTATTTAGTGAATAGGCATGAATGCATAGGCCAAGAGATGAAAGAGGGAGGTTTATCAGAACCAGTTTTGAACCACCAAGGCGTTCTTCATGATCAGATGAAGAATTGCTTGTGTATGAAATCCTTGAGAAACTTAAGCAAGACATACCTTCTTCACCAACTGAAGCTTTGGAAAGATTAGAACAAGAGCTTTTTGAAGCACTTGCTGCTAAACATTCCCCTAAGCCTAAACAATCCACATCAGACTCAAGAAAGAAAACAACTATGGCAGCAGCAGCACCACCACCAGGTGGGTATAATAATGTTGATGATCCTCCTAAGACTTTTGAATACCCCATACAGTTGGATCCAGCTCTAGATGCTCCCATGAAAACTATTTCTCCATCCATATTGCCAATTTTTAGGGGAACTATTTCAAAAGATCCTGATCAATTTTTGTTTGAATTCAAAGTGTTATGTCAGACTTATGACTACATAAATGATAATCAAAAATTGAAATTGTTTCCTTCCACGCTTAAGGATGCTGCTCTCCGATGGTTTATGAGTAATCTTGAACCTAATTCAATCCATACTTGGGATGACATGGAGACCGCATTCTTACATAAATATCAAGATTATTGTAGAGTATGAAATAGGAAAGATGAGTTGTTTCGGATCAAGCAAGAAGAAGATGAGAGTTTAGAGGATTATCTTGATCGCTTTGCCTTTGTCCAAAAGAGATGTGGTCTCTGTAGAACCAGATTTCTTAAAACCTATCTTCTTAAGAGGATTGCAGGATGAATCTAGGGAAGTGTTAGATTTAATGGGAAGAGGAGACATAGATCAACTTGACATTGAAGATATTGTGGAGTTATGCAAAAATTATTCCCGCACTCACCAACGAAGAAAGAAGAGAAATTTTGGCAATAGTGACATAAAGGAGTTGATGGAGGAAATGGCTAATTTAAAAACTGATATCCTTGTTCAACTTAATTCTGCATTAGGTGAGAGAAACACAAAACCCAATTCTACACCACCTTTGGCAATTTATTGCCCAAGATGTAGAAATAAGCATGCCTTGCAGGATTGCCCTTTAAACAAAACTTCTATTTGTGGAATTTGTTCCAAGGAACACTCAATAGATAAATGTCCTTTGTTGCCTCATCTAAAATCTATTTTGGGCACCCAAACAGAAGAACTTAATGCTATTGGGTAGAGATCCGATGGTGGCTATGCACAATATCCCAATGCTCCTCGATTTCCAAATTGGGGACAACCTCCTTGGAATATGAATATGCCATGGGGACATGTAGAAGTCTCTCGCACAACCTTAGAACCAACCTTGGACAGCTCCCCTAGATTAGTCACATTCTGGGTGGATGAACCCACCTTGGCATACAATTCATCCACAATGGACACAGCAAGGACAAAGATGGGGACATCAATATCCACCATATCAAGGACATCAAAGGTATCAAGGGCAAGCTCAAAACTTGTTGCCCGCTCCTAATCCAAATTTTTAGAGGAAGAGCACAACATCAACAAACACAACCAAGTGAAACAACCTCCACTCCCATTCCAACATGTGACTAACCCAAATAATACCGGACAAATAACCCCTATTTATGAGGCTGAGTCTGAAGACTCTATCTGTAGTTCATGTACTTGATCGTAGTAACATCCAGCTGCGTTCAGGGAAGGTTTTACCTGAACCTGTTCCACCCACCATTGAAGAAATTAGTGAGAAACAAGAACCTCCAAATCAAGAGATACTGCAACAAAAACAAAAAGAAGAAATAACAAAAAAAATGTAGGAATCTTCTCCAGTAGCATTACCATACCCTAAAATATTTGATCATATTGATACTGCCCCTGAATCAGAATTAGTGACAGAACTTAAAAAGATGTCAATTTCTCTCCCTTTGTTGCAAGCAATAAGGGATGTGCCTTTAATCAAAAATACTATTCAGGAGTTATGTATCAAGAAACCTGGTAAAAAAAAGAAGGCCTTTCCTAAAACTGTTCAGGTAGAAGGAAAATTAGTTGATTTATTGGCTGGGAAACTAGTTCCTCCCAAGTATAGTGACCCAGGTAGTCCAATAGTTACAATTACTATTGGGGTAATGCAAATTCCTAATGTGCTAATTGATCTTGGAGCTGCAATTAATGTAATGACTAAGGACACAATGCAAAAACTATAGCTCAAAAATCTCAGTCCTACCACCATAGTTTTGGAAATGGCAGATAGGTCAGTTGCTAAACCAGAAGGTATCCTAGAAGATGTAGCCATTGAAGTCTCTTCTTGGGAATATCCTGTAGACTTCTTAGTGTTGTAGCCTAGAAATTCAATCAATGGATACCCTATCATTCTAGGACAACCTTGGCTGGCTACTACAACTGCTTTTATAGACTGCAGGTCAGGGGAAATGACCATTTCTAATGGTGTTGACCTGAAGAAAATTTCTTTGTATCCACCAGCTCAACCTTCAACTAAATTTTTTGGACAAATTTGGTATCCTGAATCTGATGAAGAACAAGAAACCATTGCCACTTTGGCTACATTTGTAGTGAAGGAACATATTGAGGAAATCACTACACCAGAAAAAGAAATATTCGAGAATAAAACTGTCCTAATTGAAACATTACAATCGGAAGGACTAACTGATGATCAAATTCTTGTTCATCGGTTGTTGTGGAAAGAGGAGGAACAAAATTTAGAACCTCTGTCATCCATGCCTAGTCAGGAAAGATCATTCATACTACCACATGGATGGCATCATCATCTCCTTAACACCTTCAAATGTCCTCTGATTCCATCAGGTATCATCTCTAAGATAGATTCTAGAGTATTTCATACCCTGCAGCCACATCATTGTCCATTAAATGCATTAATCAATAACTATGAAGCAGCTAGTTCTATCCATCCAGGGATCAAAAAAATTGAAATACAACCAGGTAAATTTTTGAACATTAATAGCTGGCTAACTGAGGACCAAGAAACCAAATTGTTTGCAGTCTTACAAAAACATGTTCAAGCTTTTGCATGGAACTATAAGGACATGACAGGCATTCATCCTGAGGTATGTACACATAGGATATACACAGAAGATGTAAAACCAAGTAAGGCAACCTCAGAGATGCTTGAATCCTGGTTTGAAGGGGGTTGGGAAAGAGGAAATTGAAAAACTCTTAGATGTTGGATTCATTTATCCAATTTTTGGACAAGGGGTGGGTTTCACCAGGTTGGTCATTGTTCCAAAGAAAAATGGTAAAATGAGAGTATGTGTGGACTATAGGGAGTTAAATAAGGTCACACATAAGGATCATTTCCCATTACCATTCATAGACCAAGTATTGGATACCCTTGATGGAAAGAAATTTTTCTGTTTTCTTGTGGTGTTCCTTCAACGGGTATAACCGGATACAAGTTGCCCCAAAAGAGGGAGAAAACCCCCCCCCCCCTCCCCCCGGGGGGCCCCCCCCTTTGGCTTTTTCCCCCTCTGTGTGTTTTTTCCCCCCCCACATTTTTTATTTTTTTTTTTTTTTTTTTTTTTTTTATTAAAAAAAAGAGAGGTTTTTGTTGTGTGTGGTTGTTGTTTGGGGTGGTTGTTTTTTTTTTTTATATGTTTGAGTAAGAGGGGGGAGGGGTTGTTGCCTGCCCACCCCCCCCCCCTCCCTCCTCAGCTTCTTAATGATGGAGGAAGGAATTGTTCTTGGACATCATATCTCTTCTTATGGAATCAAGGTTGATCCTAAGAAGGTTGAAGTCATCAAAAACCTCCCTCCTCCACAGACTCAGACTAATGTACGCAGTTTCTTAGGGCACATTGGTTTTTATCGTAGATTCATTGCTAACTTTAGTACCATAGCAAATCCCATGTTTGCATTACTCATGAAAGATTCTGAATTTTTTTGGTCTTCTGAATGTCAAAATTCCTTTGAAGACTTAAAGGAGAAGTTAACCACTCCACCTGTACTAAGAGGTCCTAATTGGGAGTTACCCTTTCATATTCAAACTGATGCTTCCAATACTGCTATTGGAGCTGTGTTAGGACAAATTGAAAATGGGGAACATTATGTTATTTATTATATCAGTAAAAACTTGACAGGAGCTGAGAAAAACTACACTACCACTAAAAAATAATTCTTGGTTGTAATCTATGCTATTAACAAATTCTGACACTATATCACAGGGTACCAAGTATTCATCCATACGGATCATGCTACAATCAAATATTTGATGAATAAACCATTGGTTAGTGCAAGAATTATTCGTTGGTTGATTATGTTGCAGGAATTTGATGTTACAATAGTGAACAAACCTGGGAAATCTAATGTAGTCACAGATTTCTTGTCAAGAATACCAAATGTAGATACAAGAGAAGTGGTGGAAGATACCTTTCCAAATGAAAAGTTGTTTTCTATCTCTGTACAATCTCCATGGTTTGCAGACATAGCTAATTACTTAGCTACAAGGAATATTCCTCTTCACTTTACCCCTAAACAAAAGAAATAGTTAATCAAGCAAAGCTCTTCTTTTAAATGGATAGAAGGATTACTATTTAAATGTAGTCTTGATCATGTTTTACGTAGGTGTATCCGCCAGGATGAAGTATATGATATCCTACGAGCATGCCATGATGAACCATCAAGAGGGCATTATTCAGTCAAAAGCACTATTCGTAAAATTTTAGGTACCGGATACTATTGGCCATCTTTGCACAAAGATGTAAAAAGGTACATTAGACATTGTGATGCCTTCCAACGAATGGGAAAACCTACCTTTACTAATGAAATGCCATTACAACCTCAAATAGGAATAAAACCATTTGAAATATGGGGTTTAGATTTTGTAGGACCCATTAATCCTCCTTCCCAAGGCAAAGTGCATATCTTGGTATGTACTTATTATGTTACCAAATGGGTAGAAGCTCGTGCCTTTAAGCATGCTCGAGAAGAAAAAGTTGCTGATTTTATGTATTCATAGATTTTTTTGCGTTTTGGAGCCCCACAATCCATCACCATAGATCAAGGACCCCAGTTTACTTCAAAAGTTATTGAAGCCTTCACTCAACTCTATCAAGTCAAACACAGAAAGTCCTCACCTTATCATCCACAAGCCAATGGCCAAGTTGAAGTGACTAATAGGGAATTAGAATGAATTCTGACCAAAACCATAGCAGTCCATAGAAGAAATTGGTTGGACAAGTTACTAGAAGCTATTTGGGCTTATAATACCACTTGGAAATCTACCACTTGATTTACCCCATATGAGTTAGTTTATGAAAAAAAACCTCTTTTGCCTATTGAGTTTGAATTACTAACTCTTCGAACTGCTTTGGAAGTAGGTATTGATCTATCACAGGCACAAGAAGATCACATTCTGCAACTTGATGCATTGGATGAACTACGCATGGATGCACTACATCAGACAGAGATAATCCAAGCACAACGAAATATGTGGCATGATAGTCACATACAACAACAAAAATTTTAGCAAGGTGACTGGGCCTTGTTGTTTGATTCACAATACAAGGATTTCCTTGGAAAGTTGTAGACCAGATGGCTTGGACCGTACCAAATTGAGGAAGTGTTTGACAATGGAGTTGTTCGCCTTACACCTATTGATGACTCACGATGCAAGTTGTTGGTGAATGGACATCATCTTCGTATGTACCACAAACCACACAATAGGGAAGAATTTCTCAAGCAAGTGGAAATTTTGGATGTACACATTTGGGAAGAAAACACTTCTTCCATACCGAATTCAGCATATTGACACAATATATAAAAAAAAGAAAAGAAAAAAAACCAAATATAAAAAAAAATAATAATTCAGGAAGTGAAAACCTCTTTGAGGCGCTCCTGAGTTGGGTTTACATGAAAACCAGTGTTCCGACATGTTTACCTAGTTGGTTTCACCATCATTGTTCGGTCTTGTCTCATGACCATTGTTTCATCTATTTTCAGATTGCACCTACCTTAGTTCAAATATTGATTAGTTGGAAATCTTAGCAAGAGCACCCCGAAATGTAGATAAAATGGTTATAATAGGTATGTGTCTTTTTCATTTTTTGAATAATGTAAATCATTAGTATATAGTGTATATATCCTTGATTAGTATAAAGCATATAAAAATGGGAATCAAAAATGGAAAGTTCTTGTCAGTGTTTCAAAAATGCCTCTGCCTAGTTCTGCTCTAGAATGAAAAAAACAAAAGTGCGCCAGAATCAAAAAGGGGAAGCGCAGGAATAAACTGTTTATATTCCAAAGCGCAAGAATGATTCATCAAGCACAGGAATAAGTTGTTTATGTTTTAGGTGCAGGAACAAGCTGTGTATAAATGTTAGAATAACTTATTAAGTGCAGGAATAAATCACTAAGCGCAGGAATGAAGTTTTGTGTAAAATTCTACGACACGTGGCCTGTAGTGATTTAATTGGTTTGGGAGGAAAAGGACAGGTCTTTGATTCAAGGTGGCATGTGATAGCTGGCATCCATAACAAGAATAAGAGAAATTAAGGGTTGACAACTTCACGTACGTTGCCACATCACTCTGCATGTTTCGAAGCAGTTCCTGCACTGCTAAAACGATTAAAACCCTAAAAAAAATGAAAAATAGATGCAAGCTTGTAAAAAATTACAAACACCACTAAACAGAAGATAGAAGACGACACCATGGGTGGAAAGAAAATCAAAGCCGAACCCAAAAACATCAGCTACCAGAGACCGATCCTGCATCCCTACAAATCTTTACTAATGGGGGATTTCTGTCATTCCTACGAAAATTTGATGGCTATTCCGAGGGCTTGGCGGTAGAGTTCGCATGCACCTTCCGCAACAACCGAGTACACATTAGCGGGATGACCATCCAGGTAACTCCCGAGATACTCAACCAAATCACTGAATTACCCCTTCAGGGTTTGCAGATTGTGAAAACTGGGAGAAATATTTTAGTTGACCTAGTTAATCAATTTAAGGAAGAAGGGGATGGACAAATTGAATTCTTGATGCATAGGAATGTTTGTAAGGGGGTAAAAAGACCTAGTTTACCATCCCCTTGGGATGAAGTTGCAATGTGGGTTATGAGATACATTACTTGTGATGGCCAATTTCCTGTTGTATCTGGCCCACACCTTCGTATTCTCAACCATCTATGCCATGGAGCAGTCAAACCAGAATATAGGGTCAATATTCCCTTATATATTTATCAAGAGCTAAAATCTATGGCCCTAAAATACCAAGTAGGGAAGGGAAGCCCTAAACACCATGGGCTCATCAAACTCATTTGCAAGTATCACTTTAGGGGAAACCCTAGGAATTTTGACCGCTTCTTCTCTCCTTGGGTAGAAACAAATGATTCTAACTCTGCACTAGAGGAAGAGGAAACAGAGGAAGAATCTGAAGAAAACCCTAATCCAGAGCCCTCTAAGAGCAAAATTTCCCCTTCTCCTGACGGTCCCCCATCTTCACGAACTAGAAAACAACAAGCATCCACATCTGGTTCCCAGTTGAAAAGAAAGAGGGTAATATTTGCAAAAACTATACAACCCAGTAGAGAAATTGGGAGTTCAAGTGAACATGCATCTGCTCCAGAATCAATAGCAGAACCTATATCTACTCCTGAATCAATAGCAAAATTTGTAGTTGCTCCAGAACATCCAGAAACTGCACCTGCTAAGGAATATCTAGGTTCTACAGGGTTAAGAAGGTCTACTAGACTTCAGAAAATTAAAACCCTGCCAGAAACACCAATAAATATCATAGACCCAATCAGTATATCAAGTGAAGACGAAGTTAGGACAAAATATGCATAGGAAGATGCACATGAAATAGAAATTACAGACAAAGGGATACAGCCAATGGAACTGGACACAACTATGGAAGAAACTCCAATAAGCCCTATACATCCAATAGTTGATTATACTGACTCTGATCTTAAGGAGCATTTGAATTTTGATTCTGAACCAGCTAAGATTGATGTGCACACTCCAGTGCATTCTGAGTGTGAGAAATATTCTGAGTCTGAGTCTGAAGAAGAAATTGATATCCACACTCAATTGCATGCTTCAAAGAGTGTTATTAAAACCCAGACCCATTGGATTGAACAGGCTGAAGAAGCCATAAAACACAAATATCAACAAATTTCTCTACTTCAACAGCAAATTCAAGATCTGCAGAACAAATTGTTTCATCTGGAACATCAATCTATAGGGTTAGCAGAGGCATCACCTGATGAATGGGCATAGATCCTCTTGGATTTAGCTGGACAATCAGAGGCTGACACAACACCTGCACAGAGATCACCTGTTGAAGAAGAAGCAAAAATAGAAATATCTGATAGTATGATTCATCATGAAAATCCATCTAAAATTTTGATACAAAATGACACTACCCTTTAGTAGGAAACACAAACACTTCCTATGGAGGAACAAGAGGTTGCAGCTCAAGACCAGGTATCCACACTCTCTCCTCTTGTCTCTACTAATCCAATTATTATAGTTACAACAGAACAAGGAACACAAACAGATTTTCCATTTGAAACATCAACTATGGAAGTTGGTGTACAAGTAAATATAGTGGCACAAATGCAACCCATTGTAATGCCCCCAGACACAGTGCCTTTAACTAGGTACAATGAAGACCTAGCATATTGGATGACCCAGTGTCATCAGTTAGAGGGAAAGGTTGCCACTTTGAACTCTACAATAGCCAAATTAGTAGAGAAGGAAACAAAAATTAATAGGTTAAAAGCATAGGTGCAGGATGTATGCTAGATTGTAGAATATGCAATACAATGTAGAAGACCACCTAGGTTTTATAGCCTCCTACTCAAGGAAAGATACCTTCACTGGAAAATCATGAGACTTTTTTCTGAGCTACCTCATCAGTTGAAAACTCCTGGAGAGTTTGTGGAGGCATTTGTGCAGAGTCCAACAGAGCAACAAAACCTATTATGTGAGTTATTTTTGCATAATTTCTTTTTGCCAATAGAAAGTATGTTTATGCCTCATATTTATACAGGTGACTTACAGTTGAGAGCCTTCATGTCCACTCTACAAAATCATATCTATTGGGACATAGAAAAGAAATTAACTAAAGAATTGGAATCACAAGCTATTTTACTTATCAGGCCTACTCCCCTAAATCACAAGGATTGTACAAGTAGTCATTATACCTTCATGCGGAATCCCAAAATGAAACAACTCTATCTAGGGAACCTTCAAAGATGTATAACTCAGTTTCAAAAATTTTGTGTAGACTTCTTTGATGATGCTTTGGCAGCCTGTAAAAATAGATGGGGTGAGTTATCTACCTCTCTACAGAAATGGGATCCAATTTCTCCCACTATCTTGTTGTGGTCAAGGAGAAGGGCAGAAGGGATTGTCCAAATTATCTTAGAAATCAAGGAGCTTTGGATAGGTCTGAGATACAGGATGCCCATAATTATCACTCCTATCCCTTACTTCTTTGATAATGACCCACAACCTGATATGCACTTCCAACAGTGGTTTCAGTCCATCAAAGCAATCAGCGGATTCTATAAAATTGGTGGCGCATTGTTAAAATTTCATGAGAGATATCTAGACCTGGATTTGTGTGCCTCTATAGCTACACATAATGCATGAGGGCATGCATTACCATAAGTTGGGGGGAATGATGAGGCCAAGAATTGCCTCATCCATGGACACTTTTTGATACATTATAACTATTTGACTCACCCTTTTTACTATTTTTTTATGTTAATTATGGGTAAAATGCATTATATAATGGTGTTTGCATATTCTGAAATGACAAAGTGCATATACTCTATTTTACTATTTTTATTGTAATTTCACCTGTTTTTAGTTAATTAATTAGTAGTAATTCATAATCATAATATAGACCTTGTTGAATATCTGGTGCTTAACAATATTGTGTTCCTATTTTTAAACTAATTCAAATGGAAAAAGATGCCAAGAACTTGTCCACTATAGCTGACTATGCAAAAAAATAGGTTGTGACTGTGATAGTTCCAGCCAACTGTACATATACAGTAGGGCTTGGAATCAGTCACTCTAGCACATGCCACCAATGTAGAAGGGTGTACAAGATAAGGAAAAATAATCTAGATGGTCAACAACTTCCTCCCTATGCATTTGGAGTACGGATAAGCAATGAATTGTCACCTACCTATTATTTTGGAGTAGTGCAGGAATAAGCGGCACAGAAATAGCAAATAGCGCAGGAACAAACGAAAATGGTCAAAATGCCCCAGAAACATGGAAATCATAATTGGAAGTTGACCAAGCAATTAGTCCAGGAATTGCCAGGAATTGGAAATCATGATGAGGCCAGGAATTGCCTCAACCATGGACACTTTTTGATACATTATAATTATTTGACTCACCCTTTTTACTATTTTTTTATGTTAATTATGGATAAAATGCATTATATAATGGTGTTTGCATATTCTGAAATGACAAAGTGCATATACTCTGTTTTACTATTTTTACTGTAATTTCACCTGTTTTTAGTTAATTAATCAGTAGTAATTCAGAATCATAATATATACCTTGTTGAATATATGGTGCTTAACAATATTGTGTTCCTCTATTTAAACTAATTCAAATGGAAAAAGGTGCCAAGAACTTGTCCATTGTAGCTGACTATGCAAGAAAATAAGCTGTAACTGTGACAGTTCCAGCCAGCTATACATATACAACAGGGCTTGGAATCAATCACTCTAGCACATGCCACCAATGCATAAGGGTGTACAAGATAAGGAAAAACAATCCAGATGGTTAACAACTTCCTCGCTATGCGTTTGGAGCATGGATAAGCAACGAATTGTCACTTGCATGTTATTCCAGAGCAGTGCAGGAATAAGTGGTGCAGGAATAGCGAATAGCGCAAGAACAACCGAAAATGGTCAAAAAGCCCCAAAAACATGGAAACCATAATTGGAAATTGACCAAGCAGTTAGTCCACCCTATTTGGACTCCGTTCCTTCACCATAGGCAGACCAGCTGGGATAAAGGGATAAAAGTTGACAAATTATAACCCTGCATTCTAGGAAACTATTTTGTAAATAGTTGGAAATCCCTGAAACTCAACAAACAGATATATCAACTTTGTCTTATAAATAAATCTCCCAACACGGTTGAGCATATTAGATAGATAGAGATAAAAGAATAGGAGATATTTGTTAGCAGAAGATAGTCTTTGTAGCATTACAGTAAATTGCAAATTTTTTCTACAATACTGTAATGCAGTTTCAAATGGAATAAAAGGTGCATTCTTTAGATTTCATTAAGCATTTGATGGTTGATAGTGCATATTTAATTCACCTAGTATAATTCTTCACCCTCTTTTGGTTCTAGAAGCAAGGGCCACTTGCAGGATCAGAGGAAGGGCAACACAGTGATAGAAATTCTTGTTGATTTCTTACTACAACAGATCAACATATTTCTATCAACATTTATTTACAGAATTAGCTTCATTTCAAAATTACATCATTTTCAAATTTTTTTGCAATTTCCATAATTACATCATTTTCAACATTTTCTGCAATTTCTAGAATTATGTGATCTTCAGTTTTGCTGCAATAAATGTTAATTTGGTTCAACTTATGATCAAACAATTGTGAGTTTATCATTGGTTTAATTTTTGCAAGTGTGTGTGTGAATTTCCATTCTGCAGTTTACTTTCATGCAATTTGCTTTTTGATCAATTCAACAACATTTTATTTCTTGTCAATTTTAGATTCTGTAGTTTCATTTTTCTGCAATTTAAATTCAGCTTTAGATTATGCAATTTGATTTCCTTTGTTAGAAATTAGGAAGAGACAACAACCCCCAGCACTGCTAACAGACCTACCAATAAAAGCCTATTACTAGATGAACTGAAC
Organism: Wollemia nobilis; assembly: GCA_028583015.1. NCBI lineage: Eukaryota > Viridiplantae > Streptophyta > Pinopsida > Araucariales > Araucariaceae > Wollemia > Wollemia nobilis. The sequence continues at coordinate 12,897,432 of JAQPPZ010000733.1, forward strand.
CTGCAACTGTGACACCTCCTATCGTATACAGCCTTTGGACATCGCCCTGGACTGACATATAATTACTAAATGATGAATGATCAACGACCCTCAAATGCAAGAGTCTTCTATTTATTTATATCTAGCTTATAAATATGAGATTTTTCATGACTATTGACTGTAGATAATTATGCAAGTTGAAAAAGTAAATGTTGAGGTGCAACATTCACGTAACTTATTGGATCACTGGGAAAATGCAACATGTTTGGTTAGTCGCATGCCTTCAGATGCTGGTGCTCGCTCATGATCCCGATCGATGGGTCGCTTCTCTCATACACAGTGTTTCTCGCAATGTCGTTCTCCGACCCCCTCTCCTTAGAGGCACTGGTCTTAGCCTCCACCGAATCCTAAGCAGCACTGTGTTGGAAATCCTTCTTCCTCTTGTGCTCAGATTGAGTGGGATGCTCGCCCTTCTTCTCCTGAACTATTTGTTGGATAGGGAGATGTGCCTGCCTCTTCTCTTGGGTAGGTGGATAATCATGCCACAGGCAGTGGTGATAATGTTAATGATGGCTAGGGTGCTTCTTTTAATGAACATGGTGGATGGGAGCACATGCAGTCAGTGGATAATTTTTGACCCCCTCAATGATTATTCTGTGCTGATGTTATTAGATTGATAATTTTTGTTTCTCTAGACTTTTATTGTTTTTTTCCTAACCAAGGGTTAGTATGATTGTTATCATTTTTTTTAACTAAGTGTTTTTGTGTAGTAGTTTTACCACGGGGTGTGACTAATTCCACCGAACCTTTTTTTTTGTATGAAAAACTTTTCAGTGAATATAAAGGCCTTTTCATTCAAAAAATAAATAAATAAATGTTTCTCATGGGCAGCTTTATATAATAAATGGGCAGCTTGAAATACGAGAAGGATGTGCTCTGACCCCATCTATTATTGTAAGAATTATTATAATTTTATTTTATAATATGAATTATATTATTTGAAAAAGGCAATCACATTTATTTAGCACCTATGAAATAAGTTAAAATTATTTAAAAAATAAAGAAAAAGATTCTTTCTAGAATGGCAAAATATATTGTCTAAAACAACTATGCTAAAAGAATTGTGTATAGTACACAACACCGACCACAACCTGTCAAATTAAACATGCTTGACAGGTTAAACATGCTTCAAACTAAAACTGCATTGTCTGCAATTAAAAATTTACACATTAGTATGTTGACCGTGATTGTTTATGCAAGATTAAGTGTGGAAATGGATTTTATCCAGCCTCTACTGATAGAGGTGGAACTTGAACTTGCAGGACTATCTTGGATTCAACAACTCGATTATGAGGCATTGCCCTTCAGATGCAAAGTTTGCCACAAATATGGGCATTTGGCCCGATCTTGCCCAAATAATATGAACATAAAAATGGATGCTCCTCTAGGAAATTCAAATATTCCTAAGGAGGGTAAATCAACAATCAAAAAAGAACCAACCAATATTTCTCAGGGTAAATAAGCACAGGGAGATGGTTTTGAACAACCCAAAATAAGGAGAAGGCAAAAGAAAAAAGATGGTAAAGAGCAAACCCAACTCAAGCCCTCCAATAGGTATGCGATATTTAAGACACTAATGGACAAATAAGAATAATTCATGGAAGGATTGGATGGCATGTTCAAGCTCCTCTTTCATCTCCCCCCATCATAGAGCAGGTAATTGAGTACAATGAGTTACCACAGTCAGAGATTGTAGGGGCATTGATAGTACATAACCAAGAGCAACCAATAATTAAGGATGTCAACATGGGCATAACATAAAAGAACAGAGAAAGGCCAACTTTAGGGATAACTCAGGTGGAAAAGAGATAAAAAATAAGCAACTCTCAAGGAGTGGGTAGAAAATTAAATAAGGAATGGATAGCAATTCAAGGAGACAAACTGATCACTGGAGGATCGGTGAGGCCAATAGATTTTTACTGCTCTCAAGGTAACCAATGATTATACAATCATGGAATGTTAGGGGTTTAAATAGTAGAACCCATCAATTTATCATTCAAAGACTCTTAGAAAAATGTAAAACAAATTTTTTGTTTATCGAAGAGACAAAAATGTCGTTAGATCTTGTGTAAAATAGTTAACAGACTTTGGAGGGGTGCTGGTCATATGGAAGTGGCTTTCCAAGGTGCCTCAAGGGGGATAGTTACTCTTTGGAAATCTCTTGAATGGACTGGAATAGAACATATAGCTTGGAGGGGTGTTCTCACATTACATTTTAGAAATAATTTCACAGTTGAACATGTTTTAATCACAAATTTTTATGGGGCTCAAAACCTAGATGGTCAGATGCATCAATGGAAAGTTGTGCATAACATCAGAGTCTCAAGGGAATATTTAGACTAGATTATTGTTGGGGATTTTAATGCTAAATTATCCTCTAGATATCAAGAAGGGGGAACCCCAATTTTGGACCCAGGGGATTGACTTTTGATTGCCCAATTCCAGGCATTACACTTGGTGGATATTAAATTCCCTGGAACCAACTATACTTGGACTAATAAAAGGAGGGAGCCACATAGCAGGAAGGTGAAGTTAGACCATTTTTTGGTTTCAGAGGAGGCATTTGTAAAATGGAATATAAAATTTCAAAATTTTGAGGGTCTAGTTCCATATCACTTTCCCATTGTGTTGGAAGGAGGGATCAATACAGTGCAGCATCACAAACCATTTAAATTTGAAAACTTTTGGTTACAAAAAGAAGAAATTCGAAATAAAATTCCATAGTGGTGGGAATAAGGTTGCCCAGCATATGGGACAAAAATGTTTAGATTCCACAAACAACTTCATTATGTCAAAGATCAACTGAAACAATGGAGGTGAGCTAACAAGACAGACTTCCAGGTCCAAAGAGCTCTGTTGGTGGCCAGATGGGATGAGGTTCAAAAAAACTTTAGGAAAGGAACAATTATAGAGCAACTAAAATAAGAGGATTATGCATTGCGTAAAGTGGTTGAGGACATTGAAAACCAAGAGGAGGCCTACTGGAAATAGAGAGCAAGAACCACTTGGTTATTAGAAGGTGATAAAAATACCAAATTTTTCCATCGAACTGCTTGTGCTAGGAGACAGATGAACAACATGGAAGGTCTTCAATATGAGAATAGACACTCCTTTGATACAATTCCAGGTATGCATTTCCATTCAATGGATTATTTTTCTAAACTATTTAAGGAAAGTATGGTGCAAGATGAAGATGCTCAAAAAGAAGTTATTACTGTCATACCCTCTGTTATCTTTGAAGAAGAAAATCAGACCCTACTTAAACCCATTGATAGAGAGGAACTGAAGAATGTAGTCTTTGGAATGAGCACCAAAAAAACACCAGGTCCAGATGGCTTTCCAATTGATTTTTTTTAGGCCTTCTCGGATAACTTGGAGGAGGATGTAATGGTTGTTATAGAGGAGTCCAAAGGTAGTAAAAGAATGCTTAAAACATTAAATCATACTTTCATTACCTTAATTTCGAAAGGGAAGGAGGGGCTACATATTTCATATTATAGACCTATTGCCTTATGCAATGTCATATATAAAATAATCACGGTAATGGATGAGTGGCTAAAACCTCTTCTACATAGCATTATATCCTCGGATCAAGGGGTTTTTATAGAGGGTAGGCAGATCTTGGATGGTGTGGTTCTAGCTCAGGAAGCAATCCATTCAATGCAAACATATGGTAATAGAGGAATGTTCATAAAATTAGATATGTCAAAGGCTTATGATAGGGTGGAGTGGAGATTCTTGTCAAAGATGATGGCAGTCTTTGGTTTCTCTCAGGATTGGATAGAATGGGTCATGAGTTGTGTTTCTACTCCGACATACTTAGTGTTAATCAAGGGTCTTCCCTCGCAACCGTTTGGAGCTACTCGAGGCCTTCGTCAAGGAGATCCTTGCTCTCCCTATATTTTTCTCATATTGGCTAAAGGATTGGGTAGACTTATCTTGAGGAGAAGACAACAAGGTTTGCTAATAGGTATCAAGGTGGGTGAGGAAGTTTTGACTCACCTACAGTTTGTGGATGACACAGGATTGGTGGGAGTGGCCAACTTAAGGGAAGCAAGAATGATTAGAGATACACTTAATGTCTACATTAGGGCTATAAACCAAGTCATCAATGATAAAAAATCCAAAGTGGTCTTTTTCAATCTTGATCAAAGTCTTCAAGACAAAATTTTAGAGATCTTGGGATTCACAAGGACTTATCTCCCAGTGGTATACTTGGGGGTCCCTTTGCATTTAAAAAAACTAAAAATAGATATATGGAGGAATCTTTTGGATTGTATCAAGGACATAATTAATCATTGGTCTCACAAATGGTTAAACTATGGGGGTAGATTAACTTTTTACAGATCAGTCATTCAGGCCATGCCAATTTATAAATTTTCTATCATTGTTGCCCCACATACCATATGGAAAGAGTTGGACAAGATGGCTATAAACTTTTTATGGGAAGGAGTAAAAGAAGAGAGGAAATGGGCCTTAGTAGGTTGGGAGAAAGTAAGCCAGCCCAAGGTAAAATGAGGTTTGGGACTGAGAAGATCAAAGTTAAATAATAAATCTTTGGCTTGAAAGCTTTATTGGAGGTGGATTTCCCAACCAACTTCTTTATTCAATAGAATCTTAACTAGTAAATATTTGGGACAGGTAAACCCAAATGAGGTGGGTCATTTCCCTTTGGATGGTAATGGATCTTTAGTGTGGCAGATTCTCAAGTTAGGATCTCAGGTAGTAAAATATAGATTATTTTGGAAAGTGGGGAGAGGGGAGAAGGCACGATTTTGGACAGATTCATGGGATCAATACCCACCTATCATTGTTGAATTTCTTGAACTGCAACCAATAAAAATAGCCATATAAACTAAGGTATGGGTCCAAATTGAAAGCTATTTCAACACCAATCAGTTGGGGGATTATAAGTTTAAGCAGTTTAAGAAGTTGGATGAGTGGCCAATTTTAATCCCTCCATATTTGACACTCATCATGACTAAAATCTTGGAAGAAATATTTCTCACAAGTAGAGACGAGGAGGATGAATTAGTTTGGTGCTATGGGAGCCTTAGTGTATACACAGTGAAGGATGGATATGATAAGATCCTTCTAGAGCCTCCTCCTCACACATATTAGGTTGAGGATTGGAGAAAGATTTGGCAGTCCAAGGGTTGGCCGAAAGTAAACTTTTTTGCCTGGCAGTTCATGCATAATGGAATTCTTACTTTTGATAATCTCATATGTAGGGGAATCATTGGTATTTATGCTACAAGAGTGAGGAAATATCTAATCACTTGATGTTTGAGTGCCCATTCACATGCCAGATTTGGGAGAGATGGTTTTTATATTATAAAATTCAAGTTAATGGTGATCTGAATTGGATTAATATTTGGGAAAGATGAAAGAGGGGTAGATTTAAATCTAAAGCTCTTTGTATTGGTTGGGAGCTTGGATTAAACTTTATTTGGTGGCAAGTGTGGTTGGGGAGAAATGCCAAAATTTTTAGAGAATTTTTTTCTTCTTTAGATGGAGTTTTGCAGGTCATTTGGAGCAAAGTCACAAAAACTGTGGCAGTCTATGCTAAAGAGGAAACTCAGGTTGTTATTGGAGAAATGGAAAAGGAAGTTGAAGTGCAAGAGGGACAGGATAGATCTAGTTGTAAACCACCCCCAGAAGGTTGGATTAAAATTAATACTGATGGAGCTGTAAAAGGCAATCCGGGTAGAGCTGGAATTGGAGTGGTTTGCTAGAATCATGTTGGAACAGTGCTCTATTGGGAACTTCAAGGCTTTGGAAGAGCCACAAACAATGAAGCATAAGCCTTAGCTATCAAATCTGCTTCTATTTGGGCAATAAAACAAGGTCACAGGAGGATGATCCTAGAATCAGATTCTCAAATAATGGTTGGAGCTCTAGATTGCATGAGGAACTTTGCTTTGAAAACAAGGAGGTTGAGGATTCTTGTCATTGAAATTAAGGAATTATGGAGGGAATTAGATGATGTGATTTCATTTTATGTGAGTAGAGATATAAATAAAGTGGTAGACTTCTTGGCTAAGATGGGTACCGAGAAGGAGGTAGGGGTTCAGTGGCACAGTGACATGGCTATTGAGGATGAGATGATTAGGCGGGTTGGTGAGCAAATCCAGTTCTTAGCTAATTTGGATAACCATTCCAGAAATACTGTTTAGGAGATTTGTGCTGCAATGTAGATCTTCTTTTATAGTTGCAAACAGGTGAACAGTCATTGTAGAAATATGGTTTAAGAGATTTGGCTCCAATGCAAATCTTCTTTTACTGTTGTAAACATGTGTTCTCTTTGACTAAGGCTAGAAAAAGTCTCATCCCAACTTGTAAATTATCTTTGTTTTAATACAAGTTTTTTCAAATTATTTTTCAAAAAAAAAAAAATTACACATTAGTATGTTGACCGTGATTGTTTTGTATGTGTTTAGACTATATAAAGCTTTTAAATCTGCTTCAAATGTCAGATGAACCAAAGAGAAATGTCCAACAATTTGAAATATAGACTTGTGTAAATCATAACTGCCACTTTAAAATTTAATGTATTCTATATTAAATTTTAAATAAAATTAATATATGAATATAATAAAAACTATTATTTGTTAAATTGTTTTTAATAAATATTTTATTTTATTTTAATTTTTTTTTAAGTGAAAAACCCCTTGTGGGGTCGCCTTGGTTTGAGAGACCATGAATAGGGGGTTCTACACCATCAAAGTCACCCGGGAGTCGCACCCGACCCTGTCCACACCAACATTATCAATTGGATTTTGGATACCCAATTCAGCTTTTTAGTAGGGTGGAGATTTGAACCTGGGACCTCCCTTGGAGGATTGCCCTCTCCTCACAAAATCACCTACAACACCTGAATTATTAATAATTTATCTTATTAATTTAAATATTTTTATTATTTATTAATTTAAATTGTTATTTAAAATATTGTTTAGATAAATAAAAAGTTTTTTATTATTATGATAGGTTTCTTCTTATACAAACAATGATAGTAAGTTTTGTAAAGATCTATGTTAATGATAAAAATGCATAGACTTAGATAAGATTATAATCTATCATTGATGGGTATATTCTTTTATTTTTTTTTAGTTTAAATTTGATTATTTAAATCAAGCAATTTATAATGATATTGAATGATAAATTGAGTAGAATTTATCATGATATTGAATGATAAATTGAGTAGTTTCTTATATTAGGCTTTAGTTTTCAAAAATGAAGGAAATGATCTTCTGATAGTGGTTGTTTATGTTGATGACTTGATGTTTGGGGGAAATAATGACAAGATGTGCAAAGAGTTTTCTAAGAATATGCAGAGTGAATTTGAGATATCTATGCTTGGTGAATTATCCTTCTTTCTTGGTCTTTAGATTTCACAATCAGAAAAGGGAGTGTTTCTTTCTCAAGCCCAAATACATCAAGGAGATGTTAAAGAAATTCAAATTAGAATATTGCAAACCAATAAGTACTCCTATGGTCACAAGGTGCAAGTTAAGTAAGGATGATGAATCTCTAGAGGCAGATCAGAGACCATACATATCCATGATGGCAGCTTATTGTATGTCACAGCTACAAAACCAAACATAGTACAGTCAATGGGATTAGTGGCAATATTTCAAGCAAGACCTAAGTAAACACATGTGGCAGCAGTAAAAATATTTTTTAAGCATCTAAAAGGGACTATGGATTTTAGAATTTGGTATCCTACAAGTGACAGTTTCACACTTACAGCATATACATATGCAGATTGGACCGACAACATTGATGATAGAAAAAGCACAACTGGAGGAGCTTTCTTTCTTAGAGAAAGACTAGTCTCCTGGTTAAGTAAGAAGCAAGTTTCAGTATCTCTATCTACAGTAGAGGCATAATATATTGTAGCAGTAGCCAGTTGTACATAGGTGTTATGGATGAAGAGAACTTTAGAAGACTTCAGGATAAAGCATGATCAGCCTATTCCTATACTATGTGATAATACCAGTGCCATATGTATCTCAAAAAAATTGGTAATGCACTCTAGGAAGAAGCACATTCCAATTAAGTATCATTTTTTGAGAGAACAGGTGTAAGATAAATAGTTCAGATTGGAGTATGTCACTACAAAGGAACATATAGCATATATTTTCACTAAGCCACTCTCAAAAGAAACTTTTGAGTATCTTCGAGGAAAATTGGGAGTGATACTCCCACCCCAGAATTAACCATCTCATGTGGAGGTGGGGGAGGGTCCAAGCTAAGAGGCCCATTCTTAGCCTCGAGCCCAAAATTTTACCCTTTGCCATTTATGACAAAGGGAGAGAGATTTGTGTATATTAGGGAGATTTTTTTATATGGGAGAGAGATTTGATATTTGAGAGAGCATTGAGCCAGAGGGAGCAAAGTCCCAGGGGGAGCAGAAAAGAATATCAAATTTTAGTAAAAGGATATGGGTTGCCATCAACGACAAAGGGGGATATTGTTGGAAATTTTGAGTTCCTAAGCTAAGAGTTGTCATTAATGTCAAAAGAATCTATGTAAGCTAACACTATGTTTATGTAGAAGCAAAGGTTTTTGATCAAAGGTTCAAGAAGGGATGCATAACATTTGGTTATAAAAAGGAGCTTCAAGGGAAGCTTACCAAAAGGTTTTTATTTAAAACCATGGATGGCAGTTTTGAAGTGGGTTTTTCTTAAAACCTAGGTTGGCTTTTCATTTCATCGAAAAAGGAGTCCTAGTGACAAAGTTATTCAAATTTGAAGTTTAAGTTTTAAATTTTAATATTTTAAAATTTAAATTTAAATTTCCAAAGTGGAAATTCTTGCCGACATCATCAAATTATATTAAGGGCCGACGTATGAAAAATCAAGGCAATATGTATAAATACCATTGCCAAAAATTCATTTGGCAATAATTCGAATGTGTGTGAGTTTTGTTCGAACAAAGAGAAAAGATATTTTAGCGCAATCGAAACCTGTGAAGAAAGGGAGAAATATAAGGAAGGTAGAACCCTTCCCATACACCGTAGGTGCTTGTGGCCTAGTAGTAAAAAGGAGGCAGTCAAGTTGTTGAGCGTCAGGAAATCCGAAGTTCAAATCCCATCGAAATTGGTTTTTGCAAAGTGGAAAGGAAGTACACCTTTTGGTGCACATGTCTTCTGGGGCATGTTTGGAGGAAGGAAAGCATAGTGGCTATGTTCACCATTTCATGTGAGCAGTTGGATCACATGGTTAGTGGCACTGCGATTAGAGTGGTGCCTAGACAGCGACAGGGGATCAAATCCTGCTGAGAAGAAAAAGGTAAGTTAAATTTTTATTTTAATATTTGTACTAAAAGCTTTGAGGAGAAATAAGGCTCATGAGTTGTTTTAGAAAATTTTGAAATTACTATTCCTTTTAATTTTGGAAGGATAGTATATTATATATCATTGGAAAGAATTTTTCAAGAGCTATTTAATTAACTTGCTTAGAAGGAGAAATAAAGGTTGTGTAAGAAGATATTCTAGGTTTTGTCAAGGAGTTTCCAAAAGTAAGTTTGATCCATTCTATTGAGGGTTTATTTCTTGAATAAAAGAACTTTGGTGGATGTTAAAATAAAGTAGGAGTAATAAGGTGTTACTTGGATATTTTTGTTGTGTTATTACTCTAACCCTTGTTGAGAGCTGAAAAGTAAAGTGTGTTGAGTGAGACATATTTTGTGGACAACAAATAAGGCATAAAAAAGGTATGAGCAATATTCTCCATTGATTTTATAAGTGTGGTTGATTTCTGAAATATAATTGGAGTGAAAAGGACTGATTGTGGTCTCCTATTCGAAAATAGTTGGTTTAATGCTTCAAGGTTTTTTGGTTTGAAAGTTGTGATTAAAACCTTGTTTTATGAGCATTGTTGTTGGAGTGAGTTGTTGTGCAAAGAACTTGAACTTGAGCTAAAAAGAACATGAGTATCATTGTTATGTAAAGTGGTTGTTGAGTATTGTTGAAGATATTTTGAGTTGGTTGATTCATGCTTGGACTAGGGTTTGTGAGAAAGAGTTGTTCCTTGTGGTGATTGGTTGAGTAGAGTTGTTTGAGCCTAGTCAAGTGATTGTGTGAAGTGGTTGTTCAAGTTCCATAAAACAAACTATTCTATATTCTGATTTGAGTTGAGATTGATTTGAGTTGAGATTGGAATTTGAGTATAGAAAATATTGAGTCTCTAAAAATTCTCTTTATGCTTCTATGAGATTGAGTTGAGATTTTGTTGAGCTGATTTGAGGCAAGTCTTTGAGAAGGCTTGTGGACTGATTTTGAGTAAGCTTTTGTGAAATCTTGCTATGCAAATTTGAGCAAGTCCTAGAGAGGAATTATTGAGCATATTTGGACAAGTTATGAGTGAGCTTTTTGAGTAGATTTGACAAGTTTTGAGTGAGCTTGTTGAGCAGATTTGAGCAGGTTATGAGTGAACCTATTGAGAAAATTTGAGCAGGTTCTGAGTGAGCCTATTGAGAAGATTTGAGTAGGTTATGAGTGAGCCTATTGAGCATATTTGAGCAGGTTCTGAGTGATCCTATTGAGTAAATTTGAAGAGGTTCTGAGTGAACATATTGACAAAGCTTTGGAGGTGATAGAGTATAGAGGATAGAGTCTCAATGGATAGAGATCCAGTAGCCAGGACAATTGAAGATAGATTTGAGTGAGGAGTCTTCAAGTGGAGAGAGATCCACAAGTCAGTGCAGCAGAGAGACAAAGTCTTCTAGAAGATCACTAGCCAGAGCAGAATAGGAAAGAGTCCTCCTATGGAAGAGATCCACAAACTTGAGATTTAGGGTATCAACATCTCATTTGGACAGAGGTCCATAAACATTATAATTGGGAAGGATTCCTAAGAGATTATTTGAGAAATATTTAGAAGAAATATTTTCTGTGGAGGTAGCCCACATTGGGTGAACCACATTAAAAATTATGTCTCTCATGTGTGTGATGCTTTGTGTGATGTTTACTACTTTATTAATGCTGATGCTACTATTTGGGGAAAAGTTTTATATTATACTGTTCACACCCCCTCTTAGTATAATCACATGTTCTTCAATAACACTATCAAATTTCAAGTACTTGCTAGCATACGAGGTATGTGAAACTGAATTTTGATTTATTATGACAAAATCAACTACCTGTGACCTCTTTCTTGTCTTTTCTTGGTTTGTAAAAGAAAAATAAATAGAAATCATGATTGTAATAATACTAAATGAATATAAAATTTGCATTTCAAGTGCAATTATTATTTATAGATATAGGTGAATGGAAAACCTGAGCCCTCCATATAATGAGAATATGTATAAACATCTCTACCCACCCCAACCATCATAGATAAGATGAGAGGGTATCCTGAGACTTTTGTCAGATACATAAATATCCATCTATACAAATCAAGTACTGGTGCTAAGGACTGGGGCTAAGAGTCAAACATGAAACATCAATTTCATAACTAACACACAATCAACACAATAAACCTTCATTTCAACACAATACAACATGCATGCATTATTATAATCTTAATCCTATTCCATAGCAACACTTGTATTCTCTCTCCTTTTTTATATACCAAATTACTTTCTAGTATCTGAGTGACCAACCTCATAGTTAGGATACCTACTCACCTCACTCCTAGCTTGGATACCCATTAATTATCCACTAATATTTTCTAAAAATAGAACAAAAATAATTGGAACTCAACATCATTATCTCGTAGTTCTTGTCCACTCTTTGAGCAATTATCATTGAACAATATGTATGTGTCATTGACCATTCCAATGATATCATCTTGAACATATTCGGTAATTGGACACTCATAAATGGTAGATCATATGTTCGATGCATATTTGTCATTCCAATGAGTTTTGAAAAAAAAATCATTTGCATAACCCAATACATGTTTGTTTTGAAACTAGTTCTTTTCTTTCAACCAAATCTTCTAAGACAAAAAGTATAACTCTCATCTAAAAAAAAACTAAAAGAGACAATTGAAAGAAAAGAATTGGTTTAAGAACAAAATAAAGAGCCATGGTTAAATATGTATCCATTAGCATTAGTTGTTGTTACCCTCAAGGATATTAAACTAGTTAAAATTATTGAGGTACATAGTCAAGAACTAAGAATCCCAAGAAAAACTTGGATAAAAAAAGTTATTCGAATATACAATGAATCTCAAGGATAGAGGCAAGATTCGATCTAAGAGCCAAATAAATTGCATCTAAAAAGTAGAGTGGATGATGAAAATAATCAAAGATATATATATATATATATATATATATTTGAAATTAATTGCTTAAACTAATCTTGGAACAAATGATTCTAATTAAGAAAATTATCCCATACATATTTATCTAATGGATAATATTCGGTATTAATCGAAGCCTCTGTTTTATTATATTTAGTAGGAGAAAAAATGAGAATGAATTGAATGCACTCAGACAAACATAGGAAGCGATAAACACCTTGAAAATTATTATTATTTACTTTACAATGTGACTTCCTCGGGCATTGTCATATATTCTCTCTTTGCTCATCCTTTGCTAGTCTTTTTACCTATACTAGACTATGGAAATGAGACTATGTGCTAAGCCTCCAATCCTTATGGATTTGATCAAACTACCTTTTGAAATAGTCAAACAAATAAATAACAAAGAATTGATTGTGAAAAAGTATTATATCTTGTCACACTGGGGTAAAGTAGCCTTAAAAAATTCACTAGGCACCATCATATACACATGCCCCATCTAGGGTAAAGAATGCTCTGAAGAAAAAAAACAACAAATCAAATATGTGGAAATAATTTAACTCTGAGAAGATGAAAATGATTCTATTGGAAAATAATTCTGCAAGGCATATTGATCTATGGATAGCCATATGATAGATAGATGTAAGGGTATGTAAAATATCTTGTAATTATTCTAAATCTACATAAATTGTAGACCTAGAACTTAAACTAACAAAATGAATTTTGCAGACAATTGAGATATAAGTGTTATATTGGTAGACCTAGAACTTAAACTAACAAGTTATTGTCCCTTCATTGCAACTCATCAAAACTGATAATAAATCTTTTAACCATCCTAAAAATATATTACAATGTACAAAATCATGCAAAGTATTATAGTTTGCTTTTCAAGACTCCATTACATGCTATACTTAAATAAATATTATTTATAGCTTATTGTCATAAATAATATTTCTTTTTTGTAGTTGATATATTACTTGTATAAATTGTATAAATTACTTGTATATCCAAAAATGATTACCAAAATGCATAAGCCTCAAAAAAATAAATTGGTACCTTATTATTAAAAAGTCATTTCTAAAAATGGTGTATACCCAACCTTGATCATATTCAAATATCAAGTGTCTATATAGAAGCTGGCAAGCTACCTGCTACTAATATTCTAGCCCTTTCAATGTTAAAGAATTATACTACTAGAATTCCATGTCATGTTTTATATATTAAGAACTTGGTAAAAGATGTAATTTTGAATGACTTACACTTTGTATTTGGGACCCTTTTTGAAAATGTGGAGGAAGCCAAATCTAGAATTGGTATAAATTTAATGCAGGAGGGCCAGATGAGGGACCAAGCATTTGTAACTTTCCCATATACAGAACTTACAGACCATGCATTGAAAATAGCACATTAGTATGTGTTAAAAGGAAAGCCAATGATAATCTAGTTTGAGAGAAATCCTTTAGTTGGTAAAGTGAATTGAGTAGTAGAAAATATGAGGACAACACAAGCACTCCAAGATCTTGTTGATCTAAAAAAGTAACTTCAATTAAACCAATAGATGGTAAATGGAGATATTTGCTTATAGCACTAGAGTCATATTGGCTGAGAATTAGGTATACAATGCAACTATGTTATTACAATTGTATCTATCAATCTACTGGAAGTTTAATTTATTTAAGCAAGCAATAATTTTAGAGGTCTTCTATAGATCAAATATACTATAGAGGCCCTACACAAAAATATTATTGTTTTTAGTATCACACATCACTATCACAAATGTGTATTGCAAATCTATAAAGCATCTAGAGACAATAGTATGACTGATAAATGTCAACTATTATTTCTATGAATTTCCCTCTATGGATACCTATGAATATTTTCTCTTTTTTATTTGCCACAAAATCCTTGCTTCTAAGGTAGATTTAGAAACCTAAATAATTATGGCACTTTTCTTAATCTTATTCACTTGTGTTGAGGTTAACATTTTAGCATGAGATTATAATATACAAGAGCTATGGATTATTTCTCAAAAACTAAAGTTTATGATGTTTTAAAAAATCCACATTAGTCTAGTAGCATCATGGGACCACACAATTCTGAATGTACCCAATTCAATTTCTTGACCACTCTCCATTTTTTGGTTGGAAATTTATCTATGGTGTTTTCCAAGTATACATACCTTGTATGCTTCCTTAAATTTGGATTAAATTCTAGGAAGACCATCAATAATTTTATTATTATAATGAACATACAAAATTTTTATATTTAAATGACCATATATAGAGTGCCACAACATGCTTGATTCCAAAAATTATAATTTAACATATTTATTCTTAATGGAAACATTCTATTTTTTGACATAGTAAACTTTCCAATCAATTTGTTACCTTGCTTTTCATCATATATCGAAAATTCTCCATTGTTAAATTATATTCTATTTTAATTATATTTACATCATCACATTTACATGAATGTAAGGACAATGCAGTCTATATTTATAGGTAAATTTTTCACCTAGTATTCCACTATAAATATGACACTGCCAATATTTGAGTTTCCATTGTAAATGAAAACATTAATCAATTTCACATGACAAGGTAGTGCAATGGATACATGACCACTAAACAATAATTGGAAAAACCTAGGGAATCTAAACAAAAAAAAAATCAAATTTTCTACTAGATACCGCTACTTGGTATTACTATTCTAGTTCTCCAAGAATAGTGATTTTCTAGTCTTGGTATACAATCATTTTCTTAGAAATCATGTATTTTGTATTCTAGTTTTTTATATAAATTGCTTATTTATAATAACATTCTACATTAATACCTTCTCTTTTGTGAACCAATGATCACTATTTTTTCCATCACCAAAATAAGGCTTCACATATAGCTAGACCCATAAATAGCACATAGACAATAATGTCAAAAAAATATCTAAAACATAGCTAAGGCTGAGGAATATGTGTAATTGCAGAAACCCAAAAGTTACACATTACCACTTATCACATCATCACGGTCGATCAATTTGCAAAACATTTAAAAATTACATAAATTGATTTCAAAACACTATTATTTCATCAAAAGTACTATTCATATTTATTATCCCCCTTGGGCTAGCTAAGCTCCTTCCTATGCTTAACCATGGGTCCTCATGCGACCTCCACCATAACTCAACTAAGGTTGAAGTCTTTACCATGGTCAAAAAGCACTTTATGGTCAAAAATCAAACTTTTTGGTCAAAACTTGCTTTATGGCTAAATGCATCCTTAATTGGATCTAATCATGATTTAAAATAAGCCTTTCCATCTCACCTAGTCTACTTTGAATAGCCTAGCCTAGCCTTACCACCTCTCATCTAGATATTTCCTCCATCTCACACTCTCCTAGGCAATAAATGATAAATGGAGACTTTTGCAAAATAAAAGCAATTTTAAATTCAAAAGTGTTCCACCTCAAAAAGAAATAAAGGCCATTTGGATACTTTTTTTGACCCATGCCACCTCAGAGGATACCTCATAATGGCCACATCATAGGGATACCTTAGGGGACCCCTTAGTGGACACCTCACAATATACACCTTATAGGGGACACCTCATGGGACACCTTAGCCCCTTCCCTAACCTTGGAGAACTTTATAAATAGAATACCTCTTTCTTCATTTCTAATAATCCTCCATTTACATATTCAAACTTTGTTGGAATTATTCTAGGTTACACTACATCCATTTCGCATTCAATATCCATCTGTCCTTTTGCACCATTTTTTTATGTTCCAAGTAGGTTTGAAATGGTTTTCAATGGTAAAAGGAGCTCCACAAGCAACAATAGGCTACAAAACCCCTTTGTATAGGTATAATTGTAAATACAATCATTTGATTAGCACTTCAATTATGCATTAGTTTAGTTACTTTCAGTATTTTATCTTTGTAAATATGGGGTTTGATCAAGGCAATCCCTCAAATGTTTCTAAAAAATTATGTAGGTTATGTAGGTTTACAAGATCTACACCGAAAATCAATGGTGCACGTGTAATAAGCCCATCTAAATCAATAAATGCAAGGACACAATTTGATTCCTATTTCCATGTGCTTCATTCTGACATACCCAATGGGACTCATCACCACCCATGTATGAACCTACCATTTTACATTCAAATTCTCACAATATGGTTGCCTATGGCCTTGTAGCCCCATATGCACTTTTCAAAATTTTCACCTCTTCTTTTCATCATTTTCAATCGACTCATCACCACTTTTTCATCTTCTCCATTTCCAATTCATCATTTAAGAGGGTATACATTCAAAAATTAAAATTTACCTTGCACATGATCAAACAACCAAACATCCAATCATAGATACAACATTTTGTAAAATTTCTCTTCTCAACAAAAACCTAATTCAAATCAAAGAACTTGATAAACCTAATGCTTGTGGTTATATACAACTCATGGATTACCTTATCCAAAGTGGTATTCGGAAGATCACTTTTGAATGAAGCACCTAACTAAGCTCTACCTTATGATGCCAATGGTTTGTCAAATAACATCAAGAACTCATCAACCAATCAAAAGCAAAAAATTTCAAAGGCATTTGTTCCTTCCAAAATTGGAACATCTCACATTGATCATAAGACAAGACAATCTTATGTCTTCCCTCAAAAATTAATCATTGCAATGCTTCAAATTGTTGTACTTAATCACAAATTATTTTTTATAGATGCACCTTTGTCATCATCATCCACAATAATCAATCACAAATTATTCGTCTTACAAATCATCCCATAAATTCATGTTATTAGTTTTTATATTGAATCATGTTTTCACACAACATAGTATAAAAAAGGGTAAAATATAGATAATCAAAAGTCACACATTGCCACTTGTCACATCATTACAGCCAATCAATTTACAAAACCTTTGAAAATTATATAAATTAGCTTCAAAACACTATTATTTTATCAAAAGCACTATTCATATTCATTAGATCCCTTGGGCTAGCTAAGCTCATTTGTATGCTTAACCATGGATCCTCATATGACTTCCACCATAACTCAACTAAGGTTGAAGTCTTTACCATTGTCAAAATGTATTTTATGGTCAAAATTCAAACTTTTTGGTTAAAACTTGCTTTATGGCTAAACACATGCTTAATTAGGTATAATCATGATTTAAACTAAGCCTTTCCACCTCACCTAGTCTACTTTGACTAGCCTAGCCTTTCCACATCTCATCTAGATATTTTCTCCATCTCACACTCTCTTGGGCAATAAATGATAAATGGAGACTTTTGCAAAATAAAAGTAATTTTAAATTCAAAAGTGTTCCACCTCAACAAGCAATAAGTACCATTTGGAGACTTTCTTCCACCCATGCCACCTTAGGGGAAACCTTATATAAAATATCATAATGACCACCTCATAGGGACACCTCAAGGGATACCTCAAAGTGGACACCTCACAATGCATACCTCAGAATGGAAACCTCATGGGACACCTCAGCTCTTCCCCTAACCTTGGCAAACTCTATAAATAAAATATCTCTTTCTCCATTTCTAAGGATCCTCTATTTACATATCCAAACTCTTCTAGAATTATTATAGGTTACACTACATCCATTCTACATTCAATATCCATCTATCCTTTTGCACCCTTTTTATATTCCAAGTAGGTTTGAAAGGATTATCAATGACAAATGGAGCTCTAGAAGCAGTAGCAGGCTACAAAACCCCTTCGTATAGGTATCATTGTAATCACATTTATTTCATTAGCTATTCAATTATACATTAGCTTAGTTACTTTGAGTCTTTTGTCTTTGAAAATATGGGGCTTGATCAAGACAAGCCCCTAAATATTTCTAATAAATTTTATAGGTTGTGTAGGTTAATAGGATCTATTAGGATTGAATAAGAATGAGATATATTACACATGAATGAGATTACAATACATAGGCATAAGCCTATATGAAAAAATAAGACACTTTTCAAGGAACATGACAAGTGTCAAACAAGGCATAGTGTACATTATAATCTAACATAATGTTGGGACTAAACAAGAATGAGATATATTACACATGAATGAGATTACAATACATAGGCATAAGACTATATGAAAAAACATGACACTTGTCAAGGAATATGACAAGTGTCAAACAAGGCATAGTACACATTATATTCTAACATTCCCCCTTAATGTGCACTATCCTAACAAAATAAGTCAACATTAGATAACATTCCCCCTTAATATTTACTTATCTAAAAGAACTCTATCATCCTCATTTATTACATGATTTGGTCTAGGATTGTGCTCTTTGTGCTTGGCTCTCCAACTATGAACAATGCTAGATAAATGGTGTATACATATTGGTCTGTTACCACAGGGTCATCCACTTCCATGGGTTTGTTGCCTCTGTGTCAGCCGTCTAAGTGCCTCAGGATCATCTTGGGTGCCTTAGGGTCATCCACTTCTGGGTTTGTTGCCTCTACAGGTCATACTCTAGGTATATTTCCTCTCATAGATCACTGAGTAGATTCATCATGAATATCCTCCCCCCTCATGGTGAAATCAATCTAGAAGGTGTTGGTCTCTGTTGAAAATGCACCTTAATACAAAATAAAATATAATCCATCTATTAGTTTCGGTCTCTACCTAAAATCCACTCAAAAAAATACAATATAAATGAGCCATCGAATCCAAATGTAGAGGAGAATAAGAAAAAAGAGAATATAATATTTTGAAGTGTCTTCATTTGTAGTCTTTAGAATTTGATCCAAAAAAGTCCTCGAGTAAAGTCTAGGTTGTCTTTGTCTATATTTCCTAGAGTAGGTGTCCTTATAGTAATTACCTCATCTCATTAGAATGCATGGGTAACCAGTCGTTGCATCCACTAAGTACTAGATACTATGATCACTTACAATTGCCTTGGGAGTGTCGGGTTTAACCGAGAGTGAACTCAATGATATAATACTTTGAAGCTAAAATATACAAATGTAATAGCCTCAAAAAATAAATTGGACACCACCAATGTTTTCATATTATAAAAACATTTTCTATGACTATAAATACCCCTATGTTCCAATTTCAATAGGGCCATCATATTATAGAAAAAACACTCGCATGCCTCTCAGTAAAATAAACATTCACATGGGCCATCTATGCCTTCCACTCTCCATGTGGAAAATAATTAAAAACAATGGCCAATGAGACCATAGTGTCCCCATATAAAGTGGTCCCTCCACTTTGAAAATAAGAAATGGAATAATAATGGTCCAACCCTCTTGACCATATTACTCCATACATTTCCATATATACTCAACATAGGCATGCATCAACTTAATAGAAAATTATAATGTCTTAAAAAATATCAAAATAAATCCTGTAGTTCAAATTAGAGCTGCACACCTCTATTGACGTTCATTAACCACTAATCTTACTACCACCCACTACCGTTTTCACCATGTTTGTTGGGTATGGCATCCCCCTACCACACAATCCTAGGGTTTTTGTAGGCCATCACACAAGGCCTCTTCGTATAATCATCGACACATAGATGGACACCTTAAACAACTCTTAGCAAATCTAGAAATTAAACTACATATTTTCCATCATAAAATAGGTACAAAATATATGTAATCTCCATAGACTTTCTTGGCCAGCATCGTTGTCTATTGTTAGGTATTGGGACCAACTGGGGCTACTTCAGGGATCACGATAGTTGTACCCCCAGTTTAGCTAGGTTTTAGACCAGCACAACATCATCAGTTGGAACCTCTACATCACCAAGTATCAAACAAGGCATAGTGCACATTATATTCTAACAATATCTACTCTAAAAATCGATGGCTCATGCATAATAAGCTCATATACATCGAGGAACGGGAGGAGACAAGTTGGTACTTGTTTCCATGCACTTCAGTAATGTAGGTTGACTAAAACTAAAAAAGGTCTAAAGATTTGATCATCTTCAATAATCAATAATATTTTTATTGTATTTTAGTTTAAGAGAGTAGAAAATATTTTTTATAGTTTGATGTCTTATCGGTATATTTCTAATTTTTTATATAATTTTAAGTCTAAAAATTATTTGATAATATTATTTATAGTTTAGGGTCCTATGTATATTTAAGAGTAAGATAGAATGGGCTGAGAGAGTAATGTTTGGGTTAATCTAAGTAAATGAGAAGTGCAAATACATGTAATAGATATTCAAATTTGGGTAGGATTGTGAAATTTTTATTAAGCAACAACTAGGGATATAAGAATTATACACTTCATTGCAACTTATACACTTTTTTGTGGTGGTTTATATATATAGAAAAGTAATATTAAGAGGGCATTTTTTTAGGTTCTAATAGGGTAGTTTTAAACCACCCTAGTAGACCCTAATAAAGAGGTTTTTAGAGGTTGTTTTTAACTATCATCATATGATGCAGACTTTGATGATACCCTCATCGACCATGACCAAATAACCACCTTTAAAGATATTTTTAAAGACCTTTTTTGGTGTAGTGCAATTTCATTTTGTATATATTTTTCTTAAATTAACTTAGCATATGCTTATTTTAGGGAGGCCTTGAATCAAGAGAGGTTTATATTACTTGAATATTAAGAGAACCTCCTTGTGGATGATAAGGACATCTATATGTAGGAAGAGTATTAATAGGATTAATGACACAATGTTTCATTATTAAGAGATATAATTATAGCTAACAATAGATTTTTAAATTCATCTACCTATCATGTGATATGATGGGATTGACTTTTCTTTTCTATTCTAACTAAGGTGGTAAATTATTCAATTTTATAATACCATTTTCATATTAGTATTTAGTTTATTTTGTATTTGAGTTGCTTTAGGTGTTTGGTTGCATGAATCTCATAATTGAAGAGAAGTGGAGGTCATTCAAAAAACTTGTTTAGGTATTCTTACAATAGAAAGTGGTACTAGTATTTTGTGTATATATTCTTAAATATCATGTAGGATGAAAATGGTATGGATTAGAAATTATGTTTATACTTAGTTTATTGAATTAATAATACCAAATTATGGTGCTCCTTAACACTAGTTACTTTAATATGGGTTGTCATAAATAGTGTAAATTTTAATAATTTATATTTAGTAATGTGAGAACCTATGCTAGATATCATTTTTATACTTTGAAATAATTTGAAGTCTGTTTGCATATGCTCAATAAAAAACTTTAAAGGGCTACAAGTAGGTTGTTTTGAGAGTGCAATATGGAGGTGAAGGCATATGCCCAATGGTATACCTCTTAGGAAAACTTGTGAGTTATGTATAATGGGATGGAGGTTGGTGTACATAATAGGTTACGAGATGAAAAATAAAATTTATCTAAACTTCAAAAGCCAATGAAAGCTGCAATAAAATTTCATCTATTCATATATTTTATTAACATAATAAAATATTAAATGATTATTATGGAGTGCATTAGATGTTAGCTATTAGAAATAGAATGTAATGATAATGACATATGTATGATGTATAATGGAGGGTATGATGATAATATTATAGAATTTGTAATCCTTAAGCTTATTTAATTTGAAATATTGACTAGAGAAATGATGATAGTCAAAGGTAGACATACAAAATATCTATAATTTTACATTCATGAGAGGATGATCTAGATTACAAATGTAGTAGTATATTAGAATACATGATAATCCTATAAGACTTATGGGATGTATATTAGAAGTATTACATTATTTGGCACCTTATAAATAATTTAGATTAGGAGGTATTTAATATTTTATTCTATAGTAAGTGTTTTTTTTAACATGGTGGAATCGATAGCCGCCATGAATTAGGGCAAGCTGTCCAGATTTTTATGGTCATCATAGTATTCTGTGTTTTCCACCCTAGAAGTCGCCACACAAATCTTTGCATAGTCCACCCCTATAACCGCCATGCCACAATAATTTTAAACCTTTTATGTCATTGAAAGCACCTGGAAAGGGACAAGCGTTCAGTTCGACGAGGCCCGAGATTTGAACCTTGGACCTCCGCACCCATTATGGGGTTTGGATGAACCAATTGGTCTACACCTCGAAACTGATTCTATAGTAAGTGTTAAGTTATTAAGTATGATTTATGTTTCATGTAAATAAGTTTGGAAATATAAATTTGAGATGTTATGTTAGTAAGTGTGATTTATGTGAGTGAAGTGTCATATTTAGTAAGTATGGGCAATCATCATAGACTTTATCTTTATATAAATTTGAGATTTATTATTATGTAAGAGAGAAATGTGAAGAGTTAGATTTCATGTGAGAATGAGAAGATGAAGAGTTTATGTAAGTGTAAAGTTCAAGATTCATGTGCATATGAAGAGTCTCATGTATGTATATATTGAAGATAAATGTCCATAATATGTATTCAAATAAGCATTACATTTATAAATTGCTTTAGTAGATATTTTCTATAAATATTTTAGTGTGTTTATTATGCATGTTTTGAGTGATTTATTGTATAAATTTATTTCTGGGAATATTGTAAGATTTTGTGGAAATTATCCTATGAGAAAGGTGTGATTTTCTAATAGTGGTATCAGAACTATGATGGAGAAAAAATAGAGTTACAATGGAGAGATATCAAAGCTAGGGTGGAGAGAAGGCAGAGCAACAATGGAGAGAATACTTAGCTACAGTAGAGAGAAGATTGTATTGCGATAAGATTATTAGTGTGTTTGAGAGGAATACCACAAAAAATAATTTTTTTTAAAGAATGTTGAGATATTTTGTGAAAAAGCATGTCAAATTTGTGAGAAGAAACATCATGAAGAAAGAAAATATTACAAGCTTGGTGAAGAACATGAAAGTATCTATGAGGAGAAAAAGTGTGTTGAGAAATATTGAAATGGTTGTGAGAAGAAACAAATGTATTGAGGAATGCTAAAGTGTATAAAATAAATATTAAAGTGTTTTTGAAGCACCTAAGAGAAATAGTGAAGTGCTCGAGAGGAAAAAATAAGCGGTTGAGGAGATATTGAAGCAATGTTCAAGCTCTTGTTAGAAGCCATGATTATAAGAAAAATGTGAGGTAGTCAAGCACACCAAAATGAGTAAACCAAAAAATGAATGCATAAACCATAACAAAATATTTCAAAGAAAATATCCAAAGGATTAAGTGAGTGCCAAAAACATGTAATGGTTGAGTAACACCAATGTTGAAGAGGCAGAAGAGGTAGAGTGTTTTAACCTAAAAAGTGCATACAAAATTCATGTTGCAAACTAGTGTACCTTGTAAGGTATAAGTTCAATTTAGCATTATAGTATTTATTTTTGGAGCAAAATGTTGGGAGGTGTTTTATAAAAAAGGATAATACAAGTAACATTTGATAAAAAAAGGTAAACTATTCTAGGATATATAAGAAAATAAATGATTAAAGGTGAAGAATAGAATAAATTGAAGAAGAATGAAATGAAGGGAGTTATAATAAGAAAATAAAATTGAAGAATAAATTAAAGAATAAATTAAATACTAAATTTAAGAAATAAATTAATAATTAAAATAAAAATTGAAGGATAATGATTATAATTGAAGAAAGATAATTAAATTAATGATTTAAGAAAAATAAGAATATTGAAGATTTAAAATTGAAGAAAAATATTAAATGAATGAAATATCGAAAGAAGAAATACTATTGAATTGAATAAAATTGAAGAAGAATAATTAAAGTTTGAAGAAATAACTTAATTTAAGAAGAAATAATTTTGAAGTCAAAAGAATCGATTGAAGAATAATATCAAATTTGAAATTGAAAATTAAACAAAGGAAATTATTAGTGAAATTCTATTATTGAAAATAGAAATATTTTTCTTTCTGAATCTCAAATTTTAAAAGGACTTAGTTTTACTCAATGAAAAAACAAGATGAGATCGATACTCATTGTTGAGAAACTTTGGGTGTGCTAAATTGAAAAAAAAAACTTTCTAAAAGATACAATTGGAATACATAAATTTGAATATGATGATGTGAAGGTTCTTATGTTAATCACATTTGGTATATCAGATGAAATTCATGCACATATAAGTGAGGTAGAAACCTCAAAAAATACTTGGAAACAAATTTGCATAATATTTGAAGGAAATATAAAGCAACAATTTTACACTTGCAATCACAATTTTATTATCTAAAATTTCCATGATAGAGATAGTATAGAACATTTTATTGAAAGGGTAATAGAAATCAAAATCTAAACTACAAACTTTGGGAAGAAAGTAGAAGAAAAATGTATTGTTCAATTTACTCAGAGAGTGCTTTGAAAAACATTCAGAATGTTAATAACTTCTCTTCACATGCTAAACAAAATTGTATCCTTTAATGAATTGGTCAACATAATCCAATAATATAAAATATAAAATCAAGTGAGAGATGAGATTATAAACAATGTTCTTATGTCAAAGAATAAGGTATAAAATAATATTACTTTATCTTCACAATATCAACCTGAATGGAGGAATAATTGTTACATATGTGACAAGGAAGGTCATAACACCAATTATTGTAGATACAATTTTTTAATCAATAGGATCAAATAAATAGACCTTTCCAAATATACTAGCAAAGACAATATCAATCACAATACCCATAAATACAACAATGATATTCAAATTGGGAAAATAAAAAAGAAAACATAGTCCAAGAAGTAAAAAAAAATTAAGAGATAAAATGAAACAATTCATAGAGCCGTCATGGGAAGAATTATAGATTTCCCCATCCTTGATGATACAGGTATAAAAAATTAAGGTATGGATCAAATTGAGAAACAATATGACAAATATAATAATACAAGCCATTCAAAATTTCTTATTAGTAATGGCACTAATAGTATTGATAACAAAACAAGAGTTTTTTAAAAAGAACAAAAATAATAAACCAAATCATAAATGATGGATGACCTAGAATTTTAAAATTTGTGAAAATAATGAACCAAAGAGTTGTTAGGAAAAGAATTGAAGTATATTATGGATAGATTAATAAAACAGAATGGAAACCTAGGTGTTGTAGATGAGTTGGAGAGGAGAGGGCAATCCTCCAAGGGAGGTCCCAGGTTCAAATCTCCACCCTACCAAAAATATGAATTGGGTATCCAAAATCCAATTGATAATGTTGGTACAGGCAGGGCCAGGTGTGAATCTTGGGTGACTTTGACGGTGTAAAACCCCCTGTTCATGGTATCTCAGACCAAGGCGGCCCCACAAGGGGTTTTTCACTTTAAAAAAAACCAGAATGGATCAAAATTATAAAAATATTAAAATGTTTTTACAAGAAGAAACTAAGTTTGACATGCATAGATTTGTATTCAAGTGTAGAAAAATGAAGAATATATAGTTAAAAACTTAGTGGGATAGATATAATTCCAGAATATGAAACAATACCAAAGCTAGAACTAGAAAATGTTAGAATAAGTGAATATTCTCTTAAGTTCTACTAGAATAGACACACTTGAGTTTCCACTCCTCCATGTGTCAAGAGAACACTCAGTGGTGTCTTCATTAGGTTTGATAAGTTGTAATCCAATGGCTCTCAATGATAAAATTTACTATTTATACAAAGTTGATCCTTGGAATAAATCAATCAATTCTACTATTTTCTTCATACTTGTGTAATGCTTTGCATGTCTATTTTGGGAAATTCTAACATGGTAAAACTTCAAGGGATTTCCAAATTAACTCCACAAGCATAAGTAGTGGTATCCACCTATCTTCACATTCCTTTTTGTGAGACACTTTGGTTTCAAGGGATTTTACTAGTGATCTTTTTTGATGGTTCATAGCCACCAGTCTGGGAGTATGACTTCATTTATGCAACAAGTCTCTACTTTTTTGAAATATTTGATGGTTACATTGCATGCTTCTTAATGGAATTTGTCCTAAAGAGGGGTTTAAGAGGACATATTCCTTCCTCTCAAATCCTCCATGCACGTATTCCTTATTATTTTATTCTGGTAGGTGGTTTATCCCTTGAGGTTTTCTACTATTTTCCTTGTTTTGTTGGTTGTCCACCAGTTTTAGACCTTGTTATCAATCCATTGTGTTCATATAGGTGGAAACCACATACTCATGCTTGTGGAGTCATTTTTGGACTACCCTTGCGATTTTTGTGGTTCTTTCTCCCTCCTATATTCACACTCCTTTTTGTGAGACACTTTGGTTTTAGGGTATTTTTCTTTAGTGATCTTTATTATTTTGATCACATGTTGTAAATGAGTACCTTATCAGGCTTTGCTACCAAGACTCATTTTTGTATCTATACCAACTCTATTGTACATTAGTACCTTATCAGGCCTTGGTTTCGGGACTCATCTTCTGTGGGTATGCCACATATTGCTTATTCATTTTTCACTTAACCCTACTATCACTTAAGGGGGGTGTTAAATTATTTTGGTGCACAAAGTTTTTCACCTCTCTCTTTTTATTATTGTTATTTTTCTTCTTAGAAGATGTTTTTTTCCCATGTGGTTTTTCACCATATCTCCTATATATAAATCCAATGTATATGAGTACCTCATCAGGCCTTGTTGTCGGGACTCATTCTTCTTGTTCAACAGAGGATAATCTTCATCATTCGAAGACATGCCTCTTCTTCTTATTCTTAGAAGCACTTCATTCGGTAGCATATTCAAAGAGGAGAAATACACTTGGACTATATTCCAACTGAAAATCAAATTGTAGATATATTCACCAAGTTATTTGCTTCTCCGCATTACCTTCAGTTATGAGATAAACTTGGAGTAATACAATTGCATTGACATAGAGGTCTTCCACCTCTCATTATAATATTTGGAAAATGATTTTTCCCCTTATGGTTTTTTATATCATCTCTCCAACAACATTTATATTATGAGGAAAATATTCACCATTCAAAGACATGCCTCTATCTTTGAATATTTTTTGTGTGAAATATGGTTTTTCCCAAGGGTTTTTTCACCATCTACATATATTGTAAATGAGTACCTCATCAGGCCATGTTGAAGGGACTCATCATTCTTATTGTATTAATAGGAAAATCTTCACCATCCGAAGACAAGCCTCTTCCTTAATTCCTTTTTTATTGATGGTTTTTCCCATAGGGTTTTTACCATCTCTTCAAAAAAGAAGTTGTGATAGTTGGTTTTTTCCCAAGGGGTTTTTTCACCAACTATATATATTGTAAATGAGTACCTCATCAGGCCATGTTTTTAGGACTCATAATTCTTATTTTATTAAGAGGACAATATTCGCAATCCGAAGACAAGCCTCTTCCTTACTTCCTTTTGATTGATGGTTTTTCCCATAGGGTTTTTACCATATCTTCATAAATAAGTCATTGTACATGAGTACCTCATCAGGTCTTCTTGTCGAAACTTATTTGTACAAAATTCCCCAAGTATCACTTAAGAGGGGGTGTTAGAATAAGTGAATATTCTCTTAAGTTCTACTAGGATAGACACACTTGAGTTTCCACTCCTCCATGTGTCAATATAATACTCAGTGGTGTATTCATCAGGTTTTATGAGTTGTTGTAATCGAACGACTCTCAATGATCAACTTTGCTATTTATACAAAGTTGATCCTTGGAATAAATCAATCAGTTCTAATATTTTATTCATACTTGTATAATGCTTTGCATGTATATTTTGGGAAATTCTAACAGAAAACCAATACAAGAATTAAATACTAAGAGTACATGAAGGCAAAATGTCTTCATACAAAATAATATAATATGGGATGGTGTTGGAGGTAATACATCATTTGGTACCTTGTAAATAATTTAGATTAGGTTATGCATAGTATTTTATTTTATAGTATGTATCAAGTTATTATGTTTGAGTTATATGTCATTTAAATAAGCGTGGAGTTATATATGTGAGGTGTCATGTTAGTAAGTGTGAATTATATGAGTGAAGTATCATGTTTAGAAGTGAAGAGTTATGAGAAATCATGATAGACTTTGTCTTTATGTAATATGTGATATTTATTATTATGTAAGAGAGAAATATGAAGATTTGGATCTCCCGTGAGTATGAGGAGATGAAGAGTTTATGTAAGTGTAAAATTCAAGAGTCATGTGCACATGAAGAGTCTCATGTATGCATATATTGAAGATATATATCTGTAATATATTCAAATAAGCATTGCATTTATGAATTACTTTAGTAGATATTTTCAATAAATATTTCAATG
Organism: Wollemia nobilis; assembly: GCA_028583015.1. Classification (NCBI taxonomy): domain Eukaryota; kingdom Viridiplantae; phylum Streptophyta; class Pinopsida; order Araucariales; family Araucariaceae; genus Wollemia; species Wollemia nobilis. Next base: position 12,925,902 of record JAQPPZ010000733.1, read on the forward strand.
ACTTTATTGTGCATTGCTTAAGTGATGTATTGTATGAATTTGTGTTTGGAGATATTGTGAGATCATGAGAGAATAGTGGTGATTTTCTAACAATGTAATTAGACTTTGTTGATATTTAGAACACCAATGTTTTGTTCATAGGGGTTATTTTATGTTACACATATGATATATATTCTCTTTTTTGCTCCTTTTTAGGTAATGGTCATTTGGAATTTTATGTCGATACCTATAGGTTTTCTTTTCTTGAGTGCATATTCATATGGCATGTGAAGTGTAATACATGGCAATTATTATTTTCTTTAGGTACAATTAGGTTTTATAGTCTAATATTGAAGCTACTTCTCCAATCACATTCATAAGTGAGTGGTAGAATAGATCATTATGAACAATTTCATAAAAGTATCAATTTATTTTTTATAAGGACAATAATAAAGATTTAATTAACTTCCATTTTTATGAGCCAAGTGTGTTACTTATTGACTTAAGAAGCACATGCAATATATTTTTAAAGAAAGGTACTACTTTTTGGTGTTGGGAAGAGTACAAATATATGGTGAAGGGATGCGTTCAATCTAAAAGTGGGTGATAACATATGTTATATTATTGGGTTTTTTATTTACCTATTCAAATCCTTGGTATAGTATGTCAAAAATTAAATAGTGGTGTTTAAGTATAACATCAACTTATTGTTAATACCCATGTTATGGCATGAAGTATGGTTTTGTAATCAAATAAATATATGTGAGACAAAAAAAGGTTATTGCTAGTTAGTTTTTGGCCTTCAAAGACACTTTTTTAATGGATAATTTAACTAAAATTTTAGGATCATGGGATAAATGTGTTCATTATGCATCAATGATCTTGTAGGAAACCTAGAGGAAAATTCCATGAAACACAATACTCATGGGGATATTTCTCTATAATATTAGACAAATATACATACTAAAGATTGGTTATTTCCAAGTACCTCCAATGGATATATGCATAACATTTCCATGGTCATAAAGTAATGGTGGATGGAATCTCAATATCAAATGATAATTTATAGTATAGTTGTGAATTTTATCATGATATAGATGAAATTAAGGTGACTTTAACACATCTTGAAATGACTATGGTGATAGGGATTAACAAATGATAAGCGTTGCATAGATTCATGGATTCATGGATTAGGTGGTGAATAAATTCATGATTCTTATCATATCTAGCTAGTACAATAAATGAGGTATGCAATGAGGAATATTATATCAAATATGACCCCTAGGAACATGCAAATTATCTTGATCAAATTATTTTCTATAATATTTTGTAAGGTGTTGGTTTAGGCTACTTGATAGGAGCATTAAATCCTCTATTATTTACATGATATGATGGAATATGTTCATATAGGTAGCCATAAAAACCATATAAACCATGCTTGAAAGTATCTATCTTAACTGAATTATCCTAGTAAGTATTGTTTTTTTGCTTTTAAAATACTTTTTGAATGCCTCTTTGTGAAGAAGACAATTGTGTGCATTTCATATTATAGTCCTATTTAAATTTTAGTGTTTTTATATGTGTGTGCATACTTTAGTATGTATGGATTTGAAAGCATTAATCTACATTGAGGTATTTTTATTTAAGTATATATTATTCCAAGAATATGGTCAGATCAATTTATCAATAAAATTATAAACATATTATAGGTATTTAGAAACATAGGGTTTCTATCTAAAATTATTAAATGGGTGAATTATATCATTATAGGACTCACTATATTTCTAAATTAAATCATAAATTTTATGTTATATAAATTGTGAATGTCAAGTAAGATACATTGAGTAGTTTCTTGTTGATAAAATGAGCCATAGTTATATCTAAGAAGAATTGATAACTACAAAAAATATATGTAGGGATTCATTTAGATTTGCATAAATATCTTTCTTTTATCTTTTTATAAATTTATAATAGCATAAATAGGGTCTATAGAAAGAATTAATTATATGATAACTATGATTACAGCATTGGATTCAGAGTTACAATACCTATTCTCATAATATCAATTTTCAAATGAAGAGTTTTTTAGCTAAGGAAATTTATTTTAATTGTATCATTTCCCTCTATTTTGGTTCTACATGGATAAAAATAAGTTTTTCCTTATGTTTCTTTACCTAGTCCTAGGAATAAATCTTCAATTTTGTTAGAATATGTTATACAAGTAAACCTCATTGTTAGTCCTTTAGGATTTATTTGATCAAACATTATGTTATTCATATCATTGTATGTTTTTATTTAATTTGTGATAATAATATTTTGTTTTTCCTTGTTTAGATATAACTCACCTTTGATCCATATTTAGAATATATAAAAAACCTACTATATTTTATTAATTTTTGTGTGGTGGTTTATTGGTTTCCCCCACTATTGAGTCTATTAACAATGCTATCTCTTGTAAAATAATTTGATTATCTTCTTTAAAAATTTACTTCAATGTTAATCCTGTAGTGATCAACCCATGTAACGAAATTAACCATAAACAATTTTACATGTTCTTGGAGATAAGGCAATACACCATTTAACATTTTTATGACTTTCACCTTTTATGCCTATTTAATAACAAACCTAGATGTTAAATAGTTAAAATCATTAGGATAAATTTATACTATCTAGAATTTTCTATGGGCCATCTATTTTCATCCCTTATATGTTGCTCCATATTTAAGGGTGCAAACAATTATGTCTAACAATGGGATCAAAGTTTACTCCAAACCTAGAATGTCAGGCTAAGTTAGTGATCTAGAAAATACTTTACTTTTTATGTCTTAATATTTTGTAATCAACAACATACTTTTATAGACATCTTCAAGTTGGAAAATATTATTCAAATATCAATTGTTAAAATAATCATACATCCTTCTAGTCCAAAATTTAATAGGAAATAAATTTGCTACCTTAAAATAAAAATTAAAGATTTGGATTCCTAATAACTTTATTGTGGTTACATTGGGTTTAGGAGTCTCTCTATCTCCCCAATATGAAACCCAACTACTGTAAATGCCAGAAAAATAAATAAATTAATTCATGAAAAAATCACAATTCAAAGATTTATCATTATTTATAGTAACAAAAATAATAATATAAGTCAAATAACATTAAGTATGATGTAATTGTAAGATAGCAATTTAAATTCAAATTCATGTATATTATAAAATGACCCATAATAATACAACAATACCACATATCTTTCAACTTTGCATATAGGATAAAATCATTCAAACTTAATACAAAAATAAAAAATAAAAAACTTAAGATTTAAAAAATTAAAATAAAAAATTACCAAAAATTTTATTTGGTAAAATTTAAAATTAATGATTTGAGAGAAACTATTTCAAAATATTTAAAATAAATTCCCACTCAAAAGGTTTCCAAGAATTCCAATTCTATCAATAATCTAGAAGACAAAATTCAATAAAATGTTGACTTATTTATAAAATTCTACCTTGGCTTTATATAAAAGCGTAAAATATTCTACATTGTCTTTATATTAAGTGTAAAGTAATGTCAGTTGTATTAATTAGTTAATATAAAAACACAAAGCACGGAAATGTCACTACTATTAAGGAAAACTATACTAAAAATTAAAACAAAATAATCTGCTTTTGTTAAAAATTACTACAAAAAATAAACGAGAAAGAAAGCAACAACAAAGAGACGTTAAAATTTTATACGAAAGAGAAAACTTACGTCGAAAAAAAAGGTCGTTAACGTCTATACATGGCTTCGTACGTTTCCAACAACTGACTCTCAATTATGGAATATACGCAAGTTTGCCTGGGCAGGACCTCTGCGATTGCCACCAGTAATGAATGGATAAAGGAAGCAGCCTCTTTTATCCCTATCCCTTTCTTATTCGTTCGTTAATTTTGAATAGTATGTGAGATCAAAGAAGTCAGTCACAGGGAAGTAAGGCGGATTGTGACTTTCGACAACTTATCTGGAAATTCCTAACCGGCACTATCTTGTTGAGTGTGACTTAGTGAAATTCTTACTGTGGAGGGTAAAGGCTAGCCGGCAGAGCGGCCCCAACCTTGTTGGCGACGAGTGCCCTCGTCTTTGGAGGATGAAGCTGACGCTCTAAATCATGGGGAGGACAAAAGGCTAAACCGCGCCTGCCTTCCTGGGGTCTAGTGCCTCAGTATTTTCTGGTTGAATTTGACGCAGTGAACTCAACCAGGTGTCGTAATTACTGGTAAGTATTATAGGTCTTTAATATTATTCTTAGTGTAAATGACTAATTATATGTGACTTCCACATGAATCTCGCTCTGCAGCTGCTACTCTTACGGTCGTGATTCCTCTCCGTAAGAGCACAAGAAATAGTCACAGGAATCTCGCTCTGCAGCTGCTACTCTTACGGTCGTGATTCCTCTCCGTAAGAGCACAAGAAATATCCGTCTTTTACATTTAAGCTAAATTGTTGACCTTCAAAATCACATGTAAGTTTTTTTTGAGAAGCTACGTTTCTCCCATCCTATGCAACATGGACGCAAATAATTGATCATCATGGATAATTTTATAATAGGATCAGTTATGGAGTTGTATCTGATTCCTATTTGATGTGCTTAAAGTGTCATTTCTTGACTCAAAACAGAGACATAATGGAATATTAAAGTCAACAACTACTTTGTGGTGTTGGAAAGATTATAAAGAGATGGTGAAGGAATAGATTTAATTTGAAAGTGGTAATGTTTTTGTTTTTTGTTTTGTATTTTTTTTAAATACGTTATTGAATTTGGACTTTCAAATCTTTAGCACAGTTTTTTAAATAAGATTATGGTAGGGCTTATGTACAACCTCAATTGTTTTTCTGAAGTCCCGAAGGATGTGTGTTTAAAGGGAAAACAAGGGTTCGGTGAAAAAAAAAAAATTAATTGTATGATAACCATACGTGTAACATTAAAGTTTTAATTAAAGGTTTTTTTTTAAGTTAAACATTTGAAAAATTATTGGAAGGAAAGTTCTACTAATTGTACCACTTTTTTCTATTTTATTATTAAAAATATTTTATTTAGAACTTTACTTAGATTTGGTTATTAAAAAGAAAATAATTTTGATCTTCTACCAAATTTTATTAGTTTAAATTAGATCTACAAAAATATTTAATGGTATGATAACCATGCCCTTTCATGAAGGGTTTCTTACTTAAGCATTTGGCAAATTATTGGAAGAAAAGTTCTACTAATTGTACTACTTCTCTTTATTTTCTTTGTATTGGTTTTGCTTAGGGCCAAATATTGTATATTGCATCATACTAGTAAACCTCATAGTCGTTATAAAATTTTTATACTTTGTGATAATAATATTTTATTTGTTTACATGAAGTTTACTTTTAATCCATATTGAGACAATATCAAAATCCTAATAGGTTTTATTAAATTTTTTATGTCAAATTAATGCTTGCCACTATAATTGATTCTAGTTATCTCTTATAAAGTGTATAGTGATAGACCTATAGTGAGATTAATAAAATCAATTTCACATCTTGTTGGAATAAGGTAATACACCATATACGACATTTCTATAAATTTCAACTTCTATACTTCTTTGACTACAAACATAGAAATTGACCCATGAAATTCATTAGCACAACTCTACATTATCTAAAAAACATGATGGGCCATTATTGTCATCCCCTATATTGTGTTCCACATTTTTAGTGTGCATTACTCATGTCACACAATGGAACCAAATCTTACTCCAAACATTAAGTGTTGGACTAGGCCTATGCTTTAAATAAATACTTTATCCTTTTATGTATTAATATTTTCTAATCCAAAAAATAGTTCTATAAACATCTTCAAGTTGACAATAATAAGTTTTGATAAATATCTTCAAATCAAAAATTGTAATTTAAATCACAATTTTTGAAGCAGATACATAACCTTTTGTTCCAAAAATTTAAAGATATAAAAATTTGTTTACAAATTTTTAATCTTTTGAATCAAGTTGCTTACAAATTTGAAATTAAATAAATTCTTAAACTTACGAAAAATTAAAGTTTTTAATCTAATATTAAATCTTAATAACATTGTGATTGTTATTTTAAGTTCAAAAGTCTCTCTACTTTCTTAATATAAAACAAATAGTAAAATAATAATAATAATAATACACAAAAACATTGACATAAAAGAGACTTAATTTCAAATTACTGAATTATGATGGACATGCCAGATCTAACTGATTTTTAAACAAAATTTTAACCTGTCAAATCAAATCTATATATATATATATATTTATATTGAATAAAAATAATTAAAATACAAATTAATTAATAATATAAAAATTATCATAAATTAAAATCTGCAATTTAAACTAAATTTTCTTTGGAAAAATTGCATTAATAAATCTATTCTACTCTAATTTTTTAGTTGGGTATGTCGGAGAGTTGGTAACAGGCGTTTTAGTGGTTGTAGGGTTTAAACCACAGGGACTGCATCAACAAACTCACTCTCTTGTTTTTGGTAACCCAACGTGAGATAGAGACTGCTACGTTCCCTCATCATCCTTGGCTGCAGTTAAAGGATTTAGAGCAGACTACTATCTTTATAAGGGTTGGCTTCCCCAAAGTTTAAACCTATATGCCTCTTCTTGATAAGTGCCCTGTCAACTACAACTGTATTTACCAATCCACCTAACCTCTGAGAATTCTAATTTTATGAAGAGTCTAAAAAAGAATAGTTTATTAAAATATTAAAAAATTTATAAAATTCTATGTCGTCTTTATAAAAAAAAATTGAAAGCACATAATTTAAGAAAAATAAGGTTGCGCGAATTAGCTAATAGCAAAAGCGCGAATTAGCTAATAGCAAAAGCACAGAACATGAAACAGTCTTTTATATATATATATAATTAAAATAAAATGATGGTGTCTGTGTTAAAAATTTATCTACGAAAATAAACCTAAGGATAGGAAAAAAAACACAGAACATTGGAGCAGCCACAGCGCTTTAAAAAATAAATAAATAATATTTAAAATAAAATAATGATGCCTCTGTTAAAAATTTAACTACTAAAATAAATCTAAGGAAAGGAAAATATATAAAAATAAATACCTTGAAAATTTTATAAGAAATAGTAAATATACTTGGAAGCAAGGTGGTTAATGTTATTACACGGCATCGTACCTTTCCAGCAAAGACTCCAAATTATGGAATGTACGCCAAATTGCCTACGCAGGCTCTGCGACCGCCAACATTAACGATTGAATGAGGCTGCCTCTTCTATCGACTAACAACACTGGCTGGGTATTCTTATATGCGCATTTTGCATTGATTCCGAATGGTTGGCTGTACAAAAGCCATGTAACAGTGAGTGTTAATTGTTTGTTACTTATGCTTTCACTCACAGTGAAATAAGGCAGATTGTGACTTTAGAGAACTTATCTGGAAATTTCAAAGCAGCACCACCTATAATGTCGAATGTGAAGCAGCGATTCTTGTGGTGGAGGGTAAAGGTTATCCTTTCTGTGGAGGGCAATAGGCTAATCCGCACCGACCTTTTTGAGATCTAGTTCCTTAGTCTTTTCGGCTTGAATTTGACGCAGTGAATCTCTCCTGGCGTCGTAATTACACTGGTACACAACGTGAATCTCGTCTCGCTGATGAATACACTACATTTTAGTGCCCTCAAAATCACTAAACTTTTGTTTGCATATTAAATGCGGTACTGTCGTAATTAAACTGGTACAATATAGTGAAATAACTTCAACGTCAGTCTCGTTCACGCAGATGAATACTTACATGGCAGTCACCTCAAAAACTTTCTTTCATGTTAAATGGGATTGACTTTAGTTCAATACTTACATGGCAGTCACCTCAAAAATTTTCTTTCATATTAAATGGGGTTTGCACTAAGTGCTCGCCTTGTGTTTAATATAAATGTCAAATTCTTAAAAATTTAAATGACCGTCAAAATCATCTAAAGGTGTTCAAGCTTATATCACACTTGGAGACAACGAGATATTTTCTATGAAAATTTCATGGCCAGGCGTAGTGAAGAAAAAGGCTGGATTGTATTATTATGTAAATGATGTAGGATGAAAAGCGGTTTTCCATGGTCAGATGTCACTAGTGGATAACAATGTTGGATAGGATTTTTATGTAAAATGAAATGTATAAGGCTCAATTTGAAATTACACGTATACACCGTCTTTGAAAAATCAACCATCCCAAGATGTATATAAATATATTAAAAAACTAAAGTACAAAATTTTATATAAATTCTTTCCTCAATAAATAAATGATTTATTAACCTATTATAACCCTTTATCTTGTTAATTGTTTGTTTTTATTTATTTTCGTTTCATATTCAAGCATAGGAACTAGGCTTGGAAATTGGGTTTTCATTTTATATGTAAAATATTTGGATTCCTTTTTTTTGAACATTAAAAAAAAATATAAATAAATTACAGTAATATATATTTAATTTAATTATTATATCATATTTTATATTTAATGTGTAAAACATTTCTATATGATAAATAACAAGTGAATATATTAATTTAGTTTTTTATAATAAGTATATTTTTAGTTTTTTATTACATAGAAGAGTTGGTCACAACCACTATTTTTAGTAACTGGCTAGTGCATGGTTCAAACCACATGGACTACTCCCAACAAACCCTGCTTGAGATGGAGACCATCCGTAGCTCAGGGTTTATACTGTCGTTGTGGGTCTGGCTACTCCCAACAAACACGGCATGAAATGGGGACCACCAGTCGTTCGAGGTTTATACCAACGTTGTGAGTCTAGCACACACTCAGAAGATTTGGAACATACTACTACCTTTGCAAAGGGTTGGCTTCGTTTGAGTCTAGGTCTCTTCTTGGTAAGTGCTAGGCCACACCTGCACTTACCAATCCACCTAGTCTTTGGATATATATGTTATTGGATAGTCTTTATCACTATTATTCAAACATATAAAAAAAATTAATAGAAGTTTAAAGCTATTTGTGTGAAGCGTCCATCATAGTGATTCGAAAATATATATGTATGGTTGATAATTTGAAATGTTCATTCAAGTACAATGAATTGGAAATGATAACTTTACATTAGTGTTCAATCTAAAGAACTAGATGTTTGGGAGTAGTGATATAATTATGTTACTCTGAAATGTAAATGAATACCATAGACTAAAATTAAATTAATACTAAAACACAAAACCAATTATTTTGAGAATATAATTATCCTGCCTTAAAATCAATTTTATAATATAAATCTTATTCATGAAAAATACCCGTGTAACAAATTGCATAGTAAAACAAATGCTTCTCGTTGGTGGATTAACCTTTTGATGCAAACTGTATTTCTTCTTTTAGAGCTTATTTTTGGATAACCTTTTTCAAACTTGTTATAAGAGATATATCTAGATTTATCTCTTAGATAAATAGACCTATTATCTATTTGAATCAGGGTAGATAGACTGATTGAAAATCTGGAAATATTATAGATTCTATTACCATTTTGAAAAATTAAATTGATCAATACGAGTTGATTTTCTGTTACGATATATTGCTAGAACAATAGCTAATCCAATAGCTGCTTTAGCGGCTGCAATAACTGTAACAAAGATCGAGAAGATGTCCCCCTTTACTTGCCTATTATCAAAAGAATCTGGGAATGTTACTAGATTTAAATTAACCGCATTCAGTATTAGCTCAAGACACATAAGTGCTCTAACCATGTTTCGACTTGTTACTAGCCCATAAATGCCAATAGATAATAAATAAGCACCTAAAATAAGTGCATGCTCGAGCATAATAGATTAACTCCTCATATCTCGGCCTCTTCAGATATAAACAAAAGTTTTATGAAGTTGGTTATTTTCCATTATCTAATGAATGAAAGGATTCCTCCATGATCTAGAACATCAAAGATCCTACTTATCCTAATAACATGCACGAGAACGTTCATTTGCAATTTTTTATTCAAACAGTGTCTTCTCGGCGAGCTATAGTAATTTCTCCTATTAGAGCAACTAGAAGAATTATAGAAATAAGTTCGAATGGGAGGAAAAAATCAGTGGATAAATGAGCCCCAATACGTTGAACATTGTTTGTTAAGTCTCGTTCCAAAATTTGATCTGATTTGTTAGTCAGAGATATCCCGAACCATGATATGTTTAGGATAATAGTAATTAATGAACAAAAAAGACTCGTACAAACTATTGAAGTGATGCTATCTTCGATGGTCCACGGGCGGCAGAATTTAAATATTTTTGGTTATTAATCAACATCATGGCGAATACGATCAAAATATTGATAGCTCCTATGTAGATCAGTATTTGTGCAGCAGCTACAAAATCTGCGTTCAATAGAATATACAATAGGGATATATAAACAAGAACTAGTCCCAATGAAAGGGCGAAATAAATTAGATTAGTAAGTAATACTACTCCTAGACCTCCTAATATGAGACCTAGCGTTAGAGGGGACAAAATAATATCATATACCAGTTCAGGTCGATTCATTATGTGCACGATAAGTTCTAACATTATTCTTCATGATCCCATTCACTAAACAAAAAAGTTACCTCATTTACCTATTTGGTATACTGGATATAAATATTTGTACTTCATATATTTAATTCAATATGGGCACTGATTCATTATTCTATTGGTCAATAATAGATTCCAATCAATCATAAATGTTCCACTCTTAATGGAATTTTCAATAGGATTATGAATTCACGATTCATCCAAAAAAAGGTATCTGATTTATTCATCAGTCCTCTTGTATCGGAACTCAATCTGAATAATTGGTAGAAGTGATTGAATCATAATATTTGTCTAGAGTTCCTTCAGACAAATAAGTTGAACTGGGAATTACTCGAATTGTTAAATCTTCAATCACCGATATTGGTAAACGTCCTAAAGCAATATGATCATAATTTAATTCATGACGATCATAGGTCGAAAGTTCATATTCTTCTGTCATTGACAGACAATTTGTGGGGCAATACTCAACACAATTCCCACAAAAGATACAAATTCCAAAATCAATACTATAATTTTCCAATCGTTTTTTTCCAATATCTCTTCCGAATTTCCAATCAACAACGGGTAGATTGATGTCACAAGCAATACATTTATCAAATTCAAAATGTATCCGTCCACGAAATCGTTCTGATGGGATCAATTTGTCATAGGGATATTGAATAGTAATAAGTAAACGATTCATGTGATATAAGGTAACCATAAAACCTTGACCAATGTATCTCGCATCCTGTAGCGCTTGTTGACTATAATTTATAAAACCAGTCACCATGGAGAACATGCGGCAAATCTCCTTAAATAATCATTTCCTAGAGAATTCTTTCTCTTTATAGACTTGATCTATCAATTTTAGATATTATTGCAGAACCTCTTCACAAAGAATAAATATTTGGTTGTGGGATCTCTCAAAACCCTCCTCTTTAACTGCAGGCCCCTTTAAAAAACTTCATGTTTAGGACGCTTATAACCCTTCTTTACATAATAAAAAAAATGTTGATTTATTTATAAAATTCTACCTTGGCTTTATATAAAAGCGTAAAAAATTCTACATTGTCTTTATATAAAGTGTGAAGTAATGTCAATTGTATCAATTAGTTAATATAAAAACACAAAGCACGGAAATGTCACTACTATTATGGAAAATTATAAAAGAAAATTAAAATAAAATAATCTGCTTTTGTTAAAAATTTAACTACGAAAATAAACGAGAAAGAAAATAAAATAATGTGCATTTTGGTTAAAAATTTAACTCCGAAAATAAACGAGAAAGAAAGCAACAAAGAGACGTTAAAATTCTTACTGTGGAGGGTAAAGGCTAGCCGGCAGAGCGGCCCCCACCTTGTTGGCGACGAGTGCCCTCGTCTTTGGAGGATGAAGCTGACGCACTAAATCATGGGGAGGACAAAAGGCTAAACCGCGCCTGCCTTCCTGGGGTCTAGTGCCTCAGTATTTTCTGGTTGAATTTGACGCAGTGAATTCAACCAGGTGTCGTAATTACTGGTAAGTATTATAGGTCTTTAATCTTATTCTTAATGTAAATGACAAATTATATGTGACTTCCACATGAATCTCGTTCTGCAGCTGCTACTCTTACGGTCGTGATTCCTCTCCGTAAGAGCACAAGAGATATCCGTCTTTTACATTTAAGCTAAATTGTTGACCGTCAAAATCACATGTAAGTTTTTTTTGAGAAGCTACGTTTCTCCCATCCTATGCAACATGGACACAAATAATTGATCATCATGGATAATTTTATAATAGGATCAGTTACGGAGTTGTATCTGATTACTATTTGATGTGTTTAAAGTTTCATTTCTTGACTCAAAGCAGAGACATAATGGAATATTAAAGTCAACCACTAATTTGTGGTGTTAGAAAGATTATAAAGAGATGGTGAAGGACTAGATTTAATTTGAAAGTGGTAATGTTTTTGTTTTTTTTTTAAATACGTTATTGAATTTGGACTTTCAAATCTTTAGCACAGTCTTTTAAATAAGATTATGGTAGGGCTTATGTACAGCCTCAATTGTTTTTCTTAAGTCGTGAAGGATGTGTGTTTAAAAGGAAAACAAGGGTTTGGTGGAAAAAAAAAAAAATTAAGGGTTTTAATTGTATGATAACCATATCATTAAAGTTTTAATTAAAGGTTTTTTAAGTTAAACATTTCAAAAATTATTGGAAGAAAAGTTCTATTAATTGTACCATTTTTTTTATTTGATTATTAAAAATATTTTATTAAGAACTTCACTTAGATTTGGTTATTAAAAAAAAATTAATTTTGATCTTCTACCAAATTTTATTAGTTTAAATTAGATCTAAAAAAAAATTAATTGTATGATAATCATGCCCTTTCAGTGAAGGGTTTCTTACTTAAGCATTTGGCAAATTATTGGAAGAAAAGTTCTATTAATTGTACTACTTCTCTCTATTTTCTTTGTTTTGATTTTGCTTAGGGCCAAATATTGTATATTGCATCATACTAGTAAACCCCATAGTCGTTATAAAATTTTTATACTCTATGATAATAATATTTTATTTGCTTACATGAAGATTACTTTTAATCCATATTGAGACAATATCAAAATCCTAATAGATTTTATTAAATTTTTAAATTCAAATTAATGCTTGCCACTATAATTGATTCTAGGTATCTCTTATAAAGTGAATATTTGTAATAGAACATGAATATTATTTTTAATTTTACTTAAGTATTAAGTGTATAGTGATAGACCTATAATGAGATTAATAAAATCAATTTCATATCTTGTTGGAATAAGGTAATACACCATATACCCCATTTCTATAAATTTCAACTTCTATACTTCTTTGATCACAAACCTAGACATTGACTCATGAAATTCATTAGCACAACTCTGCATTATCTAAAAAACTTGATGGGCCATTATTGTCATCCCTTATATTGTGTTCCACATTTTTAGTGTGCATTACTCATGTCATACAATGGAAACAAATCTTACTCCAAACATTAAGTGTTGGACTAGGCCTATGATTTAAATAAATACTTTATCCTTTTATGTATTAATATTTTCTGAATAGTTCTATAAACATCTTCAAGTTGACAATAATAAGTTTTGATAGATATCTTCAAATAAAAAATTGTAATTTAAATCCCAATTTTTGAAGCAGATACAAAACCTTTTGTTCCAAAATTTTAAAGATTTAAAAATTTGTCTACAAATTTTTAAAATTTTGAATCAAGTTGCTTACAAATTTGAAATTAAATAAATTCTTAAACTTAAGAAAAATTAAACTTTTTAATCTAATAATAAATCCTAATAACATTGTGATTATTATTTTAAGTTCAAAAGTCTCTTTACTTTCTTAGTATAAAACAAATAGTTAAAAAAATAATAATAATAATACACAAAAACATTGATATAAAAGAGACTTAATTTCAAATTACTGAATTATGATGGACATGCCAGATCTAACTAAATTTTAAACAAAATTTTAACCTGTCAAAAAATATCTATATTTAAAACATATATATTTTTAAATAAAATTAACTAAAATATAAATTAATTAATAATATAAAAATTGTCATAAATTAAAATCTGCAATTTAAACTAAATTTTCATTGGAAAAATTGCATAAATAAATTTATTCTACTCTAATTTTTTAGTTGGATATATAGGAGAGTTGGTAACAGCCACTAGTTTTAGTGGTTGTATGGTTTAAACCACAAAAACTGCATCAACAAACCCACTCTCTTGTTTTTGGGTAACCCAACGTGAGATAGAGACTGGTACGTTCCCTCATCATCCTTGGATGCAGTTAAAGGATTTGGAGCAGACTACTATCTTTATAAGGGTTGGCTTCCCCAAAGTTTAAACCTATATGCCTCTTCTTGATAAGTGCCCTGTCAACTACAATTGTATTTACCAATCCACCTAACCTTTGAGAATTCTAATTTTATGAAGAGTCTAAAAAAGAATAGTTTAATAAAATATTAAAAAATTTATAAAATTCTATGTCGTCTTTATAAAAAAAAAATTGAAAGCACATAATTTAAGAAAAATAAGGTTGCGCGAATTAGCTAATAGCAAAAGCACAGAACATGGAACAGTCTTTTATATATATATATATATAAATAAATATATATATATATATATATATAATTAAAATAAAATGATGGTATCTGTGTTAAAAATTAATCTACGAAAATAAACCTAAGGATAGGAAAAAAAACACAGAACATTGGAGCAGCCACAGCGCTTTTTAATATATATATATATATATATATATATATATATATATATATATATATATATATATTTAAAATAAAATAATGATGCCTCTGTTAAAAATTTAACTACTAAAATAAATCTAACATTAACGAATGAATGACGCTGCCTCTTCTATCGACTAACAACACTGGCTGGGTATTCTTATATGCGCATTTTGCATTGATTCCGAATGGTTGGCTGTACAAAAGCCATGTACCAGTGAGTGTTAATTGTTACTTATGCTTTCACTCACAGTGAAATAAGGCAGCTTGTGACTTTAGAGAACTTATCTGGAAATTTCTAAGCAGCACCACCTGCAGTGTCGAATGTGAAGCAGCGACTCTTGTGGTGGAGGGTAAAGGCTATCCTTTCTGTGGAGGGCAATAGGCTAATCCGCACCGACCTTTTTGAGATCTAGTTCCTTAGTCTTTTCGGCTTGAATTTGACGCAGTGAATCTCTCCTGGCGTCGTAATTACACTGGTACACAACGTGAATCTCGTCTCGCTGATGAATACACTACATTTTAGTGCCCTCAAAATCACTAAACTTTTGTTTGCATATTAAATGTGGTAGTGTCGTAATTAAACTGGTACAATATAGTGAAATAACTTCAACGCATATGAATACTTACATGGCGGTCACCTCAAAAACTTTCTTTCATCTTAAATGGGATTGACTTTAGTTCAATTCTTACAAGGCAGTCACCTCAAAAATTTTCTTTCATATTAAATGGGGTTGACTTTATTGCACTAGGTGCTCGCCTTGTGTTTAATATAAATGTCAAATTCTTAAAAATTTAAATGACACATATATCACACTTGGAGACAACGAGATATTTTATATGAAAATTTCATGGCCAAGCGTAGTGAAGAATAAGGCTGGATTGTATTATTATGTAAATGATGTAAGATGAAAAGCGGTTTTCCATGGTCAGATGTCACTAGTGGATAACAATGTTGGATAGGATTTTTATGTAAAATGAAATGTATAAGGCTCAATTTGAAATTACACGTATACACCGTCTTTGAAAATCAACCATCCCAAGATGTATATAAATATATTAAAAAACTAAAGCACAAAATTTTATATAAATGCTTTCCTCAATAAATAAATGATTTATTAACCTATTATAACCCTTTATCTTGTTAATTGTTTGTATTTTTGTTTCATATGGAACTAGGCTTGGAAATGGGGTGTTCATTTTATATGTAAAATATTTGGATTCCTTTCAAAAAAATTTCTCAACATTAAAAAAAATATAAATAAATTATAGTAATATATATTTAATTTAATTATTTACTGTATTTTATATTTAATGTGAAAAACATTTTTATATGATAAATAATAAGTGAATATATTAATTTAGTTTTTTATAATAAGTATATTTTTATTTTTTTATTACATAGAAAAGTTTGTTACAACCACTATTTTTAGTAACTGGCCAGCGCATGGTTCAAACCACATGGACTACTCCCAACAAACCTTGCTTGAGATGGAGACCATGGGTCGGTCAGGGTTTATACCGTCCTTGTGGGTCTGGTCCGGTCGTTGGTTTGTACCAACGTTGTGAGTCTAGCACACACTCAGAAGATTTGGAATAGACTACTGCCTTTGCCAAGGGTTGGTTTCCCCAAGGTTTGAATCTAGGTTTATTCTTGGTAAGTGCTCAGCCACACCGCACTTACCAATCCACCTAGTGTATATATATATATATATATATATATATATATATATATATATATATATATATATATATATATATTATTGGATAGTCTTTATTACTATTATTCAAACATATTACAAAAATTAATAGAAGTTTAAAGCTATTTGTGTGAAGTGTCCATCATAATGATTCGAAAATATATATGTATGGTTGATAATTTGAAATGTTCATTCAAATACAATGAATTGGAAATGATAACTTTACATTAGTGTTCAATCTAAATAACTAGATGTTTGGGAGTAGTGATATAATTATGTTACTCTTATATATTATGTGAAATGTAAATGAATACCACATACTAAAATTAAATTAATACTAAAAACCAAAACCAATTATTTTGAGAATATAATTATCCTGCTTTAAGATCAATTTTATAATATAAAGCTTATTCATGAAAAATAGCCATGTAACAAAAAAAAATTGCATAGTAAAACAAATACAATATTTAGTTAGCATCAATTAGAATAAATATTCTACACGTATTCATTTTAATAGATGTCAACTTATCATTCATATTATTAACAAAAGCAAGGCAAATATACTATTATAGCAAGAAATAAATATATTGGACTATGCCATCATAAGTATTGAAATAATTTTAGAAAATATTTAAGGAAAAATATAAGAAGGTGAAAGAAAGTTTATGTGGCCTCCTGCCCTGCACATGTAGCAACGGTTAGCAATAACCATATCTTTGGATAACATATTGTCCATGGTGAGGATTTTTCCTTGAATCACCAGCCATGAAAAAAAGGATATTTTAGGAATTAAGCCTTTGATCCAAACCAAAATCGATTGAAATTTTTGACCTTCCACATTGAGAAGCAAATTATAGGCAGACTTAACTATGAAGTCACCACTTTCAGTCTCAGCCCAAACAATGTGATCTTCATCCTCTCCAGAGGGAATAATTTGCTGAGTTAAAATGTTATAAAGCTCTTCAGACTCCGCTTCAAAACCCTGTACTCTGATGTGTTTCCACCTATTGATATTTATATCCTGCCACATATAATTTGCAACCTTCTTCCCAATATGCTGCTCCATATGCTCTTGAATCCTAGCCAAACGAGGAATCTGGGATAACTCCTTAGCTCTCACCCACCGATCCTTCCAAAAGTCTATTGTTTGCCCATTTCCTAGAATCCATCTAAGACCTTTCTTGACAAGATCCCTGCTCGTGAGGATTGCCTTCCAAAAAGCAGACCCCCTGCTTGCTAAGTTGTCATTAAGGAAGTTCACACCTTGGAGGTATTTCCTCCTAACTATGGCAGTCCATTCATTATCGACCTTAGTCAATAACCGCCACGCTTGTTTGGCTAACAGAGTTGTATTGAGATGAGCAACTCTCCTCAATCCTAACCCCCCATCAGCTTTAGGTTTGCAAACCTTGTTCCAACCTACTAAATGGATCCTTTTCTTATCCTCAGTCCCTGACCAGAGAAATTTTTTTTGAAGCTGCTCAATTTTGTGATACACCTTGCTGGGAGCTCTGAAGACTGATAGGAAGTAAACGGGTATACTTTGAAGTGAAGCCATAGTTAAAACTGCTTTGCCTGCTTGAGATAACAGATGTCCTTTCCAACCTACTAGCTTTTTTTGGATCCTCTCTAGAACTATGTTCCACATTGATCCTTCAAGTTTCCCCGTAAATAGGGGAAGACCTAAATAGGAGGTGGGAAGGGATGCAATCTGACATTCCATGATCCTTGCTATGTTGTTTTGCCTAGGAATGGGGGTATTGATGAAATAAAGTTTGCTCTTATCAAAATTCACTTTCTGTCCAACCGCTTCTTCATACATTATGAGAATATTTTTAATCCTTCTTGCCTCAACCACAGAAGCCAAAGTCAGTAGCAATGTATCATCAACAAATTGCTGATGTGTCATCGGGGTAGTTAGCGACGTGGCCTTGATACCTGATATGAGTCCAGCTACCATTGTTGCCTTAATGGTTCTTCCCAAGGCCTCAACTACAATGATGAACAACATAGGACTTATGGGATCTCCTTGTCTTAGACCACATTTGCTTTGAAAAAAACCTACAGTAGACCCATTAACCAAAACTAAAAAACAAGGCTTAGAAATACACTCTCTTATTAACTTGACCCATTTCATGTTGAAGCCAAATTTTAATAAAACTGCCTCTAGGAATTCCCAATTTATCCTGTCATAAGCTTTGTTCATGTCTAACTTTAAAGCCATGACTACTTTTTTGGTCTGAGTGGTTGTATGAAGAGCCTCATGAATAGTAATAACTCCATCTAAGATTGATCTTCCTTGTACATAACTTCCTTGACTTGGATCAATGATAACCGGTAGAACTTTCTTCAAACGGTTGGCTAAAACTTTGGACAAAATTTTATAGGATATATTACATAGGCTAACCGGCCTAAAGTCAGCCATAGTCTTGGGGTTGGGGCCTTTAGGGATCAAAGCAATGAAAGTTGAATTGAAACCCCTTGGAATATGATTTGAACTTTGGAACTCCTTGATTGCAGCAATAACTTCTGCTCCAACAATATCCCAACAAACTTGGAAAAACCACGATGAAAACCCATCCGGCCCAGGAGCTTTGTTAGGATCCATGTTAAACAAAGCCTCCTTGATCTCTTCATCTAAAAAAGCTGTTGTAAGAGACTCGTTAATCATTTCATCAATGAGTTGTGGAATGAATTGAAGGAGAGAGTCCTTTGCTTGGGCATTACAGGCCCGTTCTTCACCCAATAATGAACTAAAAAAATTAACAGCCTCGTCCCTGATCTCCTGAATGTTTTGAGTTGAGGATCCATCCACCTTAGTTAAATTTCTAATATTATTGTTGCTTCTATTGCTCAATGTGGTAACATGGAAAATTTTTGAATTAGAGTCCCCTTCCTTTAGCCATAATGCCCTTGATTTTTGCCTCCAATACATCTCTTCACAAGCTAAAATATTATAAAACTCACAAAGGGTTTCCTTCTCTTCAATCCTTGTCGCCTCATCATAGGTTCCATTTTGGATTTTGCTTTCTATTATTCTCAGTTTTTCCCCCACTTCTCTCTTATTCTCAAAAATATTTCCAAAGACTTCTTTATTCCATATTCTAAGGTTGTTTTTCACCATCTTAAGTTTTTGAGATAGTTTGAAGGAAGCACTTCCCTGGATAGGCTGTTGCCACCATTCCTCTATTCGTTTCTTGAAGTTCCGGATGTTTAACCCACATTGACAGAAATCTGAATGGCTTTTTAAAGGAGTTAGCCTGAAATGCCTCCCATAGAATAAGATTATGGTCTGAAGCGCATTTAGGAAGGGCTTGTAACGTTGAATCACCAAACATTGTTGTAGCTTCCTTGGATAAAAAAACCTCGTCCAACCTTTCTTGAATCAACTGACTTCCTATCCTCTTGTTACTCCATGTAAATTTGGCTCCTTTTAGTCTTACATCCATCAATTCATTTGTGTTAATGAATTCATTGAAGTCCTCCATGCTCCTTGAGGGTAACCCAGATCCTCCCTTCTTATCAGATGGGTAAAGGGGGGTATTGAAATCTCCCCCAATCACCCAAGGAATGTCTTTAAAAGCTTGGCTCAAATGCCCCAAAAACTCCCATAGTTCAGACCGCCCTTGGACAGAGGTGGGGGCATAAACATTTGACATAATCCAATTCTTATTAGTATCAAAATCATGAAATAATACGCTTAAGACTCTTTCATTTGCCTGAATAATACTTCCTTCTATTTTAATAGGATCCCATAAGATCATGAGGCCCCCAGATGCTCCTCTCGCCTGTTGAAAGGCCACTTCCCCTTGCTTCCAAATCCTTCTAGCTATAAGTGTTGATTGTGCCGCATCTGTTTTGGTTTCTTGAAGAAAAATGATAGTAGGATTCCAATCCTTCCTTATAGACTTCACCATCCTTTGTTTTGGTGGGCCGTTTAGGCCTCTCACATTCCATGAGAGAACCTTCATTTAGACTGTTTGATATTTTTTCCCCGCCCCCTTCCCTGATCCAAAGGGGGTTTGTCAATTTTGCTATTATCCTGGCCAGGAATAGCTTGTTGTAACAATGTTCTTTGCTTTTCGTTTGCAATTTCTTCATTGATTCTCATTCTATAGTGCTTTGTTGTAGATATTCTCCCTTTCTTTCTTTCACTTCCATAATCTATCGGAGGCTTGGTAGTGCTTCTAGTCTATTTTGGACTGAAATGAGGGGGCATATACTGTGATAGTCTAGGGCTTGAACCTTCTTCCTCATTTTGGGGGTTTTCAATTCCCTCTTCATCCTCAACCTTGTTTTGGTTCACCTCTCCTATCTGGTTCCTAAACAGGGGGCTTTCCTTCAAGGAACCTTTTACCGTTGGGCTCATCTGATAAGGGATAATTTGCTCCACTACCGGATTAGGAGCTACATTCCTGGCTCTTGTTTCCACAACTTCGACTCTTGACTCTATTTTTTCCATGTTTAAACTGAAATGACCTGGCAATTTTTCTTCATTTTGAGCATAGCTTTTGGGGCTTTTTGTCATAGCTGTGGATGGTCCCGATTTGGATGGGGAGTCTAGGGTTTCAGGAAACTTGACACTGATGGTATCATCCTTACTATTTTCTTTTTCAACTTCTAGATTTGCTAGGATATCAAACATGTTCAAGCTGGGATCTTTATTACATACCTTATGATTTTTGCCTCCCTCATTATGTTGCTTTCCTTTCTCCTGGATTTTTGCTAGTTCTGTGTTGGCTTGGTCAACTTGGTTATTCTTAACTTGTCTGTATCCTTCCAAGTTAAGACGCGGTCCTTGAAACTTTGGGATCCCTCTCCCATTAGCTTTCCCCATAAAACCTTCGCTCGTGGCTTCCTTGTTTGTAGTTATTGTCAGACATTGGGCTTGAAGGTGGCCCTGGGTTTTGCACACGCTACAAAATGCCGGCTTGTTCTCATACTCCACAGGCTGAATCCTTAGAAACTCTCCATATGCTAGTTCCACCTGAGAAGGTAGATCAGAATCCAAGTTTGCATTTACACAGATCCTGGCATGCGTCAGTCTAGTCCTTGCCTGGGTTGAATGGTCTATTGCCACGAGCTCTCCTATCGTCTTTGCTATGCCACTAAGCCAGTACTCATTAACAAACTAGGCTGGGAGGTTTGGTAAGCGGACCCAAATGGGTGCTATATTAATGTTCTGCTTCTCAAGGTTGAAATCCTCCCCCCACTTCCTTAGAAAGAGGCTACGCCTTCCTAGAAACCAGGGTCCTCCTGTCAAGATGCGCTCTGCATCATCTTTGTTGTTGAGTCTTATCATAAAAAAACCTCTTGACATGGCTACGATTTCTAAGCTTCCTAAAGTTTTCCACTTTGCCGCGGCCCATGAGCGAATAGTCTCAATGTCCGGCCTTCCTCCCAAAAACTTGCCAACTAAGGATGATGCCTCCATATCCAAGAATCTTTCCATAATCTCCACTGGCATAGTTAACCTATTATTGTTTGGTATTAGGGGTGGTAGTTCACTGACTGGCTCCTTCTTTTTCCCTTTCAACATTTCCAAAAAGGTTGGGCCCTTGTTGCCAGCTCCCGAACCCCAGTGGGACCCTTTGTCTGAGGGTTTATCTGGAGGATCTGTACCTTTAGCCTTTTCAAACTGAGCTGATAGGGAATCCTTTTCCTTTCTAGCTACAACATTCTTCCCTGCCTCTGGATCTTCTCCTTCCGTTGGTTCAAAATTCTTGCCTGCCATTTTTGCTCCTCCTCCGCTCCCTCCGCTTCCTCCACCGCTCCTCATCTCTCCAAAATTATATTGTTACCATTACAAAAGTCCTATCTTGGGTTGTCTATGTGGCCTAATTATAAATTTATATAAAATATTTGATTTTGGACATTAGGGCTCAAATTCATACCTACACACTTTACTTAATTCTTTCCACCATCTATGCATATGCTAGTGGTTATTAATAATTTTTGCATATTAAAATGGATCTTCTCATTTTTTAATATTTTCTAAAGTATAAAATGACTCATCTTATGACCTTTAAACAATAATTTCCTTTCAATTTCCTCCTCTAGTGAGGATTTATTTTTGGTTTGAACACTACTTTATAATATTTTCCTTCTTATTTCCTTACATTACAAAATTTATACAATAACTATTAAGTGGATATTATGTGCTTGGAATGCTTTATATAATACATAAATAACATTGGCTAGATCTATGTTTATTATCCATATGAAAATTTTATATTCCTTCAACCAGCAATAACCCATCTTATGTTAACAAGAAATCAAGCTTAACAACATCAAAAACATCCTCCAATTCGGTCTTAATAATTATGAGAAAGTATGAAGGTCAATAATTTGAACCACAACTCAACCTTAATTTTTAAGTTGTTATATCAAATTTCATCATAAAAATAAACATAAGGAGATACAAATAGGACCTCACAATATTTTGAATTCTTTCATTAAATAAAATGACATAATGAAAGAATAAAATCATAAAATTCATTTTTATATTAGTTGTGGATTTGTTTTTACATGAATCAAATCCATGATTTTTTATAAATTATAAATTTATATTGATTAAGATGGAGATTTTATGGATGTAAATGAATATAACTAAAATTTCTTATGTCTATGTTGAAAACATAATAATAGAATACACTCTCTTTGAATTTATTAGTTCTTACAATTTAAATTATTTAATATATAAATGTTTTAAATATTAAACATGAATTAAATAAAACACTATAGTTAATGTTGAATTGAGTTATTACCTTAACTTTTGACTTAATGATGTGCCCCAGTTCTAGTTTCAGCAAAGTTGAAAGGAAAGGCTAGTGGATCCTTCCTACCTTTGAATTGAGATCAAATACCCACTATCCCTACTCAATACTCCTACACTAACATATAATAGTTGCATTGAAAGTAAAATGTAAAAGATAAAAATACATAAAAGGTAAAGGGTGTGAGGTATTCAAATAAAATATGTTCATAACCATCGCAAGGAAGTATGAGCTCAATTAATATAAGATAATTTTAATAACATCAATATTTTCCATTTATTAAATATGAAATTACTAATCAAATGACAAGATAGAAAAAAGGGCTATGCCTTAATAACCACACACTTAACAAACTTGTAAGGTTGTGTCATTGATGGAGTGCAAAGGACTTGCCAGTTTTTTAATAAGCTCATGAGATAAAAAGTTTAATTTAGGTTCCATAAATTGTAGCTCTAAATTATCATGGGCAAAACAAATTTTACAATGAATCCCATGGATCTTATTTATGTTTGTAGCTTACTCCTAAGTTACCTAGAGTGATAAATTATTAATCCTCATAAATGTAAATATTTGGGGAGCATATCTAATAAAATGATGCACCTCCAAATGTTACATGCCTCTAGATATATCTCTAAAAGAATTAGAAGATTTTTAAAACATGTTATAGGGCCACTACATGCAAAAATATCAAAATTTCAAAGATTATTCTTAGGATTTGATGCGATTTAACATTAACCATCATTTGTGTCTTAAATTTTCCTTAAATTGAATATATTTTGTAATCTATTACAAATTTATAAGTATATTTTGCATATATATAAATAAATAAAACTTGTTTGAATAAGAAGAGAAATAAGATGCTACTTGTTTTTTTAATTTGAGTACATATATGCTTTACTAAGGAAAGGCAATGCTAAATGAATGTTTGTTTCTTGTTTAGCATATCTCTATTTTTTGGTTTAGTTGTAGCCCATTTATTGTAGAAAGACATTTTTTCTAAAAGACATAATTATTGTATAAGGAAAACACATTTAATGAAGAGACAAATAATTGTGTCCAATAAATAGTTCCTATAGGATAGTGTAGATGGAGAAAACTTCCCTACCACGTATAATTCTTGGTTGGATCCATTGGGAGCCGAGGTGAACTATGGGGGTATGTTATAACTCTACACTCAGTTTTGGGAGGGACGGTTCACCAGGAACAATTTTAGAACTAGCTCCAAGTCTAAGGTGGAATGTGTTTAATGTGTTTAATTTAGAACAATCACCTATGTTTGGCCTTTCTATGACTAAGATATGAAACAAAAGAATAATACAAAATGCAAGATATAAGAATACAAGAGCTAACCCTAGAATGATTCTTTTATTGAATGGTCTCTAATATTAGAATTTGTAAAACAAAACCTTTGAGTAAGGGTTCAAGGGAGATGTACAAGAAAATATTAAACCCTAGATGCACACTATATGATTTTGTCCTTTTAGATGCCTAGAAACTTAATTAAATATTTTTATTTTATTTATGATCTAGGGTTTTGACAAAATAGAAATCACCCAATAAACCTAAAATATTTATCAATGCACTTATCTCATCTGATGGTTGATCCAAGATTTATCTTTCATCTAGCAATATCCCATGATTTTTGTTCTTAGAAAATAGTTTCACAAGCAATGAAAAATATGATAATTATCAGGGGGGCTAATTAGGCCATTGTATGATAATGCTTAGAGGTGCAACATTCAAGCTCCCTAAATCTGTTTAGCTAACCTTTGAAATACAAAAGCAAAAATTGGCCTTTGGAAGATGGACAAATAGAATAAAGTGTAGTATAATAGTATGATGAAAAAAATACAAAATATGCTATTATGATCAGAATACAATATGAAACACAAACCTAGGTTTTGAGGATAGTATATTACTCCCAATTCTAGTATGTGTGAATTTGTGCTATGTATGGAGCAACTATTATTTCATAGAACAACAAAATCATACCCCAAAATTACTAATGATGCAGATGAACTAATACAAAATAAAAATCTAACTAATATGGAAATTTAAAAGTGCAAAAATAACCTAGTGCTAGAAAAAAAGTAGGCAAAAATATGGAGACCTTCAAGTAGTATTGTAGACACCAAAACAGCACCAATCCGATTATGCGGCTACAAGCACTGATCGCATTGACACACACAGCCCCCAGGGCAGCCCTCAGAGGTCAAACAGTGGTCCTAGCCACTCTAGCAATAGTTTTGGAAGGTCAGAAAGCAATTTGGCACCTCCAGACACTTTGCTCCAAATCCGTCTCACCCCGGGATGAAATGCAAACTTGAATTCATTCCGACCAGGGATGAATTCCAATCCGTCCCTGGGTAGGACGAATTCCAATCCGTCCCTGGGTAGGACGAATTCCAGGTTCAACGGGCAAAAATAAAAAGCGCGACAAGCGATAGTGGAAGTCAGTTAATCATTGCTCCCTGCCTCGCATGCGTGCAAGTGGGCAAACATAAAACTATCACAAAGGCAGGGCAGACAAGCATGGGGGACCAATCCAGAGAAATCTCCTCCCTCATGCGTAAAAACCAAGTGACACCCTTGCATGCCCATACAAAGAGACCCCCGAGGTCTATAAATTGGGGGAGCTTCCTCACCCAAAAGGAGGACAGGTTAGGGGCATTTGGAGCAACGAAGTGCTGCCAATTTATCACCACACATTTATCTTTGATTCACCTCTTCCACATCCTTGATCTCTTTTGCAAGGGAGGTCATTGGGTGGTTATTGGAAGTATGTGAATCCAGGATCCAAGGATCCATCCATTCATCGACAACACTCAATATTTTGCTATTGTTCCTTTTGCATTTGATTTCATGCTTTTTGAATAAGTTACATTTCAAGTTTCAGGTTGTTTCAAGCATTTTTCATCATGTTTCCATTATGTTTTGTCCTCCCTAACATGCAGGTGATTTTGTCAGATCCCCGATGATTGAAGCTGAATCGGGGCAATCTGACCTTCTAGGTTTCCTCAAAATACCCCATTTTATCTAAAACCTAACTTTGCAAGCCACCCGGAGTTGCGGAGATGAGACATTTTGGGCATTACTTTTAACCATTTTCGTGTAGGTTTATTCGTCCCTACCCGGGATGAATCCCAGCTTGATACAGTCTTATTCGTCCCTACCCAGGATGAATCCCAATTTGATACAGTCTTATTCGTCCCTGCCCAGGATGAATCCCATTTACTTGCAGGTTTATTCGTCCCGACCTGGGACGAATCCCAATCTGCTGTAGTTTTACTCATCCCGACCCGGGACGAATATCGATTTACGATGAGTTTACCGACTGTTTTAATTACAATAGCCTCTCCGGTTATGTTCTCTTGCTCCTGTGCAATTTACAGCCTGTTTTGATTCATTTAGCTCATCTTTTATTCAGTTTCATGCATGCATCTTCCATTTGTTTTAGAGATCAAACGCTTTAATCTTTGCAACAAGTGCTACTAATGATTATGTTGTTTCTTTGAACGCAGGAGGAGCAGCAAGGATCTAGGATTCATCAACACAAGCGGTGGCAACACTTTGGCCCGCCCATTTTACATGTGGGCACGCGGAAGGAGGATCACTAGTCACTATTGTAACCGAAACTATGTTAACGCTCCTAGCCCTTGAAAAGGGAGGAGACGTCTTTGTAACCGATGTTTGAGAGAGTACATAAATAAAAAGGGCTATGCTTCCTACATTCTCTTTTATTTTGTTTTGATTCGATTACGTTCATCCTATTTCATGCATGCTCATTCTATAGGATTTAGCATCAAGTTAAGTTTCATTTACATTGCATCTTAGTGTTTTCATTCTTTCGGAATCTCATGTTTTCAGTGGCGATCATGGTGGGACCCTGTCCCCTACTTTTTGAGATCAAGAAACTGATCAAAATTTGTGTTTTCTTGCTTACAAGTACCATTTTTTGAGCACTGACTGTTGTTCGTTCCAGCCTGTGGCGAATACAGTACTGGAATTCGTCTGACCCTGGGACGAATTCGAATTCGTCTCAGCCTGGGACGAATTCTGTTCTGGTATTCGTCTCACCTAGAGACGAATTTTTGTCTATGCAGTTTCAGGGCCGAGAGTCAGAGACAGCCGATTTGGGCGAAAAAGAGGTAACAGTTTTTAACAGTTCCTGTCATTTTCTTGTTTCTGTTTTCTATTTTCTGTCCATTCTTGCTTGCTTAGGGAAATATGTTGTTGCTTGTTTCAATTTCATTAAAATAAACCCCACACACATCACGTGGTAAAATTAAACCAAGGAGCTGGTCGTAAAACCCCAGCCCTTGATCAAGACCAATGGTGGATTTCATCACCACCTTGGCTTGATTTTGCATCCATTACCCCGATTGTCACTGTTGCTAGACGTAAATCCTGACGAAAGCTGACCAAGTGTCGCTAGGGTGATTCCCAGCACGTGAGGATAAGTCTTCTATGGTAGGTGTCATAAATAGGGCAATCCCCCTTCCATACCGCCTATGCACCACGTACCATCTGCTCTCACATACCTATAGTTTCCCTCTCGTAAGGGCGGGTATATAGAGAGGTTGGTATATCGGCTTGGCAATGGTATATCGAAGGGGCGACCATTTATGGGAGTCATATGAGCCTTCATCTTGCATTTAAACGTTCTTCACAAAATTTAAAAACAAAAACTAAAAAAAATCATCAAAACACACTAAAACCAGTCTAGGACACACCATTAATCTTTAAAAGAGATAATCATTGCTTTGTGTGTGTATGTTCTTTTCTACTTTGTGTAGCATAAAAATCAAAAAATCATAAACAAAAGATAAAAATCTACGTAGCTTGTAGAGAGTTATCACCATGGTGTTCACCCGCAGCCAAGCCTACTCACGGGCAGACATTGCAGAGAATGTCCAAAGAGGCACGAGTCACCTCCGTTACAGTTCCAAGGATTTGGTCATACCACCTTGGTGACCTGACACACAAGGCAGTCCCCTCCACACCTTAACGAAATGGGACTATAGGGGCACCCCTTCTAGGGGCACTCCCGTCCAGCATAGCACCCAACACACACCCTTCCATGAGGGGTACATCCATAGGAGAGCTCCCTTAGATGCTCGCTATGAGTGGTCACCGCACGATGAAGCGCTAGGTCAACATAGGGTTCGATGAGAGGAACCACATGATTACACTATCCCTCCTTCACCCCCTCTAGTTGTGAGAACTACAAGGATAAATCCAGAGCACAAGGCTCTTCAGGCAGGGTGAGCCAACTCCTCCCGTCCCTTTTTCACTTATAAAAGAGAGCATGAGGAAGACCCTTACCTTCCTCAAGAGCAATATACATCGTGGGAGCAATACGCCTCCGCACCTGCTAGCTATCAGGATCACCCACTAAGGCCAAAGCCTCGGGGGAATGCCGCTACCCCCAACAGAGGGAGGCGGCCTATAGAGATCTCGGATCACCATGACCGAGATAGATATCTAGGAGAGGCATCTAGGCCTTCTAGACATGAGACGATAGGACCAACTATCTTAGAATCTGCCAAACATATCGCACGTCGGGCGCAACTCATGCTACTTGAGCTAGAACGACAGCAGTTAGAGCAACTGTATCTTCTAAATAAAGAGTGCATTCAGTGCCAGAAGGATGAGTTGTTCCAACACACTATGCAGGTGGGGACTCCAACCCTTCACACGCATAAGACAAAACATTATGAGAGGCACAACCCCTGGGTGCGAGACAGGTCTCCGCGACCTTATCAAGCGTCGCCCCCGATGCCTCCTAGACAGGAGCGGGAGGCTACTCCCCCGATTCCTCAGGCACCCACCCAAGTTCATGGGCCACCCTCAAAAATCCCTCAAGAAGCCTCTGAGGAATCTGAGCAAGAAAAAGAGCGGGCTGAAACGCACTACCAAGGCAGGGGGGGTGCTATCCGGCTACCCCTCCATAGGCCCCACGTTCCTCAACAGGAACCAACCAAAGAGGAGGAGCTCAAATCCCCCGATACATGCAAAGCGCTAGAGCACTTAGAGTTGGTAGAGACCAAGATTTTGGAGCTCCAAAAGCCCAACTTACATGAGGCTCCTTTCGAAGAGGATCAACCTCTAACCGTAGAGCTACCTGATGATGCAGTCTTCCATGTCTCAGAATCACCATATTTTGATGAGCTGGACTCACTGGCCGAAGGTGAGGATAAAATAGAGATGGCCCACATCAATCACATGTGACAGCATCAACACCCCATGGATATTGATGATGCACTTCAACAGCTAAACATAAGGCCAGGGCATGAGTGGCGCGTTAACCCAGCGTAGTGGGACCAAGTGTTGAATCCACCACTTTGGGCACATAGAGAGC
Organism: Wollemia nobilis; assembly: GCA_028583015.1. Classification (NCBI taxonomy): domain Eukaryota; kingdom Viridiplantae; phylum Streptophyta; class Pinopsida; order Araucariales; family Araucariaceae; genus Wollemia; species Wollemia nobilis. The sequence continues at coordinate 12,955,521 of JAQPPZ010000733.1, forward strand.
AACTTCCACCCAGAGACCCCATAGCAACATCAGTGCCGAGGGTAGACCTCGTCCTCATATCCATACATAGGGCCGATCCATTCGTGCCAATCCCTCCAGAGCCAGATCTGGAGCACAAAGATCATCAAGCTGGGGGTACCTCTATCCCCCGAAGAGCAAGTCAAGCCAAAAGCTCCAAGGATTACCGCAATCACTTGGTCAACCCAAAAGCTCCAAGGATTATCGCAATCGCTTGGTCAAACCCAAAAATCTCCAAGGATTTCCATAATCGCTTGGTCAACCCAAAAAGCTCCAAGGATTCCCGCAATCGCTTGGTCAACCCAAAAGGCTCCAAGGATTCCCATAATCGCTTGGTCATCCCAAAAATGCCCCAAAGGTGTCCATAAACCCTTTGGTCAACCCATAAGTGCCCCAACGGTGCCCATAAATGATGTAGGAGCATCCAACGAAATTTGGGAAATTTTATTTTTTCCTAAATTTTAGTGCATTTTGTTGGGGCCATAACTTCTCAACCGTAGCTCCGATTGACGTGAAATTTGACAGGGAGCTAGTTGGGAGAATTTTAAACAAATATGACTCCCTTGAGTCCTATTTGCCAAAAAACCCCAGTTTTGGGGCCAAATTCCATCATCTAGTGCCCCAAAATTAGGTTTTAAAATTACTCACCTAATTTTTTATGCTTTTTGAGTTGTTCGGAGGTCAATATCTCCTAATGTATTTAGAGTTAGGACTTGAAACTTTATTTTTGGCTTGTCTATTATAAGAGGGATGTACACCCCAATTTTGGGCCCCATCCGACTCATTTTCATTTTTGGGTTTTTTTTGGCTATATAGCCACAAAATGAGGGTTTATTGATGGAGAGCCAAGCTTGCTCAAACCAGTTCTCATTCAAAACTTGGAAAATATTACCTCACAAAGATAGCACTTCATTGCACAAAAGCTCCAAGGATTCCAGCAATCCCTTGGTCAAACCAAAAAGCTCCAAGGATTCCTAAATCGCTTGGTCAAGCCCAAAAATGCTCCAAAGGTGCCCATACTCCCTTTGGTCAAACCAAAAAGCTCCAAGGATTCCTAAATCGCTTGGTCAATCCCAAAAATGCTCCAAGGATTATCGCAATCCCTTGGTCACCCCAAAAGCTCCAAGGATTATCACAATCGCTTGGTCGAACCCAAAATGCCCCAAAGGTGTCCATAAACCCTTTGGTCAACCCAAAAAGCTCCAAGGATTATCGCAATCACTTGGTCACCCCAAAATGCCCCAAAGGTGCCTACAAACCCTTTGGTCACACCAAAAAGCTCCAAGGATTATCGCAATCTCTTGGTCAACCCCAAAATCTCCAAGGATTATCGCAATCGCTTGGTCAAGAAAATCCAAAAAACAAACAAAATCATCAAAAACAAACAAAATCTACATCTCAATTTCATACATACTTCCAAAATCAAAATACAAAATAGCTGCATAGACACCGCATCCATCCATTGCATATTGTTGATCACACAAGGCAAAGGCACCATAGACTGTCATTACTTGGCAAAACCACCACCTTTTCATAGTTTCCATTTTAAAAACAATACAGCAAACATAAACGCCATTCACCATTTCGTCATATCATAAGACAATTGTCATCTAATGTATCTAGAAGTTTCATCATTCAGCTGTCTTTAGATTTCTAGCCAAGAATTGTACAAATTCAGATGGATGTTACAACGGTAGAGTTTTACTTGAAATACACCTTGTTACGTAGCATCCCATCACAAGTTCAAAAGCACATAAAAACAAATTCCCAAGTTGTGTAAATGAAAGATGAAACCTGTAAAGCAATTCAGGATACCAAACAACAAAAAAGTTATCTCGCTCATCCCCCTATGCGAATGACCCCAAGAATGCTGAGAGTTGGCAAAAGGACAAGAATCTTCCCTACCCAATTCCCCAAGAATCCCAAGTTCTCAAAAAAGTTGCAAAACCTCACAAAAATTTGCAAAAGTCAATACTCCAAAACATTGACATCAAATCCCACAAAGTGCATACACAAAAGGCACAAGCAATAGTGATTCTCATCACTCCAAAATTCAAATCCCTTGCTCAAAAAGAAAAAAACAAAAATAAACAGTGATTTTCATCACTATAAATGAGCAAGTATCCCAATACAAATGAAGAAAATAAGGGAGTCGAACTTGAATCCCTGGAACTCTCAGCATTCAAAAGGTCATGAGGTGAACCTCAGTACCGATTTGGTGGATAGCCTATCGGTCACTAGCGGCAAACCTCCCGCATGACGATATATCTATCACATTTCCTTGTGTGCAGATCAATGTTTGCATGTGGATGAGCTAGCTTATGGTCTCCTAGATCGCAAAATAGATTAGTCTATCTAAATACCGATGAGGCCAGGAATTGCCTCATCTATGAACACTTTTTGGATACATTCTACTTATTTGAATCACCCTTTTTATTATGTTTCTATGCTAATTTTGGGTAAAATGCATTATGTAATGATATTTGCATATTCTGAAATGTTAAGTGCATATATTCTGTTTTACTATTTATTTCTGCAGTTTCACCTGTTTTCAGCTAATTTGTCAGTAGTAATTTAAAATCAGTAGTAATTGTTGAGTGTTTGGTGCTTAATAGTAGTATTCCTCTATTTGAGCTAATTCAAATGCAAAAGGCACCAAAGACCTTGTCCCCTGTAGCTGAACTGTGCAGAAAAATAGACTGTGACTATGACAGTTCCAACCAGCTATACATATATAGTAGGGCTTGGAAACAGTCACTCTAGCACATGCCACCAATGCAAAAAGGATGTACAAGATGAAGGAAAACATTCTAGGTGGTTAAACACTTCTTCCCTACGCATTTGGAGCATGAAACAGTAATTAAATGTCACTTCCTGTTATTCCGGAGCAGTGCAAGAATAATAGCGCAAGAATAGGGAATAGCGTAGGAACAATAGAGGATGGTCAAAAAGTGACAGATCGGTAGAGGAAAGTATTGGCAATTGACCAGAAAGTTGCCCCAACTCATATTAACTGACTTCCTCAATGAATGCAGCTCAATAAGGTTGAATGGATCAAGTTTGACAAAGCAAGCTCATGCATTTTAGGAAACAGTTGTGCAAACAGTTGTAAATCCCTACAAATCAACAACCAAGCATATCAACATTATATTATAAATAAGAAAGCTCCCAAAGACGGTTGAGCATATAGAGATATAGGCATATAGGCATATAGGAGAGAAATAGGCAATAGAGTGCAGTTATTTCTATAGCAGAACAGTAATCTGCAGGATTTTCCTGCATTACTGTAATGCATTTCCGGATTTAATAAAAGGTGTAGTTTTTTAGTTATCAATTAGCATGTTGAGTTGATGATTAGCATTTAAGTTTCTTTAGCATAACTCTTCACCTTCATCTAGTTCTGGAAGCAAGGGCCACTTGCAGGACCAGAGGAAGGCAACTTCTGACAGAATATCTTGCTGATTTCTTGCTGCAGCAAATTAGCAGAATTCTGCCAGTTTTCATTTCTTTAGCAGCTTTAAATTCAGATTTCAGCATTTGACAGTATTTTCCATATTTCCATGCAATTTCAATATTTTTGTTCCAGCTTTGCAGCAATTTCAGGTTTTCTGTCATTTTCCAGATTTGCAACAATTTCTAGTTTTCTGTCATTTTACTGTAATTGCAGGATTTGTGACATTTTCCAGTTTTGCAATAGATGATAGTTTGAATTTCTAGATTTAGAACATGCTCAGGAAATTGTAAGTTAGTTTATTTTTCTGCAACTGTGTGTGATTTCAATTCTGCAATTTACCTTTCTGTTAAATTTAGCAACATTTCATTTTCTGCTATCTCAGATTCTGTTTTTCTTGCAAGTTTTAATTCAGCTTTATTTCCTGCAATTTGATTTCCAGTTCTAGGAATTAGAGGTCACACAAAAACCCCCAAAAACACTAACTGTTCCACCAATAAAACCCTGTTCTTGAATGAATTGAACCTGCAGCTGTGACACCTTCTATCGTATACAACCTTTGGACACCGCCCTGGATTGACACATATAATGATTAAATGATGAATGAACAATGACACTCATCATTTTTGGCACCGTTGTCGGGGACAAATAGGTGTTGTTAGAAAAAGTGAAACAGGTCAAGAATTGTGTTACAATCCTTGAAATACCGCATTTCAGTTTATTTAGTGAATAGGCATGAATGCATAGGCTAAGGGACGAAAGAGGGAGGTTTATCCGAAGTGGCTCTGAACCACCAAAGCGACTCGCTTCGATCGGATGAAGAATTGCCTACATTTGAAATCCCTAGGGAAAATAAGCCAGACATACCTTCTTCATCAGATGCATTTTTGGAAAAATTAGAAAGAGAGTTTTTTGAAGCACTAGCTGCTAAACATTCTCCTCAAACTGGATGATTCCTATCATACTCTAGAAAGAAAATAACTATGGCTGCAGCAAAAGCACCCCCAGGTGGATATGATAATCTTGATGATCCTCCTAAGACTTTTGAGTATCCCATAAGATTGGATCCACTTCTAGATGCCCCCATGAAAACAATTTCTCCATCCATATTGCCAATTTTTAGGGGAACTATTTCAGAAGATCCTGATCAATTTCTGTTTGAATTCAAGGTGTTATGTCAAACTTATGACTACATAAATGATAATCAAAAATTGAAATTGTTTCCTTCCACACTTAAGGACGCTCGCTCTCCGATGGTTCATGAGCAATCTTGAACCTAACTCAATCCGCACTGGGATGAAATGGAGACTGCATTCTTAAATAAATATCGGGATTATTGTAGAGTAAGAAACAAGAAAGATGAGTTGTTTAGGATCAAGCAAGAAGAAGATGAGAGTCTAGAAGATTATCTTGATCACTTTGCCTTTGTCCAAAAGAGATGTGGTCCTATAGAACCTGATTTCTTAAAGCCTATCTTCTTAAGAGGATTGCAGGATGAATCTAGGGAAGTGTTAGATTTAATGGGAAAAGGAGACATAGATCAACTTGACCTTGAAGATATTGTGGAGTTATGTAAAAACTATTCCCGCACTCACCAACGGAGAAAGAAAAGGAATTCTGGCAATAATGACATAAAAGAGTTGATGGAGGAAATGGCTAATTTAAAAACTGATATCCTTGTTCAACTTAATACTGCATTAGGTGAGAGAAATACAAAATCTAATTCTACACCACCTTTAGCCATTTATTGCCCAAGGTGTAGGAGTAAGCATGCCTTGCAGGATTGCCCCCTAAACAAAACTTCTATTTGTGGAATTTGTTCCAAGGAACATTCAACAGATAAATGCCCTTTGTTGCCTCATCTAAAATCTATTTTGGGCACCCAAATAGAAGAACTCAATGCTATTGGGCAGAGATCTGGTGGTGGTTATGCACAATATCCCAATGCTCCTAGATTTCCAAACTGGGAACAATCTCCTTGGAATATGAATATGCCATGGGGACAGCAGAAGTTTCTGCACAACCTTGGAACCAACCTTGGACAGCTCCTCCAGATTGGTCACAATCTGGATGGATGAACCCACCTTGGCATACCATGCCTCCACAATGGACACAACAAGGAAAAATATGGGGACAACAATATCAACCCTATCAAGGACAACAATATCAACCCTATCAAGGACAACAAAGGTATCAAGGGCAAACTCAAAACTTGTTGCCAGCTCCTAATCCAAATTTTTAGGGAAGAACACAACATCAACAAATGCAACCAGTAAAACAACCTCCACTCCCAGCTCACCTCGTGACTAACCCAAATAATGCCAGACAAATAGCCCCTGTTTATGAGGCTGAGTCTAAAGACACTGCTGCAGTTCATGTACTTGACTGTAGTAACATCCAACTGCATTCAGGAAAGATTTTACCTGAACCTGTTCCACCCACCATTGAAGAAATTAGTGAGAAACAAGAACCTCCAAATCAAGAGGCGTTGCAACAAAAACAAAAAGAAGAAAAAACAGCAAAAATGCAGGAATCTTCTCCAAGTAGCCTTACCATACCCTGAAAGGTTTGATCATGTTGATACTACCCCTGAATCAGAATTAGTAATAGAACTCAAAAAGATGTCAATTTCTCTTCCTTTGCTGCAAGCAATAAGGGATATACCTTTAATCAAAAAGACTATTCAGGAGTTATGTATCAAGAAACCTGGTAAAAAAAAGAAAGCCTTTCCTAAAACTGTTCAGGTAGAAGGGAAATTAGCTGATCTATTGGCTGGGAAACTAGTTCCTCCCAAGTATAGTGACCCAGGCAGTCCAGTAGTTACAGTTACTATTGGAGTGATGCAAATTCCTAATGTGCTAATTGACCTTGGAGCTGCAATTAATGTAATGACTAAAGACACAATGCAAAAACTGTAGCTCCATAATCTCAGTCCTACCACCATAGTCTTGGAAATGGTAGATAGGTCAGTAGCTAAACCAGAAGGTATCTTAGAAGATGTGGTCGTTAAAGTCTCTTCGTGGGAATATCCTATAGACTTCTTGGTGTTGCAGCCTAGAACTTCAGTCAATGGATACCCTATCATTCTAGGATGACCTTGGCTAGCTACTGCAGCTGCATTTATAGACTGTAGGTCAGGGGAAATGACCATTTCCAATGGTATTGACCCGCAAAAAATTTCTTTGTATCCACCAGCTCAACCTTCAACTAAATTTTCTGGACAAATTTGGTATCCTGAATCTGATGAAGAATCTGAACAAGAAACCATTGCTACTTTGGCTACAATCATAGTGAAAGAACATATTGAGGAAATCACAACACCTGGGAGAGAAATATTTGAGAGTGAAACTGTCCTAATTGAAACATTACAATCAGAAGGACTAACTGATGATCAAACTCTTGTTCATCGATTGTTGTGGCAAGAAGAGGAACAAAATTTTGAACTTCTGTCATCCATGCCTAATCAGAAAAGATCATTCACTCTACCACATGGATGGCATCATCATCTCCTTAACACCTTCAAATGTCCTCTGATTCCATCAGGTATCACCTCTGAGTCAGATTCTAGAACATTTCATACTCTACAACCACATCATTGTCCATTAAATTCATTAATCAGTAACTATGAAGCATCTAGTTCTATCTATCCAGGGATCAAACAAATTGAAATCTAGCCAGGTAAATTTTTGAACATTAATAGTTGGCTAACTGAGGACCAGGAAGCCAAGTTGTTTGTAGTCTTACAAAAGCATGTTCAAGCTTTTGCATGGAATTATAAAGACATGACTGGCATTCATCCTGAGGTATGTACACATAGGATATACACAGAAAACGTAAAACCAGTAAGGCAACCTCAGAGACGTTTGAATCCCGCTCTAAAAGAAATTGTGAAAGAGGAAATTGAAAAACTCTTAGATGTTGGATTCATTTATCCAATTTCTAGACAATAAATGGGTTTCACCACTGGTCATTGTTCCAAAGAAAAATGGTAAAATGAGAGTATGTGTGGATTATAGGGAGTTGAATAAGGCCACACATAAGGATCATTTCCCATTACCATTCATAGACCAAGTATTGGATACCCTTGCTGGAAAGAAATTTTTCTGTTTCCTTGATGGTTTCAGTGGGTATAACCAAATTCAAGTTGCCCTAGAAGATCAGGAAAAGACTACCTTTACATGTCCTTGGGGAACCTTTGCTTACAGAGTTTTACCCTTTGGGTTATGTAATGCTCCAACAACATTTCAGAGAGCTGTTTTAGCAATTTTTTCTGATTTAACCAATGAAAGTGTTGAAATTTATATGGATGATTTCATAGTATTTGGGGATAGTTTTGAATATGCATTAGAACAACTTGAAAAAGTGCTGATTCGCTGTGAAACATACCATCTCTCTCTTAATCCTGAGAAATGCTTCTTAATGATGGAGGAAGGAATTGTTCTAGGACATCATATCTCTTCTTTTGGAATCAAGGTTGATCCTAAGAAGGTTGAAGTCATCAAAAACCTTCCCCCTCCACAAACTCGGATTGATGTACGCAGTTTCTTAGGACACATTGGTTTTTATCGCAGATTCATTGCTAATTTCAGTACCATAGCAAATCCCATGTTTGCTTTGCTCATGAAAGATTCTGAATTTGTTTGGTCTTCTGAATGTCAAAATTCCTTTGAAAAGTTAAAGGAGAAGTTAACCACTCCACCTGTTTTAAGAGGTCCTAATTGGGAGTTACCCTTTCATATTCAAACTGATGCTTCCAATAATGCTATTGGAGCTGTGTTAGGACATATTGAAAATGGGGAACATTATGCAATATATTATATCAGTAAAAACTTGATAGGAGCTGAGAAAAACTACACTACCACTGAAAAAGAATTCTTGGTTGTAGTCTATGCTATTAACAAATTTCGACACTACATCATAGGGTATCAAGTATTCATCCATACAGATCATACTGCAATCAAATACTTGATGAATAAACCATTGGTTAGTGCAAGAATTATTCGTTGGTTGATTCTATTGCAGGAATTTGATGTTACCATAGTAAACAAGCCTGGGAAATCTAATGTAGTTGCAGATTTCTTGTCAAGAATACCAAATGCAAATACAGGGGAAGTTGTAGAAGATACCTTCCTAGATGAAAATTTGTTTGTTGTCTCTGTACAATCTCCATGGTTTGCAGACATAGCTAATTACTTAGTTACAGGGAAGATTCCTCTTCACTTTACCCCTAAACAAAGGAAACAGTTAATCAAGCAAAGCTCTTCTTTTAAATGGATAAAAGGATTACTGTTTAAATGCAGTCCCGATCATGTTTTACGCAGGTGTATCCACCAAGATGAAGCATATGACATCCTACGAGCATGCCATGATGAACCATCAGGAGGGCATTATTCAGTCAAAAGCACTATTCGCAAAATCTTGGGTACCGGATACTATTGGCCATCTTTGCACAAAGATGTAAAAAGGTACGTAAGACATTGTGATGCTTGCCAACGAATGGGAAAACCTACTTTTACTAGTGAAATGCCATTACAACCTCAAATAGGAACAGAACCATTTGAAATATGGGGTTTAGATTTTGTAGGACCCATTAATCCTCCTTCCAAAGGCAAAGTACATATCTTGGTATGTACTGATTATGTTACCAAATGGGTAGAAGCTCGTGCCTTTAAGCATGCTCATGAAGAGAAAGTTGCTGATTTTCTGTATTCATAGATTTTTCTATGTTTTGGAGCCCCACAATCCATCACCACAGATCAAGGACCCCAATTTACTTCAAAAATTGTTGAAGCCTTCACTCAAATCTATCAAGTCAAACACAGAAAATCCTCACCTTATCATCCACAAGCCAATGGCCAAGTTGAAGTGACCAATAGAGAATTAGAATGAATTCTGACCAAAACCATAGCAGTCCATAGAAGGAATTGGCTAGACAAGTTATCAGAAGCTATTTGGGCTTATAATACCACGTGGAAATCCACCACCGGATTTACCCCATATGAATTAGTTTATGGAAAACAACCTCTTTTGCCTATTGAATTTGAATTACTAACTCTTCGAACTACTTTGGAAGTAGGTATTGATCTATCACAGGCACAAGAAGATCGCATTCTGCAACTTGATGCATTGGATGAACTACGCATGGATGCCCTACATCAAACAGAGGTGATCCAAGCACAAAGGAAGATGTGGCATGATAGTCACATTCAGCAGCGAAGATTTCAACAAGGTGACTGGGCCTTGTTGTTTGATTCACAATACAAGGACTTCCCTAGAAAGTTGTAGACCAGATGGCTTGGGCCGTACCAAATTGAGGAAGTGTTTGACAATGGAGTTGTTCGCCTTACACCTATCGATGACTCACAACGCAAATTGGTGGTAAATGGACATCGTCTTCGTATGTACCATAAACCACAAAACAAGGAGGAATTTCTCAAGCAATTGGGAAGTTTGGATGTACACATTTGGGAAGAAAGCTCTTCTTCCATCTTGAATTCAGCAGAATGATACAAATTAAAAAAAAAAAGAGAAATAAATAAATAAAAACTCATAAAGTGAAAACCTCTTTGAGGCGCTCCTGAGTTGGGTTTACATGAAAACCGAGGTTCCGGCATGTTTACCTAATTGGTTTCACCCTCATTGTTCTTGTTCTATGACCATTGTTTCACCTATTTTCAGATTGCACCTGCCTTAGTTCAAAGACTCGGTTAGCTAGAAATTTCAGCAGAGCACCCCGAAATGTAGATAAAATGGTTTTAACAGTATGTGCCTTCTCATTTTTTGAATAGTGTAAATTATTAGTATATAGTGTATATATCCTTGATTAGTATAAAGCATGTAAAAAGGGGGAATCAAAAGTAGAAAGTTTTTTACAAATGCCTCTGCCTAATTCTGCTCTAGAATGCAAAAGTGAAAACTACGCTCGAATCAGCAAACAGAAAGCATAGGAATAAACTGTTTTATTCCCAAAGCGTAGGAATAAACTATTTTATTCCCAAAGCGTAGGAATGAACTATGTAAACCACTAAGCATAGGAATGAACTATTTTATTCACTAAGCGTAGGAATAAGTCATTAAGGGCAGGAATGGGTTTTGTGTAAAAAGTTTATGACACGTGGCCTGCGGTAATTTATTTGGTTGAAAAGGGAAAGTTCAAGTCTTGGATTTCGTGCAGCACGTGAAAGTTGACAACCATAACAAAACCAACAAAAATTAGGGGTTGACGACATCGTAAACGCTGCCACGACACTCTGCATGTTTCGAAGCAGTTTCGACACTGAAGATTAAAAAGCCCTAAAAAAAAAAAAAAAAACAGAGAACACAGACGCAGGTCGTAAAAATTTACAGCCACCGACAAACATAAAGTAGCAGAAGATACCATGGGCAGAAATAAGGTTAGAGCAGAACCTGAGAACATCAGCTACCTAGAAACAGATGTTGCATCCCTGCAAATTTTTACCAATGGAGGATTTCTGCCATTTCTACGCAAATTCGATGGTTATTCTGAGGGCTTGGCGGTAGAATTCGCACGCACATTCCGAAACAACAGAGTGCATATTGGCGGGATGTCTATCCAGGTAACCCCCAAAATACTTAGTCAGGTTACTAAATTTCCCCTTCAAGGTGTGCAAATTATTAAAATCGGCAGAAATATTTTAACAGACCTAGTGAATCAATTTAAAGAAGAAGGGGATAGCCAAATAGAATTTTTAATGAATAAAAATGTGTGTAAAGGGGTCAAAAGGTCTAGCTTGTTGGCTCCTTGGGATGATGTAGCAATGTGGGTTATGAGGTATCTTACCTATGATGGCCAGTTTCCTGTTGTGTCTGGCCCACACCTCCGTCTCCTCAACCACCTACGCCATGGAGTAGCCAAAATTGAACTTACGATAAACATTCCTTTGTATCTTTACCAAGAACTGAAAGCCATGGCCCTAAAGTATCAAGCAGGGAAGGGAAGCCCTAAACATCATGGGCTAATTAAACTCATCTGCAAATACCATTTCAAGGGAAACCCTAGGAACTTTGATCGTTTCTTCTCACCATGGGCAGAAACTGATGATTCAAACCCTACACCAGAGGAAGAGGAAACAGAGGGAGAATCAGAAGAAAATCCTCAACCAGAGCCCTCTGAACATAGAATTTCCCCTTTACCTGACAGTACCCCATCTTCCAGAACTAGGAGGCAACATGCATCAACATCTGAATCCTAGTTAAAAAGAAGAAAAGTGACATTTGTCGACAATGTACAACCCAACAGAGAAACTAGGGGTTCTAGTGAGCAGGTATCTGCTCCAGAATTAACAACAAAACCCATGACTATTCCTGACCCAACAGAACAATCTACAGCTACTCCAGAACAAGTAGAAGCTGCATCTGCTCAAGAACAGCCAAAACCTACAAGGTTGAGAAGGTCTGCAAGACTTCAGAAAACAAAAACCTTGTCGATACACCAAGACATATTGCAGACCCAATTAGTTTGTTAGAAGAAGAAGAAATTAGGACAAATAGTTCACAGGAAGCTACATAGGAAACATAAGTACAACCAATGGAATTGGACCTAACAATAGAAGAAACGGTAATAAGCCCTATCTTTCCATTGGTTGATTATCCTGACTCTGACTCTGAAGAGCATATAAACTCCGATACTGAACCAACTAGGATTGAGGAGCATACTCCCATGTATTCTAAGTCTAACAAATATTCCAAATTTGAAGAATATACCGAGTCTGAGACACATTCTGAGACTGAGACACATTCTGCGTCTGAGGAAGAAGTTGACATCCACACTCAGTTGCATGCTACAAGGAGTGTTATTAAAACCCAAACCAAATGGATTGATCAGGTTGAAGAGGCCATAAAAGAAAAAGATCAGCAAATTTGTCAGCTGCAACAACAAGTTCAAGAATTACAAAACAAATTGTTGCAGTTGGAAAATCAATCTACAGGATTGACCGAAATAGTACCTAATGAATGGGCTCAAATTCTCCTAGATTTGGTTGGACAATCAGAAGATGACACAACACAGGCACAGGGATCACCTGTCATAGATGCAGCAGGAGTAGAGACATCTGATGGTATGCCTCTGCAAGAAGATCCATCTAAAATTTTGATGCAGAATGATAGTCCTTTTCAGTAGGGCATTCAAACATCTTCTGTACAGGACCAAACAGTTGCAGCTCCGAAACAAGTGTCCACACTCTCTCCTCTAGCACAAATGCTTCCTCATGAAAGTCCAATCACTATAGTTACAGCAGAATAGGGGACATAGACAGATTTGCCAATAGCAACATCAACTATAGAAGTTGGGGTACAGGTGAACATAGTGGCACAGATGCAACCGATTTTGAGGCCCCCAAACACAGTGCCCTTGACTAGGTACAATGAAGACCTAGCCTATTGGATGACTCAGTGTCATCAATTAGAGGGGAAAATTGCAACTTTGAACTCTGCCACAACCAAACTAGCAAAGAAAGAAACATAAGTCAATAGGTTGAAAACACAGGTAAAAGATGTATGTCAAATTGCAGAGTATGCAATACAGTGCAGAAGACCACCTAGGTTCTATAGCCTCCTACTCAAGGAGAAGTACCTACGTTGGCAGATTATGAGACTAGTTTTTGAGCTCCCTCACCAGTTGACTACTCCTACAAAATTTGTGGAAGCCTTTGTGCAGAGTCCAGCAGAGCAGCAGAACTTAATGTGTGAGTTATTCTTACATAACTTCTTTTTGCCAACAGAGAGTATGTTTCTGCCTCACCTGTATACATGAGATTTACAACTGAGGGCCTTTATGTCCACCTTACAAAATAATATTTATTGGGACTCAAAGAAGAAGATAGCCAAGGACTTAGAATCACAGGTAGTTTTACTTGTCATGCCTGCTCCTCTCAATCACAGGGATTGTACCAGTACTCACTACTACTTTATGAGGGATCCTAGAATAAGACAACTTTATCTAGGAAATCTACAAAAAGGTATAACTCAATTTCAAAAATTTTGTGCAGATTTCTTTGATGATGCTGTGGCAGCATGTAAGAACAGATGGGGTGAATTGTCTATCTCCCTACAAAAACGGGAGCCAATTTCTCCCACTAACCTGTTTTGGTCAAGGAGAAGGGCAGAAGGTATTATACACATTATTTCAAAAGTCAAAGAACATTGGATAGGGCTAAGATACAGAATGCCCATAGTTATCACTCTTGTCCCCTATTTCTTTGATAATGATCCATAGCCTGATGAGGACTTCCAACAATGGTTTCAGTCTATAAAAATAGTCAGTGGGTTCTACAAAATTGGTGGTGCATTGTTAAAATTTTGTGAAAGATGTCTGGATCTGGACCTGTGTGCCTCAGTAGTTGCACAAAATGCATGAGGACATGCATTACCATAAGTTGGGGGAAAATGATGAGGCCAAGAATTGCCTCATCTATGAACACTTTTTGGATACATTCTACTTATTTGAATCACCATTTTTATTATGTTTCTATGCTAATTTTGGGTAAAATGCATTATGTAATGATATTTGCATATTCTAAAATGTTAAGTGCATATATTCTGTTTTACTATTTATTTCTGCAGTTTCACCTGTTTTCAGCTAATTTGTTAGTAGTAATTTAAAATTAGTAGTAATTGTTGAGTGTTTGGTGCTTAATAGTAGTATTCCTCTGTTTGAGCTAATTCAAATGCAAAAGGTGCCAAAGACCTTGTCCCTTGTAGCTGATCGTGCAAGAAAATAGATCGTGAATCGTGACAGTTCTAGCCAGCTATACATATACACCAGGGCTTGGAAACAGTCACTCCAGCACATGCCACCAATGCAAAAAGGATGTATAAGATGAAGGAAAACATTCTAGGTGGTTAAACACTTCTTCCCTACGTGTTTGGAGCATGAAACAGTAATTAAAACTCACTTCTTGTTATTCCAGAGCAATGCAGGAATAATAGCGTAGGAATAGGGAATAGTGCAGGAACAACAAAGTGTAGACACCAAAACAGCACCAATCCGATTATGTGACTACAAACACTGATCGCTTTGACAAACATAGCCCCCAGGGCAGCCCTCAGAGGTCAAACAGTGGTCCTAACCACTTTTACAACAATTTTGGAAGGTCAGAAGGCAATTTGGCACATTCGGACAACCTACTCCAAATTCGTCCCACCCTGGGACGAATTCAAATTGGAATCCGTCTCACCAAGGGACGAATTCTGAATTCGTCCCTGGGTAGGGACGAATTCTAGGTTTAACGGGCAAAAAGAAGAATGGCGCCAAGTGGCAGCCAAAGACAGTCAGTTGATGACTCCTGCCTCGCACGCGTGTGTGGGTGGGCAAATAGGCCGTTAGAGGACTATCACAAGGGCAGTTATGAAAGCCCAAGTCATGGAGGACTCCCCTCCCTCATGGGAAGACATGACCGCCACATGGCACCTATGACCAACACATGGCGCTTATGCTTCCCTCTCAAAAGAGACCCCATGGGTCTATAAAAGGTGGGACTTTTCTCACCCAAAAGGAATAGATTGGAGGCGATTTCAAGCAACGAAGTGCTGTCCGATTGATTACCCACTTGCATCTTTTTGATTCACCTTCTCACATCCACTAATCTCTTTCGCAAGGGAGGTTATTGGGTGGCTTTTGGAAGCGTGGATCCAACCCAAATCCAACATTTGACCACCTTACACCACCAATTTGTAGACATCCCAATCCTAAGAGGTTTTGGGCCCATCCCTAGTGGATTGGCACCGAAATCAAGTGCCAACGGTGGGAGGCCCACTTGGGCACCCCCGCACTTTCTAAGTTTTATTCTAAAGCATTCTAGATTATTTGTTCATGTTGCATCTTATGTTATTCTGTTTAGTTAACTCATAGCTTCAATTTCATAACATTTTGATCAGATTTTATCATGCCTTTTGTCGCTTTGTTGTCCTACTAACTTGTAGGTGGCGATATCGAATTCCCGAGGATAGAGGCCAAATTGGGAGAATCCGACCATCTGGGTCGTCCCAAAATGGCCCCAATTACATAACCCCTCTATTTGCAGGTGTTTTGGAGGTCTCGGGAGTCGACATTGGAGCAGCATCACCTCGGCTTTTCCAACACAGAAGAATTCGTCCCACCCAGGGACGAATTGCAGTCAAAATTCGTCCTGCCTAGGGACGAATTCCAGGTGAAGGCAGATTGGCCAACTGTTTCAATGGCAATGGCCTTCTGGTAATATCTTCCGTCTTCTGTCAAGTTTTCAGGCCATTTGGACTCACTTTACTCACTGTTTTAGACAAATGTTTATATGCATCTTTTGGCAATTTTAGAGAACAGACACTTCTTATTTGCAGCAGGTGCTACTGACATCTTCGTTGTTTCTTTGTTCATAGGAGGAGCAGCAGAGGTCAAGGACTCATCAACATCAGCGGCGACATCGTCTTGGCCCGCCCATCTCAAGTGTGGGCACGCGGAAAGAGGAACCTTAAGTCTTGATTGTAATCAAATTCTTTTAACGCTCCTAGCCCCTGAAAAGGGAGGAGGCATCTTTGTAACAGAGATCAAGAGAGTTTAATGAAAGGGCTGTGTTTTCTCCATTTGCTTGTATCTCATTTCAATGCGTCTCTTTCATTTCATGCATTCTACATTTTTAGGACTTAAGCGTATTTGATTTTGAATGCATCGCAATTAGTGTTTCCTTCACCCGAAATCTCGTGCTTTCAGTGGCGATCACGGTGGGACCCTGTCCCCTGGTTTTAAGATCAAATAACTGATCATATTTTTGTGTTTTGTGCTTGACAGGTACAATTTTTTTTTGTAGACTGTTATTCGTCTCTGACTGTGACGAATTCTTTACTGTAATTCGTCTGACCCTGAGACGAATTCAAATTCGTCTCTGGCAGGGACGAATTCTGTTCTACAATTCGTCTCACAGAGGGACGAATTCCTGCCTGTAGATTTTCAGAGCAGAAATTCAGAAGCAACCGGTCCAGGCAGAGAAGAGGTAGGGATTTTTATAATCTCTGTTAAATTTTTTTGTTTCTGTTTCTGTTTCTTTGGTTGTTTTCAGTTTATCCTGCTTGCTTAGGGAAAGTCATTTATGCTTGTTTCATTTTCGTTAAATAAAATGAATCCCACACACTTCACGTAATAACTTTAAACCAAGGAGCTGGTCGTAAGACCCCAGCCCTTGAGCAAGACCAACGGTGGGTTCATCACCACCTTGGCTTAGCTTTGCATCCATTTCCCCGATTGTCACCGTTGTTAGGCGTAAATCCTGATGAAAGCTGATCGAGTGTCGCTGGGGTGATTCCCATGCGCGCGAGGATAAGTCTTCTATGGTAGGTGCCATTAACAGGACAATCCCCATTTCGTACCGCCTACGTACCACGTACCATCTGCTCTCACGTACCTATAGTCTCCCTCTCGTAAGGGCGGGTATATAGAGAGGTTGGTATATCGGCTTGGTTGGTATATTGAAGGGGCGACCATTTTGGGAGTTATATGAGCCTTCATTATGCATTTAAACGTTCTTCAAAAACATTCAAAAACAAAACAAAACATCAAAATGCACTAAACCAGTTTAGGACACACCATTAATCCTTAAAAGAGATAATCATGGTTTGTGTATGTGTGTGTTCATTTCTGCTTAGTGTAACAAAAAGAAAAATCATCATAAACAAAAGATAAAAATCTACGCATTTTGTCATTTTCTCCAAAAAGCTCCAAGGATTCCCGTAATCGCTTGGTCACTCCAAAATGCCCCAAAGGTGTCCATGAACCCTTTGGTCAACCCAAAAGCACCCCAAAGGTGCCCATAAGTGATGCAGGAGCATCCAACAAAATATGGGAAATCTTATATTTTTCCCTAAATTTTAGTGCATCTTGTCGGGGCCATAACTTCTCAACCGTAGCTCCGATTGACTTGAAATTTTACAGGGAGTTAGTTGGGATAATTTTAAACAAATATAATTCCTAGAATCCTATTTGCCTAGAAAAGTCAGTTTTTGGGGCCAAATTCCATCATCTAGTGCCCCGAAATTAGGTTTTAAAATTGCGTGCCCAATTTTTTGCACTTTTTGAGCTGTTCGGATGTCAATATCTCCTAATGTATTTAGAGTTAGGACTTGAAACTTCATTTTTGTCTTATCTACTATAAGAGGGATGCGCACGCCAATTTTGGGCCCCATATGACTCATTTTCAATTTTAGGGTTTTTAGAGAGACATCATCATGGTGCTCACCCGTAGCCAAGCCCAATCACGGGCGGAGGCTATGGGGAATATCCAAGGAGGCACGAGTCACCTCCGTTACAGTCCCAAGGATTTGGTCATACCACCTTGGTGACCTAACACACAAGGCAGTCCCCTCCACACCTTAACGAAAGGGACTATAGGGGCACCTCTTCTAGGAGCACTCCTGTTCAGCATAGCACCCAGCACACACCCTTCCATGAGGGGTACATCCATAGGAGAGCTCCCTTAGATGCTCGCTATGAGTGGTCACCACGCGACAAAGTGCTAGGTCAACATAGGGTTCGACGGGAGGAACCACATGATTACATTATCCCTCCTTCACCCCCGCTAGTTGTCAGGACTACAAAGACAAATCCAGAGCACAAGGCTCTTCGGGTAGGGCGAGATAGCTCCGTCCATCCCTTTTTCACTTATGAAAGAGAGCACGAGGAAGACCCCTACCTTCCTCGAGAGCAATATACGATGCGGGAGCAATACGCCTCCGCACCTGCTATCTATCAGGACCACTCACTGAGGCCAAAGCCCCGAGGGAATGCTGCTACCCCCAACAGAGGGAGGTGGCCTATAGAGATCTTGGATCACTACGACCGAGATAGATATCTAGGAGAGGCATCTAGGCCTTCTAGACATGAGGCGACAAGACCAACTATCTTAGAATCTATCAAGCACATCACACGTCGGATGCAATTCACGCAACTTGAGCTAGAGCGACTACGTTTAGAGGAACTATACCATATTAACAAAGAGCACCTTCAACACCAGAAGGATGAGTTGTTCCAACACACTGTGCAGGAGAAGACTCCAACCCCTCACACGCATAAGACAAAACATTTTGAGGGGCACAACCCATGGGGGCGAGACAGGTCATCGCGACCTCATCAAACGCTACCCCCAACACCTCCTAGACAGGAGCGGGAGGCTACTCTCCCGATTCCTGAAGCACCACCCCCGATGCCTCCTAGACATGAGCGGGAGGCCACTCCTATAACCAATGACGGGTGCCTTCCTCAGACATCCACCCAGGTTTATGAGCCACCCTTAGAAATTCATCAAGAAGCCTCTAAGGAATCAGAGCAAGAAGAAGAGCGGGATGAACTGCCCTACCAAGGCATGGGGGGTGCTATCTGGCCACCCCTCCATAGGCCCCAAGTTCCTCAACAAGAACCAACCAAAGAGGAGGAGCTCAAGTCTCCCGATACATGCAAAGCGCTAGAGCACTTAGAGTTGGTAGAGACCAAGATTTTGGAGCTCCCAAGGCCCAACTTACATGAGGCTCCTTTCGAAGAGGATCAACCTTTAACCATAGGGCTACCTGATGATGCAGTCCTCCATGTCTCAGAATCTCCAGATTCTGATGAGCTGTACTCACTGGTCGAAGGTGAGGATAAAACAGAGATAGCCCATAGCAATCACATGCGACAGCATCGACATCCCATAAAAATCGAAGAAGCATGTCAACAGATAAACATAATACTAGGGCATGAGTGGCACGTTAACCCACCGCAGTGGGACCAAGCGTTACATCCGCCACTTTGGGCACACAAAGATCAACTTCCGCCCAGAGACCTCATAGCAACATCAGTGCCGAGGTCGGACCCTATCCTCCTATCCGTGCATAGGGCCGATCCATTCGTGCCCATACCTCCAGAGCCAGATCCGGAGTGCAAAGACCATCAAGCTGGGGGTACCTCTATCCCTTGAAGAGCCATAATCCAAACCAAAAAGCTCCAAGGATTATCGCAATCACTTGGTCACCCCAAAAGCTCCAAGGATTATCGCAATCGCTTGGTCACCCCAAAAGCTCCAAGGATTATCGCAATCACTTGGTCACCCCAAAAAGCTCCAAGGATTATCGCAATCACTTGGTCACCCCAAAAGCTCCAAGGATTATCGCAATCACTTGGTCACCCCAAAAAGCTCCAAGGATTATCGCAATCACTTGGTCACCCCAAAAGCTCCAAGGATTATCACAATCACTTGGTCACCCCAAAAAGCTCCAAGGATTATCGCAATCACTTGGTCAAACCCCAAAAGCTCCAAGGATTATCGCAATCACTTGGTCACCCCAAAAGCTCCAAGGATTATCGCAATCACTTGGTCACCCCAAAAGCTCCAAGGATTATCGCAATCACTTGGTCACCCCAAAAGCTCCAAGGATTATCGCAATCACTTGGTCACCCCAAAAGCTCCAAGGATTATCGCAATCACTTGGTCACCCCAAAAGCTCCAAGGATTATCGCAATCACTTGGTCAATCCCAAAAAGCTCCAAGGATCTCTTTAAATCGCTTGGTCAACCCCAAAATGCTCCAAGGATTTCCACAATCGCTTGGTCAAAAATCAAGAAAATTCAAAAACAACAAAAATCATCAAAAACAACAAAAAATTTGCATCTCATTTCTAGGCATACTCAAATTCATCAATAGAGAGCTCTTCTCGCACCTCATCTTCATATTCAAAAAAATCAATCCATCAAAAATACAAAAATACATAATAACATTGCATCCATACATTGCATATTTGTGGTCATACAGGTCAAAGGCACCATAGGCTGTAATTGCTCCGCTAGTCCATCTTGTTCCACACTGTTCCATTTTACAAAAACAACAAAAACACCATGCATTGCTTTTACCACACTAGAGTCAATGGTCTTTTAATGTATCAAGAGTTTTCGTGATTCAGTCATCATTTTGCTCCTTAGCTATGTAATGTACCGAGTCAGACAGATTTTATGAAGGTAGAGTTACACTTGAAATACACCTTGTTACATAACATCCCAACACAAATTAAAACACATAAAACAATTCCTAAGTTGTGTGAACGAAAGATGAAACCTGCAGGGTAATCCAAGTCACCATAAGTGAAACGGTTATCTTGCTCATCCCCCTGTGCGAATGACCCCAAGAATGCTGAGAGTTGGAAAAAGGACAAGCATCCTCCCTACCCAATTCCCTAAGAATCCCTAGTTCTCAATAGTTGCAAAACATCAAAAATTTGCAAAATGTCAAAACTCAAATATTTGACATCCTACAGTGCACACATCAAACGACACAAACGATAGTGATTTTCGTCACTCCATATCCCCAATCCCTTGCTCAAAAGAAAAACAAATCAAAATAAACAAGTGATCTTATCACTACAAACGAGCAAGTATCCCAATACAATTGAAGAAAAGAAGGGAGTTGAACTTGAATCCCTGGAACTCTCAGCATTCTAACAGGTCATGAGGCAAGCCTCAGTACCGGTTTGGTTGATAGCCTATCGGTAACTGGTGGTAAACTTCTCGCATGACGATATATCTATCACATTAACTTGCGTACAGATCAATGTTTGCATGTGGATGAGCTAGCTTATGGCATCCTGGATAACATCGCAGATTAATCTAACTGAATACAACAAAGGAGTTAGTGGAGCTAATTAGGTGATCCTCAGTACAGGTTCGGTTGAAAGCCCATCTGGCACTGGCGGTATCCTGACAAATACCACATAAATGAACTCAATTGCACACACAGGGATGTGAAATAGCTTGGTCAAAAACAAGTCCGATTCATACCTTGTTCAAAAGTCTTGTAAGATAAAGTACAGTCGTGGCTAGTGAGTTAAAACCGTCTGAGTCTCAGAAAACCTTAGCTACATTTCTAAACCAACTGCGCTACTTTTCATCCTTACAATACCATCAGAAAATACAAAAAAGAGAAAACCACATGTATACATACAAAGTCATGCATCACAACAATCGCCTAAAAACAAAATAACAGAGTTCTAAACAGTCTATGGTGCCATAGCCAAACATCACAAATCCCATTCATCCATTTCATCTCTCGCATATCACATATAAATCAAAAACATTTGCATTCATCATAGCATATGCATCCATCAAAATAAATCAACATGCATACATCCATATTCATCAACCATCATGCATAAGATCAAAGAAAATCAAAACAACAAAAACAACAAAAAAATGCAACACAAACAAAAAGCAATAAACATTGCCAGACACAAGTGCTCTTGCACTTAACCTCTTGGCATAGAAAAATTGATGTCGGGGTTTACATTGTCACTATCCTACTCTCTAAGAAGGCTACCATAGCCGGACCGCTCCACGGGAAGACGGATTTTCGACAATTTCACCCCCAAATGGCATCACAAATGGGTCAAAGCCCACTCAAAAACAACAAGAAAATCAAAACAACAAACAACAATAAACATTGCCAGACACAAGTGCTCTTGCACTTAACCTCTTGGCATAGAAAAATTGATGTCGGGGTTTACATTGTCACTATCCTACTCTCTAAGAAGGCTACCATAGCCGGACCGCTCCATGGGAAGACGGATTGTTGACAATTTCACCCCTAAATGGCATCACAAATGGGTCAAAGCCCACTAAAAAACAACAAGAAAATCAAAACAACAAAAACAACAAATAAATGCAACACAAAAACAAAAAGCAATAAACATTTCCAGACACAAGTGCTCTTGCACTTAACCTCTTGGCATAGAAAAATTGATGTCGGGGTTTACATTATCACTATCCTACTCTCTAAGAAGGCTACCATAGCCGGACCGCTCCACGGGAAGACGGATTGTTGACAATTTCACCCCCAAATGGCATCACAAATGGGTCAAAGCCCACTCAAAAACAACAAAAAAATGCAACACAACAAAACAACAATAAACATTGCCAGACACAAGTGCTCTTGCACTTAACCTCTTGGCATAGAAAAATTGATGTCGGGGTTTACATTGTCACTATCCTACTCTCTAAGAAGGCTACCATAGCCGGACCGCTCCACGAGAAGACGGATTGTTGACAATTTCACCCCTAAATGGCATCACAAATGGGTCAAAGCCCACTAAAAAACAACAAGAAAATCAAAACAACAAAAACAACAAATAAATGCAACACAAAAACAAAAAGCAATAAACATTGCTAGACACAAGTGCTCTTGCACTTAACCTCTTGGCATAGAAAAATTGATGTCGGGGTTTACATTGTCACTATCCTACTCTCTAAGAAGGCTACCATAGCCGGACCGCTCCACGGGAAGACGGATTTTTGACAATTTCACCCCCAAATGACGTCACAAATGGGTCAAAGCCCACTCAAAAACAATAAGAAAATCAAAACAACAAACAACAATAAACATTGCCAGACACAAGTGCTCTTGCACTTAACCTCTTGGCATAGCAAATTGATGTCGGGGTTTACATTGTCACTATCCTACTCCCGAAGAAGGCTACCATAGCCGGACCGCTCCACGGGAGGACGGATTTTTGACAATTTAATCCCCAAATGGTGTCACAAAAAAAAAAAATCAAAACAACAAAAAATGCAACATAAAAACAAAGCAATAAGCATTGCCGGACACAAGTGCTCTTGCACTTAACCTCTTGGCATACAAAACAGACGTTGGGGTCACAAATTGTCATTATCCTACTCCCTAAGAAGGCTACTTTAGCCGGACCGCTCCATGGGAAGACGGATTTTCGCCAATTTCAGCTCCGAACAGCATCGCAAAAAGGGTTACCACCCACCAAAAATAGGTCCAAATGTTGGAAAAATTGCACATGCTTAACGATAAACCATCTAAAGGCACCCTTGCACAAGTCATCTTGGGTCAAGCGACTCGTCGCTTTTCTCACGAAGGTCATTCCCTCATCGATTCGTCGCTTGAGGGGGTAGTCACACTTAGTCACCAATCAACAAGCAAACACCTAATCAAGGCAATGACATGCATTCAAAGAATCATTGACAAAGACAATCACGCTCCTGCTTGGGGCAGCAAACAAGCAATAACAACAAATCGATCAAACGCGATCAAACGCTTGGCATTCCCGAAGCATGAACTCAAGGTTCCCCCATGGATAAAAGGTTGCGCCCTTTGCCTATTCATGACTGATCAATGTCCAAGTTCAAGTCACACCTCACCAAAACAGGTTAATACTTGAAATCAAATTCCTTAGCTCGTTAGAAGCAAGGATTCAAGAATGCATGCCCTTTCCATGCTTGGGGCATCAAAAGTTGGTTAGGTTACCAAGAAACCCTAATCATTAGTGCTTTGGTTATCTATTTTTGCTCGACGCTGCGCCATGCACAACGCATCCCAAAAAGGGGCATCTCTAGACACCAAAACAACACCAATCCGATTATGTGACTACAAACACTGATCGCTTTGACACACATAGCCCCCCGGGCAGCCCTCAGAGGTTAAACAGTGGTCCTAACCACTTTTACAGCAATTTTGGAAGGTCAAAAGGCAATTTGGCACCTTCGGACAACCTACTCCAAATTCGTCCCACCCTGGGACGAATTCAAATTGGAATCCGTCTCACCAAGGGACGAATTCTGAATTCGTCCCTGGGTAGGACGAATTCTAGGTTTAACGGGCAAAAAGAAGAATGGTGCCAAGTGGCAGCCAAAGACAGTCAGTTGATGACTCTTGCCTCGCACGCGTGTGTGGGTGGGCAAATAGGCCGTTAGAGGACTGTCACAAGGGCAGTTATGAAAGCCCAAGTCATGGAGGACTCCCCTCCCTCATGGGAAGACATGACCGCCACATGGCACCTATGACCAACACATGGCGCTTATGCTTCCCTCTCAAAAGAGACCCCATGGGTCTATAAAAGGTGGGACTTTTCTCACCCAAAAGGGAATAGATTGGAGGCGATTTCAAGCAACGAAGTGCTGTCCGATTGATTACCCACTTGCATATTTTTGATTCACCTTCTCACATCCACTAATCTCTTTCGCAAGGGAGGTTATTGGGTGGCTTTTGGAAGCGTGGATCCAACCCAAATCCAACATTTGACCACCTTACACCACCAATTTGTAGACATCCCAATCCTAAGAGGTTTTGGGCCCATCCCTACCATAGCCGGACCGCTCCACGGGAAGACGGATTGTTGACAATTTCACCCCCAAATGGCATCACAAAAGGGTCAAAAACAACAAAAAATGCAACACAAACAAAAAGCAATAAACATTGCCAGACAAGAGTGCTCTTGCACCTAACCTTTTGGCATAGCAAAACTAATGTCGGGGTCTACATTGTCGTTATCCTACTCCCTAAGAAGGCTACCATAGCCGGACCGCTCCATGGGAAGACGAATTTTTGACAATTTCACCCCCAAACGACATCCCAAAATGGGTCAAAACCCACTCAAAAACAATAAAAAAAAAAGAGTAAATGCAACACAAACAAAAAGCAATAAACATTGCCAAACACAAGTGCTATTGCACTTAACCTCTTGCCATAGAAAAATTGATGTCGGGGTTTACATTGTCACTATCCTACTCTCTAAGAAGGCTACCATAGCCGGACCGCTCCACGGGAAGACGGATTGTCAAAAATTTCACCCCCAAATGGCATCACAAATGGGTCAAAGCCCACTAAAAAACAACAACAAAATCAAAACAACAAAACAACAAAAAAAAAAGCAACACAAACAAAAAGCAATAAACATTGCTAGACACGAGTGCTCTTTCACTTAACCTCTTGGCATAGAAAAATTGATGTCGGGGTTTACATTGTCACTATCCTACTCTCTAAGAAGGCTACCATAGCCGGACCGCTCCATGGGAAGACGAATTGTCGACAATTTCACCCCCAAATGACGTCACAAATGGGTCAAAGCCCACTAAAAAAAACAACAAGAAAATCAAAACAACAAAAACAACAAATAAATGCAACATAAAAACAAACAGCAAACAAGCAATAACAACAAATTGATCAAACGCGATCAAACGCTTGGCATTCTCGAAGCATGAACTCAAGGTTCCCCCATGGATAAAAGGTTGCACCCTTTGCCTATTCATGACTGATCAATGTCTAAGTTCAAGTCACACCTCACCAAAACAAGTTAATACTTGAAATCACATTCCTTAGCTCGTCAGAAGCAAGGATTCAAGAATGCATGCCCTTTCCATACTTGGGGCATCAAAAGTTGGTTAGGTTACCAAGAAACCCTAATCATTAGTGCTTTGGTTATCTATTTTTGCTCGATGCTACACCATGCACAGCACATCCCAAAAAGGGGCATCTGTAGACACCAAAACAGCACCAATCTGATTATGTGACTACAAACATTGATCGCTTTGACACACATAGCCCCTAGGGCAGCCCTCAGAGGTTAAACAATGGTCCTAACCACTTTTATAGCAATTTTGGAAGGTCAGAAGGCAATTTGGCACCTTCGGACAACCTACTCCAAATTCATCCCACCCTGGGACGAATTCAAATTGGAATCCGTCTCACCAAGGGACGAATTCTAAATTCGTCCCTGGGTAGGACGAATTCTAGGTTTAACGGGCAAAAAGAAGAATGGCGCCAAGTGGCAGCCAAAGACAGTCAGTTGATGACTCCTGCCTCGCACACATGTGTGGGTGGGCAAATAGGCCATTAGAGGACTGTCACAAGGGCAGTTATGAAAGCCCAAGTCATGGAGGACTCCCCTCCCTCATGGGAAGACATGACCGCCACATGGCACCTATGACCAACACATGGCTCTTATGCTTCCCTCTCAAAAGATACCCCATGGGTCTATAAAAGGTGGGACTTTTCTCACCCAAAATGGAACAGATTGGAGGCGATTTCAAGCAACGAAGTGTTGTCCGATTGATTACCCACTTGCATATCTTTGATTCACCTTCTCACATCCACTAATCTCTTTCGCAAGGGAGGTTATTGGGTGGCTTTTGGAAGCGTGGATCCAACCCAAATCCAACATTTGACCACCTTACACCACCAATTTGCAGACATCCCAATCCTAAGAGGTTTTGGGCCCATCCCTAGTGGATTGGTGCCAGAATCAAGTGCCAATGGTTGGAGGCCCACTTGGGCACCCCCGCACTCTCTAATTTTTATTCTAAAGCATTCTAGATTATTTGTTCATATGGCATCTTCTGTTATTCTGTTTGGTTAACTCATAGCTTCAATTTCATAACACTTTGATCAGATTTTATCATTCCTTTTGTCGCTTTGTTGTCCTACTAACTTGAAGGTGGCGATATCGAATTCCCGAGGATAGAGGCCAAATTGGGAGAATCCGACCATCTGGGTCATCCCAAAATGGCCCCAATTACATAACCCCTCTATTTGCAGGTGTTTTGGAGGTCTCGGGAGTCGACATTGGAGCAACATCACCTCGACTTTTCCAACACAGCAGAATTCGTCCCACCTAGGGACGAATTGTAGTCAGAATTCATCCTGCCCAGGGATGAATTCCAGGTGAAGGCAGATTGGCCAACTGTTTCAATGGCAATGGCCTTCTGGTAATATCTTCCATCTTCTGTCAGGTTTTCAGGCCATTTGGACTCACTTTACTCACTGTTTTAGACAAATGTTTATATGCATCTTTTGGCAATTTTAGAGAATAGACACTTCTTATTTGTAGAAGGTGCTACTGACATCTTCGTTGTTTCTTTGTTCGCAGGAGGAGCAGCAGAGGTCAAGGACTCATCAACATCAACGGCGGCATCGTCTTGGCCCGCCCATCGCAAGTGTGGGCACGCGGAAAGAGGAACCTTAAGTCTTGATTGTAATCAAATTCTTTCAATGCTCCTAGCCCCTGAAAAGGGAGGAGGCATCTTTGTAATAGAGATCAAGAGAGTTTAATGAAAGGGCTATGTTTTCTCCATTTGCTTGTATCTCATTTCAATGCGTCTCTTTCATTTCATGCATTCTACATTTTTAGGACTTAAGCGTATTTGATTTTGAATGCATCGTAATTAGTGTTTCCTTCGCCCGAAATCTCGTGCTTTCACAAAGGATGGTCAAAAAGTGACAAATCGGTAGAGGAAAGTATTGACAATTTACCAGAAAGTTGCCCCAACTCATATTAACTGACTTCCTCAACGAATGCAACTCAATAAGGTTGAATGGATCAAGTTTGACAAAGCAAGCTCATGCATTTTAGGAAACAGTTGTACAAACAGTTGTAAATCCCTGCAAATCAGCAACCAAGCATATCAACACTGCATTATACATAAGAAAGCTCCTAGCACGGTTGAGCATATAGAGATATAGACATATAGGCATATAGGAGAGAAATAGGCAATAGAGTGCAGTTATTTCTATAGCAGAATGGTAATTTGCAGGATTTTTTTGCATTACTGTAATGCATTTTCAGATTTAATAAAAGGTGCAGTTTTTCAGTTATCAATTAACATGTTAAGTTAATGGTTAGCATTTAAGTTTCTTTAGCATAACTTTTCACCTTCATCTGTTTTTGGAAGCAAGGGCCACTTACAGGACCAGAGGAAGGCAACTTCTGATAGAATATCTTGTCGATTTTCTATTACAGTAGATTAGCAAAATTCTGCCAGTTTTCATTTCTTTAACAGCTTTAAATTCAAATTTTAGCATTTGACAGTATTTTCCATATTTCCATGCAATTTCAAGTTTCCTATCATTTTCCATATTTGCAACAATTTCTAGTTTTCTGTCATTTTACTGTAATTACAGGATTTGTGACATTTTCCAGTTTTGCAATAGATGATAATTTGAATTTATAGATTTAGAACATGCTCAGGAAATTGTAAGTTAGTTTATTTTTCTGCAACTGTGTGTGATTTCAATTCTGTAATTTACCTTTATGTTAAATTTAGCAACATTTCATTTTTTGCTATCTCAGATTCTATTTTTCTTGCAAGTTCTAATTCAGCTTTATTTCCTGCAATCTGATTTCCAGTTGTAGGAATTAGAGGTCACACAAAAACCCCCAAAAACACTAACTGTTCCACCAATAAAACCCTGTTCTTGAATGGATTGAACCTGCAGCTATGACACCTTCTATCGTATACAACATTTGGACACCACCTTGGACTGACACATATAATGATTAAATTATGAATGAACAACGACACTCATCAAATACAACAAAGGATTTAGTGGAACTAATCAGGTGATCCTCAGTACAGGTTCGGTTGAAATCCCATCTGGCACTGGCGGTATCCTGACAAATACCACACAAACAAACTCAATTGCATACACAAGGATGTGAAATAACCTGGTAAAAAACAAGCGTGATTCTTACCTTGGTCAAACATCTTTTCAGATATTAGTACAGTCTTGGCTAGTTAGTTAAAACATCTAAATCTCATAAAACCGTAGTTACATTCCAATCCAACTAATTGTATACAATCCATTTTTATACATCAAAAAAAAAAAACAACAAAACTCTGTACAAGTGCAAAGTCACATCATAAAGCAATCATCTCATACACAAAGCCATAAGTCTTGTATAGTCTATGGTGCCAACACCAAGTTATCAACAAATTATTTCATCCATTCCATTACATAGCATATAAACCAGAAGCATTTGCATTCATCATCATACCATGTGCATCCATCAATGTAAATAAACATACATTCATTACCATCAAACATTGTACATAAAATCAAAACATGACACGTGTATAAACAAAAACAAAGTCATGTATATATATCATTCAAATGCCCTCAGGCTACAATAAAATGGTCCTTTGACCTCACAAAAAAAAAAATCAAAACAACAAAAAACAACAAAAACATCACAAAAATGCAACAAAAAGAGCAATAAAAATTGCCGGACAAAAGTGTTTTTACACTTGACCTCCTTGGCATACAAAATTAACGTCGGAGTCATAAATTGTCACTATTCTACTCCCTAAGAAGGCTACCATAGCCGGACCACTCCACGGGAGGATGAATTTTTGACAATTTCATCCCCAAGTGGCATCACCAAAATGGTCAAAAACCCACTCAAAAACAACAAAAACCATATCCGAAATGCATCAAACAAAAGCAATAAAACTGCCAAACAAAGGTGCCTTTGCGCCCAATATTCTTGACATACAAAACCAACGTCAGGGTCACAAATTATCACTATCCTACTCCCTAAGAAGGCTACCATAGCTGGACCGCTCCAAGGGGGAACGAATTTTTGACAATTTAATTCCCAAAAGGTGTCACAAAAATAAAAAAAATCAAAAACAACAAAAACATCACAAAAATGCAACACAAAAGAGCAATAAAAATTACCGGACACAAGCGCTCTTGCACTTAACCTCTTGGCATAGAAAACAAATGTCGAGGTTTACATTGTCGCTATTCTACTCCCTAAGAAGGCTACCATAGCCGGACCGCTCCACGAGACGACAGATTGTTGACACTTTCACCCCATAATGGCGTCACCAAATGGGTTAACACCCACCAAAAATAGGTCCAAATGTCGGGAAACTACTTAAGCATCCAACGAAAAACATCTGACGACACCCTCACCTAAGTCATCTTGGGTCAAGTGACTCATCGTTTTTCTCATGGCAGTCATTCCCTCATCGATTTGTCGCTTGAGGGGGTAGTCACACTTAGTCACCAATCAACAAATACACACCCAATCATGGAAATGACATGCATTCAAAGAATCATTGACAAAGATAAATCACGCTCCTGCTTGGGGCAACAAACAAGCAATAATCACAAATTGATCAAATGCTTGGCATTTATGAATCATGAATTCAAGGTTCCCCCATGGACAAAAGGTTGCGCCCTTTGCCTATTCATGACTGATTAATGTCTAAGCTCAAGTCACACCTCCCCAAAATAGGTTAACACTTGAAATCAAAATTCCTTAACTCGTCAGAGGCAAGGATTCAAGAATGCATGCCATTTCCATGCTTGGGGCATCACAATTTGGTTAGGTTACTAAGAAACCCTAATCATTAGTACTTTGGTTATCTATTTTTGCTCAGCACTACGTCACCCGCAGTGCCTTCCAAAAAGGGGCATCTATAGACACCAAAATAGCACCAATCCGATTATGCGGCTACAAGTACTGATCACATTGACACACATAGCCCCCAATGCAGCCCTCAGAGGTCAAAAAGTGGTCCTAGACACTCTAGCAGCAGTTTTGGAAGGTCATAAAGCAATTTGGCACCTCTAGACACTTTGCTCCAAATTCGTCTCACCCCGAGACGAAATGCAAACTTGAATTCATTCTGACCAGGGACGAATTCCAATTTGTCCTCGGGTAGGACGAATTCCAATCCATCCCTAGGTAGGATGAATTCCAGGTTCAATGGGCAAAAAGAAAAAGCACGACAAATGGCAGGGGAAGTCAGTTAATCACTGCTCCCTGCCTCGCATGCACGCAAGTGGGAAAATTGAACTGTCACAAAGGCAGACAAGCATGGGGGACCAAGCCAGAGGAATCTCCTCCCTCATGCATAAACACCAAGTGACACCCTTGCATGCCCATACAGAGAGGCCCCTGAGGTCTATAAATTATAGAGCTTTCTCACCCAAATGAGCATGGGTTAGGAGCATTTTGGAGCAATGAAGTGCTGCCAATTTATCACCATACATTTTAGCTTTGATTCACCTCTTCTACATCCTTGATCTCTTTTGCAAGGGAGGTCATTGGGTGGTTATGGAAAATGTGAATCCGGATCCAAGGATCCATCCATCCGCTGACAACACTCAATATTTTGCTAATGTTCCTTTTGCATTTGATTTCATGCCTTTTGAATAAGTTACATTTCAAGTTTCAGGTTGCTTCAAGCACTTTCCATCATGTTTCCATTATGTTTTGTCCTCCCTAACATGTAGGTGATTTTGTCAGATCCTTGGTGAAAGAATATGAATCGGGGCAACCTGACCTTCTGGGTTTCCTCAAAATACCCATATCTATCTAAAACCTAACTTTGCAGGCCACCCAAAGTTGCGGAGATGAGACATTTTGGGCATTACTTTTAACCATTTTCATGCAGGTTTATTCGTCCCTGCCCAGGACGAATTCTAGCTTGATACAGTCTAATTCGTCCCTACCTAGGACGAATCCCATTTGATACAGTCTAATTTGTCCCTTCCCAAGATGAATCCCAATTTGATGCAGGCCTACTCGTCTCGACCTGGGACAATTCCCAATCTGCTATAGTTTTACTCGTCCTGACCCAGGATGAATACCAATTTCCTATGAGTTTCTCGACCGTTTTAATTACAATGACCCTCTGGTGATGTTTTCATGCACTGGTGAAAGTTTCAAGTCATTTAGAGTCATTTTAATCATCGTTGTACTTAATATTTTGCATGCATGTTTCATTTGTTTTAGAGATCAAATGCTTTATTTTGTTACAGGTGCTACTAAACGATTTGTTGTTTCTTTGAAGGCAGGAGCAGCAAGGATCAAGGATTCATCAACACCAAGCGACGACAACACTTTGGCTCGCCCATTTTACATGTGGGACCATGGAAGGAGGATCACTAGTCACTATTGTGACCGAAATTATGTTAACGCTCCTAGCCCCTAAAAAGGGAGGAGGAATCTTTGTAACCGATGGTAAAGAGAGTATAAATAAAAAGGGTTGTGCTTTCTACACTTCCTTTTATCTCGTTTAATTCGTTCTCTTTCTTTCTTTTGCATTGCATAAGCTTTAGTGTTTCCTTTACATATTCTAGAATCTCATGTTTTTAAGTATATTTCTCCTTAGGATTTCAACCACTTGTCCACCAAAGAAAACAAACACAAAAATAGTGCAGTAGAAGAGAGAATCCATAATGGCTAGAGAGCTTCAACAGATGACTTTATCTTGCTTGGAAACATGAACTTGAGAACTTGCAAAACTTTAAAATTTTTCAAACTTGCTTGGTTAGGAACTTCCATGAGAGAAAATAATATTTCAAACCATATTTTTATAAGATATTTGAAAGAAGAATGGGAAGGAAAACCAAGAAAATATGACCTCAAAAGTATCAACCTTGATAATTAGGGTTTCCTAGGAGAAAACCTTAGCTATGCCAAATTATGCCTCACAAAGGCCAGCCATGATTTCTCACAAATAGGAAAAAGAAAGGAAATAAGGAGGAGGGAGATCCAAACTTGTTTAGGGCAAGTTGGAGGGTCTCCTTGAGGGTCTATGGAAAATGAATTACTCATGTGGATCAATTTTTTGTGTCTACATTTTTTCTCCCTATTTGATGCATTTATAGCTAAGTAAATATGTCAAAGAAATATATAGACTCTTATGGGAAAATGCGATAGACACATAAAGGGGTGGTTGTATTAGAATAAAGGGATGGTGTAAAAATGCTATCATTTTAGACACTTTCTTGTTTTACACATGAATTGAGGTACTAGGGACATTAATGCCTCTTTGGCCAGGGTGCTTCCTCGAGTTTCGGAAGCAACATAAAATTCTTAATGAAATTTAAAATGGTAGACTTAGAAGAAATAAGGGTAAACTGATACAAGAACACACTATGAGAAATAAAACAGAGTGTTTATACCCTACTACCAATCACACAGAGTACACAACGTACAAACAAGACACAAAAAATACTAGTATTTTTGTATTAATTCAAAGGGCATCATACAACATACAATTTTTTATTCTTCATGTATTCTCCCTCTCACTATAGGCTTCGGTGGTCTTCTATGTCCCCTCCTGCTGCTTCTCTATCTCATATATATTTATTTATTATTTTTTACTTCCTCTAGAAGCTTCCTTTTGATTTTCTCTATATTTCTATATTCTTCTCAAAAATTCTATTATTTACCATTTTTAAAAATCAAACGGATCCTAAAAAATGTTTTTTTTATAGGAATTCTAGAAAGTTCTCTTTTTTCACTCATCAAAAAAAGACAAAAGAAACTACCACATCATACTCCATTTTAAAGCTCCTGTGTCATACTCCTGGGGTAAGAAAAGTTTTAACATGAGCTCTTGCTCATGCCAAGGCTTGATATTCTTCAACTATGTGCCCAAAATTTACCAGTTCAGTTGGTTTCATCCATGTTGCATCCTCTAATGGCTTGTTACTCCACTTAAACAAATATTCAAAATATTATCTCTTATTGGTCTTCCTATACACTCTTTTATCTATTATGACTTCGACTATTTTATCTTATTATTTTGGCATCTACTACTCCCAATGGACCTTTTTAGCTTACTTTGTTCATCCTTTGTAAAAAAGTTTGGATAAGCATACAAATACGTAACATTGAAAAGTGTAGAAATCTCAATTCCATCCAGTAATTCTATCTCATAAGAATTATCCTCGAATTTTCTTCAGAACTCTACATGGTCAAATTTTATTTAACTTTAGCTTATTATATTCCCTCTTTTGGAAACCTTTTCATCTTGAGGTAAGCATATACCACATATCCAACCTGAAAATTGACTTATCTTCTTTTCAAATCTGCATGTTGTTTGTACTTTTTGACACTTATTTGTTGCCTCTTTCTTACTTCATTTTGCATATCATGTATTGCCTTCTCAAACTTATTAGACTAAGCACTCATCTTATTCAAATCTAATATATCCCTCAATTCACAAACTCCTATGGGGCTATATCCATACACTATTTCAAATCGTGTTTTCCTGGTACTCTCATTTACTGAATCATTGTATGCAAATGCAAACTGTGTGTAGGCGTAATATTTTTCACACCCATTTCTCTCATGCTAATGGATCTATGCCTGAAAGGATGAGGGAAAATGATGAATCTACGTCTCAGACAAGAAGCATTTGGGTTGCGCTCTCCTTGATGATTGTCGATGAATGGGGTGAGGGTTCACTAGGAAATAATTTCTATGGAAGTTTCCATGCCTAGGTGGGGATTTGGTTGATGTGTTTTTTTTAAGCTTACTCGCATACACCTAGGTTTGGCCAATGCAACTAAACTAACCTATATGTAATTGAGATTCAAATAAAAACAAATACACACAAGAAAGTAAATTTTGTGTAATTTTAGATCTAAAAAGAATTCTAAGTCTTATCTGATCTGGTTGGTTGAATCTAGAAACTATCTAACATGTCTGTGAAAATTGTGTTCTATAGATGAATTCAAGACCTTTTGAGAAAAATCAAGACCTTACGAATTTATTTTGTAATACCACAAAATTGTCTAAAACCTACAATTTCATAAAATGACACTAAAACCTGATCAAAAATCAGAGATTAGACTTGACCATTAATAGATTAGGATTTAATATAATTAGATATCTGTAAATTTCTAGAAACTAATCAAATTATAGATATCAAATTTGAATTATTGTATACTATATTGATTAACATTTATCTTGAAATCATGCAATTTTAACACAATATAATGGTATATAATAATTCAATTTAGTAAGGAAATATGATCTATAATATTAGAAACATAAAATGAGGTCGATAACATGTAAAATTTGATTGGAATGTGTCCCCAAGTGTGATTTTGATGATTTCGATAGTAATCTCACAATTTTGTGAGAGATTTAGCAGTTTTGTAATCTCACAAATTCACATTTTGAAAAGTAATGATCAAATTTCTACCCCTTTCATAATTTTGGGTCTGTAACCTACTTATGACCTGCAACCTACAAAATTGATAAAATTTCTCTAACAATTCTTGAGGATTGAAAAAATTACATGCATAATTAAGACACCAAGGAGTTAGGGGAAATCTAGGGAGAAGTCCCAGATTAAATCAATCAAGGTTGATCGCTAAATTAGGTGTAATAACAAGAAATTAAGATTTCACCCTAATTCAGGAAGATTGGGGAGATCCCAAATTTTTTGGGTACATGCTTTGGCCCAAATAAGGACAAACGCAATTATTTCCAACTAATTTCCATAATTAGGCAAATTTCGAGTTCGGTCAAATTCATAACGATCCAAAAATTCTATAAACATCTCGTAATTGATAGAGAGGAGAAAAAAACCAAAACATGGGTACGCAAAATGAGGAAATGGTAAGAAGGTTTAGGAGGACATTTCTAGAGGTTAGAAACATTATTTTCTAATGGGATAATTTGATATGGGTCAAATTTTCCCTACTACATTTTACCCCCTCTTTAGCGCATTTTTGAAAAAATGTGTTAAAGAAAAGATGTAGCAAAAAGGAAGAAGGGAAACACATTTTTTACGAGAAAATCAAAATATTTTTGCAAAAAATTATTCAAAGATAACATATTTTTTCCCAGCCTTAGTCAAAGAGAACATATGTTTACAACAGTAAAATAATATTTGCATTGGGGCCAAATCTCTTAAACCATATTTCTACAATGACTGTTCACCTGTTTACAACTATAAAAGAAGATCTACATTGAAACACAAATCTCCTAAATAATATTTCTGGAATGGTTATCCAAATTATCTAAGCACTGGATTTGCTCACCAACCTGCTTAATCATCTCATCCTCAATAGCCGTGTCACTATGCCACTGAACCCCTACCTCCTTCTTAGTACCCATCTTAGCCAGGAAGTCTGCCACTTTATTTAGATATCTACTCACATAAACTAGAATAACATAATATAATTCCCTCCACAATTCCTTAATTTGAGTGACAAGAATCCTCAACCTCCATGTTTTCAATGCAAATTTCCTCATGCAATCTAGAGCTCCAACCATTATTTGAGAATCTAATTTTAGGATTATCCTCCCGTAACCTTGTTTTACTGCCCAAATAGAAGTTGATTTGATAGCTACTACTTTTGCTTCATTGTTTGTGGCTCTTCCCAAGCCTTGTAGTTCCCAATAGAGCACTATTCCAACATGATTTTGGAAAACCACTCCAATTCCAGCTCTACCTGGATTACCTTTTGCAACTCCATTAGTATTAATTTTAATCCAACCTTCTGGGGGTGGTTTCCAACTAGCTCTATCCTATCCCTCTTGTACTTCAACTTCCTTTTCCATTGCCCCAATAACAACCTGAGTTTCCTCTTTAGCATAGACTGCCATAGTTTCTATGACTTTGCTCCAAATGACCTGCTAAACTCCATATAAAGAAGAAAAAGTTTCTCTAAAATTTTTGGCATTTCTCTCCAACCACACTTGCCACAAAATAAACTTTAATACAAGTTCCCAACCAATACAAAGAGCTTTATATTTAAATCTACCCCTCTTCCATCTTTCCCAAATATTAATCCGATTCAAATCACCATTAACTTGAATTTTATAATATAAAAACCATCTCTCCCAAATTTGGTGCATGAATGGGCACTCAAACATCAAGTGATCAGCTATTTCCTCACTCTTGTAGCATAAAACACATTTATATGGACCAATGATTCCCCTACATCTGAGATTATCAAAAGTAAGAATTCCATTATGCATGAACTGCTAGGCAAAAAAGTTTACTTTCGACCAACCCTTGGACTACCAAATCTTTCTCCAATCCTCAACATGATATGTATGAGGAGGAGGCTCTGGAAGGATCTTATCATATCCATCCTTCACTGTGTAGACACCAAGGCTCCCATAGCCCCAAGCTAATTCATCCTCCTCTTCTCTACCTGTGAGAAATATTTCTTCCAAAATTTTAGTCATGATGGGTGTCAAATCCGGAGGGATTAAAATTGGCCACTCATCCAACTTCTTAAAATTCTTAAACTTATAATCCCACAGCTAACTAGTGTTGAAATAAATTTCAATTTGGACCCATCCCCTAGTTTCTATGGCTATTTTTATTAGTTGCAGTTCAAGAAATTCAACAATGATAGGTGGGTATTGATCCCATGAATCTGTCCAAAATTGTGCCTTCTCCCCTCTCCCCACTTTCCAAAATAATCTATCTTTTACTACCTGAGATCCTAACTTGAGAGCCTACCACACTAAGGATCCATTACCATATGAAGGGAAACAACCCACCTCATTTGGGTTTACATGTCCCAAATATTTACTAGTTAAGATTCTACTGAATAAAGAAGTTGGTTGGGAAATCCACCTCCAGTAAAGCTTTCCAACCAAAGCTTTATTATTTAACTTTGATCTTCTTAGTCCCAAACCTCCTTTTACCTTGGGCTGGCTTACTTTATCCCAACCTAATAAGGCCCATTTCCTCTCTCCTTTTACTCCTTCCCATAAAAATTTTCTAGCCATCTTGTCCAACTCTTTCCATATGGTATGTGGGGCAACAAGGGCGGAAAATTTATAAATTTTCATGGCCTGAATGACTGATTGTAAAAAAGTTAATCTACCCCCATAGCTTAACCATTTGTGAGACCAATGATTAATTTTTTCCTTCATACAATCGAAAATATTCCTCTAGATATCTATTTTTAGTTTTTTAAAATGCAAAGGGACCCCCAAGTATACCACTGGGAGATAAGTCCTTGTGAATCCCAAGATCTCTAAAATTCTGTCTTGAAGCCTTTTATCAAGATTGAAAAATACCACTTTGGATTTTTTATCATTGATGACTTGGTTTGTAGCCCTAAGGTAGACATCAAGTGTATCTCTAATCATTCTTGCTTCCCTGAAGCTGGCCACTCCCACCAATCCTATGTCATCCACAAACTGTAGGTGAGTCAAAACTTCCTCACCCACCTTGATACCTGTTAGCAAACCTTGTTGTCCTCTCCTAAATATGAGTCTACCCAATCCTTCAGCCAATATGAGAAAAAGATAGGGAGAGCAAGGATCTCCTTGACAAAGGCCTTGAGTAGCTCCAAATGGTTGCGAGGGAAGACCCTTGATTAACACTGAGTATGTCGGAGTAGAAACACAACTCATGACCCATTCTATCCAATCCTGAGAGAAACCAAAGGCTGCCATAATTTTTAACAAGAAGCTCCACTCCACCCTATCATAAGCCTTTCACATATCTAATTTTATGAACATTTATTTATTACCAGATGTTTGCATTGAATGGATTGCCTCCTGAGCTAAAACCACACCATCCAAGATATGCCTACCCTCTACAAAACCCCCTTTCTCTAAGGAGATAATGTTATGTAGAAGAGGTTTTAGCCGCTCAACCATTACCTTTGTGATTATTTTATATATGACATTGCATAAGGAAATAGGTCTATAATCTGAAATATGTACCCCCTCCTCCCCTTTTGGAATTAAGGTAATGAAAGTATGATTTAATGCTTTAAGCATTATTTTACTACCTTTGGACTCCTCTATAACAACCATTACATCCTCCTCCAAGTTATCCCAAAAGGCCTGAAAAACTCAATTGGAAAGTCATCTGGACCTGGTGTTTTTTTGGTGCTCATTCCAAAGACTACATTCTTCAGTTCCTCTCTATCAATGGGTTTAAGTAGGGTCTGATTTTCTTCTTCAGAGATAACAGAGGGTATGACAACAATAACTTCTTTTTTAGCCTCTTCATCTTGCACCATACTTTCCTTAAATAGTTTAGAAAAATAATCCATTGAATGGAAATGCATACCTAGAATTGTATCAAAGGAGTGTTCGTTCTCATATTGAAGAGCTTCCATGTTGTTCATCTGTATCCTAGCACAAGCAGTCCTATGGAAAAATTTGGTATTTTTATCACCTTCTAATAACCAAGTGGTTTTTGCTCTCTATTTCCAGTAGGTCTCCTCTTGGTTGTCAATGTCCTCAACCGCTTTATGCAATGCATCATCCTCTTCTTTGAGCTGCTCTATAATTGTTCCTTCCCTAAAGTGTTTTTGAACCTCATCCCATATGGCCACCAATGGAGCTCTTTGGATCTGGAAGTCTATCTTGTTAGCTCGCCTCCATTGTTTCAGTTGATCTTTGACATAATGAAGTTGTTTGTGGAATCTAAAAATTGATGTCCCATATGTTGGGCGACCTTATTCCCACCAATGTGGAATTTTCTTTCGAATTTCCTCTTTTTGTAACCAAAAGTTTTTAAATTTAAATGGTTTGTGATGCTGCACTATCTTGATCCCTCCTTCCAACAAAATGGGAAAGTGATCTAAAACTGGACCCTCCAAAATCTGAAATTTTATATTCCATTTTACAAATGCCTCCTCTGAAACCAAAAAAAGGTCTAACTTCACCTTCCTTCTATTTGGCTCCCTCCTCTTATTAGTCCAAGTATAGTTGGTTCTAGGGCATTTGATATCCACCAAGTGTGATGCCTAGACTTGGGCAATCATAAGTCGATCCCCTGGGTCTAAAATTGGGGTTCCTCCTTCCTGATCTCTAGAGGATAATTTAGCATTAAAATACCTAGCAATAATCCAATCTAACTCTTCCCTTGAGACTCTCATGTTATGCATAGATTTCCATTGATGCATCTGACCATCTAGGTTTTGAGCCCCATAAAAATTTGTGATTAAAACATGTTCAGCTATGACATTATTTCTAAAATATGGTGTGAGAACATACCTCCAAGATATATGTTCTATTGTAGTCCATTCAAGAGAGTTCCAAAGAGTAACTATCCCCCCTAAGGCACCTTGGGCAGCCACTTCCATATGACCAACACCCCTCCAAAGTCTGTTAACTATTTTACACATAAGATATAACGACATTTTTGTCTCTTGGATAAGCAAAAAATATGTTTTACATTTTTCTAAGAGTCTTCGAACAACAGATTGATGGGTTCTACTATTTAAACCCCTAACATTCTATGATTCTATAATCATTGGTTACCTTGAGAGCAATAAAAATATATTGGCCTCACTGATCCGCTAGTGATCTGTTTGTATCCTTGAACTGCTATCAATTCCTTATTTTATTTTCTACCCACTCCTTGAGAGTTGCTATTTTTTTATCTCTTTTCCACTCTAGTTATCCCTAAAATTGGACTTTATCTATTATTTTCTCCTATTCCCATGCTGATATCCTTAATTATTGGTTGCTCTTGGTTATGCACTATCAATGTCCCTGCACTCTTTGACTGCAGTAACTCACTGTACTCAATTAGTTGCTCTATGATGGGGGAGATGAAAGAGGAGCTTGAACATGGATGTTATTATTTTTATTATTCCCATCCACTCCTTCCATGAATTGTTCTTCTTGGTCCATTAGTGTCTTAAATATCTCATACCTATTGGAGGGCTTGAGTTGGGTTTTCTCTTTACCATATTTTTTCTTTTGCCTTCTCCTTCTTTTGGGTTTTTCAAAACCATCTCCCTGTGCTTCTTTACACTAAGAAATATTGGTTGGTTCTTTGTTGATTGTTGACTTACCCTCCTTAGGAAGATTTGACATTCCTAGAGGAGCCTCAATTTTTATGTTCATATTATTTGGGCAAGATCGAGCCAAATGCCCATATTTGTGGTAAACTTTGCATCTGAAGGGCAATGTCTCATAATCCATTTGTTGAATCCAAGATAGTCCTACAAGTTTGAGTTCCACCTCTACCGATAGAGGCTGGCTAAGATCCATTTCCACACACAATATTGCATAAACAACTATGTTTCCTTCTATTGTGTCTTTGGAAACACCCAAATGTCTTCCAAGGGAATTATCAATAATTTACAATACCTGATCACTCCAAAACTCCATTGGAAGTGCATACAAATGGATCCAAATTGGGATAGAAGTGGGTTCAACTCGAGGATCAAATACCACTCTCTAGGGTTCAACAAATAATCCTGTTAGACCATGATTCCTCTTTTTTGATTCGAAAGACCTATTTCTATTGGCAAGTGAAGAAAAACTAAAAATAAAATATCCATTGCTAATAAACCATAAAGAATACTCACCAAGAGGCTCCCGATTTTGTCGAACCTGGAATGCAAAATATTTAGGGTAGGGCGAATACCCATGAATTTATAGATCAAATCATGATTGGCTCTATATAAAACTATTTCTTCAACCATCCTTTGCTTAATGAAAATATTTGGCCTTGATTCTGACTATGGAAAGCATCCATTAACTCGTTGAGATGTTGATCTATTTCTAGAAGCCATAAAGAGCATTTTTAATGCAGTTTTTTGTGCTTTTTCAGTCTTTGATGGAGATTTATCCTTTTTAACAAATCTACAAAAGAACTATGTATCTCTAGAAGAGAATCTAGAGGTGTACCCATTGGGCCCTCCTGGGGCAGCAATCTTATCTTAAAATCCACAGTAACCAAAAATATATTCGGCTACCCAACTGATGCCCTAGTTTTCTCTACCTCTAGAAAAAACCTGTTTGTTGATCTAAAACTGTTCCCAAAACCTAATTCATTTTTATATTTATATTTTTAATAAAATTTTCTCTAGATAAATAAAAATGGTGGAATCTCAAAATCAGGAATATGAAGCTCGTGCAAAAAATAGGGAGGGCATCCGGATCTGGGTAAGGATTCTAGCCATCTTAGTGTAGAAAATTTTTGTTTGTTGTGATTTTTTGTCATGTTTTTGTATTTTTTTAGATGTGGCTCACCATTTTGTGGTTGTGACATAAAATTTTGGGTATTACGGTGATTTTTTAACATCACAATTCTCTAAAAATTGCTCAAATATTCAAATTTGGGCTTAAATTTGACTTTTGAATTCGTAAATTTGGGTCAAAAATCACAAATTCGAAGAATTAATTTTATATAATTTTGAAATAATTTTTTTTTTTGTAATATGATGCCTAATAATTATTTTTTTATTTTCGTTTAATAGAGAGGAGCATTGATAAACAAGGAATGGAGATGCACATGATTTTAGGGATATGTAGAATCCTTGAATGCAGATGAGAGATCAGTCCTGGAGGTGATAGGATTGAAATATGTGGTAGAGATGCCATAAATTGATACAAATTATAGCCTTCTAATGGATTTTGTTGAAATATGATATTTGGGGTCCTCCATATTTTGGTTACCTACGGGGGATATGGCTTCTACTTTGGAGGATGTTTGCAGGATTTTGAGAGTGCCCATTAGGGATCAGTTTGTATATGTGACAGGGAACCAGAGACAAGCAATGAGGAGATTGAAAGGACATCCTACCTTTTTGATTTATTAGAGTGGTATTAGCATGGAGATATTGATAGCGATAGAGGGATTTTTTGCACTCACAATAGTGCTATCAGGGGTAGTTGCAGATTTGCTAGTGTGTCACCATAGTGGTTGACATCTATCATGGCGTCTAGTAGAGGTCATAGTAGATATGAGAGATTCAGGTCACAAATTGTGCATGGAAGCCCTACATATTATTCTTCTTATATAGTACTCTATTTAGATTCATGTAAAAGAAGGCCACATGACTGCTTTTGACATCCTTTCTACAAGTATGGTGTTGGGAGCACATAACTATGAGGAGATCTAAGGGGTTTCCTCGATAGATGATAGAGGCTGATATATCTATTGTATTCTTCTAGGGTCCCATGAGAGGATGAGGGGGAGGAAGGGAGTCCTATAGGATGCTAGAAGAGTGATTGATGAGCTGAAAATAGTAGTTATCTACTGGAGATCCTGGCTAGGGAATCCAAGATAGAAGGAGGATAGAGTGGAGTTGGCTCACATCCGATAAGTGATGTGGCTTTAGATGGATCATGGTGAGGTTGAGCTTCACCAAGTAGATAGAGTGCTCCATCATTTTGGGCTTTATTAAGGCATCCCTAAGGTTAGGTATTTTCATTATTCAAGGGTGACTCGTGATATGACTATAGTCATCGGTGCACCTAACTTGACCAAATTTTTGGATACATAGGAGGATGACCCTATAGTGCCATTGAATGTGAGAGATGATGTTAGTGTCACTGATGACCATACAAAGTGGTACATGATGATCCATTACTTCAGTGAGAGATAGAGTCTACCATATGCAATGGGTCTACCAGGAGGTTATTCAATGATGCTCCATTAAGGAGTAGTAGGGTGGGACATAGACACCGTCTATGATAGGGTATCCTCAAATGAGAGGAGGAAGTTGGTCTAGATGTCTTCACGAGAAGAGAGACATTTGAGGATCAAGGAGAGGATAAAATAGTAGAAGTCAAGGAGAGCTTACCCACCAGGATAGGGTAGGTTGTCTCCTTAGTAGGAGACTAGATGAAATTCACCCAAGAAGGGCATCATCATAGAGGAGGGAGAGAGAAGCAGTGTAGAGAGGATAACTACTCTAGAGAGTGAGGTTATGAATCTGAAGGTCCATATCAATATTTAGGTGAGCACAATCAGGTCTTTAGAGGGTAAGCTTGCATAGACATGGGTCTAGTTGGCCTAGAGAGAGACCAAAGGTATCCCAACTAGCACTATCTCAGTTGATAGATTGAAGGAGTAGAGCTTTAGGGTAGTCATCTGGGAGTAAGGTAATAGAGAGTGCACTAAGGAGCATGCAGGTAGAGGCTACTCGTGTGGCACAATGCATGACCTTATATCATACTCTCTACTTCTAGCTAGTACCCAATGATCAAAGGGTCGAGTTGCCTCTAGAGTTTATGGATCTAAGTAACTCTATATATGAGGCTAGATCAGTTTCTAGGGTAGCATTTGAGGTGCCATATTTTTGGATTCCTTAATCACTAGGACATGATGATGATACCCAGAGCTCCAAGGGCTCTAGGGGGACTTAGGGAATGAGATACCAAGATTGGATTGGGTGGTATACTCCCTGGTGACTG
Organism: Wollemia nobilis; assembly: GCA_028583015.1. Taxonomy (NCBI): domain Eukaryota; kingdom Viridiplantae; phylum Streptophyta; class Pinopsida; order Araucariales; family Araucariaceae; genus Wollemia; species Wollemia nobilis. Next base: position 12,999,469 of record JAQPPZ010000733.1, read on the forward strand.
AATATGCTGATTGTGAGATTTGTAGCATACCAGTCAACTTGTTTTATATTATTGATGATATATATATATATATATATATATGTATGTATATGTGTGTGTGTGTGTTTGTGTGTGAGTATTACTGTTCTCTTGTGGTATTTTCATATGTATGTGATTTGTGTTTTTATGATTTCGTAATACCACAAAATTTGTTTGAAACCTACAATTTCATAAAATGATAGTAAAACTTGATTGAAAATCAGATATTAGACCCAATCATCAATAGATTAGGATTTAATATAATTATATCTCTACAAATTTATAGAAAGTAATCAGATTATAGATATCAAATTCAAATTATTGTATGCTAGATGAAGTAATATTTATCTTTAAATCATGTAATTTTAACATAATAGAATGGTATATAATACCTCAATTCAATAAGGAAATATGATCTATAGTATTGAAAACATGAAATGAAATCAAGAATATGCAAAATCTGATTTGAATGTGCCCCCAAGTGTGATGCAGATGATTTTGGGAGTAATATCATAATTTTGTGAGAGATTTAGCAGTTTTGTAATCTCATGAATTCACATTTTGAAAAGAAACGGTCAAATTTCTACCCTTTTCATAATTTCAGATCTGTAACCTATAATTTCGTGACCTGCAACCTACAAAATTGAAAAAAAATCTCTAACAATTCTTGAGTATTGAAACAAACATATGCTGAATTAGAACACCAAGGAGCTAGAGGAAATATAGGGAGAATTCCTAGATTAAATCAATCAAGGTTGATCGCTAAATTAGGTGCAATAACAAGAAATTAAGGTTTCACCCCAATTCAGGTAGATTTGGGAGGTCTTTTGGGGATGCACTTTGGCCCAAATAAGGACAAACGCAATTATTGCCAATTTATTATCATAATTAGATAAATTTTGAGTTTGACCAATTTTGTAATGACCTGAAATTGCCGCAAACATCCTGAAATAGTCGTAGAGGAGAAAATAGTCAAAATTGGGTACACAAAATAAGGAAAGGGTAAGAAGGATTAGGGAGATGTTTTTAGAGGTTAGAAACATTATTCTCTAAAGGGAGAAATTTTATATGGATCAAATTTATCCTGCTACATTGTACTAATACAAAATCCCACTATTTTGATTTATCACTTGCAAGACACTTGTAGACACCAAAATAGAACCAATCTGATTATGTGATTGCAAACACTGATCGCATTGACACACACAGCCCCAAGGGCAGCCCCCAGAGGTTAAACAGTGGTCCTAACCACTCTCATAGCAGTTTTGGGAAGTCAGAGATCAATTTGGCACCTTCTAGGCACTTTGCTCAGAATCCGTCCCTCCCTGGGATGAATTCATAATGGGATCCATCCTCCCCTAGGACAAATACAGAATTTGCTCCAGGGTGGAGCGGATTCCAGGTTCAATGGGCAAAAAGAGAAATTGCACCAAATGGTAGCCAAGGACAGTCAATTAATGCTCCCTGCCTTGCATGCGCATGTAGGTGAGCAGATTGAACATTAGAGGATTGTCACAAGGGCAGTAATGGAAGCCCAAGTCAGGTAGGAATCTCCTCCCTCGTAGGAAGGCATGGCAGCCAAGTGGTGCCCCTACATGCCCATCCAAAGAGACCCCTTGGGTCTATAAATTGGTGAGATTCCTCACCCAAGAGAAGAAGGTTGGAAGCATTTTTAAGCAACAAAGTGCTGCCAAATTAATACCACGCATTACCTTTGATTCACCTCTTCCACATCCTTGATCTCTTTTGCAAGGGAGGTCATTGGGTGGTTATTGGAAGTGTGAATCCGGATCCAAAACCCAAAACTTGACCACATTGATCTACCAATTCATCGAAAACACATTACAAGAGATTTTGGGCCCATCCCAAGTGGATTGGTGCCAAAATCAGGTTCCAACGGTGGGCGGCCCGCCCGAGCGGCCTGCCCGGGCGCCCTGCACTACTGCGAGCCTAATCTTCTTTTTTTAAGAACGATTGGGAATTTGTGGCAGATTGTTATTTTTGTTATTTTTTTATTTGGAATTCCATATTATGTTGCTTAAATAGCTTGTAATTCTGATTTCACAATGCTTTGATCAAATCTTATCATGTTTTATCGCTTTTGTAGTCCTCACTAACTTACAGGTAGCAGCGTCCAATTTCCGTTGATGGAGGCCAAATTGGGGAAATCTGACCATCTGGGTCTTCCCAAAATGCCTCCAATTAGTTAACCCCAAGTTTGCAGGTCTTTTGGATTTCCCTAGACATGACATTGGGGTAGTATCACTTCGGTTCTTTGTCGTAGGTGAATTCGTCCTACCCCGAAATGAATTACAGTCGAATCCGTCCCTCCTAGGAGATAATTCGAATCGATGAAGAATTTCTTGACTGTTTCATTTGCAATGACCTTTTGGTGATGTTCCCTTGTTTCTATGAAATTTGCAAACTATTTTGATTTAGTTCACTTATCCTTTTATTCAGTTTCATGCATGCATCCTTCATTGTTTTTAGAGAACAAACGTTTCATATTTGCAATAGGTGCTACTAACGATTTTGTTGTTTCTTTGAATGTAGGAGGAGTAGCAAGGATCAAATATTCATTCACACCAATGGCGACAACACTTTGGCCCGCCCATTCTACATGTGGGCACACGAAAGGAGGATCACTAGTCACTATTGTAACCAAAACATGTTAACGCTCCTAGCCCCTGAAAATGCGGGAGATGTATTTGTAACCGATATTGAGAGAGTATAAATAAAAAGGGCTATGCTTTCTATACTTCTTTCATTTCATCTCAATTCGTCTCTTTTCCCTATTTCATGCATCTCAAATTTCTAGGATTAAAGCGTTATATTTCGTTTTGCATTGCATAGTTTTAGTGTTTCTTTTCAACTTCCAAAATCTTGTGTTTTCAGTGGCGATCACGGTGGGACTATATTCCCTACTTTTTGAGATCAATAAATTGATCAAAATTTGTGTTTTCTTGCTTACAGGTGCCATTTTTCAAACTCTGACTATAGTTTGTTCCAGCCTGTGGTGAATACAGTACTAGAATTCGTCTGACCCTGAGACAAATTCGAATTCATCTCAGCCTAGGACGGATTCTATTCTGGTATTCATCTCACCTAGAGATGAATTTTTGTCTATGCAACTTCAGAGTCGAGGATAAAAAATAGCAGGTCTAGGAAGAGAAAAGGTAAGGGTCCTAAACTGTTCCTGTCATTTTCTGCTTTTTTGTTTCTATTTTTTGTCAATTTTGCCTTCTTAGGGAAAGTAGTTGCTTCTGCATGTTGCATTTTTCTAAATAAAAAGAACCACACACACTTCACGTGGAATTTTTAAACTAAGGAGCTGGTCGTAAAACCCTAGCCCTTGATCAAGACCAATGGTGGATTTCATCACCACCTTGGCTTGATTTTTGCATCCATTTACCCCGATTGTCACTGTTGCTCGATGTAAATCCTGACGAAAGCTGATCGAGTGTAGCTGGGGTGATTCCCAACACACAAGGATAAGTCTTCTATGGTAGGTTTCATAAACAAGACAATCCCCCTTTTGTACCACCTACGTTCCACATACCATCTGCTCTCACGTACCTATAGTTTCCCTCTCATAAGGGCGGGTATATAGAGAGGTTGGTATATCAACCGGGCAATGGTATATCAAAGGGGCGACCAATTATGGGAGTCATATGAGCCTTCATTATGCATTTAAATGTTCTTAAAAACTTTCAAAAAAACAAAAATCATAAAAATGCACTAAAACCAGTCTAGGACACACCATTAATCTTTAAAAGAGATAATCATTGCTTTGTGTGTGTATGTTCTTTTCTGCTTAGTGTAACAAAATAAAATAAAATAAAAAAATAATAAAAGAGATAAAATCTACATAGCTTGTAGGAAAGCACCACCATGGTGTACACACGTAGCCAAGCCCAATCAAGGGTAGAAGCTACGAAAATTGTATAGGGGGGGCACAAGTCACCTCCGCTATAGCCCTAAGGACTTAGTCATACCGCCTTGGCGGCCTAACCCACAAGAGAGTCCGCATCAGTCTAGGTCAAGATGGAATTATAGGGACACCCCATTGGGGGACATGCCCATCCGTCATAGCCCATTTCGGGAAGAGTCCTTACATGTGGCACTCAACATAGATAAAAGGGCTCCCCTAGAAGCTCGATATGAGTGGCCATCGTGCGATGAAGTGCTAGAACAACAAAGGGTCCATGAGGAGAGGCCTCAAGATTATATCATCCCTTCATTGCCTCCTCTCATTATCAGAAACAACAGGATAAATTCGAAGCACAAGGCTCCTCTGACAGGGCGAGCCAAATCCACCCGCACATTTCACACTTATGAAAGGGAGAATGAGGAAGACCCCTATCTTCATCAAGAGAAATATACAGTGTGGGAGCAATGCGCATCTGCACCTGCTATGTATCAAAACCATCCTTCGAGGCCAGAGCCTTGAATAAATACCGCCAACCTCGATAGGGGGAAGCGACCTATAGAGATCTCAGATTACCATGATCGAGATAAGTGCATGGGAGAGGCATCTAGGCCTCTAAGACTCAAGATGGTAGAATAGATTGACCTGGAAGTCGCCAGACATGCCGCCTGCCAAGCGTAGATTACGCAGCTTGAGCAGGATCAACAACAACTAGAGCATTTATATCGCTTCAATAAAGAGTGCATTAGGTGCCAAACAGATGAGCTATTGCATAACACTATGCTAGAGAGGGTTCCAACCCCTCACACCCAAAGGGTAGAACCATATGAGAGGCGTAACCCCTTGGTATGAGACAGGTCCCCATGACCTAACCAAGCACTGCCTCCAAGACCTCTTAGACTTGAACGGGAGGCCACTCCCTGGAATAATGATGGATTTCCTTCGTAGGGACCCACTCATGGTCATAGGTCTCACCCAGAGACTCCTCAAGAAGCCTATGAGGAGTATGAACAAGAAGAAGAGTGGGACGAAATGCCCTATCAAGGTGGAGGGGTTGCTATCCGGCCACCTCTCCATAGGCCTCAAGTTTCCCACAACCTACAACAGGAGAAAATTAGAGAGGACGAGATTAAGTCTTCTGATGCATATAAGGCACTGCTAGAGCATTTGGAGTCTGTGGAAACCAAAGCTGATGGGCCCCAAAAGCCCACGTTATGTTAACTTCGTAGTCATCCGATGCATCCGTCTGTGCCTTCACCTCCTTATCCTGAGCACTTTAAGTTGCCTCAGTTGGCAATCTTTAAAGGTGAGGAGGATGCCCAAGAGCATGTGACGAGGTTCCTGAGACAATGCTTTGGCATTCAAGACAATGATGCTTTGTTGCTGAGGACCTTTATAACCACATTCACAGGCCCTGCCTCGGGTTGGTTCACCCAATTGCCGAAGCATAGCATCAACAACTTGGATTAGTTAGTGGATGTGTTCCTCGAATGCTTCGCCTTCAACACCAAGAAGAAGGCATCACTAAGTGATTTGGCCAGCCTCAAGCAGTATGAGGAAGAGACTATGGTGGCCTATGGGAATCGGTGGAGGACTCTGCTTTCCAAGCTACCCTACCTTCCCCCTATGTCCGACCTTACACAAATGTTTTCAAGAAGTTGTTTGAGATCGATCTCTATGCTATTGTAGCTACAACAATATGCCACCTTAGAAGAGGCTCTAGTGCAAGCCAGAATAATCAAAGAGATCAAGATACAAGATGGCGAGATTGCCAAACCTAAGAAAAAAGAATGGAACAAAAACACCAAAATAGGGACTACGCAACAAAAACCCGTTGTGGTTAACCAAGTTGCTATAAATGTTCCTAAGCCTGCACAATAAATATAGCCTCAAAAGGCTAATTATCAGGCAGTGCCCCCTAACAATTATGAAAGAGAAAACCAGAAACAGGGGCAAAATCAGCAGCGTCACCCTAGGCGATAGTTTACGCCCTACACGGAGTCTAGGGACTCCCTATTTGACCGCTTGTCAGTGATGAATTTGATCAACCTCCTGGAAATTCAAACAATAGATCCCAATGCACCGAAGCCTAAGGAGTATCGAGAGGATTTGTACTGTAAATTCCATCGGTGACAGGGACATGACCTTAATGCATGTTGGAAATTCAAAGGCTTGATACAAGACCTGATTGACAACAAGACATTGGTTGTATACAACCCCGTAGTGCTGAACAACCAGCAAATGGGAGTTTTTAGAGACCCCTTGCCTGCCCATGAGGCACAGGAAAAACCCCTTCAAATCAATGAAGTGCAATAGAACTTTCCCATGTAGGGGTATGTAGGGATGATAAGTATAGTGACTAGGAACAATAAATACCCAGGAGCTACTCCCACGACAACCACAAGAGAAGTTCCATCAATGTCATAGTCTCAACAGAACCCTACGCAGCTGCCTCCGCCTAGACCCGCGTCCATGATTCAGACTAGACTTACCCAAAGTCTATGGACCACGTTGGCTAGGCTCTTCATATATGAGTTTATTCAACAATCAACACCCCATCGGGAGGCTCTTATGGAGATATTGAAGGCTATCGAGTTGCAGCCCCAGGAACCAAATTCCTTCAACAACTTTGTGGGGCATGTCAAAAGATGCACCGAGCTAGTCATCACCTTTCGGGAAGATGAAGTGAAGTTAGTGGCTGATGACATAGCGGATCCACCCCTACACATTATCACGTGGGTCAATGGGATCCCCTATAAGAGGGTGTTGGTAGACATCGGCTCGTCTAGTAACATCATCACTACAGTGGCATTGAAACATATGAAGCTGCCAACATCTCACATCACGGCCTCCACATATACACTGCGAGCATTTAACGATGTAATCTGCTCGATAGTCGGCACAATCATCCTACCCATTAAAGTAGGATAAAAGACAATACCTACATTGTGCCATATTTTGGAAGGTGAAATGGCTTACCACATCTTGTTGGGCCGGCCATGGATCAGGGACATGAAGTGTGTCTCGTCAATAGCACATCAATGTTTGAAGTATACATTTGAAGGGGAGGTACACATGGTCTCGACAGATTTTTAACCCTTCAAGTACTGCAATGTGGTACAATTGATGCCGTAGTTGACCCTTCCATCAACACATTTGGATTTCCAGTTGAATCCATCTCGAAAGGGTTCGATTTCGCAAGCATCCCCAAAAGTAGATCCACCAAAACCCCAGCCAAGTCCATATTCATCAGTTGGTCCTTCATCAACGATGCCACCTATCATGGCCAAATAGAAGGACAAAGGGAATAAACCCTTGGAGGAGGCACAACCTCTGGAAGAGGCACAACCTCTGGAAGAGGCACCACAATCAGTCTCAAACATCTCTGCCGAAGATATGCCTAGTAAAATGGAAGTGAAGGCTCCTAGCCCACCTGACATGGAGTGGAATCTGAAAGAGCTTTTGTTCCCTCCCCCTCAGTCACCAACAATCACTGTTGAAATGGCCAATATGGGCCTGGGGGAGTATCTAGTGTGAAATGTTGTAGCAACGCCTGCACTAGAGTCCATGCAAGACATGGGGAGACCTCGCCTCCCCATTGGTACAATTTTTCCTCTAGGCTACCCTCCAAACCAGACTAACTTTGTGTATGGGGGCCTTGATCATGGCATTGAGCCATATACACGATAGGACGAGGATGAAGAGCCTTTCGTAGAGGATGTAAACTATCTATCCAAACCGAACTTCGCTCTAAGATATCTTGGCCAATGTAATTGGCATGGATACGGGTTAGGCCGATATGAGCAAGGAGTGCGTGTCCTTTTTCAACCAAGATACCAAATGCCTTATGACAAGTCAGGTGTAGGGTTTAATCACCCCCTGCCCTTAGACATCTTGGTCGAAGACATGTAAGGCCTGAGGATAGGCCATAAGGGAGGATTGGCATCCGATCCATATGCCAACCCTAACACAACATACACATTGGGGGATTATCTCCCATGGTCATCAACCACCCTTGGTAACCTCAATCGCCCTTCCCCTTTGCTATAAAAAGGCAAAAGTTTAGGGACCCACTTTCAGGGCAAATATCAATAGTGTCAAGAAGGATCTTCGAAGGAAGAGTCAGAATATGAGCCAACATCATATGACCCCTTTGACTTAGATAAAAATCACTCGCAAGTGATTCCTATGGATGACTATCACGAGAATCTTTTGACAATGTTTCCTCTAGAGGCTCCAGCCGAGCCAGTGATACGTCAAGAGAATTAGGTCCCCCCACAAAGAGTGGCACAACCATAGTGGGGCCAAATAAATTTGCTTGAGCAAGGCGAGCCCTTAATGCCACAAGAAGTCAGAGCCAATGAAGGCCTTTGGATCTTCGATAGTGATTATGAAGACAAAAAAAAAATGGCATATCTTAATCACATGCGGCAGATATAGCATCGACGCCCCTTGGAGATTAATGACATATTTGAACAAATGGGCATACTGCCAGGGCATGAGTGGTATGTAGACCCAGCAGGGTGGGACCAAGTGTTGAATCCGTGGCTCCAAGTTTACAACGAGCACCGTCCACCCCGAGACCCTATAATGACCTTAGTGCCGAGGGTAGACCCTGTCTTCCTATCTACACATAGGGACAATCCGTTCGTGCTCATATCTCTAGAGCTAGATCTAGAGCATAACAAACATCCAAGATTTCTGAGTAACCACATTTGTGGTAATGGAGACCAAAATCATTCCATAAACATGATCTCCATTGATTTAACCACCCCCATCCACAATCCGGCCGATCTGACACAGTCATTATATCTATACATAGATGCCATAGACTGGGATCGCACTGATTCCCCTCCATCCCCATCTGAGTACTAGCCATTTGGTGAAATGCTTCATTTTACCCCTGGGCCAACTCAAGATATCTTCCATGCTGAAGAGGAACCTGAGGTTCCTAACGATGATCTTAACTCAGGAAATGATATCCATTTGATCCTGACCCCACACTAGTTGGAGGATGGATCCCACATGTCGGTCGAGGAGACGACTGACATAGACATCAGCTTCAATCTAATGAATCCATAGATTATCAAGCTGGGGGTAAGTTTAGCCCCCGAAGAGCAAGCTGACTACATTGCCCTTCTCAAAGAGAAGAAGGAGGTTTTTGCATGGTCATACAGAGATATGTCGAGGCTAGATCCATAGCTAGTCATGCATAATTTAATGCTTGATCCGACAGTCAAGCTTGTTAAGCAAAAACTATGTAAGATGCACCCAACAGTGGCCTTGATGGTCAAAGATGAATTGCAAAAGTTGTTGGATGCACAGTTTGTCATCTGTGTGGATTATCCCCCATGGTTGTCCAACATGATGCCCGTCAAGAAGCTTGACGGGAGGATTCGCATATGCACTGATTTTTGTGATCTAAACAAAGCGAGTCCTAAGGATGATTTTACCTTGCCTAGCATCGATGCATTGGTAGACACTACAACGGGCCATGAAATGCTATCCCTCATTGATGGTTTCTATGGATACAATCAGATTTGTATCAATCTTGAGGACCAGCTAAAAACGGCATTCACAATGCCCTAGGGGACATTTTGTTACAAAGTCATGCGTTTTAGCCTTAAAAATGCTGGTGCCACCTACCAACGTTCCATGACGTACATCTTCCATGATTACATGCATAAAACTTTGGAAGATTACATGGATGATTTGTTGGCCAAGTCTCTCTTACACCCAAATCATCTTGATGACTTAAGCAAGATCCTCAATCGCCTCATGGAGCATAAATCTGACTGAATCCCAAGAATTGCATTTTTGGCATCACATATAGAAAGCTCTTGGGTTTTATAGTCTCAAAACGAGGCATCGAGGTGGATCCAAACAAAGTCAAGGGAATCCTTGAAATGCTTCCCCCAACTACCATCAAGCAGCTCAGAACTCTATAGGGTAAGGTCACATCGATCAAGTGCTTCATAGCATAGTTATCGAACAAGTGCCAACCCATGAACAAGTTATTGCATAAAGGGGTAGCATTTCACTGGGATGACGAGTGCCAGTCCGCCTTTGATGATATTAAGAAATACTTGGCTTCACTACCAGTATTGGCATCGCCCAGGCCAGGAGTGTCATTCTACTTATACATCTTAGCTACTAAGGTGGCACTGGGAGCCATCTTAGCCCAGAAGAACGAACTTAACAAAGAACAGGCTACTTACTATCTTAGCCACACCCTGGTCAGTTATGAACTTAACTATGCATACGTTGAGAAACTCTGCTTGGCAGTGGTGTTTGCTACCAAAAAGTTATGCCATTACATGCCGGGCAACAAGACGTATGTTGTGTCTAAGGAGAATCCATTGCGATACATGATGAGTCGTACTTATCATAGTAGTCGCACGGCGAATTGGATCATGTTGTTGACATAATTTGACATAGAATTTATTGGACAAAAATCCATCAAAGGACAGGTCATAGCCGATCAACTAGCAGAGGCTCCTATCGAAGATGATCAGCCTCTGGTCATAGAACTACCCGATGATGGGGTCTTTCATGTCTCAGAATCACCAGATTTTGATGATCCTGAGTCACAGGCCGACATAACCCTATTTTTTGATGTTTCTAAATGTGAGCAAGGTGGTGGCGTGGGAATAGTATTCTTCACACCGCAGGGCACTCCAATGCCCCTATGATTTAAATTAAATTTCCCATGCACCAACAACAATGCAGAGTATGAATCCTTGCTCATAGGTCTTCAGACAACAATTACCATGAACATTAAATGATTGAACATCTTTGGTGATTCGCTATTAATCATCAATCAAGTCAAATGGGTATTCCAATGCAAATGCCCAGTTCTACAGGCTTACAAAGCCCTTGTGGACAAATTCTTGGTGAAGCTTGAATGGTACGACATCGAGGCACTCCCTCGATCATTGAATCATTTTGTGGACACTATGGCCTCTTTGGGGTTGTTAATCCTGCAAGACCTTTTTGGTGATATGACAACCATTCAAGTCAAAATATTATCGCAATCAGTGATGGAGCAAGCAAGCTTTGATTTGATGCCAAAAATCCACATTATCTAGATTGAACCATCCTTGGATAAGTTCTCTCGAATCCACGATCATCTAAAACATGCCAATTGGGGGTCCTTGTTCTCCCCTACTCCCATTAATAGCAATACAACACTATTCTTGCAAGCTCTCTCCCGCTCAGCTTTTGCTAGGGATGAAATTCAAGAGGGACTGGTTGTTCATACCATCGAGGCTTCTGATCAGTAGGATTGGTATTCCCCCTTCAAGGACTACCTCAAGTTAGGTAATCTCCTGCTTGGATTGACGCACGTCACAAAATGAGCACTCAAGAAGAGAGCAACAAAGTATGTCTTGTTAGGAGACATTTTGTACCGTCATAGCTATGAAGGAATCCTCCTTCGATGCTTGGACCAACAAGAGTCCACTTGGGCGATCGCCCAAGCGCACGATGGTACGTGTGGTGGCCACTTTAGTGGTATGGCCATCGCCAAGCGCATTATTCGCATGGGCTACTATTGGCCATATTTAGAGTGAGATTGTTGCGCATATGTGAGGAAGTGCGTGAAGTGTCAACATCATGCCAATTTGACACACATACCTTCCTAGGCCTTGCAGTCGATCTAGTCGGCTTGGCCATTTTCATAGTGGGGCTTAGATCTCATCGGGAAGATCTCCCCTGTGTCGTTCGGTTGTCGTACATTTATCATAACGGCTACAGAGTACTTCACCAAGTGGGTGGAAGCGGTTCCGCTAACCTCTACGATCGGACCCCGCATTGTGGAGTTCATTTTGCATAACATCATATGTCATTTTGGTATTCCATCCAAGATAATCTCGGATAATGGGATGTCATTCAAGAACAAAGATGTGCGTGCTTTGACCACAAAGTACAAAATTCAGCATAGTTTTTCGACACCCTATTATCCGCAGGCAAATGGGCAAGCAGAGGCGTCAAACAAAACACTAGTTGCTATCCTTAAAAAGATAGTCGTAGACAGTCATAAGGATTGGCACATTCAGATCCCACTTGCCTTGTGGGCTTATCGCACTAGCATTCGGACGCCCACTGGGGCAACTCTGTTTTTGATTGTGTATGGCTCCAAGGCAGTCATGCCTCTCGAGTTGGATATTCCCTCCCTGCGCATATCAATGCAGGAGTTCATCGATGATGACACTACATGGCAGGCCCGGTTAGACTAGCTTACGTTGCTTGATGAACGACGCGTTAATGCTCTTGAGCATTTACGTATCTATCAAGAGTGACTTAAGAAAGCATACAACATGAAAGTTCACCTGAGGGACTTTTGGATTGGTGACTTGGTCTTAAAGGAAAACCAACAAAACTCTAGTTTGTCGTCCCATTTAAGGGACAAGTTCATGGCAAATTGGTTAGGTTCCTATGTAATTGATAGCAAAATAGGAGCTGGAACATACAAGATAGCTTCCCTTGATGGAGTCAAAGAGCTCAAACCCTTGAACATCAGTCATTTGTGACCATTCCATATCTAAAGTAGCCAATCCCAAAATGCTCCAAGGATTCCCGCAATCGCTTGGTCAAACCAAAATGCTCCAAGGATTCTTGCAATCGCTTGGTCAAACCAAAAAGCTCCAAGGATTCCCGTAATCTCTTGGTCAAACCAAAATGCTCCAAGGATTCCCACAATCGCTTGGTCAAACCAAAAAGCTCCAAGGATTCCCGCAATCGCTTGGTCAATCCCCAAAAATCTCCAAGGATTCCCGCAATCACTTAGTCAATCCCAAAAACTCCAAGGATTCTTGCAATCGCTTGGTCAATCCCCAAAATCTCCAAGGGTTCCCACAATCGCTTGGTCAAAAGAAAAATACGAAATATCAAAAATAATAAAATCATCAAAAATAACAAAAACTTGCATCTCATCCCCATGCATGCTCAAAATCATCAAAAAATTAAAAATCACTTTTTTCATCCCATTTTCATACTCACCAAGATCAATCCATCAAAAACACAAAAATAATAGCTGCATTAAGCACCGCATCCATACATTTGCATATTTGTAGTCATAAAGGTCAAGGCACCATAGATTGTCTTACTTGGCAAAGTCCATCTTCATTCCATATCTCTCCGCTGTATAATCCATTTAAAAAAAAAAAGCTATCTATCTGTAGACACCAAAACAGCACCAATCCGATTACGGGACAGTGCTTTGGTTATTTCTCGTTTGCTTTCTTCGACCGTTCCGCCTTCCCTGGTGAGAAGGCCCAACTATCGAATGTATCCTCCAAGTCCGGCTCGAGTTTGAGCTTAAGAAAATGCTGCTTTTAGCACATAGGCAAATGCTGCTTTTAGCACTTAGGCAAATGCTGCTTTTAGCACTTAGGCAAATGCTACTTTTAACACTTAGGCAAATCCTGCCTGTCATGATATCGCGATGTCGTGATTGTCACAACGTCGCGATGTCACGATATCGTGACCGTCGCGATATCACGACATCGTGACTATCGTGACATCACGACATCGCGACATCACTATAGTCGTGACATCACGCTGTCGCGATATCATGACAACGCAATGTTGCGACTGTCGCGATGTCGCGATATCGTGACGGTCGTGATATCGTGAGATATCGCTATAGCTCCTACCACTGCGCCCTGTTTATTTTTTTGGTGTCGTGATATCGTGACAAAACTCCGCATTTATGCCTGGGCAGACTTTAACCAATGAGGACGAATTTTACACCAATTAAAAGCGGACATTAAAAAATTAAAAACGAGCATTAAACATTTGAAAGCGGAAATTAAAAATACGAAAATGGACATTAGACACTTGTCATAATGGCAAACATGGGCCTTTAAACAATTAAAAGTGCACACTAGACAAACGAAAGCAGACATTAAAAAAATATAAAAATGGACATTAAACAATTGGTAGTGGAAGTCAGTCAATTACGTGGGCCGTTAGAGGACTATCACAGGGGCATTCATGAAAGCCCAAGTCATGGAGGACTTTCCTCTCTCATGGGAAGACATGACCGCCACATGGCACCTGTGACCACCACATGGCGCTTATGCATGCCTATCCAAAGAGACCCCCTGGGTCTATAAAATGGTGGACTTTTCCCACCCAAAAAAGAGAGAAAAAGAAACGTTTGGAGCAGCGAAGCCCTGCCAGTTTACCGCCAGACGTTTTAGCATTGATTCACGTCATCCGCATCCGTGATTTCTTCTGCAAGGGAGGTCATCGGGCGCTTATGGAGAACGTGAATCCGGATCCATGGATCCATCCATTCATCGACAAAGCTCAGTGTTCTATTTGTATTTCTTTTGCATAATAATAATACCGAGATTTTATGCGTTATGATTTTGGTTTTATTTTAGTTCATTTTATTTTATCTCTACAATCCATTGTTTTAATCAATCTTTATATGCATCTTTCATTAATTTCAAAAAATAAATGTTTCTTATTTGCAGCAGGTGCTACTAACATCTTTGTTGTTTCTTTGATCATAGGAGAAGCAAAAAAGGTTAAAGACTCATCAACACCAGCGGTAGCAATGTTTTGGCCCGCCCATTTCAAATGTGGGCACGCGGAAGGAAGACTACTAGAAACGATTGTAACCGAAACATGCTAATCCTCCTAGCCCGTAAAGGGGACGGAGATGGAATGTAACCGAAACCGAAATCATATTAATAAAAAAAGGGCTGTGCTCCTACTTTTTCATTATATGTTTGGTTTTGATTCGATTACATTCGCTTTATTTCATGCATCGAGTTAGTTTTGTTTACATTACATCCTAGTACTATTTTTCTTCCGGAATCTCGTGCTTTCAATGGCGATCACGGTGGGACCCTGTCCCTTGCATTTTTGAGATCAAGAAACTGATCGAAATTTATGTTTTTGTGCTTGCATGTATCGGGCCGAGAATCAAAAACAACCGATTTGGGCAGAAAAGACAGCCGATTTGGGGAAAATATAGCCGATTTGGGCAAAAAAGAGGTAACGGTTTCTAACTGTCCCTGTCATTTTTTGTTGTGATATTTCTGTTTTCTGTCATGTTTGCCTTCTTAGGGAAAGAGGTTGCTGCCTGTTTCATTTTTAAATAAAAAGAACCACACACACTTCACGTGGTAAAATTAAACCAAGGAGCTGGTCGTAAAACCCCAGCCCTTGATCAAGACCATCGGTGGATTTCATCACCACCTTGGCTTGATTTTGCATCCATTACCCCGATTGTCACTATTGTTAGGCGTAAATCCTGACGAAAGCTGACCGAGTGTCGCTGGGGTGATTCCCAACGTGCGAGGATAAGTCTTCTATGGTAGGTGCCATTAACAGGACAATCCCCCTTCCGTACCGCCTACGTACCACGTACCATCTCGCTCTCACGTACCTATAGTCTCCCTCTCGTAAGGGCGGGTATATAGAGAGGTTGGTATATCGACCTGGTTGGTATATTGAAGGGGCGACCATTTTGGGAGTTATATGAGCCTTCATTATGCATTTAAACGTTCTTCAAAAACATTCAAAAACAAAAACAAAATCATCAAAACGCACTAAAACCAGTCTAGGACACACCATTAATCTTTAAAAGAGATAATCACCGTTTGTGTATGTGTGTGTTCATTTCTGCTTAGTGTAACAAAAAAAAAAAATCAAAAATCATAAACAAAAAGATAAAAATCTGCTTAGCTAGTAGAAAAGCACCACAATGGTGTACACCCGTAGCCAAGCCCAATCAAGGGCAGAAGCTCCGGAAGGTACACAAGAAGCGGGCACAAGTCGCCTTCGCTTTAGCCTTGAAGACTTGGCCATACCGCCTTGGCGGTCTAGGCCACAAGAGAATCCACATCATTCCATGTCTAGGTGGAATTATAGGGACACCCCTCTAGGGGATACGCCCATTCAGAACAGCCCCTTTCGGGAAGAACCTTTACGTGTGACACTCAACGCAAATAGAAGACCGCCTTTTGAGGCTAGATATGAGTGGCCACAGCGCAACGAAGCGCTAGAGAGGCACAGTGTCCATGAGGAGAGACAACGTGAATATGGCATCTCTCCTTTGCCTCCCATCATTAGAACTGAAAGACAAAACCCGGAGCGTAGGGCTCTCCACACAAGGTGAGCTAACTCCGCCCGCCCCTTTCACACCCATGAAAGGGAGTACGAGGAAGATCATCGCATTCCTCGAGAGCAACATACAGCATGGGAGCCTTGCGCTTCTGCACCTGCTAGATATCATGATCACACATTAAGGCCAGAGCCTCAAGTAAATGTCGCCAACCTCGACAGAGGGAAGCGACCCATTGAAATCTTGGATCATCACGACCAAGGCAAATACATAGGAGAGGCATACAAGCCTCCTAAGCCCAAGAATGCAGATCAAATTGACCTGGCAGTCGCCAGACATGCCACTCGCCAAGCCCAGATCACGCGGCTTGAGCAAGATCATCAGCAGTTAGAGCGCTTATACCGCCTTAACAAAGAGCGCATTCAGCGCGAAGCAGATGAGCTGCTTTACAAACTACCTGAGAGGGTGCCAACCCCTCACACTCAAAGAGCGGAACAATATGAGAGGTATAATACCTTGGGGCAGGATAGGTCTCCGTGACCTCGCCAAGCTTTGCCTCCGAGACCCCATAGACCTGAGAGGGAGGCCACTCCACGAAACAACGATGGGTACCCTCAGCGGGGACTCAATCAGGGTCATAGGTCTCGCCCAGAGACTCCTCAAGAAGTTTATGAGGAGTATGAACCAGAAGAAGAATGGGCCGAAATGCCCTATCAAGGCAGGAGGGCTGCCATTCGGCCACCCCCCCATAGGCCTCCAGTCTCCCACAACTCACAACGGGAGCAAACAAAAGAGGAAGAGATAAAATCTTTCGATGCATACAAAGCGCTATTAGAGCGTTTGGAGTCTGTGGAGACTAAAGCTTCTGGGCACCAAAAGCCCATGTTACGACAACTCCGCAGTCATCCGGTGCATCCGTCAGTGCCCACACCTCTTTATCCCGAACATTTCAAGTTGCCTCACTTGGCAGTCTTTAAGGGTGAAGAGGATGCTCAAGAGCACGTGACAAGATTCCCTAGCCAATGCTTTGGCATTCAGGATAATGATGCACTGTTGCTAAGGACATTCATAACCACATTCGTAGGTCCTGCCTCGGATTGGTTCACATAGTTGCCGAAGCACAACATAAATAACTTGGATCAATTAGTAGATGCGTTCCTGGAATGCTTTGCCTTCAACACCAAGAAGAAGGCATCACTGAGTGATCTGGCCAGCCTCAGGCAATATGAGGAAGAGACAATGGCGGCTTATGGGAATCGATGGAGGGCACTCGCTTTCTAAGCTACCTTACCTTCCCCCTATGTCCGACCTCACACAAATGTTTTCACGGAGTTGTCTGAGATCGATCTCTGGGCTATTGCAGCTGCAGCAATATGCCAGCCTAGAAGAAGCTTTGGCGCAAGCCAGAGTTATCGAAGAGATCAAAATACAAGAGGGCGAAATCACCAAGCCTAAAAAGAAAGAGTGGAACAAAAACACTAAGACAGGGACTACGCAACCAAAACCCGCTGCGGTTAATCAAGTTGCGATAAATGTCCCCAAGCCTGTGCAAGAAATACAGCCTCAAAAGGCTAATTATCAGGCAGTGCCTCCTAATTATGAAAGAGAAAATAAAAAATAGGAGCAAAATCAGTAGCGTCACCCTAGGCGACAATTCACCCCTTATACGGAGTCCAGGGACTCCTTATTTGACCGCTTGTCAGTGGCAAATCTAATCACCCTTCCAGAAATCCAAACCATAGATCCTAACGCTCCCAAGCCTAAGGGATACAGGGAGGATTTATATTGTAGGTTCCATAGGCGAAGGGGACATGACCTAAATGGATGTTGGAAATTCAAGGGATTGATACAAGATTTGATTGATAATCAAACATTGGCAGTGGACAACCCCATAGCGCCAAATAATCAGCAGATGGGGGTATTCAAGGACCCTTTGCCTACCCACGAGGCACAGGCAAAACCTCTTCAGGTCAATGAGGTGTGACAGAATCTTCCCATGCAAGGGTATGTGGGAATGATCAGCATAGTAACCAGGAACAAGAAATACCCAGGAGTTGCCCCGAGGCAGCTACAAGAGAAGTTCCTTCAACGTCGCAACCTCAACAACACACTATGCAATTGCCTCCGCCTAGACCCGAGGTCACGATACGGACCAAACTCATGTAGAGTTTGTGGACCACATCGGCTAGGCTTTCCATTTATGAGCTTATACAGTAGTCAGCGCCCCATCGAGAAGCTCTCATGGAAATTTTGAAAGCCATCGAGTTACAGCCTCACGAAGCAAATTCCTTCAATAACTTCGTAGGACATGTAAAACGATGTACGGAGCCAGTCATTACCTTCAGAGAGGATGAAGTTAAAACAGTATCGAATGACATGGCAGATCCACCCCTACACGTTATCGCGCGGGTCAACGGGATCCCGTACAAGAGAGTGTTGGTAGATACTGGCTCGTCCAGTAACATCATTACCACTGCAGCATTAAAACATCTGAAGCTGCCAACCTCTCATATCACGGCTTCCACATACACACTGCGAGCATTCAACGATGCAATATGCTCGACAATCGGCACAATTGTTCTACCCATTCAGGTAGGACAAAAGACGATACCCACATTGTGCCACATTTTGGAAGGCGAGATGGCATACAACATATTGCTAGGGCGACCATGGATCAGGGACATGAAGTGTGTCCCTTCGATAGCTCACCAGTGTCTAAAGTATGCATTTGAAGGAGAAATACATGTAGTCCCGATGGACTTAGAACCCTTCAAATATTGCAATACAGTGCAATTGATGCCGCAATCGACCCTCCCGTCGACGCACTTGGATTTCTAGTTAAATCCATCTAGACAGGGTCCGATGCCACGGGCACCACTGGTGACTAATCCATCAAAACCCCTAGCCAGGTGCATCTTCATCATCTGCTCCTTCATTACCAATGCCACCTGTCATGGCTAAACAGAAGGACAAAGGAAAACAGATCTTGGAAGAGGCTCAACCCCTAGAAGAGGTGTTGCCAATGATATCAACTGTCTCAATAGAAGAAATACCTAGCACAATGGAAGCTGAGGCTCCTAATCCACCCAACATGGAATGGACTCAGGAAGGCCTTCCATTTCCTCCCTCTCAATCGTCAACAATTATCGTTGAAATAGCCAGTACGGGCCTGGGGGAATATCTAGTGCAGAATGTTGTAGCAACGCCCACGCTAGAATCAGTGTAGGACATGGGGAGACCTCGCCTTCCCATAGGGATAGTTGTTCCTTTAGGTTACCCACCAAACCAGACAAATTTTGTGTATGGGGGCCTTGATCATGGTATCGAACCATGCAAGCAAAAGGACGAGGACGAAGAGCCTTTTGCCAAAAATGTCAATTATCTGTCGAACCCGGACTTCGCTCTGAGATATCTCGACCAATGCAATTGGCACGGATACGGGTTAGGTAGGTATGAGCAAGGGG
This sequence comes from Wollemia nobilis, assembly GCA_028583015.1. NCBI lineage: Eukaryota > Viridiplantae > Streptophyta > Pinopsida > Araucariales > Araucariaceae > Wollemia > Wollemia nobilis. The sequence goes on from JAQPPZ010000733.1 coordinate 13,018,961, forward strand.
TGCGTGTCCTTTGCCAGCCAAGATATCAAATGCCTTATGATAAGTCGGGAGTGGGATTCAACCACCCCCTGCCCTTAGACATCTTGGTGGAAAACATGCAAGGCCTAGGAATAGGCAACAAGGGTGGATTGGCATCAGATCCTTATGCCAACCCGAACACAATGTACACATTGGGAGATTATCTCCCATGGTCAACAACCACCCTTGGTAACATCAATAACCCTTCTCCATTGATAGAGAGAGGTGAAAGTTCGGACACTAACTTCCAAGGAGAACATAAACAGTGTCCAGATATCTTTTTGAAATTGTTCCCTTTAGAGGTTCCAATTGAACCAGTGCAATGTCAAGAGAATCAGGTCCCCCCACCGAGCGTGGAACAACCGCAATGGGATCAGATTAATTTGCTCGAACAAGATGAGCATAATATGGCGTAGACAACTGTCAGGGCCAATGAGGGCCTTTGGATTACCGACAATGATTACATAGAATAGACAAAACTGAGATGGAATATCTTAATCATGCGCGATGACACAATCACCCTCTAACTCATGAAGAACTGATGGCACAACTAGGCATAAGGTTAGGGCATGAATGGTACATAGACCCAGTAAGGTGGGACCAAGTGTTGGATCAATGGCTCCAAGTTCACGACGAGCACCGTCCACCCCGAGACCCTATAATGACATCAGTGCCGAGGGAAGACCCTGTCTTCCTATCAACACATAGGGCCGATCCGTTCATGCCCGTCCCTACAGAGCCAGATCCAGAGCATAGGGAGCATCCAGAATGTTCGAGTTATCACACCCACGGTAATGGAGACCAAATTCATTTCATCCACATGATCTCCATTGATTTGACCGCACCCATCCGCAATCCGACCGATCCAGCACGGTCATTGCATCTAGACATAGATGCCATCGACTGGGATCGCGTCAATTCACCTCTCTCCCCATCAAAGTATTGGCCTTTCGGTAAGATGCCTCATTTTACCCCAGGGACAACTCAGGATATTTTTCAGGCCGAAGAGGGACCCGAGGTTCCAAACGTAGATTTAAACTCAGCTAATGATATCCATTTGATCCCGACTCCACATCAGTTGGAGGAAGGATCCCACATGTCAGTCGAGGAGATGACTGACGTAGACATCGGCTTAGACCCAATGAATCCATAGATTATCAAGTTGGGGGTAAGCTTATCCCCCGAAGAGCAAGCCGACTACATTGCCCTTCTCAAAGAGAAGAAGGAGGTTTTTGCATGGTCATACAGAGACATGCCGGGGCTAGATCCGTAGCTAGTCATGCATAATTTAACGCTTGACCCGACAATCAAGCCGCTTAAGCAAAAACTACGTAAGATGCACCCAACAGTGGCCTTGATGGTCAAAGACGAATTGCAAAAGTTGTTGGATGCACAGTTTGTCATCTGCGTGGATTATCCGCCATGGCTGTCCAACATGGTGCCCATCAAAAAGCCCGACGGGAGGATTCGCATATGCACTAATTTTTGAGATCTAAACAAAGCGAGTCCTAAGGATGATTTCCCCTTGCCAAGCATCGACGCGTTGGTAGACGCTACAGCAGGTCACGAAATGTTATCCCTCATGGATGGTTTCTCAAGATACAATCAGATTCGTATCAATCCTGAGGATCAACTCAAAATGGCGTTCACAACGCCTTGGGGGACATTTTGTTATAAGGTCATGCCTTTTGGCCTTAAAAATGCTGGCGCCACCTACCAACGTGCCATGACGTACATCTTCCATGATTACATGCATAAAACTTTGGAAGATTACATGGATGATTTGTTAGCCAAGTCTCTTTTGCGCTCAGATCATCTCGGTGACTTAAGCAAGATCCTCGATCGCCTCATGGAGCATAAGGTTAGACTGAATCCCAAGAAGTGCGTATTCGGCGTCACATCTGGAAAACTCTTGGGTTTCATAGTCTCAAAGCGAGGCATCGAGGTGGACCCAAAGAAAGTCAAGGCAATCCTTGAAATGGCTCCCCCAACTACTATTAAGCAGCTCAGAAGTCTGCAAGGAAAGGTCGCATCGATCAAGCGCTTCATAGCGTAGCTATCTGACAAGTGCCGACCCATGAACAAATTATTGCACAAGGGGGTTACATTTCACTGGGATGACGAGTGCCAGTCAGCCTTTGATGACATCAAACAATACTTGGCTTCGCCGCCATATTGGCACCACCTAGACCAGGAGTGTCGTTCTACTTATACATCTCAGCTATTGAGGTGGCATTGGGCGCCATGCTAGCCTAGAAGAATGAACTTCACAAAGAACAGGCTACTTACTATCTTAGCCGCACCCTGGTCAGTTATGAACTTAACTATGCATACGTCGAGAAACTCTGCTTGGCAGTGGTGTTTGCTACCAAGAAGCTATGCCACTACATGCTGAGCAACACTACGTATGTTGTGTCTAAGGAGAATCCATTGCGATACATGATGAGTCGTACTTATCATAGTAGTCGCACGACAAAATGGATCATGTTGTTGACGAAATTTGACATAGAGTTTATTGGACAGAAATCTATCAAAGGACAGGTCATAGCCGATCAACTAGCAGAGGCTCCTCTTGAAGACGATCAGCCTCTAGTCATAGAACTACCCGATGATGGGGTCTTCCATGTCTCAGAATCGCCAGATTCTGATGAGCCTGAGTCACAGGCCGACATAACCTTATTTTTTGATGGTTCTAAGTGTGAGCAAGGTGGTGGCGCGGGAATAGTATTCTTCACACCGCAGGGCGCTCCAATGCCCCTGTCATTTAAATTAAATTTCCCATGCACCAACAATAATGCAGAGTATGAAGCCTTGCTCATAGGTCTTCAGACAACAATCGCCATGAACATCAAACGACTAAACATCTTTGGTGATTCGCTGTTAATCGTCAATCAAGTCAAAGGGGTATACCAATGCAAATGCCCAGTTTTGTAGGCTTATAAAGCCCTTGTGGACAAATTCTTGGCAAAACTTGAATGGTACGACATCGAGGCACTCCCTCGGTCATCGAATCATTTTGCGGACACAATGGCCTCCTTGGGGTCACTAATCCCGCAAGACCTTTTTGGTGATATGACAACCATTCAAGTCAAAACCCTATCGCAATCCACGATGGAGCGTGCAAGCTCTGACTTGACGTCCAGGAATCCACATGATCCAGATTGAACCATCCTCGGATAAGTTCTCTCGAATCCACGATCGTCTGAAACATGCCAACTGGGGGTCCTTGTTCTCCCCTACTCCCATTAATAGCAACACAACGCTGTTCTTACAAGTTCTATCCCGCTCAGCATTTGTTAGGGATGAACTTCAAGAGGGATTGGCTGTTCATACTGTCGAGGTTTTTGATCAACAGGACTGGTATTTACCCATTAGAGACTACCTCAAGTTAGGTAATCTCCCGCTTGGATTGACGCATGCCGCAAAATGAACATTCAAGCAAAAAGCGGCTAAGTATGTCTTGATAGGAGACATTTTGTATCGTCGCAGCTATGAAGGGATCCTCCTTCGTTGCTTGGACCAACAAGAGTCCACTTGGGCAGTCGCCCAAGCGCACGATGGTACATGTGGTGGCCACTTCAGTGGTATGGCCATTGCAAAGCGCATTCTTCGCATGGGCTATTATTGGCCATCTTTAGAGCGAGATTGTTGCGCATATGTCAAGAAGTGCGTGAAGTGTCAACATCATGCCAATTTGATGCACGTACCTTCCTAAGCCTTGCAGACAGTCCAGTCTGCTTGGCCATTTTTGCAGTGGGGCTTCGATCTAATTGGAAAGATCTCCCCTGCGTCGTCAGGCCGTCACACGTTTATCATAACGGCCACGTAGTATTTTACCAAGTGGGTGGAAGCAATTCCGCTGACCTCTACGATAGGACCCCGCATTGTGGAGTTCATTTTGCATAACATCATATGTCATTTTGGTATTCCATCCAAAATAATCTCGGATAATGGGCCATCATTCAAGAACAAAGACGTGCGTGCTTTGACCACAAAGTACAAAATTCAGCATAGTTTTTTGACACCCTATTATCCGCAGGCAAATGGGCAAGCAGAGGCGTCAAACAAAATGCTAGTTGCCATCCTTAAAAAGACGGTCGCAGATAGTCATAAGGATTGGCACATCAAAATTCCACTTGCCCTTTGGGCTTATCGCACTAGCATTCGGACGCCCACTGGGGCTACTCCGTTTTCGCTCGTGTATGGCTCCGAGGCAGTCATGCCTCTAGAGTTGGAAATTCCTTCCCTGCGCATATCAATGCAGGAGTTCATCGATGATGACACTGCATGATAGGCCCGGTTAGACCAGCTTACGTTGCTTGATGAACGATGCGTTAATGCTCTCGAGCATTTACGTATATATCAAGAGCGACTTAAGAAAGCTTACAACATGAAAGTTCACCTAAGGGACTTTCGGGTTGGTGATTTGGTTTTGAAGGAAAACCAACAGAACTCTAATTTGCCGTCCCACCTAAGGGACAAGTTCGCGGCAAATTGGTTAGGTCCATATGTCATTGATAGCAAAATAGGACCCGGGACGTACCGGCTAGCCTCTCTTGATGGAATCAAGGAAACAGAACCCTTGAATATCAGTCATTTGCGACCATTCTATATCTAAGAGAGCCATATCCCAAAAATGCTCCAAGGATTCCTGAAATCGCTTGGTCAATCCCAAAAATGCTCCAAGGATTCTTGAAATCGCTTGGTCAATCCCAAAAATGCTCCAAGGATTCCTGAAATCGCTTGGTCAATCACAAAAATGCTCCAAGGATTCTTAAAATCGCTTGGTCAATCCCAAAAATGCTCCAAGGATTCCCAAAATCGCTTGGTCAAACCAAAAATGCTCCAAGGATCCCTAAAATCGCTTGGTCAATCCCAAAAATGCTCCAAGGATTCCTAAAATCGCTTGGTCAATCCCAAAATGCTCCAAGGATTCCTAAAATCGCTTGGTCAATCCCAAAAATGCTCCAAGGATTCCTAAAATCGCTTGGTCAATCCCAAAAATGCTCCAAGGATTCCTAAAATCGCTTGGTCAATCCCAAAAATGCTCCAAGGATTCCTAAAATCGCTTGGTCAATCCCAAAAATGCTCCAAGGATTATCTCAATCGCTTGGTCACCCCAAAAGGCTCCAAGGATTATCGCAATCGCTTGGTCAAAACCCAAAAAAGCTCCAAGGATTATCACAATCGCTTGGTCACCCCAAAAGCTCCAAGGATTATCACAATCACTTGGTCACCCCAAAAATGCTCCAAGGATTACTATAATCGCTTGGTCAATCCCAAAACGCTCCAAGGATTCCCACAATCGCTTGGTCAAAAATCCAAAATCCAAAAATCATCAAAAATAACAAAAAAATTGCATTTCATTTCTAGGCATGCTCAAATTCATCAATACAAAGCTCTTCTCGCACCTCATCTCCATATTAACAAAAAAATCAATCCATCAAAAATACAAAATATATGTAGCTGCATTAAGCATCACACCCAAACATTGCATATTTGTGGTCGAACAGGTCAAAGGCACCATAGACTGTAATTATTCTGCTAGTCCATCTTGCTCCATACTTTTCCATTTTACAAAACAAACAAACAAATGCCATTTACAGTTGTTTACCACAATAGAGTCAGTGGTCTTATAATGTATCAAGAGTTTTCGTCTTTCAGTCATCATTTTGCTTTCTAGCCACGTACTGTACCAAGTCAGAAATATTTTACGAAGGTAGAGTTCTACTTGAAATACGCCTTGTTACGTAACATCCCATCACAAACTAAAACACATAAAACAATTCCTAAGTTGTGTGAACGAAAGATGAAACCTGCACAGTAATCTAGGTCACCATAAGCGAAACGGTTATCTTGCTTATCCCCCTGTGCGAATGACCCAAAGAATGCTGAGAGTTGGCAAAAGGACAAGCATCCTCCCTACCCAATTCCCTAAGAATCCCAAAGTTCTCTATAGTTGCAAAACATCAAAAATTTGCAAATGTCAAAACTCAAAAATTTGACATCCCACCAAATCCCTTGCTCGAATGAAAAATATATAAAAATAAACAGTGATTTTTATCACTACAATCGAGCAAGTATCCCAATACAATTGAAGAAAAGAAGGGAGTCGAACTTGAATCCTTGGAACTCTCAGCATTTCAACAGGTCATGAGGTAAGCCTCAATACCGGTTTGGTTGACAGCCTATTGGTCACCGGCGGTAAACCTCCCGCATGACGATATATCCGTCACATTAACTTGTGTACAGATCAATGTTTGCATGTGGATGAGCTAGCTTATGGTATCCTAGAAAGCAACATAGATTAATCTGACTAAATACAATAAAGGAGTTAGTGGAGCTAATTAGGTGATCCTCAATACAGGTTCGGTTGAAAGCCCATCTGGCACTGGCGGTATCCTGACAAATACCACATAAATAAACTCAATTGCACACACAGGGATGTGAAATAACTTGGTCAAAAACAAGTCCGATTCATACCTTGTTCAAAAGTCTTGTAAGATAAAGTACAATCATGGCTAGTGAGTTAAAACCGTCTGAGTCTCAAAAAACCTTAGCTACATTTCTAAACCAACTGCGCTACTTTTCATCCTTACAATACCATCAGAAATACAAAAAAAACCACATGCATACATACAAAGTCATCTACCACAAGTAATCGCCTAAAAACAAAATAACAAAGTCCTAAACAGTCTATGGTGCCCTAACCAAACAACACAAATTCATTTCATCCATTACATTTTGCATATCACATATAAATAAAAAACAATTGCATTTATCATACCATATACATCCATTACCATAAGCATGCATCCATCACCATCAATCATTGCCGGACACAAGCAATGGCCGGACACAAGCGCTCTTACACTTAACCTCTTGGCATAGAAAATCGATGTCGGGGCACAAATGGTCGCTATTCTACTCCCTAAGAAGGCTAACATAGCCGGACCTCTCCACGGGACGATGGATTGTTGACACTTTCACCCCATTTTGGCATCACCAAAAGGGTTTTTACCCACCAAAAATAGGTCCAAAAGTCAGAAAACTGCTTGCACATTCAATGGACAAACATCTGAAGGCACCCTAACCTAAGTCACCTCGGGTCAAGCGACTCGTCGCTTTTCTCATGGCGGTCATTCCCTCATCGATTCGTCGCTTGAGGGGGTAGTCACACTTAGTCACCAATCAACAAACACACACCCAATCAAGGCAATGGCATGCATTCAAAGAATCATTGACAAAGACAATCACGCTCCTGCTTGGGGCAATAAACAAGCAACAATCACAAATCGATCAAACGCGATCAAACGCTTGGCATTCCCGAAGCATGAACTCAAGGTTCCCCCGTGGATAAAAGGTTGCGCCCTTTGCCTATTCATGACTGATCAATGTCTAAGTTCAAGTCACACCAAAACAGGTTAATACTTGAAATCAAATTCCTTAGCTCGTCAGAAGCAAGGATTCAAGAATGCATCCCCTTTCCATGCTTGGGGCATCACAAGTTGGTTAGGTTACTAAGAAACCCTAATCATTAGTGCTTTGGTTATCTATTTTTGCTCAGCACTGCGTCACCCGCAACGCTTCCCAAAAAGGGGCATCTGTAGACACCAAAACAGCACCAATCCGATTATGTGACAGTGCTTGGTTATTCTCGATCGCATTCTTCGACGCTCACACCTTCCCTGGTGAGAAGGCCCAACTATCGAATGTATCCTCCAAGTCCAGCTCAGGTTTGAGCTTAAGCAAATGCTGCTTTTAGCACTTAGGAAAATGCTGCTTTTAACACTTAGGAAAATGCTGCCTATCGCGATATTGCGATGTCATGATATCACGATGGTCACAATATCGTGACTGTCGCGACATCGCGCTGTCACGATATCGTGACAGTCACGATATCACGATAGTCATGACATCGCGCTGTCGTGATATCGCGATAGTCGCGATATCGCAACAGTCATGACAGCGTTATGTCGTGACTGTCGCGACGGTCACGATATCACGAGATATCGTGACAACTCCTACCACTGCACCCTATTTCTTTTTTTGGTGTCGCGATATCGCGACGTCGCGATATCACGACAAACTCCCGCCTTGGCGCCTAGGGACTTTAACAAAGGAATTAAACAATAAAAGCGGACATTAAACAAATAAAGGTGGACTTTAAACAAAAAAATACGAAAATGGACATTAGACACTTGTCATAATGGCAAACATGGGCCTTTAAACAATTAAAAGTGCACACTAGACAAACAAAAGCAGACATTAAAAAAAATACAAAAATGGACATTAAACAATTGGTAGTGGAAGTCAGTCAATTACGTGGGCCGTTAGAGGACTGTCACAGGGGCATTCATGAAAGCCCAAGTCATGGAGGACTTTCCTCTCTCATGGGAAGACATGACCGCCACATGGCACCTGTGACCACCACATGGCGCTTATGCATGCCTATCCAAAGAGACCCCTTGGGTCTATAAAATGGTGGACTTTTCCCACCCAAAAAAAGAAGAAAAAGAAACGTTTGGAGCAGCGAAGCCCTGCCAGTTTACCGCCAGACGTTTTAGCCTTGATTCACGTCATCCGCATCCGTGATTTCTTCTGCAAGGGAGGTCATCGGGCGCTTATGGAAAACGTGAATCCGGATCCATGGATCCATCCATTCGTCGACAAAGCTCAGTGTTCTATTTGTATTTCTTTTGCATAATAATAATACCGAGATTTTATGCGTTATGATTTCGGTTTTATTTTAGTTCATTTTATTTTATTTTTTGCAATCCGTTGTTTTAATCAATATTTATATGCATCTTTCATTAATTTCAAAAAATAAACATTTCTTATTTGCAGCAGGTGCTACTAACATCTTTGTTGTTTCTTTGATCGCAGGAGGAGCAGCAAAGGTTAAAGACTCATCAACACCAGCGGTGGCAACGTTTTGGCCCGCCCATTTCAAATGTGGGCATGCGGAAGGAAGACTACTAGAAACGATTGTAACTAGAACATGCTAATCTTCCTAGCCCGTAAAGGGGACGGAGATGGAATGTAACCGAAACCGAAATCATATTAATAAAAAGGGCTGTGCTCCTATTTTTCATTATACGTTTGGTTTTGATTCGATTACATTCACTTTATTTCATGCATCGAGTTAGTTTTGTTTACATTACATCCTAGTACTATTTTTCTTCCGGAATCTCGTGCTTTCACCATATTTCTGCCATACTACAGTCAGTTGTCTTCTAATGTATCAAGAGTTTTCGTCATTCAGTCATCATTAGCTGTCTACCCACATACTATACCAAGTCAGACATCTTTTACGAAGGTAGAATTCTACTTGAAAAATACCTTGTTACGTAGCATCCTGGCACAAATTAAAACACATAAACGTTCCCAAGTTGTGTGAACGAAAGATGAACCCTGCAAAGCAATCCAGGTCGCCATAAGCGAAACAGCTATCTTGCTCATCCCACTATGTGAATGACCCCAAGAATGCTGAGATTTGGCAAAATGACAAGAATCCTCCCTACCCAATTCCCCAAGAATCCCAAGTTCTCAAAAGTTGCAAAACATCAAAAATTTGCAAAAGTCAAAACTCCAAAATTTGATATCCCAAAGTGCACACATCAAAAGGCACAAACAACAATGATTCTCGTCACTCCATATCCAAATCCCTTGCTCAAAAGAAAAATAAATAAAACAAAAATAAACAGTGATTTTTATCACTACAAAAGAGCAAGTATCCCAATACAATTGAAGAAAAGAAGGGAGTTGAACTTGAATCCTTGGAACTCTCAAAGCATTCTGCTAGGTCATGAGGCAAGCCTCAGTACCAGTTTGGTTGATAGCCTATCGGTCACTAGTGGTAAACCTCCCGCATGACAATATATCTGTCACATTAACTTATGCGCAGATCAATGTTTGCATGTGGATGAGCTAGTTTATGGTAACCTAGATAGTACCGCAGATTAATCTGACTAAATACAACAAAGGAGTTAGTGGAATTAATCAGGTGATCCTCAGTACAAGTTTGGTTGATAGCCTATCTGGAACTGGCGGTATCCTAACAAACACCACATAAATGAACTCAATTGCACACACAGGGATGTGAAATAACTTGGTCAAAAACAAGTCCGATTCATACCTTGGCCAAAAGTCTTATGAGACAAAAGTACAGTCATGGCTATACAGTTAAAACATCTGAGTCTCAGAAAACCTTAGCTACGTTCGAAACCAACTTGTCATCTTTCATTCTCCCATTGCAAAAAAAAAAAAAAAGCCATACAGTTCTGAATAATCTATGGTGCGACCTCCAAACATCACAAATTCAATTCATCCATTCCATTTTTGCCTATCACGTATAAATCAAAAACATTTGCATTCCTCATCACATATGCATCCATCAAAATAAATTAACATGCATACATCCATATTCATCAACCATCATGCATTAGATCAAATCATCACATGTGCATAAACAAAATAAATCTGGTATATATATATATCGTCAAAAATGCCCGCAGGCTACAAAGAGTTGGTCCTCTGACCCCACAAAAAAATCCAAAATCCCAAGCCTAAGGTGTCGACCACCATGATCACACAGGATCGGTACGACGGGAACTACCCCCCATGGTGTGGGTCCTATGGGACCCCTTAGGGTGACTACTGCTAGCCCCCGCATCATGCCTACTATCGCCTCCCTCATCCAATTGCCTACGATGAGATGATGCTAACTGCTTAGTATCACTGCCCCTCATCTAGCATGACAAGCCACCTCTAGAGGGCTCAGGTACCTGCCCCCCAAGGCAGATGATCTCCCCCTCCAAATCCATCTGATGCCGACACCACTCTGCCTCCCATCGATGGTACATCATGACTACATCTTTGTGCTACGCTAGCTACGTCTGTAGGAGACCTCTCTCCCATGTCGTGTCGGTCTCCCCCTCCTGTTAGTGGTGTGCAACCCGTGCACTCTCCCGCTTCGCTAGCTGAGCCCATAGGAGATCCCTCTCCCATAGCGCATCCCCCAGCTCCTCATCAAGCCTCCATAGTAACTCTGCCAACCGTGCATTCTCAGCGTGTAGCCCTACATCCCCGTCCGTCGCATTTTCCTGAGGCATGGGCATCTCTAGAACAGCAGCATTCTCTGGCTCCCACTGCTCTACGATGTCCTGCATCTCTAGCTAATCTGAAGCCCCAATATCTACATCCATACCATCCACATCCATCATCTCTGCATCCTCCAACAGAGCTCCTTAGTCATCACCTAGTGCCTCGACACCCTCCCTGCCTATGGCTAATTCCCCCGCACCTCCCAGTGGCCCCTCACCTCGCCATCACCGCAGGGTCCACCACTGGTCATACTCTGTAGTAGTCCCGACGTCATCCACATCCGGGACATCAATCATCGCATCTGAATCCTCACCAAGTGGCATAATGACTGGCTGATCTAGAGTCCTCTCATCCCCCTGACGTCGATAGACCATGGGTTCACCAAGCAACCCCTGGCGCACCCCAAACTGTCATGTCATCTGATTGTATGGGAAGAACTCATGCTCGGTATCATGCCGCCCAATTAGCCACTGCCCCCTACATACCCGTCGAAGCCACTCTCCAGCCTTAGGCCAGGCTGGACAGTCTTGATAGGGGTGCCAGGAAACCTCCCCTAGAGAAAGCTGAGTGAAGGCATCAGCATAGTGCCCTACAACACCTTCCCATCGTCGACTCTATCCCTGCTCCTCAGATCGCTGTCACAGCATCATGTAGCCTATATCCTTATCCTCCATCTCTCCCCGAGTCATCCATGGTAACCCCATTGGCCTCTCAACTGCTATGTGCTACCAGGCCTAGCTCTGCAATAGATAACTATAGTTGATCCCCTTCCGCTTCAGGTAGCAGACCTCATACAGCTCCCGATAGAGCTATGCCAGCAGCTTTTGTCCCCACCTCATGATCAATGGTGCCTCCGTTGGACACTCAACCAACCGCCAGACCACATCCAACAGGTTCCGATGAGGCCAAATATTGCCTCATTTTTTATTATTTTAGACATCCTTAATAGACCTTTTTGATATGTTTTAATGTTAATTCTGCTGATGAAATGCAATATTTACTACTATTTACATATTTGACTCGCTTAGAAGCATAATATTCTCGTTTTTACTAATTTTCTCGTATTTTCTCGCATAAGTTTTGTTGATAAATAATGATTTATTGTGAAATGTGTTAAGTGCAATCACGTGTGGAATATATATCATTCATATCATGCTCTCTGAAGTTGTCAAATGCAGAAAATAGCACTAAAAATAGGTCAAAACTGCAAGCTGTGCAAAACTGTTTTTGACTGTTTTGACTTGGACAAATTCCAGCCAGATTTGCATGGCTTGGGATTTGGTCAAATTCAACTTAGGAAAGCGTGTGACCAGGTTGTTGAAAGACTTACAAGTCTGGTCCACCCAATGCTCGGCCAAAGAACCGCAAACAGTGTTGAAAATAGTCATTCTGGCGCTGCTCTGGAAAAAATAGGGATACTTTGCTCCGGAATAACCGAAAAAGCATAGTTTTGACCAGAAAAACTCAGGAAAGACATCAAATTATAGGAGAATGATAGGGATAGCTATGTAAATATGTTATGCATCTTTTTCAACGCAGAAGACCTCTAGCAAGTGTGCAATGAATAGATTTCATTCATGTAACCATATTCTGCATTTTAGGAATGCAGTTTTAACAGCATTCCTAAAATGCCTGAATTTGAATCATTCCACATCTGATTTAGCATGTTTTTAATATAAATAACCGGCTCCCATCTGGGTTGAGCTATGTAGGAAGAATTAGGATTGCAATTAGTGTAATTCTGAATATTGTGAAATCAGATTTTTGTAGCAATAATATGCAGAATTTTCCTGCATGTTTTTAAATCAATAAAAAGTGCAGTTTTTGTCAATTTCACTTTATGATTGAAGGAGTGATTAAGTAGAACACCAGAGCTACTTCTTCACCTTCTTCTGAACCAGGGAGCAAGGGCCACTCCCAGGAGCAGAAGAAGGTTTATACCAGGTTTTCTTGTTCAATTCTGTCTGCAGCAGAATAACAGGAAACCTGTCATTTTTTCCTGCACTTCTTTATTTTGCTGAAATTATTTCCAGTTTTAGAGTTTGTAGTTTCTTTATCATTTCTGAGTTTATTTTTAGATCTGTTCTTTTATTTTGCAAGATAGTTAAGTTTATTTTCTGCAATTCTTATTTCAAGCAACTTTCATTTAAGCAATTTTAATTCAGCTTTTGAGTGCATTTCCGTATTTAGCAAAAGTAAATAGGTTTCTTTGACTGTTATTTCATTTCTACAGTTTTATTTCAGCAAGCATAATTTAGTTTCCTTTCAGTTCATAGGGTTTAGAGTGACAGAAGAACCCCCAACAAACACTAACCGTTCTACCAATAAAGCCATTTTTTGAATGGAGTGTCTTACACCTCGCCTCGAATTGACTATCGTAAACAGCCTTAGGACACCTGCCCGGATTGATAAATAATGATCAAATGATGAATTAAACGACACTCATCATTTTTGGCGCCGTTGTCGGGGATCATGGTGTTGTTAGTCAAATCTAAGTAGGTCAAGAACTGTAGGCTGGATACAAAAAATAGTTCTTGTAAATTCTACAGTCTGTTTAGTAAATGTGTATGAATGCATAGGCTGAGAGACGAAAGAGGGAGGTTTATCCGAAGTGGCTCTGAGCCACCAAAGAGACCTACTCGGTCTGATGAAGAATTGCCTTCATTTGAAATCACTGAGGAAAAGCCAGACATACCTTCTTCATCAGAAGAATTGTTGGAAAAATTAGAAAAGGAGCTTTTTGAAGCACTAGCTGCTAAACACTCCCCTCTGACTAAACTATTTCTAGCATCCTTTAGAAAGAAGACAACTATGGCTGCAGCAGCAGCATAAGGTGGATATGTTGATCCTGATGATGCCCCTAAAACTTTTGAATATCCTATTCGGTTGGATCCACTTCTAGATGCCCCCATGAAAACAATCTCCCCATCTATATTGCCAATCTTTAGGGGAACTGTTGCGTAAGATCCCGATCAATTTCTGTTTGAATTCAAAGTGTTATGTCAGACTTATGACTACATAAATGATAATCAAAAATTGAAGTTGTTTCCTTCCACACTTAAGGACGCTGCTCTCCGATGGTTCATGAGCAATCTTGAACCTAACTCAATTACTACCTGGGATGAGATGGAGACTGCATTCTTAAATAAATATCAAGATTATTGTAGAGTAAGAAACAAGAAAGATGAGTTGTTTAGGATCAAGCAAGAAGAGGATGAGAGTTTAGAAGATTATCTTGATCGCTTTGCCTTTGTCCAAAAGAGGTGTGGTGTTGTAGAGCCTGATTTCTTAAAGCCTATTCTCTTAAGAGGATTACAGGATGAATCTAGGGAAGTGTTAGATTTAATGGGAAAAGGAGACATAGATCAACTTGACCTTGACGAGATTGTGGAGTTATGCAAAAATTATTCCCGTACTCACCAACGAAGAAAGAAAAAGAATTTTGGCAATAATGGTATGAAAGAGTTGATGGAGGAAATGGCCAATTTAAAAACTGATATCCTTGTTCAACTTAATACTGCATTAGGTGAGAAAAACACAAGAAATAATTCTACACCACCTTTAGCAATTTATTGCCCAAGGTGTAGGAGTAAGCATGCCTTGCAGGATTGCCCCCTAAACAAAACTTCTATTTGTGGAATTTGTTCCAAGGAACATTCAACAGATAAATGCCCTTTGTTGCCTCATCTAAAATCTGTTTTGGGCACCCAAGCAGAAGAACTCAATGCTATTGGGCAAAGACCTGGTGGTGGTTATGCACAATATCCCAATGCTCCTAGATTTCCAAACTGGGGACAATCTCCTTGGAATATGAATATGCCATGGGGACAGGCAGAAGCTTCTGCACAACCTTGGAATCAACCTTGGACAGTTCCTCCAGACTGGTCACAATCTGGATGGATGAACCAACCTTGGTATACCATGCCTCCACAATGGACACAACAAGGACAAATATGGGGACAACAATATCAAGGACAACCATTTCCACCACAACAATATCAACCTTATCAAGGCCAGCAATATCAATCCCATCAAGGACAGCAAAGGTATCAAGGGCAAACTCAAAATTTGCTGCCAGCTCCTAATCCAAATTTTTAGGGAAGAACACAACATCAACAAGCACAACCAGTAAAACAACCTCCACTCCCAGCTTCAACCTCGTGACTAACCCCAATAATGCTCGACAAACAACCCCTGTTTATGAGGCCGAGTCTGAAGATACTGCTGCAGTTCATGTACTTGACTGTGGTAACATCCAATTACGCTCAGGGAAGGTCTTACCTGACCCTGCTCCACCTACAGTTGAAGAAATTCCAGAAATTTCAAGTCCAGAAAAAATACAATCAGAGCAAAGGAATGCAGAAAACTTACAAAGAAAATCTGAACGTGTCACATCAGATTTACCATTTCCTGAAAGGTTTGATCATCCCATCACTACCCCTGAATCAGAGTTAATCACATAATTAAAGAAAATGTCAATCTCACTTCCTCTGTTGCAGGCAATCAAGGATGTACCATTGATTAAGAAAACCATTCAGGATTTATGCATAAGGAAACCTGGCAAGAAGAAGAAAGCCTTTCCACAAACCGTACAAGTGGATGGAAAGTTGGCTGATCTTCTCTCTCGGGAAATTAGTACCTCCCAAATATGGTGATCCAGAAGTCCAAGAATCACCATTACTGTAGGATTGGTTCAAATTCCCAATGTACTTATTGATTTAGGAGCTGCAATTAATGTCATGACCAAAGATATTATGCAGAAATTGCAGCTCACTGATTTGAGTCCTACAGCTACAGTTTTGGAAATGGCAGATAGGTCAGTTGCCAAACCAGAAGGACTTTTGGAGGATGTTCCCATTGAAGTATCTTCTTGGGAATACCCTGTAGATTTCCTAGTATTACAACCTAGGAGTACAGCTAATGGCTATCCTATCATCCTGGGACGACCCTGGCTTGCTACTGCAGCTGCTTTCATAGACTGTAGATCAAGAGAAATGACTATTTCAAATGGAGTAGATCTTAAGAAAATTTCTTTGTATCCACCTGCTAAACCATCATCTAAATTTTTTGGACAGTTATGGTATCCTGAGTCCGATGAAGAACAAGAGCCTCTTGTTACCCTTGCCACCATTGTAGTACAGGAACACATTGAAGAATTGAATTCACCGGAGAGAGAAATTTTTGAACATGAAACAGTCTTGGTGAATACATTGCATGAAGAAGGCCTCAGTGATGATCAAGTTCTGGTCAATCGCCTATTATGGAAAGATGATGAACAAGTTGCTGAACATTTACCATCTATTCCACTTCATGAAAGTTCCTTTACATTGCCACATGGGTGGCATCATCATCTTTTGACTTCTTTCACCTGTCCTATGCCAATGCTTCCATCAGTATTGCATTTAACTCGTAATCAAGAGTATTTCATGATCTGCAACCACATCATTGTCCTTTAAATGCTTTGATCAGCAAATATGAACATGTTAACTTTGTTTATCCCGGAGTCAAGCAAATTGAAATTCAACCAGGAAAACCTGTAAATGTTAACAGCTGGTTGACTGACGATCAAGAAGCCAAACTATTTGCTGTTTTGCAGAAACATGTTCAAGCTTTTGCTTGGAATTATACGGATATGGTTGGAATCCACCCCGATGTATGCACACATAGGATATACACCGAGGATGTCAAACCAGCTTAGACAACCGCAGAGACGTCTGAATCCTGCTTTAAAAGACATTGTTAAAGAAGAAATTGAAAAATTGTTGGAAGTAGGATTCATTTATCCAATTTCAGATAGTCAATGGGTTTCTCCATTAGTTATTGTGCCTAAGAAGAATGGAAAGATGAGAGTGTGTGTGGATTACAGGGAATTAAACAAAGTCACACACAAGGACCACTTTCCATTACCCTTTATAGACCAAGTGCTGGACACTCTTGCTGGTAAGAAATATTTCTGTTTTCTGGATGGTTTTAGTGGGTATAACCAGATCCAAGTGGCACCGTAAGACCAGGAAAAAACAACTTTCACATGTCCTTGGGGGACATTTGCTTATAGAGTATTACCCTTTGGATTATGTAATGCACCAAAGAACATTTCAACGAGCTGTCTTGGCCATTTTTTCTGATTTAACCAATGAGAGTGTAGAGATTTACATGGATGATTTCACAGTGTTTGGTGACACATTTGAGTATACATTAGAGCAACTTGAAAAGGTTCTAATACGCTGTGAAGCATATCATTTATCTCTTAATCCTGAAAAATGTTTCTTGATGATGGAGGAAGGAATTGTTTTAGGACATCATATCTCTCGCTCACGGTATTAAGGTTGATCCTAAGAAAGTAGAGGTCATCAAGAGTCTTCCTCCTCCGAAATCTCAAACTGATGTCCGTAGTTTCTTAGGACATATTGGCTTTTATCGCAGATTCATTACTGATTTCAGTACCATTGCTAATCCAATGTTTGCATTATTAATGAAAGATTCTGAATTTGTATGGTCTGATGATTGCCACAAGTCCTTTGAAGCTTTGAAAGAAAAGCTAACCAGTCCGCCAGTACTAAGAGGACCTAACTGGGGGCTGCCCTTTCATATTCAGGCTGATGCCTCCAATACTGCTATTGGAGCCGCACTAGGGCAGATTGAAAATGGACAACACTATGCCATTTATTATATTAGCAAAAACTTGACAGAAGCTGAAAAGAATTACACTACAACTGAGAAGGAATTCTTAGCTATAGTATATGCCATTAACAAGTTTCGACACTATATCACAAGTTATCCTGTATTCATCCATACAGATCATGCTGCTATCAAATATTTGATGAATAAGCCTTTGGTTAGTGCACGAATTATTCGCTGGTTGATTTTACTGCAGGAATTTGATATTACTATAGTAAATAGACCAGGAAAGGCTAATGTAGTGGCAGATTTCTTGTCAAGATTGCCAAATGCAGAAACTGAAGAACTAGTTGAAGACGCATTCCCTGATGAAAAATTGTTTGCTGTCTCTGTTCAAACTCCATGGTTTGCGGATATAGCTAATTATTTAGCTACAGGGAAGATTCCACTTCATTTTACCTCAAAACAAAAAAAATAGTTAATCAAGCAAAGCTCTTCTTTTGAATGGATAAAAGGAATATTGTTTAAATGCAGTCCCGATCATGTTTTACGCACGTGTGTTCGTAAGGATGAGATATATGACATTTTGAGAGCCTGTCATGATGAACCTTCAGGAGGGCATTATTCAGTAAAACATACCATTCGAAAGATTTTGGGTGCTAGTTACTACTGGCCATCATTGCATAAGGATGTAAAAAGGTATATTAGAAATTGTGATGCATGTCAAAGAATGGGTAAGCCTACTTTCATAAATGAAATGCCTTTACAACCTCAATTAGGTGTAGAACCGTTTGAGAGGTGGGGGTTAGATTTTGTAGGACCTATTGATCCACCCTCCCAAGGGAAGGTGCACATCCTAGTATGTGTTGATTATGTAACCAAATGGGCGGAAGCCCGTGCCTTTAAGCATGCCCGAGAAGACAAAGTGGCTGATTTTCTTGTATTCACAGATTTTTCTCACGATTTGGAGCCCCACAGCCTATTACTTCGATCAAGGACCTCAGCTTATTTCAAAGGTTGTTGAAGCCTTTGTAAAATTATATGAAATCAAGCACAGAAAGTCCTCTCCTTATCATCCACAGGCCAATGGTCAAGTTGAAGTGACAAATAGGGAATTAGAGAAAATATTGACCAAAACTGTAGCAGTTCATAGAAGGAATTGGGTAGAAAGGTTACCTGAAGCAATTTGGGCTTATAACACTACTTGGAAATCCACTACGGGATTTACCCCTTTTGAATTGGTTTATGGTAAAAACCCCTTTTACCCATTGAATTTGAATTACTAACTCTTCGAACTGCTTTGGAAGTTGGTATTGATTTGTCACAGGCACAAAAGGACCGGATCCTGCAACTCAATGCATTGGATGAAATACGAAGAGACGCTTTGCATCATAACGAGATGATTCAAGCACAACGTAAAATCTGGCATGATAAGCATATCCAAGAACGAAAATTCCAGCAAGGGGATTGGGCATTACTGTTTGACTCCCGTTATGAAGATTTTCCTGGGAAGTTGCAGACAAGGTGGCTTGGACCATACCAGATTGAAGAGGTTTTCTCGAATGGAGCAGTTCGCCTCTCACCAATTGATGATTCACGAAGGAAGTTAGTGGTTAATGGACATCGTCTCCGGATTTACCATAAGCCACTAACTAAAAATGAATTCTTAAAACAAATAGAGCACTTGGATGTGCATTTAATGGAAGAATTCCCTTCTTCCACTGAAGCAGCAGTAGTATAGTTTTTGTAAAAAAAAAAAAAAAAAATTAGTTTACATGAAAACCAGTTATCTGGCATGTTTACTAAGTCCCATTCCATCATCCATTCCATCGCCATATCCATCACCATTCATTCCTTAGCATTATCATTTTTGTGCCATTATCATTCACCACCATTGTCATTGCCATCACCCA
This sequence comes from Wollemia nobilis, assembly GCA_028583015.1. Lineage (NCBI taxonomy): Eukaryota > Viridiplantae > Streptophyta > Pinopsida > Araucariales > Araucariaceae > Wollemia > Wollemia nobilis. Next base: position 13,038,616 of record JAQPPZ010000733.1, read on the forward strand.
CCTTGTTTGTGTTTTTTTCAGAATTACAGTACTGCACTTGTCAGCAAACAAACAACAAAGCTAATCAAATTGTATGAAATGTAGAAAGGTAGTCAAGACAGGTATGTGTTTCTTTACATTTTAAATATTGTAAATAGTTAAAGTATATAGTGTATAGATTCACTTGATTAGCATTCAAAGCATTCATAAGGTTTAAATTGGGGATGTCTAAATTAGTCAATGAAAAGGGGGGAATGACATATGCTCCGGAATGACATATGCTTCAGAATGAAGTTTGCTTCCGAATAACCACTGCTTCGGAACATCAAAAGCTCCGTAATAGTTGTGCTCTGGAATGGGTAATGACAGTTGTGCTCCGAAATGAGTATTGACAGATATGCTCCAGAACGACAAAATAACGACATGTGCGCAGTGCGTCGGAATAAGTTGACATTTCTTAAAAGATTCATGCAGGGACACGTGGCAAGCGATTATGGAACACGTGATTTTCGAAATGCATGATATTTAGATATCATAATTTCGCGATACGCGTAATCATGGCACACGCATCAAAGCACATCGAAAACAGATTTTGTTTGCCTTGAAAAATTCACATCAAATTAATGGATGCCAACTCAGCAAACCGTAATCGCGTAATCTGCATTGGCATTAATTTTTCCTCATTTTCAGCATATTCCACCGGTTTTAAAAATAACGAATCAACAAGTTGGTTTTACATGCTCTGTTCCGGCGCACGAACTATTATTCCAATGCATGTACGATAGAACTGTCATTCCAGTGCATGTCTGCTAAGACTGTCATTCCAGCGCTTCTGAAACATATTCGCGAACAGAGCAAGGAAAAATGGGCGGCAGGAAGAACAGGAGTGAACCAGAAAATGCCACCTTCATACTGGAAAATCCTACGCTGCTGCAAATTTTCACCGATGCTGGTTTGATGCCGTTTCTGCAGAAATTTGATGGGAACTCCGAAGGGTTGGCCGCAGAATTTGCACGAACCTTCAGAAACAACAAGATCAACATCAATGGCATGACAATCCAGGTAACTCCAGATATTTTGAGCCAAATTACTGAATTTCCTTTGCAAGGAATTAATCTTGGGAAAATAGCTAGAAATACCCTAAGTGAATTGGCCAACCAATTTAGGGCAGAAAATGATAAACCTATCGAATATGTCATGAGCAAAAATGTTTGTAAAGGAGTTAAAAGGGAAAGTCTGGAGTCTCCCTGGGATGAAGTAGCCGAATGGATGATTAGATTTATTACTTGTGAAGGTCAGTACGCTGTTTTATCAGGGCACCATATGAGAATTTTAATTTATTTGAGATATGGCCACACAAACCCTGAATTCCAAGTCAATTTTCCCCTGTATTTTTATGAAAATTTAAAATCTATGGCCAAGAAATATCAGGAGGGAAAAGGAACCCCTAGGCATCATGGTTTGATTAAAATAATCTGTAAACATCATTTTAGGGGTAATTTGCAGAGCTTTGACAGATTCTTTGCTCCATGGGACGAAACTAGAAGCCCTGTATTTGCAGCTGAAGCAGAAGAAGTTGAAAGCCCTAGGTCTGCAGAAGAAGTTGAAAGCCCTAGGTCTACAGAACAAACTGGAAATCCTGGCATGGACGAGGAAGAAATAGAAACACCTGAGCCAGTGATTGAAATAGAGTCTGTCCAAGAAGAGGGTCCATCCTCTCCACAGGGACCTCCCTCTTCTAGAACTAGAAGGCAAAGAGAAAAGCATGCTGGAATAGACTCTGCTAAAAAACGTAGAAGGGTATCATTTTCAGCAGATGTGACTGTGTTGCAGTCCAATAGCTCTGATGAGGTAGAACCAGGAGAATCTGTTCAAAAAATGCCCAAAACAGGAAAAAGAAAATCTCCTGTTCAAACATTACGAAGGTCTGCAAGACTTCAAAAGGGTAAAACATCATTTGACCAAGGAGGTCAAGAAGCAGACCTAGCAGAATCAGCAGAACCTACAGAATTAGCAGAACCTGCAACCACAAACATAACAGAGCCTACATCCAACCCTGCAGTAGTCTTGGTGGATTATTCAGATTTCGATTCTAAGGAAGAGGCAAGAGTCAGAGACAGGAGAAAAATCAGAGACAGAAGAAGCAGAGGAAGAAGAAGATATCCAACTACAGCTATTTGCAGCAAGAAGTGTGGTAAAAACACAAACAGGTTGGATAGAGAAGTGTCAAGATTCTATTTCAGAAAAAGATCAAATGATTGCAATGTTGCAGAAAGAAGTGGCAAGTTTAAAAGCTAAAATTGCATCTTTAGAGCCACAACTTGATGAAAGTATGCATGACACTCAAATGGCTGACATCTTGTTAGAATTAGCAACTGCTGCACATGTAGTAGAATCACCAATCAGGGAAGAACCTATAATGGATATTGAAGGAGAACAGGGACAAGAACAACTTCTGATCTCCTCAATTCCTGCTGCAGATATTGAACTATATGAACCCCTCATAATAACACAGGACATGGGAATCCAAACTGAATTACCTATGACAGGAACAGAGGAACAAGGAGTACAGGTCAACCTGCCTTTGGCAGAAATAGAAGAAAAGGAAACACAAACAGATTCTGTCAGGGTTGACATGACTGACAAAGAGATACAGGTTCATATTGTTCCTCAAATGCAATAACCTGTTTGCAATCCCCTTATGGTTCCACTTGAGGAATATAATACAGATTTATCAAAGTGGATGATGAAATGCCAAAGGTTGGAAGAAAAGGTTTTAGCTTTGAAACCTTTGGAGGAAAAATGTGAGGCTAAAGAGGCAGAAATAACAAAATTGAAGAACCAAGTGCAGGATCTCTGTCAGAATGCAGAGTGTTTAGTCCAGTGCAGAAGACCTGCAAGGTTTTACACCTTAATCCTTAGAGAAAGATTTATCCGTTGGCAAATTATGAGAATCCACTCTAATTTGCCATACAAATTGGAAAATCCTGAAGAATTTGTGGATACCTACCTGCACAGCCCAACAGAACAGAAAAATCTGCTGTGTGAGTTATTCCTACATAATTTCTTTATGCCTGAGGATGACACATTCCTACCTCACATTTTTACAGGGGATATTCAGTTAAGAGCTTTCCTGTCCACTCTGCAAAATCAAGAATATTGGGAACAGCAGAAGCAGATGATTAAGGATAATGAGGCAAATGCAGCACTATATCTGAGGCCGATGCATGGTGATTACAGGGGTGCAGCCAATCAACATTTTACTATGATGAGGGAAGAAAAGGTGAGAAAAATTTATGAAACCAATCTTCAGAGATGCTTAGTCGATTTTCAGAATTTTACTCACCAGCATTTTAATAGTGCTTTAGCAGCCTGTAGAAATCGTTGGGGAGAGTTACCTATTTCCTTGCATAAGAAAGAACCTATCTCCCCCAATAACTTGCAAAGTGGTCAAAAAGAAGAGCCGAAGGTATCATGCAAGTTATTCAAGAGCTCGCAACATCAATGGATAGGATTAAGATACAGATTTCCCATTGTAATCACTCCTGTTCCATGGTTTTTTGATGAAGACCCCCAACCAGATGATCGCTTCGTGCATGGCTCAAGCAAATAAAAGAAATCAGAGGGTTTTACAAGATTCCTGGTCCAAAGTTTAGCTACCAAGAGAGAGTCATGGACAAGGATCTCTGCTCTATTGTAGCCTCACAGAATGCATGAGGACATGCATCAGAATAAGTTGGGGGGATGATGAGGCCAAATATTGCCTCATTTTTTATTATTTTAGACATCCTTAATAGACCTTTTTGATATGTTTTAATGTTAATTCTGCTGATGAAATGCAATATTTACTACTATTTACATATTTGACTGTTTAGAAGCATAATATTCTGTTTTTACTAATTTTTCTGTATTTTTTGCATAAGTTTTGTTGATAAATAATGATTTATTGTGAAATGTGTTAAGTGCAATCACGTGTGGAATATATATCATTCATATCATGCTCTCTGAAGTTGTCAAATGCAAAAAATAGCACTAAAAATAGGTCAAAACTGCAAGCTGTGCAAAACTATTTTTGACTGTTTTGACTTGGACAAATTCCAGCCAGATTTGCATGGCTTGGGATTTGGTCAAATTCAACTTAGGAAAGCGTGTGACCAGGTTGTTGAAAGACTTACAAGTCTGGTCCACCAAATGCTCGGCCAAAGAACCGCAAACTGTGTTGAAAACAGTCATTCTGGCGCTGCTCTGGAAAAAATAGGGATACTGCTCCGAAATAACAGGACTGCTCCGGAATAACCGAAAAAGCACAGTTTTGACCAGAACAGCTCAGGAAAGACAACAAATTGCAGGAGAATGATAAGGATAGCTATGTAAATCTGTTATGCATCTTTTTCAACGCAGAAGACCTCCAGCAAGTGTGCAATGAATAGATTTCATTCATGTAACCATATTCTGCATTTTAGGAATGCAGTTTTAACAGCATTCCTAAAATGCCTGAATTTGAATCATTCCACATCTGATTTAGCATGTTTTTAATATAAATAACCGGCTCCCATCCCGGGTTGAGCTATGTAGGAAGAATTAGGATTGCAATTAGTGTAATTCTGAATATTGTGAAATCAGATTTTCTGTAGCAGTAATATGCAGAATTTTCCTGCATGTTTTTAAATCAATAAAAAGTGCAGTTTTTGTCAATTTTACTTTATGATTGAAGGAGTGATTAAGTAGAAAACCAGAGCTACTTCTTCACCTTCTTCTGAACCAGGGAGCAAGGGCCACTCCCAGGAGCAGAAGAAGGTTTATACCAGGTTTTCTTGTTTAATTCTGCCTGCAGCAGAATAACAGGAAACCTGTCATTTTTCCTGCACTTCTTTATTTTGCTGAAATTATTTCCAGTTTCAGAATTTGTAGTTTCTTTATCATTTCTGAGTTTATTTTTAGATCTGTTCTTTTATTTTGCAAGATAGTTAAGTTTATTTTCTGCAATTCTTATTCCAGCAACTTTCATTTCAGCAATTTTAATTCAGTTTTGAGTGCATTTCCATATTTAGCAAAAGTAAATAGGTTTCTTTGACTGTTATTTCATTTCTGTAGTTTTATTTCAGCAAGCATAATTTAGTTTCCTTTCAGTTCATAGGGTTTAGAGTGACAGAAGAACCCCCAGCAAACACTAACTGTTCTACCAATAAAGCCATTTTCTGAATGGAGTGTCTTACACCTGCCTGAATTGACTATCGTAAACAGCCTTAGGACACCTGCCCGGATTGATAAATAATGATCAAATGATGAATTAAACGACACTCATCAGGTTCCATGGGAACCTCACGCCTGACGAGTCAGGCAGCAGCATGTTGGAAATGAGGCCCATGAGTACTGAGTGCCTCACTCCTAACACCCCCCTCTCCAACCACCATCGAACTAGAATCCTACCCATCTGGTAGTCCACCTCGGCCATCTCCACTATGCTCTCAAAGCCTAACTCCTCCCCGTGCCCAAAGCACCGTATCAGTACAGCTATTCGCTGGTCACGCGATGGCGTCCTGATCGATAGTCCATCTATCAAAATCTGTAGAATTTGATAGATGTCGTCCAGTGTCACTGTCATCTCCCCTATTGGGAGATGGAAGGTGTTGGTCTGGGGATCCCACAGATTGATCAAGGCCATCATATAGGCCTGATCCTCAACCATAGGCTCCATTCGAGTCACCTGCTTGAGCCCAAGAGCATCAAGCCATTCCCAGTCAGCCACAGTTAGCGCCCCATGCACTTTAGCAAAAGCAGTAGGCACCTGATATCGGCTTTTCATAATCTGCACAAGAACAACGCACAACATTAAAAATTATGAAAAACTGTACAACAAAAACATGAATATACAACACTACATAAACGTGTACAGCCAAAAAAAAAACAAAAATTTATAAAACTTAATTTGTCAGTTCTAGGGTTTCTAATTCTGACTGATAAATTTAAAAACAAAACAAAAAATTTACAAAACTTAATTTGCCAGTTCTAGGGTTTCTAATCCTAACTGATAAATTTAAAAACAAAACGCAAAACTCAAAACAAAAACAAAAGTTAATTTGTTAGTCCTAAGGTTTATACAGTTTGTCAGTCATAGGATTTCAGTATTCTAAGTTTAAAAATACTGTACAAACAAAACAAACGTAAAAATAACAGTTTTAACTTAGGGTTTTCACCTACGTTTTAAAACTGACAAGCTCAACCTAAAAAACTAGGGTTTTAAGTTCCATTTATCCTAAGGTTTTAGTTAAAATAAAAAATAAATATTTTTCACCTAGGTTTTAGCTATGTCCTCCGTTCAATTTTTAGCTAAAGTCTTGGTTTGTGTTCAGTTTAGTTTTTAGGGTTTCCATTTTAATTTTGAGAAAATAGCATCACAAAAGAAAAATAAACAAATAACTTGCAATTTCAAAAACACATAACAAAAGCAATAACACTAAGGAGCACTTACTGGTCTCACTTCGACTCTGTCACTTGATCTGATTTATGCACTCATGATGTCAGGATAAATTCGGCAGTGCTTCGCTTCACAGAATTAACCTCCTCCTCCCCAAAGCTCCCAATCGCAAGACAATTTAGATGCAAATGAGCCCAAACCCTAGTTTTGGCCTTTAAATAAGCCTTTTGAGCCTATATTTGTTCCTACCTGGGATGAGCACTCTATTTAGCGCTCATCCTACCCTGGGACGAATACTAATCTAGAATTCATCCCACCCTAGAACGAATTCTAGGCAGAAATTTCAAAAAACAACAAAAATTGAACAAAAATGCACTAAAAGCAGCAATAAACCTGTCCAATGAGAGTGCTTTTGCACTTGACATTCCAGGCATGAAAAACAAATTTCGGGGTCACAAATCCTCACTATATTACTCCCTCAAAAGGCCACCATGGCCGGACCACTCCACGGGAAGACGAATTTTTGAGAATTTCATCTCCAAACGACATCAACAAAAGGGTCTAAAACCCACCAAAAAATAAGTAATAACATTGTCGAACGAAGGCGCCTTCATGCCTAACATTCTTGGAATGCAAAACCAACGTCAGGGTTACAAATCCTCATTATCCTACTCCCTAAGAAGGCTACCATAGCTGGACGATTCCATGGGAAAACGGATCTTCGAGAATTTCATCCCCAAACAATGTCATCAAAAGGGTTAACACCCACCAAAAATAGGTCTAAATGTCAGGAAAATACACACACATTCAATGCTAAACATCTGGTGGCTACCTTACCTAAGTCATCTTGGGTCAAGCGACTCGTCACTTTTCTCATGAAGGTCATTCCCTCGTTGATTTGTCACTTGAGGGGGTAGTCACACTTAGTCGTTAATCAACAATTACACACCCAATCATGGAAAATGGCATGCATTCAAAGGATCATTGACAAAGACAACTACGCTCTTGCTTGGAGCAGTAAACAAGCAATAATCACAAGCTGATAAATCACTTGGCATTCGTGAATCATGAACTCAAGGTTCCCACAGACAAAAGGTTGCGCCCTTTGGCTATTCATGACTGATCAATGTCCAAGTTCAAGTAACACCTCACCGAAAAAGGTTAACACTTGAGTTAAGTTCCTTCGCTCGTTAGAAGCAAGGATTCAAGAATGCATGCCATTTCCATGCTTGGGGCATCAAGAGTTGGTTAGGTTACTAAGAAACCCTAATCATTAGTGCTTTGGTTATCTATTTTTGCTCGACGTTGCGCCATGCACAATGCATCCCAAAAAGGGGCATCTATAGACACCAAAACAACACCAATCTGATTATGTGACTGCAAAAATTGATTGCATTGACACACACAGCCCCAAGGCCAGCCCCCAGAGGTTAAACAGTGGTCCTAACCACTCTCATAGTAGTTTTGGGAAGTCAGATATCAATTTGGCACCTTCTAGGCACTTTGCTCAGAATCCGTCCCTCCCTGGGACGAATTCATAATGGGATCCGTCCTCCCCTAGGATGAATACATAATCCACTCCAGGGTGGAGCAAATTCCAGGTTCAACGGGAAAAAAGAGAAATTATGCCAAATGGCAGCCAAGGACAATCAATTAATGTTGCCTGCCTTGCATGCGCGCGTAGGTGAGTAGATTGAACGTAGAGGATTGTCACAAGGGTAGTCATGGAAGCCCAAGTCAGGGAGGAATCTCCTCCCTCGTAGGAAGGCATGGCTACCAAGTGGCGCCCTTGCATGCCCATCCAAAGAGACCCCTTGGGTCTATAAATTGGTGAGCTTCCTCACCCAAGAGAAGAAGGTTGGAAGCATTTTTAAGCAATAAAGTGCTGCAAAATTAATACCATGCTTTACCTTTGATTCACCTCTTCCACATCCTAGATTTCCCAAAATCCTATTGACAACCTCTATTTTCCCATCCATCTAAGGGTGATAAGCTGAAAAAAAACTTAGATTTATTCCCAATTTACTCCATAATATTCTCCATAAATGACTTAAAAATTTAGTATCTCTATCCAAAACAATGCTTAATGGCAACCCGTGTAATCTCACTACTTATTTGAAGAATAAATAAACTATATGTGTGGCATCATTATATTTTCTACAAGCCACAAAATGCACCATTTTGCTAAATATATCAACAATAAATATGGATTCCATACCTTTCACTATCCTAGGTAATCCAAGCATAAAATCCATACTTATAGCTTCCCATGTTTTTTCAGAATAGGCAATGGCCTGTACAACCCTATATTTTGATTCCTTCCTTTTGCATGTTGGCATATCTTTCATCCTTGTACATATATAATCACATAAGCTATAATATTAGGCCAATAATAACCTTCACTCATCTTGGCCAATGTTTTATCTATGTCAAAATCCAACAAGTCCTCCGGTATGCTTTTCTTTCAATAAATTCTCCCTCATCAAATTTTGCGGTATACATAGTTGCTTCCCTTTGAAAAATAGTCCTTCCTAGATAAAATAATCTAGACATGGTGTCCTATCATCCTATATAGGATTCTCACATGCCTTCCATTCCCCCATGAAATCCATATCAATATTATACAAATCTTTGATTGCATCAAATCCTATCACTTCTAAACTCATTTCTTGGTTGTTTATATATTGTAGTGCTTGATGATCTATGTATAAAATAAATTCTTTGGGCATAAAATAGTTCCTCCATTTATTCAATGCTTGGATAATAGCATAAAACTCTTGATCATATAATGAATACTTTCTCTTGGCTTCATTTAACTTAAGCTATAGGTTTGTCTTCTTGACTTAAAACACCTCCAAAAATTGTATCCCTTGCATCACAATCTACCTAAAATACTTTATTAAAATTTGGTAAAGCCAATATAGGTTGCTCCATAATCCTTCTCTTCAAATGCTGGAAACTTCTTTCCACTTCAGTTGTCCAAAAAAAATTATTTTCCTCCCTTAAAAGTTTTCGTAATAGGTGCACATACTCCACTGAAATTTCTTATAAACTTCTTGTAAAAACTAGCCAAACCATGGAAACTTCTAGCTTTGAATGTATTCCTTGGTGAATGCCAATTTGTAATCACTTTTACATTTTATGTATCCATTTTTAGTCCATCCTTTGATATCACAAAATCCAAATAAACCATCTCCTCCTTCACGAAGCTACATTTTTTCTAAATTTATCAATAATTATTTCTATCCTAGCTTATCTAACACCATCCTAACATGCTCCAAATGCTCCTCTTTAGTTTTGAAAATCAAAATATCATCCAAATAGACAATTACAAATTTATCGGTGAATGTTTTAGGACCTCATTCATAAATCTCATAAATGGGTTGGATGCATTTATCAATTCGAAAGGCATGACTATCCACTCATAAATCCGTCATTGGTCTTGAATGTGGTTTTCCATTCATCCCCTTATCTAATTCTAATTTGATGATATCCTCTCTTTATATCAATCTTCATAAAGTACCGAGCTCCACCCAAACAGTTCATAATATCATCCATTCTCGATAATGGGAATATGTACTTAATTATTATTTTATTGATTGCCCTTGAATCCGTACACATTTTCCATCCTTCTTTGGTACAAGTACGACTAGTACTAGACATGGACTCATCTCTCTTATCAAACCTCTATCTAGCAACTATTATACTTGTTTCCATATTTCTTCGTTTTATTGTGGTGTCAACCTATATGTAGCCTTGTTAAGTAGGCTTGAACCTAGAATTAGGTATATATGATGACTAATCTTCCTCATAGGTGGAAATCCATTTGGAAAATATTTTGAAATAACATTTGCATACTTCTCCAACAATTTTTTGATATCTTTTAGACATTATTTCTTTCTTTTCTCACCCTTTACATCTACTGGTTTAGCTACCACAGTTAAACACCCTTCATTTTCATTTATCTATAGAAATTCCTTTCTTGTTATCAATGTTACCTTGTATTCCTCTTCCACCTCTTCCTGATTATCCTACAACAACTTCAAATTAAATTTTATTCCATACTTCCATATGGTGCATGTATTTTATCTCCCATAATGGAAAACATACCTATCATACTTCCAAGGCCTTCCAAGCAACAAGTGGAAAGCATCCATAGGCATAATATCATATAAAACTTCATCATAATAATTACTAATCTTAAAACTCACCAAATATTGATCTTTGACTACTGATTTGTGCCCCTTTTGAAGCCATGCCACCTTGTAGGATGTAGGATGAGGCATCCTCTTTAATCCTAGCTTGGTAACCATCTCCTCAGACACAAGATTATCTATACTCGTACTATCCATGATCATCTTGTAGCATTTTCCCCCTGCCTTGCATATAGTTCGGAATAAATTTATCCTTTGTGAAGGCTCAATTTCCTTTTCTATTGGTGGTTTCATTAAAATCTACCTCATGACTAATGGTTCTTAGTGCTTAGATGATGTACATTGTGACCTATATTCATGCTCCTCCTCATATGTAATATGATCCTTGCCCTTAGGTTCACTTTGACTAGCTATAGGTGCATTTTTCAGGACACTCAAATGACCTATACCTAGAAAACCAATTGCATATAAATATTTTCCTCTAAAGCTTCCACATTGTCCTCTATTATAAGACCCTCTATTATAGGACTCTATTCCTCTAGCTGAATATCCATCTCTTGGATAGGTATCTTGATAATGTGCATGTCTGGTTTCTTCATCCCTTGTCTAAAATTTCTAACTACTGCATTCCTCTATTGGATGGGATCTCTGGATGTATCATCCTTGAGCTCTTCCTCTAATTAATTGACCTCTTCCTCTATAGCTACTCTACATTCTCTTTGCTAATTTTTCTTCCACATTCAATGCATACTAGTATGCAATTTCTATGGACTTGATGTCCATTAAGCTAATTTCATCTTGAATGTTATACCGTAATACATTAATGTACCTAGCCACATTTTTTAGTTTTGAGTCATCATGACCATCTCTTATGGATAATTTATAAAACTCCTCTGTGTAATCTTTGAAACTCATCTCTCTTTACCTCAAATTTTGTAGTTTTCAAAATAGACCCACCTGGTAATCAATAGGCATAAACTTGAATTTCATCTTGGAAACCATCTTGTCCTTATTTTTATTTTTCTCCTTTCTTTTCCTTTGCCTCTCATCCTGAACGCTATTCCACCATAACAATGCATGACCTTTTTTTTATATATTTTATTGATTCCAAGTCAAAATACCTATTCATTTCACTCATCCAATCGATTAATTTGTAAATTTCAAGACTTCCTTCATAACTAGGGACCTCAACTCGGGGTTTACCTCTAATTTTTGTTGTCTTGAATTAATATTTCACTGTAATTATCTAATTTCTCTCCTTGGAATTCCTTAAATTATGGTTCCTCATCACTTTCCCATGCAACAGGTGTTCCTCTATGTTGTGTCACCTCAATATAATCTAATTTTGTTGTGAAATTTCTCACCATTTCATTCAATTCTTCTCTTCCTAGTGCCCTTCTTCTAACTTTACCCCTTTGTGCCATACTGTTGCAATGTTTCTTCTCCTTTCAACTTCACTTGTAAGTATCTTTTTTGCCACTTACCCAATCAATTTCTCACTACCTCAACTTGGTATTTTTCATAGAAGTTTATTTGTTATAATTTATCTTTGCAAGACCTAACATGATCTGATACCACAAACTAGAAGAAACGAGAGGAGATAAAAAATCAATAAAATAGGCATAAAAGGGAAAAAGGGTGAAAACCCTAATTCATTTTCACCATACAAAATAGGAGAAAGAGAGCTCTAGAGAAAGTGTAAAAATTGTGCTTTCTATGCATCGTTTGACTGTGGTGAGGGGTGAAGCTAGTATAGAAGAAAAACAAGCACAAGTAAGACAAAAAATTTACCTTTTAGATTAGAATTAGGGTAGATTATTTCAGCATTTTTCATTTAGTTTTGATTTTTTCTCCGTCATCATCAAAATTGTTGCATACGACCTAGGCATGATTTTTTGGCCCAATCGCAATTTCACCCTAGTTCATAGTGATAGGAAAAATCTACCCTCAAAATATGGTGTACAATTTCACAAAATCACACCCCATAAGAATGGGGCATGATTTCATAGAGAGAAGCAAAATGTAAAAATGCCCCCGTGGCTAGATGAGCATGATTTCATAGGAGAGAGAAAAAAAAAAGCCGTAAGAACATAGATAAAAGAAACAACATTTTTATTTAATTTAAAATTTTAATGAGCTCAAGAGACTGATGAAATTTTTATTTTATGTTTGTGGATGCAACATGATGTTCTAGAGAGCTGCGAGTGGAGACCAACCTTCTTAGAGGTGGACCTATAAGAACTTATGCAGGTTTAGAGAGACACCTTAGAGATAGTGGGACTTCACCACTTAGTGGAGATACCTTAGGTCAAGACAGACAAAGTGCTACTGATGGCATTGGCAGAGAGGTAGTATCCAAAATCATCTACCTTTCGATTATCAATAGGAAATATGGTGATCACATTAGAGGATATGTGGCACATCCTAAACTTCCCTATTATGGGAAGGGTAGTTTACAAAGCACATGGGTGATCAGACACTTTGTAGAGATTATAAAGAAGTTGAACCCACTAGGTTCGAGATAGTGTTATCTTAGTTGATGATATGGTGAGGTGCTATGCGATTGATCTTTTGATGATAATGCTCTCTGGGGTGGTGGTAGGACTATTGATGTGCCACACCAGTAGGTAATATCTACCATGGGTGATGGTGGGTGTAGTGGAAAACATGTAGGATCAGAATTTGAGATTCGCATGGGGTCCATATGTGCTAGCTTCATTGTACAAGATATTGTAAAATATCATGTACAAAGGGTATATAGGTATAGTCTACATGATATTTCTCCAAGTGTGGTGTTGGAAGCACATAGTTATTCAGAGTCTATTGGCACTACTAGGGCCATTTCCCAACCCTAAGTGACCAACATCATATAGGTGGTCCAAATCATATGAGCAAGTCCACAAAACTTATATCGAGAACCTGCCATTGGTGATACAAGTAATAGATGAGCTGAGAGAGGTTAAAATTATATGGTATCCCTAGCATCTACACCCTGGGTGGGTTGAGGATGCAATGGATCTATCTTCAATGAGGGTCAAATATATCTCTACGAAGATGGGGGAGCTAGAGCTCCATTGATTTGATAGAGTCTAGCAACAACTTGGGATCTTACAAAGGATGCAAAACATAGGCAACTACTAGTACAAGAGAGTGTATCAAGACCCATTAAGAGTTAGAGGAGATCTCCATGATATGAGATTATTAGAGAAGGACATGGATGATCCATACTATGTGGATCCCAGAGTGGATGATTTCAAAGTGGTATTTAGGTACCAGAGGTGGTATAGGAGTGTCATGCCCTAGAGGATATCTCGAATGTTGATATAGAGGTGTCAAGTGATGATCCTGGGCAAGCACCGAGTATTTTTAGAGGCTTATTTATGGGCCATGAAGTGAGAGTAGTAAGGCTAGATAGATCTATAGTAGAAGCAGTCGAGTGGATATATTGATGATGGCCAGGACTAGGGAGGTGGGAGCGATCGATATTGCTCCCATGATGGCTGGAGCCACACTAGGTAGAGACACTAAAGGATTCTATACATTAGTGATAGCTATCTTAAGCGAGGTCATAGTTCAAGGATACCCAAGGAGGAAGATAGAGATGTTATAGGCATAGGTAGCATCTTTGTGGAGGGAGATGAACCTGATTTGAGAGGACCTGGTCAAGAGGATGGAGGAGCTATGAAGTGCAATGGACACTACTAAGATAGAGATGTATGAAGCATGAGTAAAAGTTAATTAACTTTAGGGAGAGATGATATGGCTAAATGAGGAGCATTAAAAATCTCGAGAAAAGGGGATGGCTATGGTCAACAACAACCAATTGAGCGACATGATCCAACTACTCCAAGAAAAACTATATAGGGTAGGAGAGAGGTTGTAGATAACTGTGTAGAGGGTGATCTACTAACATATGATGTACTACTAGGTGGTTTTGAAGGGGTAGTGAGTACCACCTCATTCATCCTTATATAAACTAAGTTGGACTTAATCTAGGTCATGGATGGTATCAAAGTCTATGGACATACCCCACCAGGACCATCTTTGATGGATAGGGTAGAGGAGACAGGCTCCTAGAACTAGGGAGGAGATTTGGGTGATATACAAATTTTGTATTCTAGCATGCATCCCAAGGGATGGTCAAGTTTATTGGGGTTAGACTGTGGTACATCAATTAGGAAGACCTATGTTTTTCTCTTTTTATCTCAAGTAATATCATGTTGCTTTTATTAGTGCAATGTGTGTGCTTGTGTACTTATGTGATTGTTTGCTTTTTATGATAATTTTATTATGCTTTTATGATAATGCATGTAAATGAACCTAACATGAACTAACTTTTGAATGCACTTACATAATGCAAACAAATGAGGTGGATGTGTTAGAGTATATTACATCATTTAGGTCATGTAAATATGCCACCACCTTTGGTACATACCTAGAGTAGAAGCTTACTTTAGAGTAAAGAAAGTTAGTTGCTTCAAGTATTATAATAAATGTATAAGTTTCAATATGCATGTTTTAAATGTGCATGTAGTCCACATGTACATGAGTCTTAGGTAGAGTAAAGTCCAAGCAATCTATATTTATATATAAAGGTCTCATAGGTGTAGTAGTAGGAGAGAGGGAGAGTGATATAGTAAGTATATAGTACATAGTAGATGTAGTATGGTATAATGTAGTTATTTCATATACTTTCATGGAGTGTTCATGTCCTTCATTATATACCATTGTACTATTTGTGTCATTCTCATTAATGGTATATTTTTTTTTTATTTGTAGATGTTCATTTATTTATTTTCTTGCATATTATTGTGCCATTAGATTTATAGTTATCTCAAATTAGTTATACTACATCTTTTGGTTGTACTACCTCCCATAAAAATCTAATAGTGGTATCAGAGCACATGGTAGATCAATAGGAATAGGGAGAGCCACAAGGAACTTTGTTGCATATTTGCAAACCAAATCTACCATTGTGTACCACTACATGCAAATGCTGCCACAAGAGAGGTTGAGATAAGAGAAGCAAATATCAGTGCTAGAAATTCTAAGATTGTATTTGGCTAGAGTCTTTACATAGAGTTGCAAAAAAACTCATTAATACTAGGACTCAGCATTATCCCACTAGATTGAAAAATCAACTAGTGAAGAGTCATCATCTCTAGAGTTTACAGTTTCCACCATTTTAGTTTCTAACATATTGTTGAAATAAAAAGAGATTCAAAAAATATTGGGAAACCTCCTACAAAATAACTAGGAATAATATCTTCTTAGAATCATTCTAGCACTTGCAACAATAAGTAGAAGACTGAAGATTTTAGAGACTTGCTAACCTGCGAGAGTGTAGAAGAAGAAAAGACCATAATAGCCTTACTGATGATTCAAGAGACTCTAGAAAAGAGTCAAGAAGAATATTAGAGGTCGGTTATCTTCATAAAATATTGTATATAGTAGATTGAAGAAATCATCCAGTTGAAGATTAGGGACCCTTAGAAGGTCCAATTACAAAATTTCCAGTTTTGGAAGATTGGAGGTTGGTGATTGGGGGTAAAATTTTGCATCTCTCCACCCACTCTTATCTAAGATGATGATCTTAAAATTTTTGTTAAATTTTTGAATCAATCTCTAGCATTTATTGTGGAAGCAAATATTCAATGGGTAGAAAATTGGGTGGCCACCAAGCATCAAGCAATCCCAAAAGCCCACCATGAATGGAGAGTAATTGGCTCAAGTCTATGGTCGAGCAAAAATCTGGGTAGGCAAGTAAGCAAATATGAACCCAAATATTTGCCTAATAGTTGGGCAAAATATTAGGTGGTGATATTCTTGTTCTCAATTTATAAGAAGGTTTGGCTTTAGCAAGGGTGGAGGTTCTAAGTAATATAATCACCTTGATTAAAATAATAGCTTGGGCAGAGTTTAGGGAGAGTGGAAATTAAGAGTCTAGCCTAATTCCTTGTCCCACTGAGTTGCATCCAACAAAAATTTGGGAAGCAAATAAATGAGGATAAGACTGATCATCCGTCTCATATCAGATTCATCGATAACACTGAGAATATCAAAGGAGGTTCATTAATAGTCTCAACTACCCAGGTATGAGATTTCCATGGGTGGAAATATGGTAATTTGAAATGCATGATCTCCAAGGTAATTATTTCTAGTTACTTCCACCTGATTGAGGGTCATCGCCTATTCGAAGGGACAAGGTAGATTGGAATTGAATGTCTGGTAGAAGCTTCAGATCAATCAAAGGGATGTATCTGAAGCTTCAGATAAATCAGATCAATCAAGGTAGAAGATCCTTCCAAAGACTCCTTCTCATGCATATTAGGTTGAGGATTGAAGAAATATTTGGCATTCTAAGGGTTTGCTGAAAGTAAAAATTTTTGCCTGGAAATTCATGCATAATGGAATTATTACTTTTGATAATCTTAGATTCATGGGAATCATTGGTCCATCTCAATGTCTTTTATGCTACAAGAGTGAGAAAACATCTAACCACTTTATGTTTGAGTACCCATCCAGGCACCAAATCTGGGAGAGATGGTTTTTATATTATAAAATTTAAGTTAATGGTGATTTGAATCGAATTAATATTTGGGAAATATGGAAGAGGGATAGATTTAAATCTAAAGTTCTTTGTATCGGTTGGGAGCTTCGATTAACTAACATATATCAATGTCAGGGCATCAAAAAGTTAACCTTTCAAAGTCAACGAAAAGCCAATAGACTTATATAACATATCCTATATAATACTATAAAATATTATCCCATAGGATTTAGATTACATTATACATTTTCATCCTTAGCTAACAAAAATAAACTAGATAATTCAACATATTTTTGTTGATTAAAGTTTTTTAGGCAAAACCTTTCATAGGATTTAAGCATTTTTTAAGTGTAAGGAAAAAGTGAATATAGTTACTTAAATTCACTATAGGTGTTTCCTAAAAATTACCTTTTGTAGATTTTATTACTTCTTGATCAACAAGATCTTATTAAAAAATGATTTAAGATTATGCCATATGATAATCAAATTGTTATCCATTGGGTTTCCAATCGCGTGAAGCATTATAAAACTAACAAACTGGTATTTGGATGTACTCTATGGAGCTTCATTTACAAGATGATATTGTATTTTCATATTTACATTCTATGGATTAACATGTAAACATATTCATCAATTTCATTAGGTAAGTTACCTTCATCATTTTACAAGGTTTATTGGAAAGCACTAAAAAAGTGTCTTATAATATCTTATAGATTGGTCATATTAAAACAAAATAAGGATACTGAAATGTGTGATCATTTACCTTTGTCCATAATTGTTGTAATGTGCTTTTCAAATATTTTTACCTTGTACGGTGACCTATATATTATTAAGTTATCTAGTATACATTAGTTTATTGGTTATTAGAATTCATGAATGTTAATGCATCCTTGAAAATGCATATTTATTCATCCACCAAAAATTGTTATACGATTTGTGTCTCATAGAGCATACTAAAATTCTATGCTACTAATCCCCTTAGTTAATAGTGTGTATCCTATACTAATGATATAGTTGGATGATCAAAGTTATACTTGATCAACTGTCAAAGATGGATGGATCCATTAACATTTATTAGTTTTCCTGATTTTATAAAAATAAAATTGTTTAGATGATATTATTTAAAGCAAAAATAGTCTCAATTTATACTACCACCATGTCTTCTTATTTAAAAGTTCTATCCACTCTTCTAAAGTAGGGAATGGATTTCTAGTTGCTTTATTTATTTGTAAAAGTGGATTTTATTAATACTTCATTTATTCTAATGGTCAATGTATTTGTTTAAAAATTAATTTTATATTTAGAATTTTTTTTTTTAAATTTATATGGTGGAATCCTTAGCTACTACAAATTCGGGTAGACTATTCATTTTTTTATGGCTATCATAGTATTTTGCACTATCTACTTTGAAAACCACCACAAACCTTGGACCTCCACCACCTTTACATTTAGCATTTTAAATGAATGTGTTTCAAATAAAAAAATTATAGGTATTACTTACTAGTTTTAAGAAGTAATCCAAATCTTATCAAGTTTTGACTAAATTCACTAATTTATATTTAAAGTATTAAAAATATGTTTATTGAAGCCTCAAGGACTAAGTGGACTGGTAATTGTTTGTCAAGCACTTACCAAGAAGAGACCTAAACTTTGGGGGCATGCATTCTACAAAAGTAATAGTTTGATATAAATCCTTTGACACCCCTTACATCACATCGGGTCATAAAAAACGAGATGGTATAAGCTTATTGTGAGCAGTCCCTATGGTTTAAATCCTACAATTACTAAAAATAATGTGGATGCAACCAACTTCTCAAAAAAAAAAACTTATTAACTTATATCTAAAATGCAACCTATTATATAAAATAAACATTTTATTAAGTTATATTATTGAATAATTAGACTATTAATTTTTTTTTAAAGTTATTTTCCAAATTGCATATTGATGTGAACAACATATCCCAAAAAAATTAGATCAAAATCATCTTTAATGGTAATATTCCACTTTATTTAAAACTACCTTACCAAGGTTATCCTTACAACACAATTGAATGCATAACCTTCTGGTTTTAAAAGGCTCCTAATCCGTTCATAATAAATACTTCAATTAAAATAAAATATAGCTTAACAAATATAATTAATATAGTATCTTGTGCATGTTTAATATTTATTTTTATATTAAAAATAAATATTAACTTATATTTTTTTATAAAAACATATTTTAATTAAAAATATTATATTAAAAATTTACTTTTAACTTATAAATTATAAACAATAACAATATTAAATTTATTTATAACATGACTATATAAATTCCATATTTACCCTTTACCTTATTATTCAACAAAATATTTATAATTTATAATAACCAATTATTATTAAAAAATTAAATTTAACACGATTTACCCTAGATTATACAGATATAAACATATGTATCATCGAATTTAAAAAACAACAAATTAATATATATATATATATATATATAATAAGTTTGTGCATCAGAATTAGAACACCCTACAATCTATAAGTCCTATAATTGGATTAATATGATGTTTTTTTAATACAAGCAGTGACTTTCTTCGCCTCTTTCTGCAAGGGAGAGGTCCTCAGTGACTTTCTTCACTTTTTCTGCAAGGGAGAGGTCCTTTTCAGTGACTTTCTTCACTTTTTCTGCAAGGGCGAGGTACTTAGGCAGGCAATGGAACCTAAACTGTTGAAAACATTGAATACCTTGCATAGACACATCTTTGACGGTAACCAAGGCTTCTCTCAATTTGTTCCAGCGTTCTTGTTATTTCTGGTCTTCCTTAATGATGTTGGATATCTCCAAAGGACCCTTCCCTTGTATGGACAACAGAAGATGGTTTGTGTCATCCTTCGGAACATGGCTCATGTTACCCTTGAATGAGAGCTCCTTAAACCCTTGGACGCCTTTTACAGACATATTATAGATGGTATCCAAAGCTTTTTTAACTAAAATCGATTCCTCAATCTCTCTGTCACCTGTTTGTGGTTGCCAATGCGGCCACCGTTGTTTAATATAAATGCTAACAATGTCTTTGAGGGAAGGTTGCTCACCCTCTTCCTTTATACAAGCATATTCGTTCCAGTCCTGAAAAAAGAAAGTGCCATGACTATAGTAATTATATGTCTAGAATATTAGCATAACCAAAATTTTGTTACATACCTTTATCAGAATATTCATCTCTCGTTCCCATTGCCAGCATGCGAAGATCCATACTGCAAATTCGGTTTCCCAATAAGCAGGGTAGCTGATTATTCCTTTGCTAGCTCTCTTGGACGCAACACTCCTTGCAAATTTGTACTAGGCCAGATAGCGTTTCCACTCGCGGGTGAATTTAAGGTTGTCCGAAGAAAATTCCGTCATAGCATCAAAAGTCTGAACTTCCCCAAATCAATGGTGGGGTAGCCAGCATATATTTACTTTTGTCATCAAAGGGCGGGTTTGGCTGATTTATGACGTTGCAAGCAAGAATATACAAAATGCTGATAATACACTTTAGCCAATTCTGGACCTTCTGCCAGAAAGATGAGACGCCTGTTCCTTATTTGCATTCCTTAGTATTCAATTGCACTTCGAAATAAATCATTTTAAGCACAGGGAAAAAGAAAATTAGTTGCATGATAGTTTTACCTTGTTCCCTTTGTCTTAGCCTGTCTTAGCCACCCATATGCGAATGGGACGCACCCTTCGAAATTTTTTGTGAAGGTGCCACGCTCCATATCTCTATCAGTTCTGTGGCATGTTTCTTCACCTGCATTTGATTTAAGTTAAAAAAATATAATTATAAAAATATAAAAATAGAATAAGATTGTTAAGAATATGTAATAATAATTTTATATGATTATATATTTATTAAATTTTATTATTTTTACGTGAATTATTTAGTATGTGCACTTAATAATTAAATTATATTAGATAAAAAGAGGAAGTTGATAAACAAAAAATTACCAATAATATTATATTATTAAAAAATTAGATATTACGAAATCTATTACATTAATTATTTATTTATAAAATAATTAAATAAAATTATAATAATTATTAATTTGTGAAATAATTAGATGATGCACAAACATATGAACTAATCTAATAAGTTCGAATTATGGGAATGGTAAAATTACATATGCTTCCCCGGCAATTGATTTAAGAGAAGTTTAATACTAAGACAATGTGTTAATTCTAAGCTTTTAAATTTTTTTAAGTTATTGTAATGGATATGGCATAATAAACCACTTCCATAGACATATTCAAAACGTTTCTAGCTTCTAATGTACAATGGAAGGCTATCGTTTCAGTATAACTATTTATGATTTAAGGCAACCAAAGCCTCTTGTCACGAAGAAAGAGAGCAATGGCATTTACTTGTTTTGTTTTTCACCTTCTCTTTCTTCTGCAACTGCTCCGGACACATCGTTAGTATCAGCTCGCTGTAGCATCACGTCGTTAGGCTCCTCCGGCAGCTCTTCCTGAAAATATGACACTCCTGTAGATTCCCTTAACTCTGGTTCACATCCAGTTCCGATTGTAAGAAAGATTTCCATTCATCATCGTCTGGGTCTGGTGGTTCATAGGCAGTTTAATTTGAAAGTTTTTAATCAAATCCGGAGCAGAACAATGTTCTGGAATGGAACACGCTCCAATCCGGAGCAAGAAAAATGCAATCCGCAGCGGGATAAAGACCACCGGAATCAATCCAGGAAGTGAATATTTCAATCCGAAGCGGAGCGGAGGCGGACGCACGAATCGGGAAGAAGTTCAATCCGGAATGGAAATGCAGTTTACGAGGCAGCGGAGTCGTAGTACATAAAACAATGGACTCAACTCCGGAGCGAAACCCAAACCCGGAATGGCACACACACTTCAGTCCGGGGCAAATGCCGACAAACAGATGCGAAATGGATTCCGTTAGGGTTAAGAAAAGAAAGAGCCCGGATTGGAAATCCGCACTTTATTTTGGGTGACGTCAATAAAGATGAAAGAAAAGTGGGGAAGGGAGATTTTAGGGTCGAACGAATCCGGATTGAAGACAAAGACGATGCGGAATGAAGATGTTACATATGCGGAAGTGGATTTTGATGAAATTTAATATATCGGATTTTACTAATTTAATAATATAATTTTATAATATTAAATTAATCTAAAGTCTTTTCACAATTAAAAACAAACAAATGGAGGGGGTGGATTTAGGGATTTATCGGGAAATTTACAGAGTTTTCTAATAGATCGGAGAGAAATAAATAGCTAACTTTGTTAAGTTATAAACCATTTACAGAGAGCAAAAATATATGCAAATATTTATTATTGCTTAAAAGAGGAAATACATCCACATGCTCAAAGTTGGAAATACATCCACAAATCAGCAAGTTCAGACTTAGCTGTTCAACTCTGTTGTTCCTTATGCTCCACATGACGCTGTTGCGTTCTTCTACTTCTTCGCACTGCTTTGTTGTGATTTTCTCCGACCCTTCTAACTTCGATAAAATGGAACCCCGAGAGAGATATATAGTGGGCATTCAAGCATCAAGCGGGAAAGCTCCACCAACTGCTCTAACAGGCAATTAATGCAAAACTGGGATTTACATCCAATCGTCGAACTGACTGTCAATATCAACTACTAGTAATTAATTCAAGTGAGCTAGAATTTTGACGAATGTTGTAGTGGATGGATATGTCAAAGGTGTCAAATCTGGTTTAATTTTCTAACACCCTCCTTTAAACCAGATTTCAAAAAAACTTTGACACCGAGCTTCTCCCTTAACCTGTTGAAGTCTTCCTCCTTCAAAGGTTTTGTGAATATATCTGCAAGCTGCTCCTTAGACCTGCAAAATAACAATTCAACCTCATTAAATTTCACCAGCTCTCTGATGAAATGATATCGGATATCAATGTGCTTTGTCCGACCATGGAACACTGGGTCCTTTAACAATGCTATGGCAGAATTATTGTCACAAAAGATGGTTGTTGTTGCTTCTATCGAATGATTCAGTTCACTTAGAACTCTTCTCAGCCAAACTGTCTGGAATGAGGTTGAGGTGACAACAACATACATTGCCTCTGTAGTTGATAAAGCAACAATAGGCTGCTTCTTTGAGGACCAAAAAACAACTTTGGATCCAAGATGGAAGGCATATCCAGAGGTGCTCTTCCTATCATCCATGCTGCTAGCCCAATCACTATCTGTGTAGCCAATCAGTTCGAGCTGATATTTTTTGCCATAGTGGATTCCATGGTTCCTCGTGCCATTGACATATCTCAAAATTCTCTTACCTTCTTGCCAGTGAGTTTTCTTACGGGACTCCATAAACCTACTGATTAAACTCACTACAAACATCAAATTTGGCCTGGTTGCTGTCAAATACATCAGACTTCCAACTAACCTTTTATAGAGAGTTGAATCAACAGTTCTACTATTATCAGTCTTACTCAACTTCAAGCTTGTGGCAACAGGGATGATAGCAGGTTTGTTGTCCTCCTTATTAAACCTCTTCAGGACATCCTTAGCATACTTTTCTTAAGAGATAAAGATGTCATCCATAGATTGGTCAACTTCTATGCCAAGAAAATACTGCATCAACCCTAAGTCTGTCATTTCAAACTCTTTCTTCATGGTTGTTCTGAATTGATCAAATATCATGCTACTATTTCCAGTATAAATCATATCATCTACATACAAGCAGACGACTATAATTTATCCCTCTGTATTTATTTTCATATATGAAGTGTGATCATATGGACATTTGATGAACCCATTGTCTTGAAAGTAAGCATCAATTATGTTGTACCAAGCTCTGGGTGCTTGCTTCAACCTATACAGAGCTTTCTTCAATTTTAGTACCTTGCCTTCTTGCCCTTCTAGCTCATAGCCAGGTGGTTGGTCTATGTAGACCTCTTATTCTAGTACTCCATTCAAGAAGGCAGACTTGACATCCATTTGGTAAATATTCCAACCATTCTGAGCTGCCAATGTCAAGATCAATCTAACTATGTCAAGTTGGGCTACAGGTGCATAAACCTCATGGTAGTTAAAGCTTCTAAAATTTTCTTAATGGGATAAACCCATGTCCTCCGACTGAAGTCATCAATGGCAGTCAAAAAATATTTATTTCCAGCAAATGTACTGGTTTGCATTGGACTATAGATATATGAATGGACTAGCTCCAATACTATCTAGTAGGGAATGCATCCTTGTGTTTCTTCCCAACTAAGAAACCTTCATAGACCTGATTTGGTTGCTCTTTTAGGGGTAAACCCTTCACCATCTGCTTCTTGTGTAGCAAGTTCAGGCCACTGAAACTCATATGACCGAATCTGAGATGCCACAACTAGGTAGCATACTTCACTACTACACTCAATGACATCAGTAGTTCATTCTAAATCTGCAAAGGGAACATTTTGTTATTTTTCATGGACACTGTTGCAATTTGTCCATGCTCTTTATATTTGATGGTACAGGCTCCATCTTTAAACTGAACAATGTATCCCTTCTGCACTAGTTGTCCAAGACTCAACAAGTTATGCTTCAACCTAGGCACATAATACACATCTTGTATTTGTTTTCTCTCACCGTGCCTAGTCTGGATAATGATTTTACCTTTTCCTTTAACAGGAACCTTGCTGTTGTTCCCCATTTTTACCTCAGATTGGACTATTTCAGCCAATTGTGAGAATATTTATTTTTTCCATGTCATGTGGTTGTTGCACCCACTATCCAAATACTAGGTGTTCTTCTAGCTTTTCTCCTCTGTACTACAAGTCAGCAACATATTCCCACATGCATCTCTACTCTCTACATTTCTAGATTCATTTATGTAGTGGGTTTGTTATTGGTTATCTTTGGCCATCTTCTTTATGCACTCGAAGATATAGTGGCCAAATTTCTTGCAGTAATAGCATTGGACCTTTGACTTGTCCTTCTTCTGATTAAATCCTCCTTGCTAATTTTCCCACTGCCCCTCCCTCCTGGTTGATGGAAGTTGCAGTTGGTCTCACTGTCATTGTAGTTTGACCTTCCTCCTTGCTTGTTGTATTTCCCATGTTTGCTTCTGCCTCTTCCTCCTTGATAATTGGAGGCATTCTGGTGGGAGTCTTCTCTTTTGTTGGTGTCTCAAAATGAGACCTATGTCTTAAATGTTTGCTCCAGAGAATACTGATTTAACCGACTCAGCCTTTGCTCATGTGTCTATAGAGAACCCATGATATCATCCATAGAGAGGGTTGTTAAATCCCTCGATTCCTCTATTGCAATTACAACTGAATCAAACCTTACTGGCAGAATTTTCAGAATATTCTCCATAATTCTTTGATTGTCCATATTCTCCCCATTCAACCTCATCTTGTTGATGACATCCATTGTCCGGGTGAATAAATCACTCATGGACTTCGATTCACTCATATGCAGGTTTTTAAATTCCCTCCTTAACATCTGTAGCTTCACCAACTTCACCTTGTTGGTGCCCTAATAAGAACTAGCTAAAATTTCCCAAGCTTGCTTTACTTTGGTTGTTGCTGCAATCCATGGGAAAATTGTCTCTTCAACTACCTACATTATATAAAATAATGTCTTCTAGTCTTTCTTTAGATTCTCCTTCAACAAATCTAAGTCTACTTGGGATAGTGTGGCTAAAGTTGTTGCATTCGTTGGTTCTGGATAACCATTCTCAACTAAGTCCCATAGCTCTTGAGATCCAAATAATATTTTCATCTAAATTCTCCAGTAATCATAATTATTGACACTGAACCATGGGATCTGCAACTACAAAGAGTTGTTTCTAGAAGTCATTGCTTCAATCTTCCATAGTAGGGCTCTAGATATGATACCACTTTGAAAGTTTTTAATCAAATTCGAAATGGAACATGCTCCAATCTAGAGTAAGAAAAATGCAATCCATAGTGGGATAAAGACCATCGAAATCAATCCAGGAAGTAAATATTTCAATTCGAAGCAGAGCAAAGGTAGATGCACGAATCCAAAAGAAGTTCAATCTAGAATGGGAATGTAGTTTACAAGGAAACAGAGTCGGAGTCCAAAAATTTGGACATAAAATAATGGACTCAACTTCGGAGCGAAACCCAAACCCGAAATGGCACACACACTTCAGTCCGAGGCAAATATGGACAAATAGATGCGGAATGGATTCTGATAGGGTTAAGAAAATAAAGAGCCCAGATTCGTAATCCACACTTTATTTTGGGTGACGTCAGCAAAGATGAAAGAAAAGTGTGGAATGGAGATTTTAGGGTTGAGCAAATCCGAATTGAAGACAAAGACAATGCGGAATGAATATGTCACATATGCGGAAGAGTATCCTGATGAAATTTAATATATCAGACTTTACTAACTTTAGGGTTAATTTAATAATATAACTTTATAATATTAAATTAACCTAAAGTATTTCCACAATTAAATACGAACAAATGGAGCAGGAAGGATTTAATTCAAATCTGAAAGGTATAACAAGGGAAATGACCCAGAATGGAGACACAAGGACTTACCGAGAAAGTTACAGAGTTTTCTAATAGATTGAAGAGAAATAAATAGCTAACTTTGCTAAGTTATAAACCATACAGAGAGTGAAAATATATGCAAATATTTATTATTGCTTAAAAGAGGAAATACATCCACAAGCTCAAAGTTGGAAACACATCCACAGATTTGCAAGTTTAAAATATGCAGAATACAATCATAGAATAATAGATTTAGTTGTTCAACCCTGTTGTTCCTTATGCTCCACACGACGCTACTGCGTTCTTCTACTTCTTTACATTGCTCTGTTGTGATTTTCTCTGACCCTTCTAACTTCAATAAAATGGAACCTCGAGAGAGATATATAGCAGGTATTCAAGCATTAAGTGGGAAAGATCCACCAACTGCTCTGATAGAAAATTAATGCAAAACTAGGGTTTACATCCAATCGCCAAACTGACTGTCAGTCTCAACTGCCAATAATTAATTCAAATGAGCTAGAATTTCGACAAATACTGCAATGGATGGATATTTTAGAAGTGTCATATCTACTTTAATTTTCTAACATAATTTTGCTTATAAAGTTATCTACAAAATCCTCATCTTGATTATGTGAAGATTTCTTATAAGATGCTTTGATAGCAGTCTTGTTCATTGCTAGAATGAAGTTGATTTCACACTCCCTGAATACTAGATCGATGGCCCAAAGCACCTGCGCTTATTACATCATTATTAGTTTTTGTGATTTTGAAATACTAGTTCATTAACACCAAATAGAAAAGTATAATTATAAATACAAACAAAAACCATACCCGTAACATGGCTTCATCTTCACAACGGTGAAGGTCATCCACAAAGGCTATTATGTGGAGCTTAGCTAAAGGAGTTGAGCTGTATTTGGGAACAGACACTTGTTCAACGTTGTCTTCCCATAAGACAAACCAATTTTTACTCTTTTCATGCGAATAAGGGAGAAAATGAAATAGGGTTTTTTCCAATTTATTCCTTAAAAAATGTGACATCTAAATGACATTGTTCTGGTAACCGAGGTTTTTTGAATAGTCAGTTAACTGAAATATCCAGACACTTGTTGGCTGACAGGCTTAAAAAATGAAATCAGTCCTTTCATTGCACCCCACACAATTGTTGGTCGCTCTCCTTGGATGGCATCAAACCAGGATTTTAAGTGCTTGGGTGGTGTGGTTGAAGTTGGTGGCTGCAAATTCTTCTTTCCATATGCGTCTGTGGTTGTATTGATTCCTTGGTTTCCTAGTTGGACTGGGTGTTGGTGTAAGGACCTTCTAGTCCTCTAGGATTTTTTTCTAAGCCCTTGGGCTTCGATGGTTGGTCTCCATAAGGTTGTTCATTGTTGCTCCTTCCTCTTCCATAGTTGGGTCTGCCGATGTGGGGAATTGATTTATTCGTTGTTTGGGTAGATGGTTGCTCCTGTGTAAGCTACTATGCTCAGTATCTATTTTCAAAGGTGTCTTAAGGGACCTATGGGATTTGGATGGTCTCGTTTTATGGGTTTAGCAGACGATTTCTGGTGCATTCGAATGGGGATTTCTATAGTGTTGCAGTGTGTCTTGGGTTTGTTGGTCTATTTTCATAGATGTGGTCTCGACTTCTAGTTTCCCACCTTTCCTTTCTTGGGATTTTAGGTTTGGCTAGCAATGTTCTTACGTCTTAATGTGTTTTTCGTTATTGATTTCACGGATGCTATAGGGTCTGGCTTCTTTCCAGGGTTAGTTTCCTATGGGTGGTTTCGGGCCTAAGTGGTTTTTAATTTTGCAATCCTTTATATGGTAGTTTCTACTTTCTACCTATGTATTTATTGGCTTTATTGTTCTTTGGTTATTTATGCATGTGAGGTCCAGTTGTTTATGGGATGGTGTCTTGTTGCCCTCATTGATGGGCGGGCAATTTTTTTTTTTTTTCTTTTGACTTTTAGTGGTTCAGAGGTCTATGGGGTTTCATTTTCTCCACCTCGTCTCGACTTTTCAGCACCTTGGATATGATTGTTTTTTTTTCTTGGTTGGTGTTGTTGGCAACTTCCCCTTGGGGTGGTCGGTTGTTGTTCTCCTTTTGGAGATGGTTTGTTAGGTTGTGATCATATTTTTGTCCCTCTGGGAGTTGCTATGTAAGGTTGTGGGTTTTCCTTAAAAACCCTCTTTCTTAATATTACCAAAAAAATATTGATTCCATTTCAAAATTCCAATTAGCAAATGAGTTAGCTTCCTTGAGATTTTGTGTGAGTTCATTAAGTAGATTTGTGGATGCCATGATTAGAAAAGGATTAAGAGAGAATGAATCTCAACCAAGGAGGTAATGAGGAACATAAGTGCCAAGAAATGGGCCCTCAAAAGAGTCTAGGGTACATTGCTTAAGATCCACAATGTGTGGAGGGTTTGTCTAGCTCTTCCACTTTGAATCAACAAGTGTTTCCAACAGTGAGAGGTATCTTGAACATATGTGACCTATTCCAATCGAGGAGATTAATAAGTGAGAATGAAGTGGACTTGAATTATTTATTTTTAGAAAGGTGATTTTTTGCATGAGAAAGGAATTACACAACTTATGTGTCAAATAGAAAGTTATGTGTGTATATGCAAAAGGAACTACTCTTGATTTAAATGTGAAATAAACTCCAAAAACATGTGGGGGTATAGGAAGCATAAAATACTTAAAATTAAATCCATGCATAAGTAAGAAAATGCAAGCACAATGTGGTGAAGACAATACCACAACAAATAACTACACAAGAAAGGACAAGGTACCCTAAAACACCTCTTGTGATGATGATTTTATTGAGAAGATGGCTGAAAATAGCCTCCAATAGTGCCTCCAAATGTGGTACAATTTCAATGCTTTCAAACCAAGGACAATGCCTCTGCCTCCAAATACAATATGCTTAATAACAAGACCTCTAAGCCAAATAAAATGATCATAAATGTGGCAAATTATTCCAAATACAAGCTCCCAAAATGACACAAAAAAATTTGCAAGTACAATGAAAGGTTTGCTTCAAAAAAGCCTTACAATAATTTGCTTCTAAATGGAGCAAATATTTTCAAAATATATCCTGGCCACTTCAACCATTAAGATCACCTTCAATATACACCCAAAAAGTGATGTGTAGCCACTCCGTGGAAGGTTCTCTAAACTAGCTTCCCAATATAACTTATGGAGTGAAAATCAAAGTCTGTTATAAGAAGTTATGTTGAAAACTATGTTAATAGGTTTGAAAAATATGAAAGACCCTTGAAATTTCTAATAATGATCTTTTTGTTTAAATGGTGTCCAGCTTATTTTTCATTCAAGGATTTAAAAGTCATTTTTTTATGTCGCTTTTTTTTTGTCTTCCTTCTTCTATTGGTTTTGGATGAGCACTTTTGTTATCAGTGGAGATTTTAGGTTTTCTATTGATGAAAGACTATCACCATGAATGCAAGCAAAATGAATGACAACATCACACTAAAGAAAGCAATATTGGTATTTTGTAATTCAGGTTATATGTTTGAAACACTCAATTGTTTGGGGGTTGATTGAGGAGTCCAGAGAGGAATTAGGTCCATTTATGAAGGTGGGATTTCCATACCCTATGATGATCTCATGTTCAAGTAGATTCTCAGGGTGTTTGAAACTAAGGAAACCAAATATATGGATGGATTTTGAAACTTGCAACAAAAATTATCTAAAGTCTTTTCTTTGAGGAATTATTTACTCTTTTCATTATAATATTATAATTAGATCTGCCCTCGTACACAAACATCGAGTTTAGCAATGTTGGTATTTTGTGATTCAAGTTACATTTTTGAAGCACCCAATTTTTTAGGACTTGCTTAAGGAGGCCAGAGAGGAATTCAGGTATTTTTATGAAGGTGGGATTTCCATACCCTATGATGAGCTTATGTTCAAGTAGATTCTTAGGGTGTTTGAAGCAAAGGAAACCAAAACTATGGATGGATTTTGAAACTTGCAACCAAATTTATCAGAAGTCTCTTCTATGAGGAATTATTTACTCTTTTCATTATAATATTACAATTGGCTCTACCCTCAAACACAAACACATTTGGCATGGCTATAAACATAAAACATCAATCAAAGTTATCCACAACTCTAGACAAGGTCGAATATGACCAAAGTTAGTCTCAATGAAGTCCACTTGATAAAAAAATATGATAATATCAATAGTTATGTCATATTTATCTACATCAATATACCAAACCACAATATAATATTTGTCAAGTTTCACCTCATAGGGACCAAACTACCCCGAATAATAAAACTCATAGGGGTTGTATCACAATAGTCCAAATGGTGACCTACAACTTTTTTTTATCACTAGGGTAATGATGAGGAAGAGGATGAATATGCGAGGATTCTATTAAGGATGCTACAATGGTGGTTCTTTTTCTATCAAGAAGAACGTCGACTACTAAACTGCAATTCTAGAGCCTCTCTCCATAGTAACTATAACAATTACTACTTGTTTGTATGAGAAATAAGTCATTTGTCCATTTACTGATGGCGATGCCAATTTTAATGATTGTAAGTGTTAGAGTATATTACATCATTTGGGTTATGTAAATGTACCACCTTTGGTACATAACTAGGATAGGAGTTTACTTTAGAGTAAAGTTAGTTAGTTACCTCAAGTAATGTAATAAATGCACAAGTGTCAATGTGCAAGTTGTAAATGTGCATGTAGTCCACATGTACATGAGTCCTAGGTAGAGTAAGGGCCAAGGAATCTATCTTCCTATATAAAGGGCTCATAGTGAGTGATTTGAGAGTAGTAGTAAATATAGAGGAGTAGTAAATAGAGAGTGTGTGTTATAGTTTAGTAGTATGGTACAATGTAGTTCTTTCATATCTGTTCATGGAGTGTTCATGTCCTCCATTATATAGCATTGTACTATTTTTATCACTTTCATTAATGGTATATTTTTGAGTTATTTGCAGATGTTCATTTCATTATTTTCCTGCATATTATTGTGCCATTAGTTTATAGTTATCTCAGATTAGTTATCTTGCATCTTGTGGTTGTATTCCCTATACTATAGTCTCATCAAAAGCTAACAGTGGTATCAGAGCACATGGTAGATCAAATAGGAAATAGGGAGAGCCACAAGTGAGACTGAGAGAAATCCAAAAATCTCATTTACAAAATTTTTGAGATTACATTTGGCTAGAGTCTTTCCACAGGGTTGCAAAAAAACTCGTGAAGACTAGGACTCAACATAAATTCCACTAGATTGACAAATCAACTAGTGAAGGTCATTATCTCCAGAATTATAAATTCTTCCATTCTAGTTTCTAACATCTTGTTGCAGGAAAAGGAGATTCAGAGAAATTTGGGAAGCTTCCTACATAGATCTAGGAAGAATATCTTCATTAGAATCATTCCAACACTTGCAACAACAAGTAGAAGACTGAAGATTTCAAAGACCTAAAAAAGGTCCCATTACAAGAGCTGCAAACTTGCAGATTGTAAAAGAGAAGAAAAGGCCATAGTAGCCTCATTGCAGACTCAAGGAAGAAGAGACTCCAGAGATGAGTCAAGGAGGAGATAGGAGATTGGTGATCTCCATTCAAGATCAAAACCTGTAGAGTGCAGAAGCAAAAAATGCCATAGGAGCCTTGTTACAAACTCAAGGGAGAGAAGAAGACTCCAGTGAAGAGTCTCAATGAAGATAGGAGATTGGTGATCTCTAGTGCAGATTGAAGACTTCACCCTAAAGAAGCTGAAGAGACCCTTAGAAGGTCTAGTTACAACTCCCAGTTCTAAAATATTGGAGGTTGGTGATCTCCATTAAAGTTTATAATTTGTAGAAGAGAAGAAGGACCAGCAAGGTCCTATTCCAAAATCTAGAAGCAACAAATTTTAGAGATCCGAGAAGAAGATCTCATTACCAACACTTCCTTAGTAGAAGGTTGAAGGAAAGGTCTCATTTGGAAGACCATAAGAGCTATGAGATTGAAGACCTTGGTGAGGTCTCAAGGAGAAATAAGGAGGAGGCTTGGTGAGCCTCATTAAAGGAGATCAGAGAAGGCCATTAAAGGAGTTCTTAGAAGAACTCATTGGAGAAATTTACTACCAAGGAGAAGTTCATGATAGTAAAGAACTTGGGATAATTATCGCCATCCGAAAACAAGCCCAAGAGAGAAATATTTGGCAAGGAATTAGCCAAACTTTAGAATACCTCAAGACTTCTAGATTCTTGAGAAGAAGGCCTAGATTGAAGTCAGAATACGACAAGGAGGTTGAAGGAGAAAAGGAGCCAAACTTTACTACCAAACCTGAAAGGTTTGAATATTGTCTTTGAAGGCTAAAAGGCTCATTCAGAGATAGGGGTTTGTTGAATCTACAAAAAAATATTGAAGGGTTCTTGAAGGAAAACTCAACTACGATTTGGGGGATTTCCCTACCAAATTTTTGAGTTTCAAGAACAACATTTTAGTACTGATATTGACTACAAAAGAGGTAGCAATTAAGGCAACATTACTAGCTGTAGAAATTTAGAGTTCTAGGATACATCCTAAAGGTGAATCAAAATCACCTACTATAGTTAAAGGGCAACAAGTAAGAGGTTTTTAGAGCTACAAAAAGGTGAGTTAGAGAGTTGTTTTGAACAACCAAGAATAGCTACAAAATCCATCCAGTTAAAGGTAGAAATAAGGTGAATTTAATCACCTAGCAATCCTTCATCTTCAGAGATCTTAAAGGTAAGCAACTTAGGTGCAAAGGGTTCATTTTATGAACACTTATATTCAGTTCATTATTTAGTTTCATTGAGCACCTTATTAAGAGTTTTAAAGTTGCAAAGAGAAGGTTGCATTATAGTCTTCAAGAGAAGTGCAGAAGGAAGTTTCTATTAAGGTTTATACCTGCACATTAATAGGAGTTAGATATATTTTATCATCTTCCTATTATCTAGTTACAACAAAGAAGACTACATTAAGTTGTAGAGATTATTAGTGCATTTGAAAGATCTTTAAGAGTTACTATTAGTGCATCTTACAAGGAGAAATAAGGTGAGATTATTGTTGCACTATTTTAGTTACTTGTAACTATATTAAACTTATTACTCTTAAAGGATTATTATGTGCATTGGTTGTTAAGTGTGAGTGAATAACCAAAGTGCACAAATCAGCTCATATCAAAGTGTCTAGAGACACTATTTGGTGCACTAAACCTGCAGCATTTTGTGGCCTAGAGAAGCCACCAAAATAGGGTAATATTCCTCCAAGGAGTGGAGAAGAAATCCACCATTAAAATCAATGAAAAGAGCTACAAAATGAGACCAGGAGAGTCTCAAGTTTTAGGTGCAAATCAGAAGGTATTACAAGGTTATACAAGCACCAACTTTATCTCTACTATTATATTCAAAAGAGACAAAAGGAAAAGTGTCTTAAGGACACCCTAAGTAGCCTATCCTCTACATCTACAAGTGGCTATCATTAGTAGAGGGAAAGCACCAGCAAAGGTGCTTGAAGATGAGCCATCCTAAAGGGCTCAACATCAATGATCAACACTAGCAAAGGTGCTTGAAGAGGAGCCATCCTAGAAGGCTCAAAATCCATCACCAACAAGGTGAAAGCACAGTCAAGGTGCTTTAGAGTAGATCCAATCCAAAAGGCTCAATACCCACATCACCAAGGTGTACCAAGACACCAACTCAATGCCCACATAGCAAGCAACCTGCAACATCAACATTCCTACATAAGAAGCCAACACTCATTGAAAGGAGGTTAATACTAAGGGTAATGAAGCACTAGCTACATAAAATAAAAGTGCTTACCAAGCTCTAACATGGAAGAAGCACCAACCAAGAACCTCCATTGCAATGCTTGATAGCTGGAGCCATCCTTGTGGGAATACATCATCCATATTCATTGGAGAAAATGAGGATCCATCTCACTCTTTGTTGTCATGAAGGAGGTAAATAAATCTTGCAAATAGTTGGCAAGAATAAGCATTGAAGAGTTTTTAAGGAGCTAGAATGGTGAAGGCAAGTGTGCATGCAAAGAAGACAAGAACACTTGTCTTAACAAGGGAGAGATATTGTGCCACTTGGCACAAAGGTGTAAGAGAATCCTCCTATCCTAACACCCATGGTCAAGAAGGAAGAAGTGCTCATCAAAGTAACACTCATCATCATTACTCCTAATGTTCAAGAAGAGCATCGCTCTCAAGAGTTACAACCAGGCTTACACCATGTTACATAACATCTCTCAAACGATTCATATTGAGCGACATGCAACCAAAGGAGGAGACCAAGCATTTTGGGTAATGCTTAGTGCCACTTGGCACTCATTTGAGGATAAGGGAAGCATATTTCTAGCCATCGCATTAAGAGTATTCATAGGGAGAAACTCAGAGTGATAGACGCGCATTCAGAGCAAGCATTAACACAAAGAAGTCAAGGATGTCTAAACCAAATTAGCAACAAGGTCAAGGTGTGTTTAAGAGTTTAAATCCAGTGTACATTTGATGAGTCAAAGGAGCATTGAAGCCTGAATTCATATATGCTGCAACTATTGTCATACATCCACCATCGAAGACTTACAATGCTCACTCAGTAAGGAGAATACAACGTTATAAGGTAAAGTCTTATATTAATTAAGTTTACTTTCATTAAAGGAGTAATAAGGAGTATGTTTTAAGGTTGAAACTATATTCATTTCAAGTTGAAAATCAACCTTAGAAAATTGAAAGCATATAAAGGAGTTTATAGTATTTCAAATCATTTAGTTGAAATACAATAACTTTAATATTTGCAATTAAACAACATAGGAGGTATAAGGGTTACTACTTGGGAAACAATATTATTATTGCAAATATTATTATCAATTTCTAATATTCCAAAATTAGGGAGGTATAAGGCATACTACATCAAACATAAATTATTGGAATTTAGAAATATTAAATTATTGGATATTAAGAGCTATAAAAGGAAGTTCATCATTTATTTAAAGGAGTTGGAATTATTTTACACTTGTCTCATACTCATACTAAAGGGACAAAAGAAATCCAACCATAGAGAACTTCAAAACAATAAGTGCATAGTTCATTAGGAGAGATAAGGTGAAATAGAAGTTGATTTACAAAACATTACAAAATCAACTCAAAAGGTGAACTATTATTTACTAAGCACTCTATTAAGCTTATAGCTTATTCCAATCACTAGGGAGACATAAGGAATTCTACAAAACTAAATTAGGTAGATACAAGGATCATCATGACAACAAATAAATTCATCCTTATAGAATCTCAACTACTTAAAGGTCCAAATTATTCCTCATGGAAAAACAAAGTGAGGGTAATTTTAATAGTTGAGAAGCTTTGGGAAATTATCAAAGGAATAACTACTAAACCTAATTCAGGTGATACATAGATTCAAAAGTTTGAAGAGAGTGATGCAAAAGCATTAATGATAATAACTTTTGATCATCGAAGATGAAATACAACCTTACATCAGTTCAGCAAGAACATCTATAGAAGCTTGGAAAACCCTAGAAAAAATATTTGAAGGGAAAAATAAAGCTACTATTCTAAATCTTCAAACTCAATTACATTCTCTAAAAATGAACAGTGGAGAAAATATAGAACTATTCCTAAGGAAGGTAGCAAACATTAAGGGAAAATTATTAACCTTAGGAGAAAAGGTTGAAGATAAATTCCTTGTTCAAGTAACCATGAGAGCACTTCCAGATAGCTACAAGCATCTAGTTACATCTTTACAAGTTCTAAGTAAAGATACATCATTTGATGAGCTAATCAACATTCTTCAAGAATATGAGGTAGAAAGCACAGTGAAAGATGAAATGACTAACACTGCATTGGTTACAAAATATATTCCACAAGGAAACATAGCCTCATCTTCAAAAGGATGAAGACCTTGGAATAACAAATATTGTCATGTATGTAGGAGAAAAGGTCATAGCACTAATTACTGTAGATTCAATCCAAGAAATAAGAATCAAGGAAATCCAACAAACTATGGAAGCCAACCAAACAAGGCATTCCAACCAAGGCAATATCAAGCTCAAAATAATCCTCATCAGCAATAGATTCAATGACCATTCAATTATCCTCAATTAGAATATCAAGGAGGAAATCAGAAGGGACACTTAGCTCAAAGGATTCAAGAAATTGAAGAACTAGATGATCCTACATATGATCATGAAGTCAAAGCTCTCTCAACCAAGATAACATTTTATGACACTAACTACTTGCTTGAACAGGACACAAACAATAGAGAAGGAGAACTCAAACTCCAATACCAGATCAAAGATCCATATTGAAGACTAAAGTCTTCAATACCCAAATAATGTAATATAGGGGGGTGTTAGAGTATATTACATCATTTGGGTTATGTAAATGTACCACCTTTGGTACATAACTAGGATAGGAGTTTACTTTAGAGTAAATTTAGTTAGTTACTTCAAGTAATGTAATAAATGCACAAGTGTCAATGTGCAAGTTGTAAATATGCATGTAGTCCACATGTACATGAGTCCTAGGTAGAGTAAGGGCCAAGGAATCTATCTTCCTATATAAAGGGCTCATAGTGAGTGATTTAGAGAGTAGTAGTAAATATAGAGAGTGTGTGTTATAGTTTAGTAGTATGGTACAATGTAGTTCTTTCATATTTGTTCATGGAGTGTTCATGTCCTCCATTATATAGCATTGTACTATTTTCATCACTTTCATTAATGACATATTTCTGAGTTATTTGCAGATGTTCATTTCATTATTTTCTTGCATATTATTGTGCCATTAGTTTATAGATATCTCATATTAGTTATCTTGCATCTTGTGGTTGTATTCCCTATACTACAGTCTCATCAAAAGCTAATATTTAGAACACTAGAGGAAACATGGTATTTCCTACATGTGGAGGAGGTGCACCCTAGGCCGCACACAAATATGGGGATGCACAATGGTTCCCTAAGATACTTTGGAATCTTGGAGGTTAAAGCTTTATATTCCATAGAAGGCCTCATAAAGAGCTTCCCTAAAGTCACATCGAGTAATATTGTCTACTTGCACAATGTTTGAAGTCAAGAATTTTAATTCAAAATAAATAGAGCTTTCATTTGCATTAGGTTGTCGGGTTTACTCATCAACAACTATAAGTGTTAGCTACACTTCTTGGTCTAGTCACCCTCCACATAGAACCTTGAGGTAGCATGGTAGATGAGGCATTAATCCATTTGAAGTAGCACCTACCAGAACAACTTTATATCTTTCTTGGCCTGCAATGTCCCAAATTTGGGTCTTGAAAGACTTGTGTGCAATGATAATGGTGTTCATTTGGAACTCCACTCCAATCATCATATTTTAATTCAAACTAAACTCATTCCACACAAATATCACCAAGATCTATGATTTTTCCCTTACTTTCAACTACAATCTTGTTTTACATTGTGTAGAGTGACCTTAGATGAATCCATCGCACCGTAGTTGACAAACGTCATTATTATATCCCCAAATTTAGAGGATTTTGAACTTCATCTAGTTGCGCCTAGGAAGGGGAGGGTGCGTTCTCTTACCAAGGGGGGAGAGAGGAGAGAATGGGGGAGAATGTGGATGTGGGAAAGCATGCACTTTGCATGCACTTTGCGCGCATGTTATTTTTTAAATATATTTTTTAATTTTTTTTAAATTTATTTCTTTTCTTCTCTTGTGCTTTCTTTAATTTTAATTTTTTCTTTTTTCTTTTTTCTTTTTGCTCTTTTTTCTCAATTTTTGTAGTGCTTTTTTTCAAAATTCTTTCACTTTTTTTAAAAATTTCTTTTTGCACTTCTTTTTTAAAAAAACAAATTAGCTTTTTTTTTTTAACTTTTTTAGCATCTTTTTTAATTTTTTTATTCCCACTATTTTTTTCTAGCTGCTAATGAGACACAAAGACTTTAATATATTTTAAACTTTGTCATAGACTTTATATCTGGTGCTGATCATTTTGGGCTTTCTATGCTACTGTGACTACCATGCTCTACCTCCTTGATTGTAGAACAATCACCAACATGGTATTAAAAGGTATTAAATAGTAAATAAAATAGATCTCTCACATGATTTTTTAAGGACAAGACATGGACCAAAGGCTTAAAAAATATAGTGTCTCATTCACAGGGTTAACCAAAGATGTTTCAAGTGAAAAGGATACTCTAGGAATGTTTTTTGTATACTAGAGTCCTAGTCTAATTTTTGATCACCAAGAGTGATGAGAGCATACTCTCTACAAGATTTCTAATCCTAAGACCAAACATTCAACATGGATAAACTTGGTTCTGATACCAGATATTGGGACTAAAATATGATATCACATGAAAACACAACGAGGAGGTAACACAATACCATAACTTCAGGCCTTAGCCTATAGGATAATACCCATTAACCTCAAATGTTCAAAAGTACAAAGCACATGTTTATAACAAAAAGAATAGGTATTAGGCTTTGTAAAGAGAAAAATCCTAACTCTAATCCTAATCATGTGTAACATAGGAAGAGTGCACATTAAATGTTATAACAATAATGATATCTCAAATTATTTTATCTCGAATTCATACATATATTATTGGACCATTGGGATTATTGTGCATTGGAAGGACAAATATTCCTATCATTACGTTTGAAATATTTTCCACTATGTGAAGGTACATTAAATATATATTTTTTATCCTATATTTTTTTAAGTACAACTCACTTATAGCATTGGCATAAATAAGGGCATCGCATATGATTGGAAGAGGAGAATTTTAACATGAACATTCCTTAGTTCTATTTTGAAGTTGAATTTTTATTAGACCTCCACCCACTTCAAGGGAAGACATTTTGGGTATGGTATGGTAGAGTTAGAGATTCTTTGAAAATAAACTTGTCCTAAGGAATTCCTTATAATATTTTACTTATGGGCTTATTGCCTAGGGTTATCTTACCTCTATTATTTTTTTCTTCTTCTTCAATAACAATGGGTATATTAGCATTTGATACAATTCCTCCTAGGTGGAGTTGTATTTCTTCACACTCTACAACAAGAATACATTGTGCTAAAAATTTAGTTGTTTTATTTTGCTAGATAGGATGGAAATATTTATTATTTGAATTTGAGGTTAGTTTGTCCAGTAAGGATAGTAGCTATGGAGGATAATTTATAGAACTCATTATATATGGAAAGGCTTAAGAGGGATTTTGGGGAATTTGTAGCTACTAGGGGATGATTTTGAAGAACATGAGCTTATATTGAGATGGGGGGTGAACAGTATAAGATAAAAAAAATTACCTTTTAATCCAAATGATAACATAAACAATATTATAGTAAACATCACACAAAGCATCACACATATGAGAGACATGATTTTATGTGGTTCACCCAATGTGGGCTACTCCACAGAGAAAATATTTCTTATAAATTTTTCTCAAATAAATTCTCTTGGGAATCATTTCTCTACAATGTTTATGGACCTATATCCAAAGGAGACACCAATCCCCTAATCAAGTTAGTGGATCTCTATTCATAGGATAACTCCTCTCTCCTAAGCTCTGATTGGTGATATTCTAAAACAAGTGTTACCTCCACTACTCTAGCTAAAGGATATCTATACACTAAGGACATATGTCCTCACTTCTATGGTTAATGGATCTCTATCTATTGGATACTATCATCTTCTATACTTTATCAACTCCAAAGCTCTGTCTCAAATCTGCACTAAACACATTCCTTCTGTCTAGCACAAATATATCCTCAATATTTGTCTCTCATTTGGAACAAACCTATCCTAAAATATGTACAAAAATCTATCCTCAAATCTATCCTCAATCTCTGTCTCTAATCTAGCACAAACCTGTCCTCAAATATATACCAAACTCTATCCTCAAATTTATCCTCAATATGTATTATAAGCTTCTGCAAAAGCTCACATAAATATATCCACAAGTATTCTCTAAGACTTAACTCAAATATACTCAACAATATCACACTAGAACTTTTCCAATCTCATAGAAATATAAGGATAATTGTTAGAGATTCAATATGCTTCTCATTCATCACAATGCTCAATCACTTTAAATTTTTCTTTTAGAAAAATACAAAGAATTGTTAGAGACTCAATATGCTTAACATTCACCTCAATACTCAAACACTTTCTCAACTCAATTCAGAATATAGAAAAAATTGTTTCACAAAACTTGAACAATCACTTCACACATTCACTTTACTAGACTCAACCAACTCTACTCAAACAATCACTCAATAAAATGATACTTGATCACAAACCCTAGTCCAATCACATAAACAATAACTCAATGTTCCCAACAATGCTTATCAACCAATACTCACTTAACAATGACACTCATTTTATTTCCAAACCCTAGTTCAAGTTCTTCACTTCATTAACAACAATGCGTATAAAACAAGGTTTTATCAACAACCCTTTTATTCCAGAAAATGTTAAAGCATTAAATCAAAGCACTCTCAACAATGTTAACCAAACAAACCTTTTCACTCCAACTTTTCATACACAACTTTCAACAATCACTCACTAGGAAGAATATGCCCATACCTTTTGTTGGATTTCAAAGTGCCTTTGGAAAAACTTGTCTTAATTATAATTTTCTTCTTTCCAATTTCAATGGTTAAATGCAACAATATCGCTTCAATACTTTCTCAAAAATATTTTCTTAGACACAAAATTATCACAACTCATTTTATGCCTTATTTCTCCTTTTTAAAAATAACACTCATCATAACATACATAAAAATAATTTCTTTGATACACCTTATAAACTCCAACTTGAAATAATATCCAACACCATAAAATATCAACCAAACACCTTACAATCCTTTCAAAACCTTTGAGAAAATAACATTAAAAATTTAATTTTGCAAAACCCTTATAACTCCCTTGCAACCTTAAAACCAAATAAAAATATGCAAAAATTAATTTTTAAATGCCCAAACTATATTCCTAAAATTTTTGGTGACCAATTTCAAAGCATACCTCTTACTTACTCAAAATGGGAATTCAGAGAGATTATATCCATCGTATCCTCTATCCTAAGTGCCTTTGCATTTGGGAGCCCACCGTGTGGGCTACTAATACCCACATGAAGGAATGTAGAACTCCTTCCTCTTATGCCTTCGCCATCACTTGAATTTCCCCAAATTTGCATGTTCTTTCTTCCTTGGATGTAGTGCAAATTACAAAGC
Source organism: Wollemia nobilis (assembly GCA_028583015.1). Lineage (NCBI taxonomy): Eukaryota > Viridiplantae > Streptophyta > Pinopsida > Araucariales > Araucariaceae > Wollemia > Wollemia nobilis. Next base: position 13,080,423 of record JAQPPZ010000733.1, read on the forward strand.
TCACAATGTATTTCAAAGGCATGGTAATATTTGGTAGTGTGGGATTTCCTCATATACAAGTTTTTAAACTTCTCCTCCGTCGGTGCTATGTCATTCGAAATCTAATTTTGAATTTTATTTTTAATAACCCACCTTAGGTTTATTTAACCTTAGCTTAAATTAATTTATAATTAATAATTAAATTAATTAATAATTAATTTAAATAAATTTATAAGTTAAATAAATTAACTAATAAATTAATTTATAATTAATTTTAAACTTCCTTTGTATAATATTATAATATTATTTATTTGGGCTTTTTCTTGCACTTTGGACCTCATATGACTTCTTGGAATCGGGTCTTGAAACTAAAACCAAAATGGATGTTGTCAACTGAACAATCACTGATTGGTGTTGTTAGTTCAACATAAATGACCACTTACTCTTGACATCAATGACAACTTATCACTCAAAATGTCCAAACAATCTCCCCTTTTGTCATTGATGGCAACCCAAATTCTTTTTACCAAATATTGACCTTTTTCCTATTCTTCTCCGCCTGGGAAACTGATCCTTTTGACTCGATGCTCTCTCCTTAAACCAAATATATCCCCATTTTACATCAATTACAAAGGGTTACCTTTGGGTCTCAGGGATAATAATGTGTCTCTTAGCTTAGCCCCTCCCCCACCTCCTCTTGAGGTGGTTGATGCACCTTAACTTGTGAATTGTACGCCCGTTGGCCTTGAAATTTAACAGGTGTTTTTGTGTGTCTGTTATTCATCAGGAGAATATTTTATGGGCTTTAATATCCAAAAAAAGTATTTTTAGGACATAACTCCTCCATCTAGTATCCCAAAATTAGCTTTTAGAATAGGTTCCTAGGTTTTTTGGGTATTTTTGGCTGTTAGAAGTTTATTATATTTTGTTATACCTTAATTTAAGACCTAATATTTTAAATTAATGTTTTTTATTGTAATAGGGATATGTGAACCGAATTGGAGCACAATTTGAATCGTTTCTATTTTTAGAAGTTTTTAGAAAGAGGATATATTTTTAGCAGTTTTAGAAAAAATATGTTTTTAGGGTTTCTTTGGTTTTTAGTTGCTATATGATGGATTGTAATATTTTGTAGAAGGGGTGTGAATTTAGGAATGAGAATAATATCAATTTGCAATTTTCTTCCATTATTGCATTTGTGTTATGTGATTGGAGTCCATTTTGTTGATCTCTTGTAGCCGAGTTTACACCAATGGTTAATTATGGGGTGGGAGTATTACTCCTAGTTTTCCTTGAAGATACTCAAAGGTATCCTTTGAATTTTTCTTAGTTAAAATATCTTCTATCTATTCCTTTGTAGTAACATATTCCAACCTGACTTGTTGATCTGTCACCTGTTCTCTTAGAAAATGATACTTAATTAGAATGTGCTTTGTCCTGGAGTGCATCACTGGATTTTTTGAGATATTTATACCACTTGTATTATCACATAGTATGGTAATAGGATGATCATGTTTTATATTTAAGACATATATAGTTCGCTTCATCCATAATACCTATGTAAAACTAGTTATTACTGCAATGTATTTTGCTTTTTCTATAGATAGGGATATTGAAACCTACTTCTTACTTAGCCAAGATACTAAATAGTCTCCATGAAAGAATTATCCTCCACTTGTGCTTTTCCTATCATCAATACTACCAGTCCAATCTGCATTTGTATATGTTGTGAGTGTGAAACTGTCACTTTTGGGATACCAAAGCCCAAAATCCATAGTCCCTTTTAGATACCTAAGAATTATTTTTACCGCTACCACATGTGTTTCTTTAGGTGTTTCCTGAAACCTTCATAATAATACCACTGAATATACTATGTGTGGTATTGTAGCTGTAACATACAATAAGCTACCAATCATAGATCTGTATAGTATCTGATCTGCCTTTGGAGATTCATCATCCTTACTTAACTTGCATCCTGTGACCATGGGGTTACTTACCTATTTACAATATTCTAACCTAAATTTCTTTAACATTTCTTTTATATACTTGGTTTGTGAGAGAAATACCCCTTTATCTAATTATGAAATCTGAAGTCTAAGAAAGAAAGACAACTCACCAAGCATAGACATCTCAAATTTATTCTGCATGTAAATTATTTACACATATTATCATTGTTTCCCCAAAAAATGATGTCATCAACATAAACAACCACTATTAGTAGATTATTCCTTTAATTTTTAATAAATAAGTTGTTGTCTACTATTCCTTTTATGAATCCCTATTCCTAAAGATACTTATCCTGTCTTGAGTACCATGCTCTAGGAGCCTGCTTTAGACCATACAGTACATTTTTCAATCTGCATACATGATCTGGTTTATCTATTAACATGAATCCCTTTGGTTGTTCAATGTACACTTCTTCATCTAGAACACATTTAGAAATGTTGACTTAACATCCATATGATATACTTTGATTTTTTTAAAATTTGAGAAGGCTAAAAATATTCTTACAGCTTCAAGTCGTGCAACTAGAGTAAATGTCTCATCCAAATTAATTCCCTCTACCTATGCATAGCCTTTGCATACTAACCTTGATTTGTTCCTTACTCCTTTTTCGTATTCATTTACCTTATTTTTGAATACCCATTTTGTGCCAATCACATTCTTTTCCTTTGGTCATGGGACAAGTTCCCAAGTCCTACTTTTTTCTATCTGATCTAATTCCTCATCCATTTCCTTGATCCATAACTCATCTTCACTTTCCTGTTTGAAGTATTTTGGCTCAATATTAGATAGCAAAGAAAAAATTACTTGTTGAGATGGTGTTATTATCCTTCTCCTTGTCTGTATTTCATATGGATTCCCAATGATTTATTATTTTGGATGATGCTTTTGTACATACCTAGACGGAGTTTTAGGAACATGCTTTTGTGTTTCTTCTTCTTCTTCATCTGATTCCTCACAAAAATCTTCTTGACAACTTCCATATTCTTGATACACAATTTGCTAAATTGATTCTCTTGAATCTATCTTTTCATCAATTATTACATTTAGACTTTCTACAATAGTGCATGTTCTCTTGTTGAAGCATCTATAGGCTTTACTCTTTGAGGAATAACCAAAGAAAATTTCCTCATCACATATTGGATCAAAATTACCTAAGTTTTGATCTTCTCATCTTATGTAACACTTGATTCCAAAAATATTGAAGTATTTTATAGTGGTCGAACTTCCTTTCCAAATCTCATATGGAGTCTTGTGATGGTTTAACCTAGTTTTATCCCTAGTGATTATATATATTGTTATGTTTATTGTTTATCTTCAAAATCCATTTGAGATATTAAACTCATTTAACATAGCTCTAGCTATATTCTCAACAATTCTATTTTTCCTTTCAACTAATCCATTTTGTTGAGGATTTCTTGCTGCTGAATATTCTCTCTTGATCCCATGTTGTTCAAAAAACTCTAAAAAATAATTTGAGGTAAATTATCCTTCTTTTTCATATACCAAACACTTAATTCTCTTATAGGTTTCATTTTCAACCAATTTCTTAAATGTTTTGAATTTTCAAAAGATTCTAATTTCTCTTTCAGAAAATCTACCCAAACCATTTTGGAGTAATCATTTATAAATAGAATAAAGTAACTCTCACCTTAAATGCTTTGTGTTCTCGTAGGAACACATAGATTAGTATGTATTAGACTCAATTGCTTAGATGACATATATCCTTTTGAATTAAATATTGTTCTATTTTGCTTTCCATGTTGACAAGGTGCACAGTAAATCTTTGAAAGTTTGCTTATTGCTTATGTTGACTATTTTATCAAAATTCAAGTGATCTAATATTCTATTCCACAACCAATTCTCATCTTCTTGTGATATAAAGCACTTTCCCCCTTTGATCTCACTAAGAATGTATAGATTGTTTGGATTTCTTCTTACATTGGCAATGAATTTTCCAATTTTTGATTTTCTTATCTCACATCTATGTGGATGGAATGTAACCATATGCCCTTGATCACAAAGTTGACTTACACTTAACAAATTATATTTTAACCCTTTAATATACAACACATTTTTTATTCTTGTTTTTCCATTATCTAAACTCAGAGTTCCTCTTCCACCAATCCTCACTGATCCAATATCACCAAAACTTACTGATCCTCTATTGGTTTCTTTTAATACAATGAATTTATATTTGTCTCCTATCATTTTACGAGAGCAACCACTATCAAGATACCATTGTTCTTCTTTATCTTGAGTATGAAGGGTTGTTTGAACTAACATTGATCTAGTTTTTACATTTTCCCTTTCATCTTTCCCGGTTGTTGAATATGTTTTTCTTTTACTAGACTTAGGAAGTATCATTTTACACCATATAGCCTTGTGCCCAAAATTATTCCATTTATAACATATAATATCATTATCGATAAGAGGTGCAAAAGAATTGAAATTTCTATTGACATTGTTTCTAGTAAGACTAATACAGTGTACAAATCTATGACCATATTTATTACAAGAAAAGCAATGACCATGGAAGAAATTATGTGAATTGTTTGGATGCCCTTGAGATTGTGGTGGATTATTCCTCTTCTTGTGATTAACTCTCATCCAAGGATCTTCTTTGCTTTCTTCCTTTCTGATATCTTATTCTTGTTTAAAATTTCTACTTCTTGAAGACTTGATTCTCTTTTTGATTTCTTATCCTCTACATATTGTAGTACCTTGGTCCTTTCAACTTCATTCCTTAGATAAATAATTTCTTCTTCCAATATTTCACATTTTGTTTCTTTTGATCTTAACAGATCTATCATTTTTTTCTCAATTTTATTTCCTTCTTCCACCCTTATCTTGAGTTCTGTGAGATTTTGTAGAAGTTCCATTGTTGCTTCTTCATCCTATTGAATTTGTTCCTTAAATTTTAAATTATTCTCTTTAATTATTTCCAACTTTATAAGAGCATAAAATAATTCATCTTTTATGTCAAACATAGTCTCCTCTTCATTTTATGAAGTCATGTGTGTTGTTGATGGATCATCCACCAAGTTGTTAGTATTTTCAAAGAGAGACCCGCTCTGATACCAATTGAAGAACATGTGATTATACTGATAGGGGGGTGAACAATATAAGATAAAATTTTTTGCCTTTTAATCTAAATGATAACATCAACAATATTAAAGTAGTAAACATCACACAAAGCATCACACATATGAGAGATGATTTTACGTGGTTCACCCAATGTGGGCTACTCCACGGAGAAAATATTCCTTATAAATTTTTCTCAAATAAATTATCTTGGTAATCCTTTACCTACAATGTTTATGGACCTCTATCAAAATGAGACACCAATCACCTAATCAAGTTAGTGGATCTCTATTCACAGAAGAACTCCTCTCTCCTAAGCTCTGACTAGTGATCTTCTAGAAGAACAGTTACCCCCACTACTCTAGCTAATGGATCTATGTCCACTGAGGACATATTTCCTCACTTATCTGGTTAATGGATCTCTATCTATTGGAGACTATCATATTCTATAATTTATAACCTCCAAAGCTCAATCTCAAATTTGCACTAAACACAGTTCTTCGGTCTAGCACAAATATATCCTCAATATTTGTCTCTGATTTGGCACAAACCTATCCTCAAATATGTACCAAACTCTATCCTCAAATATATCCTCAATCTCTATCTCTAATCTAGCACATACCTATCCTCAAATCTATCCTCAATATGTATTATATGTTTCCACAAAATCTCACATAAATATATCCACAAGTCTTCTCTAAGTCTTACCTCAAATATACTCAACAATATCACACTAGAACTTATCAAATATCATAGAAACATAAATATAATTGTTAGAGACTCAATATGCTTCTCATTCATCACAATGCTCAATCACTTTCAATTTTTATTTTAGAAACATACAAAGAATTGTTAGAGACTCAATATGCTTCACATTCACCTCAATACTCAAACACTTTCTCAACTCAATTTATAATATAGAATAATTTGTTTCACAAAAATTGAACAATCACTTCACACATTCACTTGAATAGGCTCAACCAACTCTACTCAAATAATCACTCAATGAAGTGATCCTTGCTCACAAACCCTAGTCCATTCACATAAAAATCACTCAATGTTCCCAAAAATGCTTATCAACCAATACTCACTTAACAATGACACTCATTTTATTTCCAAACCTTAGTTCAAATTCTTAACTCCATTTAATCACTTCAATAACAATGCTTATAAAATAAGGTTTTATCAACAACCCTTTTATTACAGAAAACCTTGAAGCATTAAATCAAAGCACTCTCAACAATGCTAACCAAACAATCCTTTTCACTCCAACTTTCATACACAACTTTCAACAATCAATCACTAGGAAGAATATTCCCATACCATTTGTTGGATTTCAAAGTGCCTTTGGAAAAACCTGTCTTAATCATAATTTTCGTCTTTCCAATTTCAGTGGTTAAACACAACAATATCACTTCAATACTTTCTCAAAAATATTCCCTTAGACACAAAATAATCAGAACTCATTTTATGCCTTATTTATCCCTTTTAAAAATAACACTCATCATAACATACATAAAAATTATTTCTTTGATACACGTTATAAACTCCAACTCAAAATAATATCCAACACCATAAAATATCAACCAAACACCTTACAATCCTTTCAAAACCTTTGACCAAATAACATTAAAAATTTAATTTTGCAAAGCCCTTATAACTCCCTTGCAACCTTAGAACCAAATGAAAATATGCAAAAAATAATTTTTAAATGCCCAGACTATATTCTCAAAATTTTTGGCAATCAATATAAAAGCATACCTCTTACTTCCCCAAAAGGATAATTCAGCGAGATTCGATCCGTCGTCTCCTCTATCCTAAGCACCTTAGCACTTGGGAGCCCACTGCATGGGCTACTAATGCCCACGTGAAGGAAGGTAGAACCCCTTCCTCTTATGCCTTCGTCGTCGTTTGACTTTCCCTAAATTTGCACGTTCTTTCTTCCTTGGACGCAACGCAAATTACAAAGCTCGCAATGTATTTCAAAGGTATGGTAATATTTGGTAGTGTGGGAGTTCCTCCTTATATACATATTTTTAAACTTCTCCTCATGTTGGTGCTATGTCATTCGAAATCTAATTTCGAATTTTATTTTTAATAACCCACCTTAGGGTTATTTAACCTTAGTTTAAATTAATTTATAATTAATAATTAATTTAAATAACTTTACAAGTTAAATAAATTAACTAATAAATTAATTTATAATTAATTTTAAACTTGCTTTGTATAATATTATAAAATAATATTATAATATTATTTATTTGGGATTTTTCTTGCACTTTGGACCTCATCTGACTTCCTAGAAATGGGTCTTAAAATTGAAACTGAAATGGATGTTGTCAACTGAAACTACTACTGACTGATGTTGTTAGTTCGACATCAATGACCACTTACTCTTGACATCAATGACCACTTACTCTTGACATCAATGACAACTTATCACTCAAAATGTCCAATAGATTTCCATTTACTAGAAGCTTAATGCCCCCCTCAATTGTAATTTTTCATCTACGTTGTTGCAACTACCAATACTAGCAGTCAATGGGATAATAACAACTTGAGGATGTCTATTTATTATAAGCATTTGATGGGAAAACATTATAGAACTTGGATGAACCATAAAAAATTTCTAAATGTGCTAGCCATGGTTATCATGACTTCTTGTTTTGATTGAAAAAGTATACATGATCAAGATGTTATACCTTCTGCTTATATACAACTTCTAATTTAGGCATGATAGTAAGTTTCTCACTACCATATCTATTAGAAATATTTCATATATTTTTTGCATAACCACAATAATAATGTAGGAATTAATGGAAATGTAAAAATGAAATAATAGTACTCCTAAAAATAACGAAAGGAAATACAGAAGATATATTAATCATATATCCCAAGTCCCTTTGATGAGGAAAACACTTTAGAATTAGAGCTTTGATATAAATTGAGAACATGAACTAATATATTCATTTTCCATTGTTATAATTATGTAGACTCTTATTCTAATAATTCCTATTGATAATAAAGTAACAGTTACATCAATAAAGTATGCATCCTACTTACAATAAAGTAATAATTACATCATTACTAACTCCTACCTATAGGAGTAGAAATTGAATCATAATGGATCCATATGCACTAGGCACTCAATATGTAATTTACACCATCATAATAAAATTTCATAATGATGGTTACATTAGGATAGAGTCTTAACATGTCCTACACATTTAATAATATTTGTCCTCAAAGCATGAGGTTAGGAAATTATTGTTGGAGTTGATGGAGTGGGTCTTAGGTGGCATCCTTTGGCTACAATCCCCACCATTGAACTAAAATAATAGTGATTTATGGTTCCAAAGTGTGCACATTTGATGGTCCAAAGTACTCTTAGGTTTTAAGATGACGAAGCCTTCTTCATACAATTGAGGTAGTGTTGATTGAACCTATGTATAGTTTCCAATCAACTTCTTCAACAAGGATACATGAAAAACTATATGTATAGTGGAGGAGACCAATAATTCAAGATTATGGGCTACAAGACCTATTCATTGTAGCACCTTATATGGTCAATAAAATTTGGATATTAGGTTTTGATGACCATAAGGTTTCAATAATTAATTTGTGTATGGCTACAAATGTAGGAACACTATATCCCCAATATTAAAAGTACACTTTGAGTAGTATTGACTAGCTTGTTGCATAAATTTTTGTTCCATGGCTAAATTATCCTTGATATGTTAGAGGATTTGTGCACACTCATTGAGAGTGGATTCCATATATGATTGGAGGTGTATGATAAAGTGATGATATAAGGTATCCATAAATTATTTTATATGGTGTCATATTGGTGGTAAAGTGATATGCACCATTCAACCAATGGAAGACATTTGACCCACTGAGTTGATTGCTTAGATACAAAGCAATATAGATATGTTTCTAAGAACATGTTAAAAATTTCTATTTGACAATCTATTTGAGAATGATGTGTAGAGCTCATATTGAGTTGTGTATCATGCAACTTGAATAATTCCTATAATAATGACTAGTGAAGGTGGGATCATGATTGAAAAAATATATTAGGGCATGATATGAAGGTAGAAAATAGATTCAAGAAATATTTGGGCAACCATTAAGACCTTGTAAGGGTGGGCTATAGTACATAAGTGATCATACATAAAGATATGATTCACCATGATGAGAATGATTATTTTTCTATTGGACTTACAAAGCCTTTTAATAAAGTCTATCAAAATGTCTATCCAAAATGGTCTCCATAATAGGTATACACTAGAGTGTGCCTACTATGGAAATATTTTTCCCCTTCATACACCAACAAGTATCATATTATACCACAAAGATCTGAATATCCATTTTCATATCTATCTAAAAATATATGTTTAGCCCACTCATACATCTTTCAGAATCAAAAATATATTGCAATTAGTGAAGCATGCACTTCTTGTAGTATAGTATTATGGAATGGTAAATGTTTAGGAACAATAATATGGAATTGATACCTTACATGTGTTCCATTTCATGTATAATTTGGCCAAGAGTCAAGAACATTTTGAAGTTGGCGAATCAAGGATTATAAGGTAGGATCTTGAGTCACCTCTTCTTGAAGTTGGTGAATCCATTAAGAAATCAAAGTAGATATAGTGCATAGTATACATTGGCTGTCATTTTGGTAAGATAGTTCATCAACAACTATATTTTTATTATATTTCTTATAAATTATTTCATAGTTATACCCAAGTAGTTTGGTGACCCATTTTTGTTTTTCTAGTATGTAGACACATTACTCAAGAAAGTATTTAATATTGTGGTGATGCATTTTGTTGAAAAAAAATCATTCAATAAGAAATTCCTCCAATGGTTGAAAAATGTAAGATCGCCATCATCCCCTTATCATACGTCAATTTTCGTAGTTTTTTGTTAAATAATGTCGTACTAGTGAAAGCCAATGGTCATGTTTCATGTGCAAGCACTATACCAATTACACTTCTTGATGCATCACTTTCAAACATAAAAGGTTTAAAAAATATAGGTTTTGTTAGTGTGGGAGTACAAAGCATAACTTCTTTGAGTCATGGGAAGGCATGTTTATTTTGATCTAACCATAGAAATGAGTTTTTCTAACATAGTTTTCAAGGGAGATGTAATAGTTCTATATTCATGAAAAAATGTATGGTAATAATCAATGAGAACTAGGAAAACCCAAAGGATTTTGAAAGTGTGTGGATTTGACCATTCTTGTATATCAATATTTTTTATTAAATACACCTTGACCCTTCCCCTAAAACTATGTGACCCAAGTATTCCACATCTTGCATTAAAAGAGCATTTGGACCATTTTGCACATAGCTGGTTATCAACCAAGAGATGCAAAGTTTGGCCCAGATGTTGTAAATGTTCCACCCATGTGTGACTGTAAATTAGAATATCATTAAAAAATATTCTAAAAGAGTATATGGATGTTTCACAAATAGTTGGTTATTAGCCATTAGTTGTAGAATTTAAACCACATGTTGAAAGTCCACCCATGTGTCATAAATTAGAATGTTGTCAAAAAGGGCCAAAATGAATTTGCACAAGAAGAGTTGAAATAGAATTCATAAGACTCTAAAAGGTGGGAGGTATATTAGTAAGACCAAATGGTATGATAAGCAATTCATAATGGCCTTCATGAACCTAAAATGCTACCTTTGGAATATCTTCTTACCTCATTTTAATTTGATGATAACCTAAGGATAGATCTAATTTATATTATAAGTGAGCACCATGGAGTTCATCTAGTAACTCATCAATGATGAAAATATAAAATTTATCCTTGGCAATAATTTTATTGAGATCTAAAAAATTAATGAATAGTTTCCAAGACCTATGTTTCTAATGAAGTAATTATTTTGGGGAGGAATGTAGGCTGACACATGCTGGAATGACCCCTATTGCTAACAATTCATACACCATATTTTCAATCCCATATTTTCCATATATGAATATCTATAGGGACAAATGCTAGGTGGTAAGATTCCAAGGACAATTTGAATGGAATGATCATGGGTGTGCCAAGGTGGTAATCTATGGGGTTTTGGATTTATTATTGCATGCTTATCCATAATTTTACATAATTTAATTGATTCAATTGTATCATTGATAGCTAGGGCTTGTAGTGCAAACAATTATACCACCACTCATTCACATTATTTCTTCAAAAATGTTTCCATTTGGTGGAATTTAATGAGTTGGGTAGGAACTATGGTCATTATGTTGGAAATTTTGAGTAATTATGTTGTCATTGATGTCAAGTGTTTGGTGCAAGGCAAAGTTCATTTTGGTACAAGAAAATTGGTAAAAGAAATGGTTATAATATTTTATATTATAATCCAAAGAGGTTGGTTAAAAGGTTGAAGACAAAAGTTTACACCCATGGTTTTAAAGAGAAAAGAGAAGATATTATAATATTTTAATATTATAATAATTAAGCCAAAAGGGTTTATTAAAAGGAAAATAAAAAGTTGACAAAGGATCCTATGCAAAAGTATTATTTAATACTAAAGTTAAATAATATAATATTTAACCCAAAGTTAAATATTATATTAAAAATAAAATTAAATTTGAAATTGGAAAAGGGTGCTAAAATTAGAATTCAAAATGGAGGCAATTAAGGTTTTTGCTGACATCATGAAAATACCTTGAAAGCATATAAAAGGGAGAAGCAAAAATTATTTTCATCAGAATTGAATGTTAATGTGCATTTAAAAATTGATCATGGAGTATAGAAAAATGTGTTTAAAATTCATTCATCGAGCAAGTGATAGGAGATAAGTACAAGGCAATAGACGTCTTGGTTCAACGAGATCTAGTAGCCCAAGTGGTAGGTAGGTCCTGCATAAGTTGCTGGTAGAGGAAAGGTTTTGGGTTTGATTTTCCCTAGTGTTGTTTGAAGTGTTTTGCTACGGTTTTTGTTGGAGAAATCAAGGAGATAAAATTTGGGTGCCAAGGGTTAGTTATTTAAAGCATGAGGATACAGAAACAAAATGGAAATACCAATATGCGATGCATGCGAAAGCGAAACTTGATGCTAAGTCCTAGAAACTGAAATGCATGAAAAGAGGTAAACACAAACAAATTGAAACAAGATAGAAATAAAATGTGGAATACAGCCCTTTTTATTAATTTGCTTTAGAATCCGGTTACAATACGTCTCCTCCCTTTTCAGGGGCTAGGAGCGTTAAATATGGCTTCATTACACCATGGATTAGTAGGCCTTCTTCCGTGTGCCCATAAGTAAAATGAGTGGGCCAAACGTCACCACCACTTGCATGAATGATTCTTTGATTCCTTGCTGCTCCTCTGGTGTCGAGATCCTATGTATAAGAAACATAAAACAATCAGTAGCACCTGAGGATGAAGTAAAACATGTGATCCCTAAAGCGTACGATTAGTGCATGCGTAAAATAAATAAAATGATAACTAAAACATATCATAAGGAGCTGAAAATTTGACAAAGACATTAAAACATTACCAGGAAGGCACTACAAAAGAAATAGTCAAAAAATTTGCCACAGATTTCTAATCACTCTGGGGTGGGACGAATAGACCTGCAACAAACTGTCAAAAAGCACCCTCCTAAATGGCCCATCCATGAGGCTCCAAATCACCTAAAAATTTGGGGTTAAGCAAAATGGGGTATTTTGGAAAGACCTAGATGGTCATATTTTTCCAATTCGGCCTCTATCACCCATAATATGATGATGCTCCCTGTATGTTAGTGAAGGCTAGAAATAACAAAAGCATTGTCAAAACTCATCCAAATCACATGAAATTTAAATGGCAGCCTATCTGAATGACATAGAAACAAATGAAAAAATAATAGAAATGAATTCTGCTACATATTTCTAATCGTTCTAGGGTGGGGCGATTAGGACTACAGCAGTGCAGGGGGTGCCCGGGGGCAGGACACCTGCCATATGGGGCCTGGTTTTGGCACCAATCCACTTGGGATGGGTCCAAAACCTCTTATGGGGTATTGTCAACAAATTTTGGTGGGATATTGTGGCCAAATGTCAGGTTTTGGGTCTGGATTGTGCTTCCAATAATCACCCAATAACCTCCATTCCAAGAGATTTTAAGGATGTAAAAGGCACAAAAGGGAAACAAAAAGTGAGGACGTAAATTGGTAGCACTCCGTTACTCAAATGCTCCTTCTTTGTTCTTTTTTGGGGTGAGAAGACTCACCATTTTATAGACTTGAGGGTCTCTATGAATGAGCATGCATAGGCGCCACTTGACGATCATGCCTTCCCAGGGGGGAGAATATTCCTCCCTGATTAAGGACTCCATGACTGCCTCTTTGTGCTCAGAAATGCTCACTCGCACTCCCATGCAAGGAATGAGGAGTTAAGTGGTGCATATGAGCTACCATTTTTTAATATTTGACATTTTTCCTATCAAACCTACTATTTTCCCCACCCAGGAGCGAATGCTGCTAATCGTCCCTACATGGAATGAATACCAGTTTGTAATCATCCCTGGGTGGAACGAATAAGGAGTAGAGTTCCTAAAAGGTGCTAAATTTACCTTTGACATTTCAAAACTACTGTGAGTGGTTAGGACCATTGTTTAACCTCTGTGGGCTGCCCTAGGGCCTATGTATGTTAGTGCGATTAGTGTTTGCAATCACATAATCGGATTGGTGTTGTTTTGGTGTCTATAGATGCCCCTTTTTGGGATGCGCTATGCGTGGCGCAATGCTGAGCAAAAATAGATAACCAAAGCACTAATGATTAGGGTTTCTCAGTAACCTAACCAACTTTTGATGCCCCAAGTATGGAAAGGTCCTGCATTATTGAATATTTGCTTCTGACAAGCTAAGGAACTTAATTCAAGTGTTAACCTTTTTTGGTGAGGTGTTACTTGAACTTGGACATTGATCAGTAATGCATAGGTAAAGGGCGCAACCTTTTGTCTATGGGAACCTTGAGTTCATGATTCATGAATGCCAAGTGTTTGATCAACTTGTGATTATTGCTTATTTTTTGCCCCAAGCAGGAGCATGATTGTCTTTTTCAATGAATCTTTGAATGCATGCCATTTCCTTGATTGAGTGTGTATTTGTTGATTGGAAACTAAGTGTGACTACCCCCTCAAGCAACGAATCGATGAGGGAATGACCTATATGATAAAAGTGATGAGTCGCTTGACCTAAGATGACTTAGATAAGGGTGCCTTCAGATGTTTTCCTTTGAACACTTATGCAGTTTTCCCAACATTTAGACCTATTTTTTATGAGTTTTAACCCTGTTTGTGACGCTGTTTGGGTTTGAAATTGTCAAAAATTCATCCTTCGGTGGAGCGGTCTAGCTATGGTAGCCTTCTTAGGGAGTAGGATAGTGATAATTTGTGACCCCGATGTTGGTTTTGTATTCCAATAATCGTAGGTGCAAAGGTGCCTTTGTTTGGCAGTTTTATTGCATTTTTTTTTGTAAGTTTTAACCTTTTTGTGACGTCGTTTGGGGATGAAATTGTCCAAAATCCATCCTCCCATGGAGCGGTCTAGCTATGGTAGCCTTCTTAGGGATTAATATAATGATAATTTGTGATACCTACATCAGTTTTTCAAGCCAATAATCATAGGCGCAAAGGTGCCTTTGTTTGGCAGTTTGATCGCTCTTTTTGGTGCATTTTTTGTTGTTTTTTGATTTTTTTATTTTATTGCTCTGTAATTGTCCATAGGTGGGACAAATACCTTTTTAGTAATCATCCCAGTGTGGGACGAGTGCTAACTAGAGTGCTCATCCCATGGTGGAACGATTACAGTCCTAAAAAGCCTATTTAAGGGCCAAAACTAGGTTTTGGGCTCATTTGCAATTTGTTTTTCTAGTGATTTGGAGCTCTGAGGAGGAGGAGGTTGAGTTCATGTAGCGGAGCACTGTCGAATCTTATTAGACACCATGAGTTCACAGACTGGATCATCGAGTGGCAGAGTTGAAGTGAGATCGGTGAGTGCTCCTTCTCGTTTATTTTGCTTGCTTTATTTTACAGGTTAAAATCATAATTTTGTTTTTACATTGTTTTTTGCTTTCTTTGATAAAACCCTAAGTTAAATTTGTGGTTTGCGTTGCTGTGTTAAAACTAAGATCGAAATCCTAACTTAGAAAAATTGTTTTAGTTTATTTTTTTGTTTGTTTTTTTCTAAGGTTAAAAAAAATGCTAGATTTAAATTGGTGTTTATTGTTTTTTTTGTTTTTAAACTAAAACCCTAGGTTAAACTGAGAGCAAAACCCTAGCTTAGAAAAATTGTTTTAGTTTATTTTTTTGTATTTTCGTTAAGGTTAAAAAAACCCTAGATTTAAATGCGTTTGTTTTTGTTGTTTTTTTTTGTTTTTAAACTAAAACCCTAGGTTAAACTGAGAGCAAAACCCTAGCTTAGAAAAATTGTTTTAGTTTAGTTTTTTTTTTTTTTGTGCTAAGGTTAAAAAAAACCCTAGATTTAAATGCAGTTTTTATTATTTTTATCTTTTTAAACTAAAACCCTAGGTTAAAATTAGGTTGAAAACCTAAAAAAAAAATTAAAAAAAATTGGTCTTATTCTATTTTTTGTTGTTTTATTTTTGTTTAAGGTTAAAAAAAAAACCCTAGATTGAAATGACCCTAGATGTATAGCTATTTTTATTTGAGAGTAGAAAATAAAATCCTAGTTATGTTAAAAAAACCTAGTTTAAAATTTTATTTATTCTATTGTTTAAGTTTTGTTATTGCTTTTGCTTTGTCAGTTCAAACTAAGGTTAGAAACCCTAGATAATTGACAAGTTTGATTTTTATGAATTTGTTTATGTTTCATTTTTATCAGTTTGAACTGAAAGTGAAAAACCCTAGGTACTGAAATTTTTTTTTTTTTTTGACTTTGAATTTATTTGTTTTTTTTTTTGGTTTGTTTTTGTTTTTGTTTTTTTATTTATCTGTCAATTTTAAACTTAAAGTTAAAAACCCTAGGTACTGACAAACTGTTATTTTTTTTTTTTGAATTTGTTTGTTTTTTTTGTTTTTATCAGTTTGAACCAAAAGTTAAAAACCCTAGGTACTGACAAAAAAATTTGAATTTGTTTTTGTTTTTTATTTATCTATCAGTTTTAAACTTAAAGTTAAAAACCTTAGGTACTGACAAACTATGGTTTTTTTTTTGAATTTGTTTGTTTGTTTTGAACTGTTTTTAGTTGTACATTTGTTAGATGTGGTTGTACAGTTTATTTAACTGTGTTTGTTGTACATTTTTTATGCATTGTTGTATAGTTTTGTTTTCTTTTGTTATCATGTTTTTAATGTTTTTGTTGTTTTGGTTTTTCAGGTGGTGAAGAGTTGATATCGTCAGTCGACGATATTCTCTGATGCCAGGGAGGTGTTGACTATGGTGGACTGGGAGTGGCTTGACGCCCTTGGGCTCAAGCATGTGATTCAACTAGAGTCTGTGGTGGGGGATCAGGCATACTTTACCATCTTGATCAACCTATGGGATCCCCGCACCAATACCTTCCATCTCTCGATAGGGGAGATGATAGTGAATCTCGAGGATGTCTATCGAATTCTACAAATTTTGATAGATGGGCTTCCTATCAAGACTACACCACATGATCAGTGGACGGTAGTGCTGACACGATGCTTCAGGCATGGGATGGATGTGGGTGTGGATAGCCCGATGGAGAGGGCAAAGGGTGACTATCAGATTGGCAGTATTCTGGTATGATGGTGGCTAGAGAGGGATGTGTTGGGAGTGAGGCATGCATTATTGATGAGCCTCATCTCCAACATGTTGTTGCCTGACTCTTCAAGCATGAGGTTCTCATGGAACCTATTGTAGGTGGTCTTCAGGTTAGTGGAGTGTTCGACTGTAGAACCCCTGATTATGAGATGGGGTCAGACACTGCTGGCACAACTCTATAATGAGTTGTACGAGGTCCACTACTAGAGGCAGAAGGCTATTAGATGTAGTTACATGTTGTAGTGTTGGGCTTGGTAGCACATAGTTGTGGAGATGCCATTGGGTTTGTCATGGATGACTCGAGCGGAGATGGTTGATAGAGAGATAGGGTATGTGGCACTATGGCACAGGTCGAAGGAGCGGGGGCATAGTCGGCAGTGGGCAGGTGACGTGGATCACTACATGGATACCTTCTTATGGCTTGCTCTTGGGGAGGTATTCTGATGGCCATACCTGGACTGTCTAGCTTGGCCTGAGGCTGGGGAGTAGCTCTGGTGGGTTTGTAGGGGGATGTGGTTGATCAGGCGATACAAGACCGAGCAGGAATACTTCTCATATGTTTGAGTGACGTGACAGTTTGGGGTGTGCCAGGGGTTTCCTTGGGAGCCCTTGATCTATTGGCATCGGGGCGATGAGAGGACTCTAGCTTGGCCGATCATCGAGCCGCTAGGGGAGGAGGCAAATATTTTTATTGGCATCCTGAACATGGACAAATTTGGGGTTACGACTGAGTACAAGCAATGGTGGATGCTACGGTGATGGCGAGGAGAAGGGCCTCTAGGAGGGGCAGATGTGGCCGTCGATGGTGGTGAGGGCATAGAGGCATCAGGAGAGGGTTGGGAGGCTCTGCTGGAGGATGCAAATATGGTGGAGGTTGATTTTATGGGCAAGGATTTTGGGGTTCCAGAGCAGCTGGATATGCAGGACGTCTTAGAGCAATGGGATCCAGAGTAGCCTACCATTCGAGAGATGTCAATGCCTTAGGTAGTGCCAGAGGGTATGGAGGCAAGGTTTCACCCTGAGATAGCATGATTGGAGGGGTTATTGTAGAGACAGGATGAGGAGCACCAAGCCGAGAGGGAGCACCTACGGGCTCAGTTGGCATAATAGGATGATGCATTGCTTGCATACCTCCTATGGGATGTGGAGTGGAGTCAACGTCGGGTGGAGCTAGAGGCAGATATTATTTACCTTGGTGGATAGTTACCTGTGCTTACTAGTGATGGATCATCGCACCGCTTGAGAGGGAGTGATACTGAGCAGTTAGAATCCTCTTAGTGCAGGCGGCTAGGTGAGGGGAGTGTTAGTGGGCGTGATGCAGGGGCTGGCAATAGCCACCCTGAGAGGTCCCATAGGACCCACACCACTAGAGGGAGTTCCAGTCACACCAATCCTACATGATCATGCTGGCCGATGGTCTAGGCTTGAGGGTTTTTGAGTTTTTGATTTTTGCGAGGTTAGAGGACCAATTTATTGTAGCTTAAGGGCATTTTGATGATATATATACAGATGATTTTATTTTGTTTATACACATGTCATGATTTTATGTTATGCACAGTGATTGTTGTTGATGGATGCATGTTTATTTATATTGATGTATGCATATGTTGTGATGAATGTGAATGTGTCTAATTTATATAATATGCATATTGAATGAATGAAGTGATTTGTTGATAACTTAGCGGTGGCACCATATACTGTTTAGAACTTACGGCTTTTTCTTCTAGGCGATTGTTGTGGTAAATGACTTTTCATGTATATATGTTGTTTTTTGTATTTTTTGATGGTGAGGCAAGAATGAAAGATATCACAGTTGGTTTAGAATGTAGTTAAGGTTTTCTAAGACTCAGATGTTTTAACTAACTAGCCAAGAATGTAATTTTATATTACAAGACTTTTGAACAAGGTATAAATCCGAATTGACTTTGACCAAGTTATTTCACATCCCTGTGTGTACAATTGAGTTTGTTTATGTGGTATTTGTTAGGATACCGCCAGTGCTAGATAGGCTGTCAACCAAACCTATACTGAGGATCACCTAATTAGCTCCACTAACTCCTTTGTTGCATTTAGTAAGATTAATTTGTGGTGTTATTTGGGATACCATAAGCTAGCTCAGCCACATGCAAATATTGATCTGAACATAATTTAATGTGATAGATATATCGTCATACAGGAGGTTTGCCACTAGTGACCGATAGGCTATCAACCAAACTGATACTAAGGTTCACCTCATGACCTTATGAATACTAAGAGTTCCAGGGATTCAAGTTTGACTCCCTTCTTTTCTTCAATTGTAGTGGGATACTTGCTCTTTTATAGTAATAAAAATCACTGTTTATTTTATTTTTTTCTTTTGAGCAAGGGATTTGAATATTGAGTGATGAGAATCACTATTTCTTGTGCTTTTTGATGTATGCACTTTTTGGGTTTTGATGTCAAATTTTGGAGTTTTGACTTTTGCAAATTTTTTGATGTTTGCAACTTTTTGAGAACTTGGGATTCTTGGGAAATTGGGTAGGGAAGATGCTTGTCCTTTTGCCAAATCTCAGCATTCTTGGGGTCTTTCGCACAGTGGGATGAGCAATATAACCTTCTCACTAGATGGTATCCTAGATTGCTTTGCAGGTTTCATCTTTCATTTACACAAATTGGGAATTTTTTATGTGTTTTAACTTGTGTTGGGATGCTACGTAACAAGGTGTAATCCAAGTAAAACTCTACCTTTGTAAAATTTGTCTGACATTGTATAGTTTTGGCTATAAATATAAATACAGTTGAATGACAAAAACTCTAGATACATTAGAAGACAATTGAATATGAAAAATGTGAATGGCGTTTATTTTTGCTGGATTTGAAAATTAAAAAATGGAAAATCATGGAATTGCTAAGTAATTACAGTCTATGGTGCTTTTGACCTGTATGATCAACAAATGTGCAATGTATGGATGCTATGCTTAATGTAACTATTATTTTTGTGTTTTTGATTGATTGAATTTTTTGAGTATGCATGAAAATGGGATGCAATTGTTATATATTTTTTGGTTTTTTTGATTATTTTATTGTTTTTGAATTTTGACCAAAGGGATTATGGGTACCTTTGGGGCTTTTTGGGTTTGAACAAGTGATTGCGGGAATCCTTGGAGCTTTTGGTTTGACCAAAAGGATTATGGGCACCTTTGGGGCATTTTGGGGGTTGACCAAGCGATTAATGGACACATTTGGGGCATTTTGGAGGTTGACCAAGCGATTGCGGAAATCCTTGGAGCTTTTGGTTTGACCAAAGGGTTAATGGACACCTTTGGGGCATTTTGGGGTTGACCAAGCGATTTTGGAACTCCTTGGAGCTTTTGGTTTGACCAAAGGGTTTATGGGCATCTTTGGGGTGTTTTAGGGTTGACCAAGCAATTGTAGGAATCCTTGGAACCTTTGGGATTGACCAAGTGATTACGGGGAATCCTTGGAGCTTTTGGTTTGACCAAAGGGTTAATGGATACCTTTGGAGAAATTTGGGGATTTACCAAGCGATTGCAGGAATCCTTGGAGCTTTTGGTTTGACCAAAGGGTTTATGGGCACCTTTGGGGCATTTTGGGGTTGACCAAGCGATTATAGGAATCCTTGGAACCCTTGGGATTGACCAAGCAATTGCAGGGAATCCTTGGAGATTTTGGTTTGACCAAAAGGTTAATGGACACATTTGGGGCATTTTGGGTGTTTACCAAGCGATTATGAGAATCCTTGGAGCTTTTGGGTTGGGCTATTGCTCTTTTTAAATATGGAATGGCCTCAAATTACTGATGTTCAAGGGTTCTAGTTCCTTGATTCTGTCAAGAGAGGCTAGCCGATATGTCCTAGGACCTATTTTACTATTAATGACATAAGGACCTAACTAGTTTGCCATGAACTTGTCCCTTAGATGGGGCAAAAAGTTAGAGTTCTGCTGGTTCTCTTTTAAGACCAGGTCACCAACCTAAAATTCCCTTAGGTGAACTCTCATGTTGTATGCATTCTTAAGTCACTCTTGGTAGATATGCAAATGCTCGAGAGCATTAACACGTCGTTCATCGAGCAACGTAAGCTGGTCTAACCGAGCCTACCATGCAGTGTCATCATCGATGAACTCTTACATTCATATGCATAGGGAAGGAATTTCCAACTCAAGAGGCATGACTGCCTTGGAGCCATACACCAGTGAAAACGGAGTTGCCCTAGTGGGTGTTCTAATGCTAGTGTGATAATCCCATAGGGCAAGTGGGATTTGAATGTGCCAATCCTTATGTCTGTTTATGACTATCTTTTTGAGGATTGCAACTAGCATTTTGTTTGACACCTCTGCTTGCCCATTTACTTGCAAATAATAGGGTGTTGAAAAACTATGCTAAAATTTGTACTTTGTGGTCAAAGCACGTACGTATTTGTTCTTGAATGACATCCCATTATCCGAGATGATCTTGGATGGAATACCAAAATGACATATGATGTTATACAAAATGAACTCCGCAATGCGGGTTCTCATCGTAGAGGTAAGTAGAATTGCTTCCACCCACTTGGTGAAGTACTCTGTGGTTGTTATGATGAATGTGTGACAACTTGATGATGCAAGGGAGATATTTTTGATTAGATCTAAACACCATTGTGAAAAGGGCCATGCCGATTGGATCAGTTGCAATGCTTGGGAAGGTACATGTGTCAAGTTAGCATGGTGTTGACACTTCACACACTTCCTTACATATGCACAACAATCTCGCTCTAAAGATGGCCAATAATAGCCCATGTGAAGAATGCGCTTTGTGATGGCCATACCACTGAAGTGGCCATTGCATGTACCATCATGCGCTTGGGTGATCGCCCAAGTGGACTCCTGCTGGTCCAAGCAACGAAGAAGGATTCCTTCGTAGCTTCGATGATACAAGATGTCTCCTAGAAAGACATGCTTTGTCACTTTCTATTTGAATGATATTTTTGTGACATGCGACAATACAAGTGGGAGGTTACCTAGCTTGATGTAATCTCTTATGGGTGTGTACCAATCTTACTGATCAGAAACCTCGATGGTATAAACAGCCAATCCCTCTTGTAGTTCATACCTAGCAAAATTTGATCGAGAAAGAACCTGTAAGAATAGCATCATGTTGCTATTAAGGGGAATATGTGAGAACAAGGACCCCCAGTTGGCATGGTTCAAACAATCATGGGTTCGATAGAACCTATCCTGAGATGGTTCAATCTAGATCAAGTGGATTTTTGGTGTTAGATCAGAGCTGATGTCTACATCAGTCATCTCCTTGACTAACATGTGGGACCTGTCCTCCAACTGGTGTGGAGTTGGGATCAAGTGGATATCATTCACCGAATTCAAATCTACATTAGGAACTTTGGGTCCCTCTTTAGCATGGAAGATATCCTAAGTTGGTCCTGGGGTGAAATGAAGCATCTCACCGAAGGGCTAGTACTCTGATGGTGATGGTGGTGAGCTAACGCAATCCTAGTCTATGGCATCTAGGTCTAGATATAATGACTATGCTGGATCGGTTGGATTGCAGATGGGGGCGGTTAAGTCAATGGAGATCATGTTGATGAAATGGTTTTGGTCTCCATTACCGTGGGTGTGGTTACTAGGACTTCCTTGATGATCTTTGTGCTCTGGATATTGCTCTAGAGGTATTGGCATGAATGGATTGACCCTATGTGCAGATAGGAGGACAGGGTCTACCCTCGACACTGATAACTCTATAGGGTATCTGGGCGGAAGGTGCTTTTTGTATGCCCAAAGTGGCAAATTCAGCACTTGGTCTAGCTACTCTTGGTTTAGGTGCCACCTATGCCTTGGCCCCATGTTTAGCTATTGAAACATATCGTAAATATCCATAGGGTATTGTTGCTGCTACATATGATTGAGATAGGCCATCTCAATTTCATCTTCATAATAACTGTCAAAGATCCACAGGCCTTTGTTGGCTCTAAAAATTGTTTACGACATGTGAGGCTCGTCCTGCTCGAGCAAATTGATATGGTCCCATCGGGGTTGTTACGCTCTCTATGGGGGGACCAAATTTTCTTGAGGTGGCCCTTGCTCGATTGGAGCATCCAAAGGGAACATTGTCAAGAGGCTTTCTTGATAATCATCCATGGGGGTCACTTGTGAGTGATTGCTATAAGATTTTAAAGGGTCCCATGGTGCTACCTCCTATTCTAACTCGTCTTTCGAAGATCCTTCCTGACCTTGTCTATATCCCTCTTGTAGGTGAGTCCTCGAACTTTATCCTATCTCAAGCGAAGGGAAAGGGATTTTGAGGTCAACAAGGTTGGTTGTCAATAATGGGAGAAAATATCCCAATGTATATGTCGTGTTAGGATTGTCGTATGGATCTAATGCCAACCCATCCTTGTTTCTTATCCTTATGCCTTACATGTTCTCTACCAATATGTCTAAGGGCAGAGGGAGGTTGAACCCTACTCCTGATTTGTCATATGGCATCTGATATCTTGGTTGGCAAAGAACATGCACTCCTTGCTCATATCTGCCTAACCCATATCCATGCCAATTGCATTGGCCAAGATATCTCAAAGCGAATTCTGGGTTGGATAAATAGTTGATGTCCTCATCAAAAGGCTCCTCATCTTCTTCCTCTTGCATGTAAGGTTCAATGCCATTATCGAAGCCCCCATATACAAAGTTTGTCTGATTGGGTGGGTAGCCTAGAGGAAAAATAGTACCTATGGGGAGGCGAGGTCTCCCCATATCTTGCATGGACTCAAGTGCGGATGTTGCTACAATGTTCTGCACCAGATACTACCCCAGTCCCATGTTGGCCATCTCAACAGTGATTGTTTGTGATTGAGGGGGAGGGAATGGGAGTTCTTCCTGAGTCCACTCCATGTCGGGTGAACTAGGTGTCTCGACTTCCATTCTACTAGGCATCTCCTTGGTAGAGATGGTTGAGACTGATGGCGGTGCTTCTTCTAGGGGTTTCTTCCCTTTTTCCTTTGGTGTGGCCATCATAGGTGGTGGACTAGATGACAAAGATGGACCCGACTAGGGA
Source organism: Wollemia nobilis (assembly GCA_028583015.1). Classification (NCBI taxonomy): domain Eukaryota; kingdom Viridiplantae; phylum Streptophyta; class Pinopsida; order Araucariales; family Araucariaceae; genus Wollemia; species Wollemia nobilis. The sequence continues at coordinate 13,104,295 of JAQPPZ010000733.1, forward strand.
TTTGAGGGACTTGACAGTAGGGATGCCTATAGAATCAGACCCTGTTCAGATGGATTCAACTAAAAATCAAAATGTGTTGATGGAAGGGTCGATTGCGGCATTAGCTACATCGCATTACAATACTTGAAGGGTTCTATGTCCACTGAGACTACATGCACTTGCCCTTCAAATGAATACTTTAGGCACTGATGAGCTATTGAAGGGACACACTTCATGTCCCTAATCCATGGCCGATTCAACAAAATATTATAAGCCATATCACCCTTCAAGATGTGGCACAATGTAGGAAAATTCTTTTGTTCTACCTGGATAGGCAGGACAATTGTGCCAACTGTCGAGCATATCGCATCATTGAATGCTCGTAGATTATAGGTGGAGGCCATGATGTGAGAGGCTAGGAACTTCAAAATTTTCAATGCCGATGTTGTAATGATATTAGTGGATGAGCTAGTGTCCACCAACACCCTCTTATATGGAATCCCTTTGACCCACGCGATGACATGCAGGGGTGGATCTGCCATGTCACCAGTCACTGATTTCAATTCATCCTCTCTAAAGGTGATGACTGGCTCGATGCATCGTTTTACATGTCCCATGAAGTTGTTGAAAGAGTTTGCTTTATGGGGCTGCAACTCGATGGCTTTTAGTATCTCCATTAAAGCCTCCCGATGGGGCGATGATTATTGTATGAGCTCGTAAATGGAGAGCCTAGCCGACATGGTCCTCAAAATTTGGGTAAGTTTGGTTTGAATCATGGCCACTGGTCTAGGCATAGGAGGTTGTGTAGGGTGCTATTGCAGTTGTGACATTGTTGGCACCTCTCCTATGGCTGCCGCAGGGGCAGCTGTGCTTGGGTACCTTTTGTTTCGAGTCACTATACTTATCATCCCTACATACCCCTACATAGGACAGTTTTGTGTTACCTCATTGACTCGTAGGGTCTTTTCCTATGCATCATGGGTAGGCAAGGGGTCTTTGAAGACCCCCATTTGTTGGTTGCTTGGTACCACGAGATTATCCACCACTAATGTCTTGTTGTCTATTAGGTCTTATACCAAGCCTTTAAACTTCCAACATGCATTAAGATCATGTCCCCTTTGTCGGTGAAACCTACACTACACGTCTTCCCTGTAACCCTTTGGTTTTGGCATGTTGGGGTCTATGGGTCAACTCTCTGGTAGGTTAATTAAGTTTATCACTGACAAGAGGTCAAACATGGAGTTTTTGGACTCTATGTAAGGTGGGAATTGTTGCCTAGGGCGACGTTGCTGATTTTGCTCTTGCCTCTGATTTTATCTTTCATAACTATTAATAGGTACTACATGGTATTTAGCCTTGGGGGTTGTGTTGCTTATACAAGCTTAGGTATGTTTATAGCAACCTGATTGACCACAGCGGGTTTTGGTTGCATGGTCCTTGTCTTGGCATTTTTAGACCATTCTTTATTCTTTGGCTTAGCAATCTTGCCATCCCAAATCTTGATCTCCTCAATGATTTTGGCTTGCATCAGAGCTTCCTCTAAAGTGGCCTATTTTTACAGCTGCAATAGCATGGATATCGATCTCAAATAGCTCTTTGATAACATTTGGGTAAGGTCGACCATAGGAGGGAGGTAGGGCAGCTTTGAAAGCAACATCCTCCATCGATTCCCATAGGCCACCATGGTTTCTTCCTCATACTTCCTGAGGCTGGCTAGGTTGCTTAGTGATGCCTTCTTCTTGGTGTTGAAGGTGAAGAATTCAAGGAACGCATCCACTAGCTAATCTAAGTTACTAATGTTGTGCTTTGGCAATTGAGTGAACCAATCCGAGGCAGGGCCTACGAATGTGGTTATGAATGTTCTTAGCAGTAAAGCATCATTGTCTTGAATGCCAAAGCATTGGCTTAGTAATCTAGTCACATGCTCTTGGGCATCTTCCTCCCCTCTAAAGATTGCCAACTGGGGCAGTTTAAAGTGTTCAGGGTAAGGGGGTGCCGACACTGATGGATGCACAGGGTGACTACGAAATTGTCATAAAGTGGGCTTTTGGGGCCTAAAAGTCTTGGTCTCAACAGACTCTAAGTTCTCTAGTAGCACTTTATATGCATTAGAATACTTAATCTCTTCCTCTTTATTTTATTCCCATTACAGGTTGCGGGGAACTTGAGGCCTATAGAAGGGTGGCTGAATAGCACCCCCTCTGCCTTGGTAGGGCATTTTAGACCGTTCTTCTTCTTGCTCATACTCCTCATAGGATTCTTGAGGATTTTTTGGTCAAGACCTATAACTATGGGTGGGTGCCCATCATTGTTTCTAGGAGTGGCCTCCCACTCAGGTCTAGGAGGTCTCGGAGGCAGCATTTGGTAAGGTCATGGAGACCTGTCTTGCACCAAGGGGTTGTGCCTCTCATACCATTCTTCTCTCTATGTATGAGGGGTTGGAACCCTCTTAGGCATAGTGTTGTGGAGCAGATCATATGTTTGATGCTGAATGCACTCTTTGCTAAGGTAATACATATGTTCCAACTATTTTTGGTCTTGCGTGCAGCATGTCTGGAAAATGCCAGGTCAATTTGCTCCATCGTATTGAGTCTAGGAGGCCTAGATGCCTCCTCTATACATTTTTCTCGGTAGTGGTGATCTGATATCTCTATAGGTTGCTTCCCTCTATTGAGGTTAGCGACATTCACCTGAGAATTTGGCCTCAGTGGGTGATCCTGATAAATAGCAGGTGTAGAGGCGCATTGCTCCCACACTATATATTTCTCTTATGTAATGTAGTGGTCTTCTTCATTTTCCCTTTTGTAAATGTGAAAGGGGCGGGAATAGTTGGCTCGCCCTACTTGAAGAGCCTTGTGCTCTGGATTTGTCTTGTTGTTTCTGACGGTAATAGGGGGCAGATGAGGGATGATGTAATCCTGTGGCCCCTCTTTATGGACCCTATGATGTCCTAGCACTTCATAATGCGGTGGCCACTCATAGCGAGTGTCTAAGGGAGCTTTCCCATCTATGTTGAGTGCCATGTGTATGTTCTCTTCCTAAAATGGTATGTACTGAGTGGGCATGCCCCTTGAAGGGGTACCTCTATAGTCCCATTCCATCAAGGTACGATGTGGACTATCTTGTGGTTCAGGCCGCCAAGGTGGAATGACCAAGTCCTTAGGGCTGTAGCGGAGGTGACTTGTGCCCCCTTGTACACTCTCTGCAGCTTCCGCCCGTGAGTGGGCTTGGCTATGAGTGTACACCATTGTGGTGTCCCTCTACAAGATGCATAGATTTTTATCTCTTTTTTTATGATTTTTTTTATTCTACACTAAACAAAAGGAACCACACAATAAAAAGTGATTATCTCATTTATAGATTAAAGGTGTGTCCTAAACCTGGTTTAGTGTGTTTCAATTTTTGTTTTGACAGTTTTGTAAAGAACGCGTTGTTGTATATGCAATATGATAGCTCTTATGTCTCCCAAAAAAATTTCCCCTTCAATATACCACTTCCAGGCCGTTATACCAAACCTCTCAATATACCCTCCCTTACGTGAGTGAAACTATTGGTATGCGAGAGCAGAATGGTACGTGGAACATAGGTGGTACGGAAGGGGGATCACCCTATTTTTGAAACCTACCATAGAAGACTTATCCTCATGCACTGAGAATCACCCCAGCTATACTTGGTCAGTTTTTGTTAGGATTTACGTCTAGCAATAGTAGTGATCAGGGTTATGAATGCAAAAATTCAAGCCAAGGTGGTGATGAAATCCACTATTGGTCTTGATCAAGGGCTGAGGTTTTATTACCAACTTCTTGGTGTTTAAATTACCACATGGTGTCTGGGGTTCTTTTTATATTGCATAAAATAATTAAAAATGCAATAAAAATTTCCTAAGCAAGCAAAGAAACTAAAAATATAGAGACTGAAAATAGAAAATGACAAAAGGTGTTCAGAACCCCTACCTCTTCTCTGTCCAAATCGGATGCCTCTGAGTTTTTGCTCTGAAATTGCATAGAGAGTTATTCATATTGGGGTGGGATGAATAACAAAACTGTATTCGTCACAAGGTGGGACAAATGCCCATTCGTCCCTGGGTGAAAAGAATTCCAGCTTTGTACTCATCACAGACTAGAATGAACAACAATCCAACACTTGAAATATTGGTACCTACAAGCAAAAACAAACACTTTTGATCAAAAATTTGAACTAAAAATCAAGGGATAGTGTCCCACCGTGATCGCCACTGAAAGCACGAGGATACAAAAACAAAACAGAAATATCAAGATGCGATGCATGCGAAAGCGAAACTTGACGCTAAGTCCTAGAAATTGAAATGCATGAAAAGAGGAAAACACAAATGAATTGAAACAAGATAGAAATAAAATGTGGAATACATCCCTTTTTATTAATTTTTTTAATAATTTGGTTACAATACGTCTCCTCCCTTTTCAGGGGCTAGGAGCATTAAATATGGCTTCATTACACCATGGATTGGTACACCTTCTTTCACGTGCCCAAATGTAAAATGGGCGGGCCAAACATCTTTGCTGCTTGCATGAATGAGTCTTTGATTATTTTCTTCTCCTCTAGTGCTAAGGTCCTATGTTCAGGGAAATAGAAAACAATCAGTAGCACCTGCGGATGAAGTAAAACATGCGATCCCCAAAGCCTACGATTAGTGCATGCGTAAAATAAATAAAACGATAACTAAAACATATAAGAATGAGCTAAAAAATTGACAGAGGCATGAAAACATTACCAGGAAGGCACTTCAAAAGAAACAATCAAAAAATTCACCACGGATTTCTAATCGCTCTAGGGTGGGATGAATAGACCTACAACAAAATGTCAGAAAGCAACCTCCTAAATGTCCCATCTAGGAGGCTCCAAATCACCTTCAAAGTTGGAGTTAAGTAAAATGGGGTATTTTGGAAAGACCCAGATGGTCATATTTTTCAAATTTGTCTTCTATTGCCCATAATATGATGATTCTCCCTCTATGTAGTGAAGGCTAGAAATAACAAAAGCATGGTCAAAACTCATCCAAATCACATGAAATTTAAATGGCAGCCTATCTGAATGACATAGAAACAAATGAAAAAAGAATAGAAATGAAACATGCTACATATTTCTAATCACTCTAGGGTGGGGCGATTAGGACTGTAGCAGTGCGGGGGGTTCCCAGGGGCAGGACACCCATCGTTTGGGGCCTAGTTTCGGCACCAATCCACTTAGGATGGGTCAAAAACCTCTTATGGGGTATTGTCAGCAAGTTTTGGTGGGATATTATGGCCAAATGTCAGGTTTTTGGTCTGGATTGTGCTTTTAATAATCACCCAATAACCTCCATTCCAAAAGAGAGATTAAGGATGTGAAAGGCACAAAAGGGAAACAAAAGGTGAGGACGTAAATTGGCAACACTCTGTTACTCAAATGCTCCTTCTCTATTATTTTTTGGGGTAAGAAGACTCACCATTTTATAGACCCGAGGGTCTCTATGAATGAGCATTCAGAGGTACCACTTGGCGATCATGCCTTCCTATGGGGGAGAAGATTCTTCCCTAATTAAGGACTCCATGAATGCCTCTATGACTACCTCTTTGAGCTCAAAAATGCTCACTCGCACTCCCATGCAAGGAAGGAGGAGTTAAGTGGCACATTTGAGCTGCCATTTGTCAATATTTAACATTTTTCCCTTCAAACCTACTATTCACCCCACCCAGGAGCGAATGCTACTAATCGTCCCTGGGTGGAATGAATACTAGTTTGTAATCGTCCCTAGATGGAACGAATAAGGAGCAGAGTACCTGAAAGGTGCCAAATTGACCTCTGACCTTCCAAAACTGCTGTGAAAGTGGTTAGGACCACTGTTTAACCTCTAGGGGCTGCCCTAGGGTCTGTGTATGTCAGTGCGATCAGTGTTTGTAGTCACATAATTGGATTGGTGTTATTTTTGTGTCTACAGTTCTTAACCGCTTGGCTAGCGCAAGCGGTCGAGTGCTGCACTTGGACGGTAGAGGTCGAAGGGTCTATTCTCATCCGTGACAACAAGGATACATTTTTTATAAGGTATGCTCCAAAATTTAATTAAATGTTGGCTATAGTTGATATTTTATGGAGGTGATTTGGAATATAGTTTGGAACATAGGAGGTATAAGGAGAAATAAACTTTTGCATTATATTTAAAGGGTTTTGATGTCATTTAATTTATATGCAAATATTGGAGTGATAAGTTTGTAAATGGTTTATTTATAATTGTAATTCTTTGTTCTTGGACATTAAAGTGGAGTGAAAATTGTTTTGAGAGAGTGGATATAAAAGGTGTAAAAGACATTTTATTTGATTGTAACTCTTGCTCTATAAAAAGAAAATTGTTGGGAGAGTTTTGTGAGTTTTAATTTATTGTCCTTGATAACTAAAAATGAGTTCTAGAAAACTATTTTTAGAGTTCATTGAGCATCTTGTTGAGGGAAAATTCATGTGGATATTTTGAAATAGAATCTTGCTATCTAATCCTTGAAGTGGAGAAAAAAGTATTGGTTGTTTGTGAGACAGGTTTTGAAGACATATCTCCATAAGAACAAGCAAATAGGTATGGGCATATCATTCTTTATTTTAAAGTTTTGATTGAAGTGAATGTTTTGAAACATAAGGTGGAGTGAAAAGGATTGTTTGATAAGCATTATTGGAAATATTTGAGTGAGATTGTGTGCTTCATTGTTGAATGTTTTGGAAACATTTGGGATAGAATTTGAGAATAATTTATGCTTCCATTATTGAAAGGGTTTGAGACATCTTGAGATAGAGAGTGTGAACTACTTGTGTTAGGGTTTGTGATAAAATTATGCTTTATTATTAGAATGATTGAGTGAAACATTTGAGTATTGGTTTGAGTGATTTTTAATGTGAATGAGCAAGTCTTTGATAAGGCTTGAGGATAGATTTGTGAGTAGAGTTTGAGCAAATTTGAGATATATTTCGGTATAGATTTGTGAGCAGATTTAGAGTAGATCTGAGATAGAGTTTGGTACATATTTTTGAGAATATTTACAATATATTTGTGCTAGAATTGGGATAGAGTGTAGAAAAAATTTGAGATAGAATTGAAAGCAAGCTTTAGAGGTTATAGAGAAGATCCATCAGCCAAAGTAGTAGAGATAGAGGTCTCATGTGGAGAGAGATCCATAAGCTAGAGTAGTGGGTGTAGAAGTATTCTAGAATATGACCAAATAGAGTAGTGGGGATAGATGTATCCTATGGAGATAGATACACAAACTAGAGCATAGGGGATTATTGTCTCCTTTGGATAGAGGTCCATAAACACTATAATAGGGAATTGATTCCCAAAGATTCATTGAGAAAAATTTATAAGAAATATTTTCTCCGTGGAGTAGCCCACATTGGGTGAACCACTTTAAATCATGTCTCTCATGTGTGTGATGATGTGTGCACTATTTACTTATTTTATGTTATTGTTATTATTATTTGGATTAAGAAGTACAAAGTTTTACCTTATACTGCTCACCCCCATGTTAGTATACTCTTATGTTCTTCAATGTACAAAGCCATTAAGTTTCCAATATAATATCACATTATTCTAAGGGAATATAAAACATTTCCACCTTGATATTGTAGTTACCCATCCACACGTGTACATTTCTACACATTTTTTTGCATAATATAGTTTCCCATTAGCCATCATAATTTAAAAAATGTTACACAAGTATATATAACAATTTATGTTTTTGGCTACCCTTAAATGAATAAAATTATGGGTATTTCTTGAATTAATAATTATAATGACTTGGTATGCCCTAAAATTCCCTTCCAATTTCATTGTATGGGGAGTGGAAATATTAACTAGGGCATGTTTTGAGATATTAAGTCATTGGTCCTCTACTAGTTCTAACTCTTCAAGTCTATCTTCTTCTTTGTGTTCTTCCTCTTCTTCCTATGATTCCCTTGTGGAAGTTTCCCCATGTTGATTAAATATAGTTTTTGTTGTATGTGCTTGTGGCTTGGAGAATATTTATCATCATAATTGTAACATAGTCCTTGTGCCCTCCATGTGTCTATGTATTCTTGGGTAAGGTATTTTATTTGGGGTGGTTCATTGACTAGGTTCGATAAATTCTAATATGGAAGTAGTATTTAAGCTTATGGATGTTTGAAGGTATTTTTTTGATAGATTTATCTTTATCTCACCTAGACAAACCTACTATTTCCATCATGATCCTTGGATTGAATATTTTCACTTTAACACAAATATCCTCCTTTAATTTTCTAATGAAATAGTTTTGTAAAATCCTTGCACTCAATCCCCTCACGTGGCTTTTTAAATTGTGCTCGATATTCATGGAAATTTTTTATCTATTTCAACTTGGTAAGGGATATAGTGAGATCATCATACTCATTGAGTCTAAATAATATGAGTAATTTTATTTTAAACTCAACATATGTAATATGTAGATACATATTCTCCAACCATGGGTACCTTTAAATTACTTTATGCTTGAGGTTTAAGGATACTATTGTGAGCCTTTGATTATAGGGAATGTCATGAAGAAAATAATAATATTTAACCCTATACAACCAAATAGTTGGGTACTCAATATTAAATTTGAGAAAGTATAGCTTGGGAATTCTATAATTTGTATTTTTGGGTAAATTAATTCATTGTCTTCTCTCAAAATTAATTTCTTGACTCCATATTGGCCTAGATAATGTGTAGTATTTGGCATATAGGCTTGCTATATGGCTCTCAATATCATTTAATATATATAATTATCTATTTTGGATAATATTATATGGAATTCTTATTTCTAATTTTCTAATTATTTTATTTATTCACCCAATCTCTCATCTCTTGGACAACTCTAGTGCCTATATCCATTTTTAAGCACTTTAGGTTATCCATACAAGTGTATGGGTGCTATATATAAATATAATCAGCTTGAACAGAATATCAAAATGGACTATACTATATAATGATAAATATTAACTATATTTAGAGTTTTTTGGGAGGAACTGCTACAATCAACTTCTCTAGCTATAAAACTAGGTATTTTTTGCACTTATCAAACTATAAGTAACAACTACTACTCTGACAACTAATTGCTCTGGCAACTAACATTGACTATTTTGATATATTACCTATACTATCAACTATATATTATTTGTTCTATCACACTTGATATCGAGGACATATTAGTTTATAGTGGGAGTAGTCTTCTCTACAATATGCTCAAATATGACATAGTTTTTGTTAGGAAAGGATTGAATACAAGTTCAACAAGGGAATTCTAATCTAAGGTATGTTTGGTTTTGTCAGCAAATGCAATCGTTTGATTAATCACATAGTGGAATAAATAATAAAAACTAGGCTCTAATTAGCTCGTATGAATCGGATCTCGCTAATGACTACGAGCCTAGATTACATAACAAAATAAACAACTAATGTAATAATAGCTATAGAGATAACTATACGCTAACATCCCCCCTTATTACATTATTTGTGTAATGTAATAACTACTAGCTATGCTAACATCCCCCCATACAACAATATTTGGGTAAAGTATATAACTGCCCCAATACAGTAAAAGAAGAAGAAGATAAATGAAAGAATGATGGCTCGTGCTTTGTCTTCGGCTCTGGATCTGGCTCATAGTTTTGGCTCTGGTGCTAAGCATACCTCTAGAAGTGTACCTCTGGGTCTATCTCAGGATCTGCCTATGAAACTACCTCTGGATTATTGCCTTTGGATCTGCCTGTAGATCTATCTCTGGAACTTTATCTCTAGGTTTGTCTCTGGATCATTATCTATGGGACTACCACTAGGTCTATCACTGTATTTTCCTCGGGGTCTACCATAGGTTTTACCTTTTTGGTAGAAGCCATACAACATTTCTTTCATCATGGTACATTGTATGAAATCTTTCCATCCACAATCTATATGAACCTTGTTGGCCATTTTCACTTTGTGCGAACAATTAGAAGAAGATTGATTCGCACATCCACATGAATCACAAGGATGTAATCTCCAACACTTAGCTACAACATGTCCTGTATTTCCACAGTGACTGCAACAATGCTTTTTAGGAGTTGTAGGAGATTTAGGTTTTACAAACATAGAATTACTGGTACTTGCATGTACAGTATAGCCAAGGCCTTCATGCTTTGCCCTGACACTTAGCATTATTGGAGATTTAATGCCTTGTTCCTGTTCACCTAATCTCTCACCATTGAATCCCATTTTCTTCATCATTTTGGAGCCAAATACTTTGGTGTGTTTTTCAAAACACCCAATTTCATCATCTTCATCAATGCTTTTAACAATATTACATTTGTCGCTATTGATGAGATTATGGAGTTCATTTTTAGGAGGTTCAATTTTTAAGTCACTAGTGTCACAAGCAAAATCTGCTACTATGATGAGATCACCTATGCTACAACTGATATCTGCCATCATAGGCATGAGGTCTCTTGTATCACAACAAGCATTGGCCATCATGGGATCAAGGTCACATGTGTCACAACAAGCATTCACCACCATGGGCTAAAGGTTACTTGTGTCACTATAATCATCAACCATTAGGGGTTTGACCTCTGATTCCTCACTAATGTCCCTTTTCTATTGTGCTTTGTCAAGAGCATAAAATGACATGAACATGCCCATTATAGCACCAATAGGGATTAGAACACCATTTTTCTGCATGTCTCCACAAGACGCAGAATCATCGATTATGGCATTTACACCACTCCTTAGTGTACGAAATGTGCCATCTTCATAATAATCTATCCCTTCCAAGTGTGGGGAAAAATATGGGCCTTTAACTAATTTAACAACATCATCAGTTGGTTTTGGGATAGTTTTCTTCTTTGATCTACCCATTCTTAAGGTGTCGGTCTCTACCGAAAATGCACCTTTTACAATGAATTTTGTAAAAATAATATGACTAAGGTGTCGGACTCTGTCGAAAATGCACCCTTATAAGTCTTACCCCTTTGTTTTTGCAAAATTATATCTCCCCTATACGGGGTTCCAAGGGGCAAAATTTTTCTAGAAGCGCAAAATGGGTGCTCCAGAAGGCTTTTTTTACTGGTTTGTAAAAAAATTACAAAGCTTGCCTCGTAGGCAGATTAGCACAAAATATCACCAAAAAAAAATCCCCCCTGTGTGAAGTACTTCAAACAAACAAGTTGCTATTTATGAAGCCTAAAAAACAGAGTTTGAGGTTTGATGATTTGATGCCTCTTTAATTGCTTTGATGGTGGAGAGAAAAAAAATCTATCCCCCCTTGAAAATAACTCCCCCCTTTAAAATTTTCCTTTATAAAGCATTTTAAAACATTTTATATTCTAAAGTTAAAAAATAATAATTATTCTTTATAGCAAAAAAATTATCTTTTTTTTTTTTAAATAATTTTAAAACTATATAAAAGAAATAATTTTTAATTTTTAATTTGATTAATCACATAGTGGAATAAATAATACAAACTATGCTCTAATTAGCCCGTATGAATCAGATCTCGCTAACGACTATGAGCCTATATTACATAACAAAATAAACAACTAATGTAATAATAGCTATAGAGATAACTATACGCTAAGGTTTTGTAGACACTCTATTATACAACTTTTCATCATAATTACTTGCTAGCCCAATATATCAAATGTCTATGGAAGGTTCCACCATACCCCTAGATACAATATCCATTTTTTAGCATACTATGAGGGAAACTTTCAAAGCTAACCACTTATTGATGCACAATAAAAATCAAATGTTTGATATCTTCCTTTGAATTAAAGTTTTTCCTATTCCTATGGAGTCTCCATCTATACCTAAGGGTATGTGGGAGCTCACAACCATGTACAAATACTATCTATGGCTTGGGTATTAGATTTTGAGCACCCCTCACTTTATTAGATGCTTTATGGGCAATCTAGCTTAGCCAAAAATGACAACTTCATGATATTTTAAAATCCTTAGAAAAATATTTCAAACTATTATATGGAAGGATAGAAGGATAATGAAAGGATAGAAGGAAAATATAAAAAAATGTGGGTTTTTGCATGGTATTTTAATGGAAAATGAGTATAATGAACATTTTACAAAATATAAGTTAGATGGATGGATAGAAATTGTTGCCACTACTATGAAACATAGTCCTAGAAATATCTTTGATAGAAATTTTTAGGAACCTTTCATATAAATTAAGCATAACCACAATAATAGTGTAGGAAATAATGGAAATGCAAAAATAAAATAACAAAAGTATTCATGAAAATACTAAAAGGATATACATCAATGTATATTAATTAGATACTTTTGGTCTCTTTGAGTGAGTAACCTCCTTAGAGGTAAATATTTAATACAAATTGAGACTATGAGATGATATGTTCCATTTCCATCCCTACCTTTATATAAACTCTTATTATAATTAATTATTACTCATAATAAAGTAAAAATTAAATCATAAAAGTATAACTCCTACGTAGAGTAAAGTATTAGTTACATCATTACTAATTCTAGATTATAAAGGTAGTTGTTACATCATAACAGGTCCATATGCACTAGGCACCTAAAGTGTAACACACACCAACACTAGGTAATTGCACAATTATGGTTATATTAGGTTGGGGTCTTGACAATGTAATTCCTCATAGATATTATAGATTGTAGTCTTGTCTAGGGGAAAATCATGGGGTAAGTGCATCTTGGTACATTGAGCATAAAAAAAAAATAGGGATTCTTCTAGATTTTTTATATCTATAGGGCATGAAAATATGTTGTATCGAAACTTAATATAATTAAGTTCTTAACTAGATTCATAATATTTTCTTTGCTAATGCTAATTATAAGTTTGACTAACTAATATTTGGCCATTCAATACCCTTATTGAAGATTAGTTTCTAAAAAACTCACATTTATCCTCAAAACGTAATTGGAAGATGTCTTATCCTCCCATTAGATTCAATTTATTTAAACATTGATCTTGGGCCCCTATCAAAAATATGATCTTCAAGGGTTCATGGATGTGTTTGTATTTTCCTGTTTTCTAGAGATCTCTCCACATAATTCTCCAAGGCTTCATCCTCTCATTGAATCATTTAGAAGATTTTTTGTTGGGTATCACTATCCCTATGATAATACCAATATTTATTTAGGAATTTATTCCTCATTTAGACCTATATTGTGATGGAATAACCACTCAAAATCATGAATAAACTTAAATTTACATATTTTAGGGTTAAGGGAATAGTTTTTATTTTTTAATATCACTCATAGTTGTAGATTATAAACAAGACATAAAATTTGAATAGGAATGTGTTTGGATCTTTATTTGATATCTCATAGAAGTTAGAAAGGATGGATGAAAATATATTTTTATAAGAACTACACCATTTGACATCTAAATGGAAGATATGGATATTGGTTGGATGAGTTCCTTTTCTTTTTGGTATGTATTTTTGTGAAAGCCAAGGATTCCAATACATGTGAGTGTAAGTCACTTGATATGCCCTATAAAAAAAATATTATACCTTGGTATTTGTGTGGATATCTTCTACCTAAGTTGATTGTAGCATAAAAATTTCTTATGATCTCATTTTCCCTATGACAGTACTACATCCTCTTGTAGAAAGTTGTTTTTCAGTAGAGGGTTGTCAATGAAGTGTTTCTACTACCTAAAGTCATTATATAGTAAATTTTTGTATATTTTATATAGCCAATGCTTGAATTGGTCTCTCCCTTGATAGAAAAGTCCAATAAATCTCCTTCTCCATCTAACCAAATATTTAGAAATTTTAGAAGAAATCTCTATTGACAATTTTTCTTTGATTCATCCATCATATTTTATTACAAAAAACAATAAAAACTTGCTACTTTAAGCCTTGATATCCTTTACCTTAGAAATACATTGGAATTACTACTAGAAATAGTGTGTTCCACTTTATTTATTATTAATATAGCTATTAGGCTTTTACATGATGTTGACAAGACATATGTGTAGACACCAAAATCATGTAAATCGGATAAGACTGCTAATGCGCTACTTGTACCACTCTTATCGATATCATATGGCCCCATTGGACAAACCTCTAGGGTAACATAAGGTTCTAGAAAACTTTTGTGAAGGTTTCAACCAATTTTGGGAAGTTTTGGATCATATCCTTGTGACCGTCCCACCCAGGGACAGTCACAGATAGTGATAGTCCCACCTAGGGACGGTCATCCAAAACCATACTTAGGTGGGACACTCCCTAAGAAGACCTTGAAAAAGTCAAAGGGGCATGAGAAATGGCAATCAATTCCTACCATTTCCATGCCCAATCATCCAAAATTGATTTGGAGGTTGTCATTGAAATCAAAGACTCCAAATTGGAGGCCCCAAATGGGCAACCTCTTCCACCAATGCATGGTAAGGGATTTGACAAGTGGCGGTACATGCCTTGCATGCAAAAACTTACCCCTTTACCTCCTATTCCCTATTTGGGCTATAAATTGATGTGTTCTCACCCAATTTTAGAGAGAGAAAAGTTGAAGCATAGACCACGAAGTGCTGCCCAATTCTACCCTCACTTTTGCTATCACATTTTCCCTAGTATTTCCTTGAAACCCTCTTCATTCAAAGGCGCTTTCAAGGGTATTCCAAAATACACCAAATACATTCCAAAAACTGTCAAATTGGAGAGTAATTTTACCATATTTTCTAACACAATATTTAAGAGAGTTCCAAACCAAATTCCCTTGGAATTGGTGACAAATTATACTCAGTTTGGAAATTGTGCCACCCTAGGATGGATAATAGTGGTAGTTGCACCTGCTGAGGATGGTTACAAAATAGTTTAGAATTTTGATGCAATTCCACCATAGATCATTTCTAAATGTTTATATTAGCCTTGCATTAAATTTTGGTCAAGTTTTGAGTAGTTTTGATAGGTCAATTAGGAGTTTGGTGATTGCAGGTTTAGTTGTCCCTAATAGGGACGATCACTATTTTTGCTCACAATTTTATTTCAATTAATGCTTAGATATTTTCAAAACCATATTAATAATATAATATTATAATTACAAGTTATTTAGAAGTGTTTTATTTATTACAAATAAGTTTTAGTATTTCTAGATGCATGCTTTCTATGTTTTCCTAGTTATAAATCATCAAACGCATATGCTATTAATCATTTCAATCCTTTGTGTGTAGGTGTAGGTATTCTATACATGATGGAGGATCTAAGAGGTACATAAATATAGGCCTAATATTAGCTCTCAATTATGGGTTGCGAGAATAACACTGGAACACGCAATCAAGCCTATGGAGGGATTTGATCCCTTTGGAAAATTGTAAATTGAGATGTATCAAATTATGAAGCCCTTAAGGGGATGTATTGTAATATTATTGAATATTATGGATTAATAAAATACAAGGAGAAACCCCCATTTTTTACCTCAAACAATCCATATTTTGCAATAGATTAGACATTTACATCTTTATGCACATTTCCCTTTGAATGCTTGTTGTAATCCACTTTTACATTTCAATAACGAACCCTCAAGGCATGCCATTTTTTGTGCTTATTTTGTGGTGATCATGGTGGGATTGTGTGTCCCTTATCCGCTTTGAATTTGTCAATTTTGACCTCCTTTTTCTATTTTGCAGCTTGCAAGTTTTGAACATTCTGAGCAGAAACAAGCCCCAAATTGCTAGTTGAACCTACCAAGAACAACCACATAGGTGACACACCCTAGGACAGCCCAAAAATTGGTAACTTTCCCACCTTGGGATGATCACAAAACCAATATTTTTTTGTGAAAATTTGTAGAAACATCAAGTTTCAAGTCAGAAATTACATCTTTTTAAATCTTCAATTTTCATTTGTATTATTCAAATAAGCTTTAATATTAGTTTTTCTTGATATATTTGTGCATGAGAATATTAGATATCATAATTTTAAATTTTACATTGATCAAATCAAGTAAAACAGGAAAAAGAACAGTATTATCTATGCTTTTTATTTGGTTTGCATGCTTGTAACTTACCAAAAAGGTTAAGTTCATATAGTTTGTCAACTTTTGTGGTTTCCTTTTATATATACTAATGATTCTGAAAATAAAACATAATTTCATGCATTTAGTGAATCATCATTGAATGTTGTGTTGTTTTATTTCAATCATTTTAAAAGGAACAAACACACACCACATTTTTTTTAAACATTAGTGAGTTGGAAGTCCTTCCCAACCACTAATAGAGTTCAATGACAGTGGCTGTCATTTCCATACATTGATTCAATCCCATGTACCCTATATTTTTGGCCAATATTGACTCCAATATCTGTCCTAACCGTGAAAAATAGCACACATTCCTCTTTGAATGGGTGTATCACTACACACGGGTTGCTGGGTCAGGATCGACATGACCTATGCTCCCTAATAAGGTATGGATTTCATATCCATACTTTGGTTGGTTCACATGATCATAATTTCATTGTTGGTTGTCGAGCTACAAGTGTATAGGTAAAAACCACTTAAAATTTTGAGTATTACATCAACTAAATATCAAACACGTGAAAATTTCTTTTAAAAAAGCAACACATCTTGAAACACAACAAACAGTTTAGGGATTCATATTTAAAATTTAAAAGAGATAATCACTTCTATTCTTGTGTGTTTCTATTGTTTATTTGTTTAAAATTCATAAAAATTGTAAAAGAGATAATCATATAACGATCTAGAGTACATAGCTATGGTATATACCCATATCCAAGCCCATTTAAGGGTGGACATTATAGGGAGTAGGGAAGAGGACATAGGGCATTTTGTCTCAATACCAAGAACATGGTCATATCTCCTTAGTGACCACCTACTCTTCCTGGACCTAGAGGGGCTAAAAGGAGACCTAGACAATAAGGGACTCATATACGGGTCACCCCCATAGGTGACAATCCCACCTTAGGAAACCATATCCCTAATAATAGAGTGGTATATGAATGGATGGTTAGTCCTAGAATAGCAAGAAAGGGACCTAACCAACAAGGGAATCCTACATGGGGTAACCCACATGCAATGATCCAACTTTAGGAAATCATTTACATAATATAGATATTTCTAATGCCTTCTTTTCAGAAGAGCAATTGTGCAATGAGGTACCTCCCAATAGAGCAATACCATGCATTCACGTGCATGCTCAGTTTTTCCCACACACTCACGTGTAAGAGCAAGAGTGCACACCTAGGAGAGGGTTGAATGATCATGTAATGCTTTCATATCACCATACCCCTAGATACCAACATCTGGATGAGTATGATAATAGCCAAAGTGGGTATGCTAATTTTGATCTACCTTTCCTCATTTATGATGGAAGACCCAAGAATGATCATGATTCTTCTCGATCATATTATTTAATGCAAGCATGATGTGCTTCTACACCTATATATTACCCAAAGCACTAGTTTATAAAGGAATACCAGATCAATGTGGTTTCTATCAATCGAGGGAAACTCGTAGTAGATCTCACAAATCCTCCTGAACAAGATAAACATTAGGATAACAGTTCTAGGGAACCTAAATCTAGTACAACTTATCAAATATATCAGTTGGTAAATAGGTATTCTAACTTCTAGGCCAAGTTTAATCAACTTAGGTCTGATAAGCACTGACTATATCTCTTAGAGCAGTGGCAGTATTTAGAGAAAGAAACTTGAATGATAGATTCAAGAGACTCTACATAATTGGGTTCCTACTCCATGTACACGTAGATAGGAGGCTCACCCATGGCAACCTAATTTCCAACAAGATAGGTCTCCTAGACCTAACCAAATGTTACCTCATAGACCTCCTAGGCCTGAGTAGAATGTATATGATAGGCCAAATATAGATCACCTTCAAGAGGCTTTCGTTCCTCCTTGTAGGCCACTCCCAGAAACACCTTATGGGGCTTACGATGACTTGGAATAAAATGAGGATTATGTAGAAGTAAATTTTAGAGATGTGGGTGATGACAATCAACCAGCTTGACATCCACTTAATATTTTTCATCCACCTTTAAGGGTTCAAAATAAATAATATAAAATCAAATCCTCGGATGCGTATCAAGCATTGCTTGAATTTATGGAATAGATTGAGAGTAAAACAATGGGGATTGGACTTCAAAAATCCACCTTGCATCAGTTGCAGAGCCAACCACTACACCCATCCATTCCTTCCGCAATATATCTTGAGCATTTCAAAATACCAAAGTTGGGTAGATTCAAGGGTGAGGAAGATGCTCGAGAGCATGTTACTAGATTTTTAAATCTGTGCTTTAGCATTGATGCATTGCTCCTAATTTTTTTTTTAATTACTCTCTCTGGTCCTTCCATTAAGTGGTTCAACCAACTTCCAAAACATAGCATCTACACATTTGAACAATTAATTGACACATTTTTTGAATGTTTTACCTTTAACACCAAAATAAAGGCGACTTTACTAGACCTCATGGGGTTAAAGCAATACGATGATGATTCAATCACTGAATATGGAAATAGATGGTAGAAAATTTTAACTAAGCTACATTATCTATTGCTAGTGTTTGAGTTAACTTAGATTATTTCAAAGAGTTGCTTAAAATCCATCTCTTTTATATTGAAATTACAACAATACTCCACCTTGGAAGATGCTCTAGCACAAGCTAGAAATATAGAGGAAATAAAAATCCAAGAGGGAGAAATAGCCAAGCCTCACAAAAAGGAGTGGAAAAAGAATCCTAAAAATAATTTGGTGCCTTCAAAGCTAGCAATGGTCAATCAAGTGGCCATAAATTTCCTTGGGCCTACACAAGCGATGCCTCCTCAAAAGGCTAACTATCAGGCCCAACCTCCTCCTACGAGCTATAATAGTAATGGTCAAGTGAATCAAGGACAAAATCAACAACATCGTTCTAAGAAAAAATTTACTCCCTTTTTTGAATTCATAGATTCCCTATTGGATCAATTATGGGTTGCAAAATTGATTAGTTTTCAAGATATCAAACCCATCGATATGGATACAGGTAAACCAAAGCCTATGGTATGTCGAGAGGATCAATACTATAAATATCATCGACAAAGTGGCCATGATTTACCAACATGCTATGGTTTTAAATACCTAGTACAAGACATGATTGAGAGGCATGAGCTTCAAGTGGATGCTCCACTAGCCCCTAAAAATTAGTAGATGGATATATTCAGTGACCCATTGCCAACTCACAAGGTACATGTAGCACCTGCTAAATAGATGAATGAGGTGAATACAATGATACCTTTGCAATGGTACATTGGTATGGTGAGTATTGTGACCAAGAAAAAATGATATCCAAGCTAAGTTTCACCACCTGCAACTATGAGTGATGTTCCATATACATCGCAGCCTACACCACCTGTAGTATAAGGCCTTCCACCTAGGCCAACATTAACAATAAAGATTAATCTTGCACAGATCTTGAGGATAACATCAATGAGATTATCCATAAATGAGCTAATTCATCAATCCCATCTGCATAGGGAAGCTTTGATGGATATTCTAGAGTAAAAATAGTTGCAACCATAGGATTCTAACTCCGTCATTGATTTTATGGGTCATGTGCAACAGTGCCAGGAACCAGTAATAACATTCCATGAGCATGAGCTTAATTCAATAGTAAGTGATGTGGTAAATCCTCTTTTGCATATAATTTCATGTGTAAATGATGTACCATACAAAAGAGTGCTCATAGACACTCTTTAATCGAGCAATATCATAACAAAAAAATTAAAACACCTAGGATTGTCAACATCTCATGCTATTACATCCACTTACACTCTTCGAGTATTCAATGACATGATATGCTCTCCCATAGGCACTGTAGTTCTACCTATCCAGGTGGGGCACAAAACCATGTTGACATTGTGTCATGTATTGGAGGGTGAAATGGCCTATAACATATTTCTAGGTAGACCTTGGACTCAGGATATGAAGTGCATCCCATACATTGCACATAAATGTCTCAAATACACTTATGAAGGGTAGGTGCATGTAGTCTCTATAGATTTAGAGCCCTTTAAGTACTATAATATGGTGCAGCAAATGCCAAAGTTGACATTGCCTTCGACTCATGTAGACTTCCGACTGAACACACCTATTCAGGGTCTACCCCCATATCCATTACCTTCCATACCACCATCTACATCTTCATCCATGTCATCCTCATCATTGATAGATTTAAAGATGCCTTTGACATCGTCAAATCCTCCACTGAGTAACATGTCTAAGAGGTCAATTAATGAGAGTTTACCTATCATTTACACCATATCCATGAAAGATATTTCTTGGGTAGTAAATGAGTAATTATCTCAGGAGGTTTACATTGAGTCATCTAAAGCCTCACTTTCATTGCACACACCTTCACCATCCCAAGTCATAGTACATATGTCTAGTACAGGGATAGGAGAATATCTAGTGAGAAATGTCATAACGGTTCCATCTATAGAGACAGTGCAATATATGGGGTGACCTCATCTTCCCATAGGTAGCATCGTACCTCTTGGTTGACTGCCCTATCAAACTAATTTTATATATGGGGGTTTAGAGTATGGAACCTTGCCAACTCCTCAAAAAGAAGAAGATGATGAACCTTTTTCTTAGAACATAAACTACATGTCAAATTCTTATTATGCATTGTGGTCTTTACATCACTGCAATTGGAATGATTTTGGTTTAGGTTTATATGAGAAGGGTACTCATGTTCCATGTCAGCCCCAATATCAGCTACCTTGTGATAAATCTGGGTTGGGACATAATAAGCCAGTACCACTGGATGTTCTCACAGATAGTTTAGAACACCTATGTCTGAGCTATCAGTATAAGATCACACGCGATCCATATGCCAATATGAATCACATTCATTCATTGGGAGATTATTTTCCCATACACATGATAGATCAAGGGTTATCCAGTGATGTCACTCAACCTCATGAAGTTGGAGAGAGCTCACATACCTTGCAATATGATAGTGAGGAAGAGGATCAAGGTCCTCCTCATGAATGGATGATTGATGATGAATAAGACTATGGCATAGCACCCATAAAATATCCAAGATTGGATGATGAACATGAGTGAGTGTTCCCTTTGGATGATGAATATGAGTATTATATTCACATATTATTCTCCATTCAAGACACTATATGATGCCAACTTTTACTGCGTGTAGATAAAGCTCACCCTCTTTCGCATCAACCATCGCCATTAAATCCATTTCCACCAGAGCTACCCCTATGATTTTAGAGACTACATCAGGTATCTAGACCTACTAACCCTTGTAATGGGGATCATGTATCCATCAACATGATTTCCATAGATTTAACTACACCACTAAGAAATCTAAATGACCCACAAAGCCGTTGCACCTTGACCTTGAGGCGATTGGCTTTGATCGAGAATATTCTCCCCCATCGCCATTAGAGTATGGGCCTTATGAGGAAATGTTACAACCATTTCAATTTTCTCCAAGAACTACTCAGAATGTTTTTCAAGCTAAGGCTGAGCCTAAATTTTCTATGGATGAAGCAAACTTAGCTGATGACATTCACTTGATCCCTACTCCACACCATTTGGAATAGGGGTCTCATATGTCAATTGATACAACATTTGATAGGGATATCGATACAGATCCTGATAATCCTCATATTATCAAGCTAGGGGAAGGTCTATCCCTAGCTGAACAAGATGATTTCATAAAAGCCTTGAAATAAAGGATAAAAGATTTTTCTTGGTATTATAAAGACATGCCAAGACTGTACGCAAATCTAGTCATGCATAATATTACACTAGACCCAAATATTAAACCATTTAAGCAAAAGTTGTGTAAGATGCACCCAACATTAGCCTTAATGGTGAAATATGAATTGCAAAAGTTATTGGATGCAGATTTTAGCATCTCATTAAACTATATGACATGGGTTTCAGACATGGTACCCATAAAGAAGCCTGATGGGAGGATTTTAATATGTACTAACTTTAAATATCTCAACAAAGCAAGTCCTAAGGATGAGTTTCCCTTACCAAACATTGATGCATTGGTAGACACCACAATATGACATGAAATGTTATCCCTTATGTATGGTTTCTTTGGATATAATCAAATTTGTATTAATCTAGAATACCAATTAAAAACAACATTCACAAAGCCTTTGGGGACATTCTATTATAAGGTCATGCATTTTGGCCTTAATAACACTAGTGCCACCTACCAACGAGCCATGACATACATCTTCCACAACATATGCATAATATTTTAGAAGATTACATGGATGATTTATTGGAAAAAATCTATATCGTGCCATAAGCATGTCAATGTATTGTGCAAGGTTCTAGATCACCTCATTGAGCATAATGTTAGGCTAAATCCAAAGAAGTGTGTATTCAGTATCAAAGCTAGTAAACTCTTGGGATTCATAGTCTCTAAGCAAGGCACAAAAGTACACCCAAATAAGATCAAGACAATCCTATAAATTCCTCCCCCATAACCATTAAGTAGCTATGCAGCTTGCAAGGAAAGGTCACATCCATAAAAAACTTCATAGTGCAATTATCGAATAAGTGTCGATCCATGAATAGATTGCTACACAAGGGGGTCTCATTTCATTAGGATAAGGAATGTCAAGATGCCTTTGATGATATCAAGCAATACCTAGCTTCACCACCCGTATTGGCTCCTTCACGACCAGGATTGTTGTTCTATATTTACGTCTAAGCTACTAAGTTGGCATTGGGCACCATGTTGTCCCAAAATAATGAATTTCATAAAGAACATACTACATATTATATTAGACATGCACTGGTTAACTGTGAAATAAAATATGCATACGTTGAGAAGTTATTCTTAGCAGTGGTCTTTGCCACCAAAAAGCTATACCATTACATGCTCAATCATACCACATATGTAGTATCTAAGGAAAATCCATTACGATACATGATGATTCAAACATATCACAATAGCCGCACGACAAAATGGATAATGTTGCTGATGGAATTTGACCTAGAGTTCATTGGAAAAAAATCAATCAAAGGATAGGTCATAGCCAATCAATTAGTATAGGCTCCCCTTCAGGATAACCAACCTCTGAATGTAGAACTTCTCAATGATGGAGTGTTTCATGTCTTAGAATTGCCTTATTCTATAGAGCCTGAGTCACAGAAAACATAACACTATTTTTTGATGGTTCTAAGTGCGAGCAAGGGGGTGGCATAGGTATTGTGTTTTTCAAACCACAAGGGGTTCCCATACCTCTTTTGTTTAAACTCGATTTCTCATGCACCAATAACAATTTTGAATATGAATCTCTCATCATAGGCCTTCAAATGGCAATCACTATGAAAATAACTAAGCTAAACATTTTTTGGTGATTCTTTGCTCATAGTTAATCAGGTTAATGGAATATTCCAGTGTAGGTGCATAGTATTGCAAGCCTATAAAGCCCTAGTGGATAAAATTCTGGTAAATTTTAAGAGGTATGATATTGAGGCACTTCCTCGTTCATCTAATCGCTTTGCGAATATGATGGCCTCCTTAGGATTGCTAATCCCACAAAACCATTTAGATAATATCACAACTATTTAGGTGAAAACACTAGCACAATATATGACTAAGCATGATGAGCATAATGCCACACTAGACATCCACATGATTTAGATTGAACCTTCACCTAAACGGTTCTCTCAACTACATAATTATTTGAATAACATCAGATGGGGGACTCTATTTCATCCAAATTATTTTTATATTAGCACAACGCTATATCTCCAAGTTCATTCTCAATCAAAATTTTCAAGAGACGAACATCAAAAGGATTACGCGATTCATACAATTGAGGCTTCTTCAAAACAAGATTGGGCCATACAAATTAAAGATTATTTAAAACTGGGAAATATTCCTCCTAGATTATTGTAGGCCATAAAGTGAGAATTTAATAAAATGGTGGTAAAGTATGTATTTTTAAGAGACATAATGTATCATTAGACCTATGAGGGTATCCTCCTTCATTGGTTAGACTCACAGGAGTCATCTTGGGTCATTGCCCAAGCCCACAATGGTACATGTGGTGGCCACTTTAGCAGCATGGCCATCCCTAAGCGCATTCTTTGCATGGCATATTATTGGCCAAATTTAGAGCAATATTGTTATGCTTATGTAAATAAGTACATAAAATATCAACATCATGCAAATTTGACACATGTACCTTCATAGGACTTACAACTAATTCAATCGGTTTGGCCATTTGCACAATGGGGATTTTATTTAATTGGGAAACTATCACCTATTTCCTTAGGCCATCACACATTTATCATAACAACTATTGAGTACTTCACAAAATAGGTGGAAACAATTCCCCTTACCACTATGATTGGACCTCTCATCGTGGAGTTCATGCTACATAACATCATATGTTATTTTGGTATTCTATCCAAAATAATATTAGATAATGGGACATCCTTAAAAAATAAGGATGTGTGTGCATTAACAACAAAGTATAACATAAAGCATAGTTTTTCCATGCCCTATTATCCACAAGCCAATGGGAAAGCAGAGGCATAAAATAAGATAGTAGTTGCAATATTGAAGAAAACCATTAAGGAAAATAATAAATATTGGCACAATAAATTACCTCTTGCTCTTTGGGCTTATCACACTAGTATTCAGACGCCCACTGGGGCAACTCCATTTTCACTAGTGTATGGTTCTAAGGCTATCATACCTTTAGAGTTAACGATTCCTTTGCTACGCATTTCCATGCACGAATTCATCAATGATGATACCACTAGGTAAGCTTGTTTAGATAAATTTATGTTGCTTGATGAACTATGTGTCAACGCTCTTGAGCATTTACGTGTTTATCAAGAACACTTTAAAAGAGCTTACAACATGAAAGTACGCTAGAGAGACTTTCTAGTTGGTGATTTATTTCTAGAATAGAACTAGCAAAATTCAAATTTGCCACCCCATCTGCAGTATAAATTTGTGGTAAACTGGTTAGGTCCATTCATAATTACAAGTTATATTGGACCTTGAACTTATCATTTAGCATCCATCAAAGAAAGTGAAGAGCTTTAACCAATGAATATTAGTCAACTGTGAGCCTTCCATGCTTAGAGCACCAAAAATTCCCCTAGATGGTCTATGACCATCCAGGTCACACAAAAATGCCCCAAATGTATATATAATCCCTTTGGTCACCCTAAAATGCTCCTAGGTGGTCTACGATCATGTAGATCACACCAAAATACCCCAAAGACATCTATAAGCCCTTTGGTCACCCTAAAATTCCCCTAGGTGGTCTATGACCATATAAGTCATATCAAAATGCTCCAAAGGTATCTCTAAGCCCTTTGGTCACCCTAAAATACCCCTAGGCAGTCTATGACCATCTAGGTCACATAAAAATACCCCAAAGGTGTCTATAAGCCCTTTTGCCACTATAAAATACCCCTAGGAAGTCTACGACCGTCTAGGTCACACCAAAATTCTCCAAAGGTATTTATAAGCCCTTTGGTCACCCTAAAACACCCCTAGGTGGTCTATGACCATCTAGGTCACCCAAAAATACCCCAAAGGCGTCTATAAGCCCTTTGGTCACCCTAAAACACCTGTAGGCGGTCCACAATCATTTAGGTCACCCAAAAATCCCCAATGATATTCATTTAGCCCATTGGTCAAACTATATATATATATATATATATATATATATATATCAATAATACCAAAAACATCATTGAAATCATCAAAAATATAAAAATACTGCATTACATTGCATTTCACATCATTTATAATTCAACATCAATTACATTGGGTATATTCATCATTGCATTATGCATTGTCAAAAGTTGATCATACATGTCTAGCACTAGGTCTGCATACTAGGCATCTGTTGAAATTCACTATTATCATAAGTCAATATTACCACCTATTTACATTAAATATATAATTTACATTTACACTCCACTTTATATGTTTTTTTTCCCATCACTTAGCCATTGTTTGTAAGACATGGTTAAAGTTTTTTTATCACTCAACCATATCTAGTTTTCTTTACAGAATTTATAGAAAGCTATCATGATTTTTACAAAGTAGAATCCTGCTTAGATTATACCTTGTATACATCAAAATCCCAACACATATTCACATTAATAAATCCAATTCTAGCACAAGGAAAAATGAAACCTACAAAGTGGTCTAGGTTACCTTAAGTGAAATTTTTTATCTTGCTCATCCCCTTGTGTGAATGGTTCAAAGATGCTGATAATTGACAAAAGGACAAGTTCCTTCTTACCCACAAATTTGAAATCCTTTGCTTCACACCAAAAATGGGGCAAGTATCCTAAGAGAAAAATAAATAGTGATTATCATCACTTCACAATACACAAAAATAAATTGTGGTTTTTACCATTAGCAAAATGTAAAATAAACATTGGTTCTCACCACTACCAAAATCCTTTACTCAACAAATGAAATGAGCAACTCCCTTGGATAATTCAGAATTAAAATAAAATAAGGGAGTCTTGAACTTGAATCCCTAGAATTCTTAGCATTAGAGAACCATAAGGTGATCCTCATTATAGGTTTGGTGGATAGCCTACTTGGCAATGGCGGTATCCTTATGCATGATGATATGTCTATCACATAAGCACCTTGCTTGTATCCATACCAATGTTTGAATGTGGATGAGCTAGATTTTTGTAGCCTATACTACCTAGTAGTCTAATCCAACTAAGTACAAAACTCAAGATAATGAGACTCACAGGGTGATATCTAGTACAGATGGGTTGAATGAATCTTGTTTGGCACTAGGGAAAATTTATGCATTATCATAGTAATGAACTCACATGCACACACGGGGATATATATATATATATATATATATATATATATATATATATATATATATATATATATATATATATATATATTTTTTTTTTTTTAATTTGTGGAAAACATCCCAAAAGGGATGCCACCTTCGGGTAAGACCCAAGGAGGTAGGGGTATCCATTCCGCCAAAAAATCCCAGGACTCGGACCTGGCCTACCACCTTTGACATACTCAAGGAGCAAACAACACACAAAACCAATTTAAAAATAAGTAAATAACAACAAAAATAATAAAATAAAATAAAAAACATGCTCCTTGAGTGTGTCAAAAACAAAAGCACAACCAAACACGCACAATAAGATAAAAGAAACCACAACACAAACCACATAGAAAAACACAAGAACCACATAACAAAACACAAACAAGACAAAAACAACAAAACACTACAAAGACATAACCCAAAAAAAACATGAAAAATAAACACAACCAAAACCTAAAAAATAAAAAAATAAAATAAAAATAAAAATAAAAAACAACCAACAATAGACAATAAACAAAAACAGGGGGGAAATGGGGGAGAGGGGAGGTATTGTTCATCTATAGATATATGGTATAGTTAGGAATGTTATGTGTAGTAGAGGAAAGGTATTTTATGAAGTTGAAAGTGGATAAAAGGGGATTTTGACTATAAATTATTTATAGGTTTTGTAGGTGAGTTGGAGAGGAGAGGGAATTGAAAAAGAAAAAAAGGAAGAAAAAAAAAAAATAAATAAACAAAAACAAAAAACATAGAAAACACTCACACATAAAAACATGAAATAACACAAACAAAGAGAAACCCAAGAACAAGAACGAAAAAAACACAAGAACAATAACAAAAAAAATAAAAAAAAAACAACAAAAAACAACACAAAGAACACAAAAAAAAAACAAAATAAAAAAACCCACCCACCTTAAAAAACTAAACAAAAAAAAAACAAAAAAGAAAAAAAAAATAAAAAATGAACAAAACAATGACCTATCTAGACCAGAAGACTATTAAGGCAAGAATCAACAGAGGAAACAAAATAAAGAATAGAATGAGCTAGGGAACTAAAAAAAAATTGAATGAACCAAAGAGAAGCAAAAACAAAAAAACAAGAAGAAACTAGGTACCTTTAGAACTAGAGCCATCCAAAGAAATGATAGAAAGAAGAGCTTCCCTAATTTGAGAAGCCCACCATATAGGAGGGTGGCCATAACAAGTAAGATCACCTTTGTCCAAAGCCCAATTAGCTAAAGCATCAGCACTCTTGTTTTGATCTCTAACCACATGATTGTAATCAACTTTCAAAAATCCCATCTGGATTAACTCGAATCTTCTCAATAATTATTTTTATTCTCCAATCCACCTTATGATTCTTAGAAGGATTCTTCAAGAGATTAATCATAAGTTGAGAGTCAGACTCAACTAACACCTTTTCCCATCCAACCTTAGTAGCCTCCTGAAGGCCTCTGAGGATACCATACCCCTCAGCAAGGTTATTGGAAAGAATACCCAAATTCTCAACAAAAGTAAAAACCAGGGAGCCATCTGAAAGTCTACCAATTCCTCCCACACTGGCTTTTCCAGGGTTCCCTCTAGAGGCTCCATCAGTATTGACTTTTCCAAAATCCTTAGGAGGAGGTTGCCAATTTCTATTCCTATCCATATTACTAATACTCACATTCCCTTTAAGTTGGTTGCCCTTAGAAGGTTTAATCTTCAATATTTGCATCACTTGATCCCATCTTTGGTGGGAGTTTTGGGGGTGATTAAGGAGATGATGGACTGATTCAACTAAGTTGGCTATGGTCTTTTGCCAAATATAGTGAATATCCTTCCTATCTTGATTAAAAATTTGGTTGTTCCTTTCATTCCAAATATTCCAAAGAAGAATGGTAGAACCCATCCAAACTAATCGCCTAATAAAATGATCAACACCCTCTTGATTAGGCCAATCCCTCCAAAGTTGTTCAAAAGTAAAAAAATTGGACCATTGTAAGCCAAGTAAAGTGGCCATTCTCCTCCACAGCTCAGAGGCTAAAGTACACTCAATAAAAATATGGTTGATATTTTCTACATTCTCTTCACACATTTCACATCTAAAAGGGCCATGAAAACCATGCTTCATAAGTTGCTCACCAGTAAGCACCCTACGATGCAATAAAAGCCAATTAAAGAACCTCACCTTAGGCCAGAGCTTTTGAGCCCACAATCGAGAAAATATGTCAGAAGAATGGTTGGGATTATTATGGCATAAGGTCAAATAACCTTGAGCAACTGAATACTCACCCTTAGTAGTGTTGTTCCATCCAAAACAATCTTTTTCATGGGACCAAGAGAGGGATCTCATATGAAGGATGCCTTGGATATCTTGTCTTTGCCTTTCTGGGATTTGAATAGGCCAGATCCTCAATAGGGATCCAATATCTACCAACCTTTGAATTACAAGTATGGTACCGATAGTAATTAGCCACCTTTATCCAATTAGCTCGGTGAAGCTCCTCCATCCAAGGCCTCCAATCGGGAAACCGAGTTATCAAAGGCTTGTGACCATCCCAAGAATCTGTCCAAAAATTTGCATGTTGACCATTATGAATGATCCAAAATAATTTTTTCTTTATCAAATCCTCACCAGTCTTAAGAACTGCTAAAATGGGAGAACCTTTGGTAGGAAGTTGATAGCGAACAAGGTCTTCGGGACTTTTGTTCTCGAGCATATTTAGCATGGAGATTATTGGCCCAAAGAGCATTGGGGTTATGCAACATCCTCCAATATAATTTAGCAGCTAAAGCTTTGTTGTTATTAATTGAAGACCGTAATCCTAACCCCCCTTCACTCTTAGGAAGACATAAAGTATCCCATTTCACCAAGGCCCATTTTCTTTTCTCCTTAGTACCACTCCAAAGGAAACGATGACTGATTTGATCCAATTCTCGAAGAACAACCTTTGGGATATTCAAAATGGAAGAAACATAAATAGGAATAGCTTGAAGGACTGATTTTACCAAGGTGATTCTACCCCCAGAAGAAAGCCACTTGTTGGTCCACTTTCCAATTTTCTTCTTGACTTTGTCCAACAACCAATTCCAATATTTATTTTTTTGCCTTTGAATATTTATGGGAATACCTAAATAAGTGATTGGAAGAGAGGTCTTCTTATATCTTAGTTTATCCAAGACCATGGATTCCTGTCTAGCAGAGCGATGAAAGAAAATAACTTTAGATTTGTCTTCATTGATCAACTTCCCGATAGCCTTAGAAAAATAGCTAATGATTTGCTTAATATTAGAAGCTTCCTTAACTGTAGCTTTACCTAAAAGAGTAGAGTCATCCACAAATTGAATATGAGAGATAGGTCTAGCTCCATGAGCAATGGTAACTCCCTCAAGGGTTTTGTTTTCCCTCTTTTTGGTTATAGTCCTACCCAAGCATTCAGAAAGAATGATGAATAAATAAGGGGATAGCGGGTCACCTTGCCTAATACCTCTGGAAGCTGGGAAAGACTGAGAAGGCCTGCCATTGATAAGAACTAAGTAGGAAACTAAAGAGATACATCCCATAATCCAATCCATCCAATCCTTAGAGAAACCAAATTGCCTCAAAACTTTGATAAGGAAGTGCCAATCCACTCTGTCATAAGCTTTGGATAAGTCTAACCGAATGAACATGGAAGGAGAATTTTGCATATCCATGGAATGGATGGCTTCCTGAGCAAGAACTATCTCATCTACTATTTGACGTCCTTCCACATAACCCCCTTGCTCTGGGGAAATAATCTTATGCAAAAGAGGCTTCAACCTTTTCGCCATGATTTTAGTAATGATTTTGAGAAGAACATTACATAAAGCAATAGGTCTAAAAGCTGAGATATGATCAACCTCTTGAGCTTTTGGAACAAGAGTAATATAAGTTTTATTGATAACCTTCAAAATTTCTTTGGCTTTCCTGGCTTCTTCCACCACCTCTAATAAATCAACATGAAGGATATCCCAGAACTCTTGGTAGAACTCAATAGGAAAACCATCAGGACCTGGGGTTTTCCCTTTTTCATTTTAAAAACTACTTGTTGAAGCTCATTGATAGTAACAGGAGCAGTAAAAATAGAGTTCTCCTCAGAAGTGATAAGAGAAGGGATTGCTTGAAGAACATTATATTGTGAAGCTGAGTCAAGGGGAGTAGCAACAAAAATATTGGAAAAGTAATCAACAACAATAGAGTTCATGCCATCCCAAGTATAAACAACATCTCCAGAATCTGATTTTAAGGAAGAAATAAAGTTGTGAGATCTTTGAGCTAGAAGATATTTGTGGAAGAAATTTGTGTTTCGATCTCCTTCTTTGAGCCATTGAATTCTAGATTTTTGCTTCCATAAGATTTCTTCTCTTTTTTCCCATTCCTCTAACCGAGTTGTGAGTTTAATTTCATCTGCACTTCTCTTCTCCGTGAGGCCATCTAAATGGATTTTCTTATTCAAATTTTCAATATGAGCAATAACTTCATGTTTTTTTTATGAACATCCCCAAACTCTTTCCAGTTCCAAGTCTTGATTTTGGATTTAATGTATTGCGGTCTTTTGGCAAAATAGAACATCTTAGTCCCATGCCTAGGTTTACCTTCCTTCCACCATTGTTGCACATGAGGTCTGAAGGAAATGTCTCTAAGCCACATTAATTGAAAACGAAAAGGAGAGAAACTCACATTGGTTTTCCACATTTCCACCATGACTGGCCAATGATCCGAACCAACATTATTAAGAGTCTTCACTTTAGGAATGTGACCATGGATTAAGAAATTTTCAGAGAGCAAAAACCTATCCAATCTCTCCATTATACAAGCTAAGCCTTGCCTTCTATTAGACCAAGTCATAAGGCCATTATCTGGTTGGATATCCACAAGATGGAGGTTTGCAATATATTCACTCATGAGGTCAGTGCTTTTGTCCAAATTTCTATTTCCCCCATTTTCTCATCCAGAGAGAGGATGGTATTGAAATCTCCTCCGATCAAGATCCAAGATTTAGGAAAATGAGAGATAATATGAGTAATATCCTTCCACTATCTTCTTTTTTCCTCCAAAGAAGTCGGAGCATAAATAGTAATGCAGAGCATAATCTGGTTGGAATGTCTACTTTGAATAGCTATAGCCAACAAACCCCAACTGCCAACCATATGGTGAATAACTACCTCTTTTGGATCCCAAAGACAAGCAATGCCACCCGAAGTCCCTTGGGAACCGAGGGAAACCACTTTTCCAGCTGGCCAAATTTTACTGGCAATTAAGTCCATATCCTCCATTGACATCTTTGTTTCTTGAAGGAAAACAAGATGTGGATGATTTACCTGAATCATTCTTCTAATTTCATTTTGTTTTGAAAGACTCCCTTTGAGTCCTCTAATATTCCAAGTGATGATCTTCATTAATACCAGGGCTAAAAAATTTGGGAAGGGCATTAATCTTACCTTCCTCTACAAGATTTTCACCTTCTTTTACCATATGATATTGATTGGTCTTGTGACCTACTTTTTTATTAGAATCCATCTTCAATTTTTTTTCCCTATTTCTTGACTTATTCCAATTGAATCTGAGATGGCTTCTAACCTTGAAGAATGCTCGTACATAGCCAAAATTTTACTAGATGGTTCAACGGAGTCTATATTGGGACCTGCATTATTTGAAGTTTTGACATTTGAAATATTGTTTTTCTTGTGTAAATTTTCTCTTTTTTTTTCTGTTGAAAACCTTTGATTTGTTGGTTTGTCTCTGAGTTCTTCCCTTCATATTTAAATTGTGTTTCTAAGATTTTAGTTTCCATTATTTCCTCTTCCTCACTTGGGACATCATTTGTGGAAAGGATTTCAAACATATTAGCAGATGACTTTGATTGATCCTTCATAACTGGTTTTTTCTGAGTGTTCTTCTTCTTAGGTATTTGGAAACCTGTTGAGTTTATATCTTCTTTCTTTTGATCAGGAATTTTATTTGGGCAAGCACTGGCCAAATGACCATATTCATGGCAAATTCTACAATGAAAAGGAATGTTCTCATAGTCCACTACTTGCTCCCAAGTGTCTTCCCCAAATTGTAATGTGATATTTTTAGGTAGGGGTTTGTCAAAATCCATTAAAACACAAATCCGAGCATAAATAATATGTTCAAAATTTTGAGTACAATCAGCGGTCATCATAAAAGTTCCTAAAGAGTTTCCAATTGAAGAAAAAATAGTAGGATTCCAAAATTCAATAGGGAGGCCAAAGAGTCTAACCCACACGGGAGCTATAGAAGGCATCTCTTCTTCGGATTTAAATTTAGTATGCCAGGGCTTCATGAAAAGCCCTGCCCTTCCAAAAAACCAAGGACCCCCTTGAAAATTTTTCTCTCTATCTTCATTATTAGCAAATAAAACAAGAAAATAACCATTTGGATAAATAGATATTTGTAACTCACCTTTAGTTTTCTAGATTTTTGCAGCCCAGACTTTGAAAGCAGATAGACTCGAACGAAAACCCATGAACCGACAAATTAGTCCTCTTTTTTCCAAATCTTCAATGCCAGTCTGAATGTTACCCATATCAAGCTTAACAATAGGAGTTCCATCAGCTGCTTTAAGACATCCTGACTCCATTTTCCTGGGATCAATCTTAGGCATTCTTAGAGGTTTATGGGAAGCCCTAATATTGATATTAGCATTGGGCTGAGGCTGTCCACCATGAAGGGCATCCCTAAAATTCATTTTTGGGACCGAGTCTTTGAAATTCTTACCCTTGATAGGGGTTTTCATAGTAGAATTATTTTGTGGGTGCACCTTAGCACCAGATTCACTTGAGATATGAGCCATTTTTTGATCAACTGCTTGAAACTTGTTTTGTGATCTCTTTAATCCTTGCCCTAGACGTCGTGGAAAGGTATGGTTTTCACTTTTCTTTTGTGCAGCAAATTGGAAGCCGTTGTCACTCAAGTTCATAGTATGATCTATTGAAAGACAAATTTCTAACCCATATTGTATCCCCTACAACATTTCCTACTAAAATATTGAGCATAAACCACAAAAATATTGGCCGCTAGGGCCCGAAGGCCCTAAAAACCAACCTCTGGAGCTGCTTGCACTCAAACCAGATGAAACCCTCGCATAGCCGCTTGCCAAATATGTCATTCACACATAGGGATGCGCTAGGATCTGTGTTGCTCCAAATGATATGAAAATTGGTGGAGACGTTCTAGGGGTTTTTTGGCATCTACCCTCAAAATTTTAGCTCAATTTGAGTCCGGATGAGTGAGATATGGCCAAAACGAGTTTCGAAGTTTGGGCAGTCCACAAGGATATTGACTATCTTGGTTATTTTAGCAGATTTATACCTTGTTAAAAAGTCAGGCATAGTTATTATACAATTTTGATTAGGTAGCTAGATTTTTTGAGTCTCCTAAGAATTCCCAAACATATCATATCATATTACCTTATTTTATTCCATTTTGCATCACGTTATCACATGTTTGTTAGTTTACATTTACATATGCCATAACATAGTGTCATAAATAAACATGAAAATGATAAAATACATTTTGTACAATCTATGGTGCTAGTATATAATGTGTCAAATAGTAATCATACTACATCATACAAAATTAAATAAAGCATCCATTGCATCATGCATATACACATATACATATCATTGAATTACATCATAGGATAAATACTTACATTCATGTTAGACATTTATCAGAAGCATCATAAAGCATAGCATAGCATTCATATCATAAAGCAATAAAAGGGTTACATGATGACAACATAAAACTCATACACACACATTATATATATATATATATATATATATATATATATATATATATATATATATATATATATATATATATATATATATATATATATATATATATATATAATCAAAAGATACATCATAGTCCATAAGTTGCCCATAGGCTACAATAAACATGGGTCCTCAGACCTCACACTCCAAAAAAACTAAAAATCTAAAAAGAACTATCAGTCTCCAATACATGGTCACGTGGGATCGACACCATGACTCTCTCCCCTACTCTCAGTAGGAGTCCATCTTGAGATTCTAGATCTGCTCCCACCTACCCTGTCTAACCTCCATGTAAAACTAGGAGGCCTCATCTATGCAAAATATTATCCTGTACCACTCCTCTAACTCTGTTGTGATCCAATGGTCAGTTCTTAATCTAGTATGTACCCCTTAAGGCACACTATCAAGTCCTCAAACATATCATTATATATCTAATCCTCTTAGCATAAATTATGGTAGGTCACCACTAAACCCTAAAGATATGCCATCTCCTCCTGCATCTTGGATACTTTGCCACTAATGGACTCCCTATGGCTAGAGCTATGTACAACAACTTGTTCCTGATGAGTAGTTATCAAAGTTATCTACCTCTCCATATCATCCTATGCACTCTATACCTATACCTATAGTAGAGCTCTCTCCTTTGCAGACTCCCATATCACCCTGCTAAGATCACCCTATAGCCCTGTAATCATGGCATCTCATTATGCTAACTATGCTTGCAGGTCCTAATCCCCAATATCCTCCCTATCAAATTCCAATGGATCATGTACATCAATAATCTCCACCCTATTCTCAGCCATGAACAATACACATATCGCTCATATGTATCTACCTCCTCATAATCTTGGGACTCATCCTGACCCTCCTCCTCTAGAGCACCCTTTGTTGCTTCCTCTGCTATCGTAGTTGCATCTCCTCCTAGTGGCCCCTCTCCTTAACACTACCATGTAACCTAAAAAGAGTCATATACCTTTGTATTACCGACATCATCTAGCTCGAAAACCTCTACCACAAGATCTAACTCCTCTCCTAATGCCTCCACAATTAGCCAAATAAGAGTTTTATCATCTTTACAATGACGATAGATAGTTGGATCCATAGGCAATCCCTAGTGTAGCCCAAACAATTGTAGGATGTGAGCATAGTATAATTACTCTCACTCCATACCATGTCACCCTATCAGCCACCTACCTCATTGTACCTGACATAACTGTGTCTCAGCATCACTTCATGTGGGACAATCCCTATAGGATCTCCACATAATGTACACTACATTGAGCTGTGCAAAATACTCTATGTATTTATCAACCTACCCAACATGTCAATGACTCTGGTCTATCTCATGGGCCCTATGCCATAGCATCATATAACCAATATCCCTGTCAACTAGCTCTACATGGGTAGTCCATGGTAGTCCCCGTCGTTGATCTACTACAATATGCTGCCATCCCCAAACTTGTAGCAAGAAGCTGCAACCCAATCCTTTCCATCCATAAGAGTGAATCTCATACAACTCCTCATATAGTTGAGCTAATAATGTAGGACCCTAAGCCATGACTATAGGTTCCTCCTCTGTACACTCCATGAGGGTGAACACCAACTCTATAAGGTTCTAGGGGAACCTAGCACCTGAAGAGTCTAGAAGTAGCATGTTGTTGATCAAAGTCATCAATAAAGCATGCCTAATCTTAAGCACATCAGCCTCAAACCATGATACCACTAGTATCCCTCCACTGAGAAGATCGATCGATGCCTCCTCCAAGCATCCCCCAAAGTTTCTCCGTAGCATGACCTCTCGTTGCTTTGTATGAGTAGATATGATAGGACACCTCTCCATCAGAATATTTAGTATTAGATATATGTCCTCTAAAGTCACTATCATTTCCCCTATAGCTAGGTGGAAATAATTAGTGTGAGGGTCCCATAAGTCTATCAATGCAGTTAGATAGGCACAGTTGCTCTCCATGGGCTCCAATCACGTAACATGATTCAGGCCAAGGCCAATATCATCAATCCATAACCAATATACCATATTCAAAATCTCTCTCGTAGCCTAAAATATATTTAGAACCCTATACTAACTCTTCACTATATGATAGAGTGAACTAACTTGTCAAAAATGCACTAAAAATGCATTAAAAGTGTATAAAAATACCCAAAAAATGACTAAAAGGGGCACTTTTTACCCCAATTTTTGGCCGTAGCACCCAGGTACAGCCCCTAGTTACCATCCTACCCAAGGACGGTCCTCAAAATGTCTCAAACAAGGTCAATTTGATCCCTAAAATAGCCCTAAAAACAACCCTAAAAAGCATGAAAAATAACATACAATAAAAATTTAAAGCATCTACATGATAAATAAAAGATGATATTTATACATTTTACTCTTCTTAGGGTTCCTTAACCATAATTTAGTGTGTATTATGAAAATTGCAAAAGAAACTACGATTTCACAAAAAAATAAAGAAGAGGAGAAAAGATGTCCCATACCCGTCTCACATAGGCTCTACTTCCTGTCGTGTACCATGGCTGGATCATGATTTTACATAGATATTTTTGCAGTGCTTCACTTCAATAAATCACCCTCCTCCCTCTCACCTTTCAAACTCCTGAAAGCAGAATGCAAAAATGAGCTTAGTTGCCCTATTTAGCAACCAAAAGAGACCGACCATACCTAGGTGGTATGATAATATAATTAGCTAAATATCCCACCCTAGGATGGTTATAAAATGTGTACTCATCCTACCCTAGGATGGTTACCCAAAAAAATCAATAAAATAGCTTGAAAACAACAAAACATGGTCAAAAACCCACCAAAAACAAGTCAAAACTAGTCAAAATTTAGTAGGGATCAAGATTGAACCAAAAGTATTTATGGTTGTCTTAAAATTATTTATTTCACTCCCCAAGAAGGCCTTTATGGCTGGAATACTCCATGGGAATTAGTTTTTTAGCCTTTTTCTTCCATAAATGTTCATCAAAACAATACAAAATACTAGCGAAACAGGTTTATATTACAATGGGTAAAATAGAGAGTTATCCCAATTCAGTCATATGTTTCAAGCAAGTTATTGCTTTATCATTGTTCATTCTCTCATCAACTCATCACTTGAGGGGGTAGTCATAATAACAATTTCATAAATCAAATCAACACTAAAACACTCAAAAGTGCAATTTTCATACATTCAAAAGAATCTTTGCCAAAGATAAAATTTCAAGCCCATGTTGGGGCAAACAATTAGTATAAGCAACAAAAATAGGGATTTACCTTCTTGAAGCCTCAGTAACCAACCCATGTAAAGGCTTACAAGAATACAAGGCACTAAGACCTAGTATACCTCAAGCCCCTAAAACTATCATTACAGTGCGACTAAAAGGTATACCCAAAAATTAGTCCTTCAACTATGTCAAAAGCAAGAATTCCAATATTGTATGATATTTCCAAAATGGAGGTATCTAAAATTGGTTAGGTTAATGAATAACCTCAATCATTTAATTATTTAGTCATCTATTTTTTCTTAGCACTTTGTTGCACATAACACATCCCAAAAAGGGGCATCTGTAGACACCAAATTCATGTAAAACGGATAAGAATACTAATGCACTACTTGCACCACTCTTATCGACATCATATGGCCCCATTGGACAACCCTCTACGATAAAATAAGGCTTCATAATACTTTTGGTAAGGTTTCCACTAGTTTTGGGAATTTTTGGGTCATATCCTTATGACCATCCCACCCAAGGACGATCATAGATAGTGATCGTACCACCCAAGTATGGTCACCCAAAACCATCCCTAGGTGGGACGGTCCCAAAGAAGACCTTAAAAAGTTAAATGGGCACAAGAAGTGGTAATAAATTCCTACCATTTCCATACCCAATCATCCAAAATTTATTTGGAGGCTATCATTGAAATCAGAGACTCCAAATTGGAGGCCCCAAATGGGCAACCTCTTCCACTAGTGCATGGCAAGGGATTTGACAAGTGGCGGCACATGCCTTGCATGCCAAAAATTACCCCTTTTCCTCTTGTGCCCTATTTGGGCTATAAATTGAGGTAAGATCACCCAATTTTAGAGGGAGAAGATTTGAAGCATAGACCACAAAGTGCTGCCCAATTCTACCCTCACTTTTGCTATCATATTTGCCCTAGTATTTCCTTGAAACCCTCTTCATTCGAAGGCACTTTTAGGGGTATTCCAAAATACATCAAATACATTCTAAAACCTATCAAAATGGAGAGTAATTTGACCATATTTTTTGACACAACATTTAAGAGAGTTCCAAAACAAATTCCCTTGGAATTGGTGACAAATTCCACTAAGTTTGGAATCCATCCAACCCTAGGATGGATAACAGTGGTAGTTGCACCTACTAAGGATGGTTACAAAATAGTTAGGAATTTTGGTTCAATTCCACCATAGATAATTTTTAAATGATTATATTAACCTCATATTCAATTTTTGTCATGTTTTGAGTAGTTTTGATAGGTTAATTAGGAGTTTGGTGATTGTAGGTCTAGTTGTCCCTATCAGGGATGGTCACTATTTTTGCTCATTATTTACTTTCAATTAATGCTCATATACTTCCAAAACCATCTTAATAATTTCATATTAGAATTACAAGTCATTTGGATGTGTTTGATTTATTACAAATAAGTTTTAGTATTTCTAGATGCATGTTTTCTATGTTTTCCTAGTTATAAATCATCAAATGCATATGCTATTAATAATTTCAATATATTGTGTGTAGGTGTAGGTATTCTAGGTATGAGGTAGGAGCTAAGAGGCACATCAATATAGGCCCAATATTAGCTCTCAATTGTGGGTTGCGAGAAGAACACTGGAACACACCATCAAGCTCATGGAGGGATTTGATCCCTTTAGAAAATTGTAAATTGAGATGTATCAAATTATGAAGCCCTCAAGGGGATGTATTGTAATATTATTGAATATTTTTTATTAATAAAAGAGAAGGAGAAACCCCCCTTTTTATCTCAAATAATCCATGTTTTACAATAGATTCGACATTTACATATTTATGCATATTTCCATTTGAATGCTTATTTTAATCCACTTTTACATTTTAATAATGAAACCTCAAGGTGTGTCATTTTTCATGCTTCTTCAATATGCACACACATGCAAGAGAGGTTTTATTTTCTTGATGATAGTTAAGTGCTATAATAGGGGGAATTATTGAAAGTTCTGGAAGATCTATCTTTCTACTCTTAAAAATATAGAGTTGCATTCAAAGATAAACTAATCTTAGTGAACGAATAAAAAATGTACAAGAAAAAGGAAACTAATACATGTTTGAATTTATTTGTTAAGTAAACTTGGTATTTAATTTTATTACTACAAAAAGAATTTGAACTATGTTATAGAATTAAACAATAATGAAATTATATCTAAAGTGCTCTTACAAAAATGAAATAAACTAGAAGGAAGACTATGCTTATGCTTTCTAAAATAAATTGTAGAAATTGAAACTGTACTATGCTTTTTGAAGTAAATATGCTAAATTAGAAACTAAACTATATTGTAGAAATAAAAATAGTTATGCTTGTAGAATTGAAAATTTTATTTACAAAAAGAAAAAGTAGATTACAATTGTAGAAAGAAACCTAGATTCAAATTGTAAAAATAAAATAAATACAAGTTAATCCTAGACTCCATCCTTTGGGACACAGTAGATCACACAAGCTATAATTGAATGGTCATTGGATTGAAACAAAGCAAAGCATGAAATGACAATAAAGAAAAAATGAACATAACATAAACTACCAATAATATAGAATGTAATAAATTAGAATATGCAATTCTACAAAAATATAAAAACCAAATTATAGTGCTATAAAATATAGAGTAAATAATAGAGCTATAGAAAATACAAAAAGCATAAACACTTCTTGATGGAATGTAATTGTAAAATACAACAATGTGAAAAGAAATATACATGAGATAAAATCTTTAAAAGTTAATTAGCATAAGTGGAATCTTACTTGGTGACTAAGAATTGGACCTACCTTAAAAAATGTTGCAGAGCTTGAAATAGTTAAAACAAGTTTTCATTAATATGAATAAAAATTATGGAATGAAAACTATTTGAAACCTATCATAATCTCCACTATCTATCCTAATAATGTTCTTGTGTGCATAGGAGTGTAAAATTATACACTCCCATGGCATTTCAAATTGTTATAGTCATTTGATATGAGGGCAAATATCATTACCCACTCAAAACAAATAGAGTAAAGCATAACATCTCGTGGTTATGACATTCACCCCTTTTACCATTCAAAAAATGTAGTCATAAATTAGCATGAAATATGCAATAAACCATTTATCAAAAATGTTGTTTATTGTTAGTTAAAATTCAAACACATATATTGTTAGTTACTAATTATCTATCCAAATTAGTAAATGCTCTTCCATTTTGGGTATCCCTTATCATGCACAAGGGTTAGAGGACCCTATAATAGAAACATAACGATGTTTTACACAAGTATAACTATTCAATAAATTATACAAGATCACTTAGTTTAAAAAGTATGCAAAACTTCTTGTAATAGTAGTAATATATCTCTCAACAGTTCTAGTTTCTATGACAAAATATAGAAATATGTATCAATGCACATAGTTTAACAAAATTTACATGAATTAAAAGTGACATATAACTAACTTATTAGTGATGTATGTTGGAATTCATAATATTTTCTTAAACAAAATCAAACAACCCATCATTTAGACACCATAGTATAAGATCAATATTAGAGAGAAAAAATAATTAGCGTAGAGAAACAAAAAGATTAAAAAAAAAAATTTAAGCATCTAAACACTACTTTTAGTATAAAAAATGAACATGTTTATGAGATAATATGTGTATAAATACCTCTATTAATGATATTAACTGCATATCCCTTAACGAAACATACATTAAGGTTAGGACATAAAATAGTCAACCTTTCAAAGTTAACTATGGGTCCATATGCTTATATAATTTATCTCATCTCACATTATAAAATTTTATCCTATAACATTTTACAAGAGATTACATTATACATTATCATGATTGGCCCATAAAAATAGATTAAGGTTAGGGCATAAAATAGTCAACCTTTCAAAGTTATCTAAAGGCCCATAGGCTTATATAATATAGTCCATCTCACACTATAAAATGTTATTCCTTAGGATTTCACAATAGATTATGTTATGCCAATAAAAATAAATTAGATAATTTAACATATTGTTGTTGGATAAAATAT
This sequence comes from Wollemia nobilis, assembly GCA_028583015.1. Taxonomy (NCBI): domain Eukaryota; kingdom Viridiplantae; phylum Streptophyta; class Pinopsida; order Araucariales; family Araucariaceae; genus Wollemia; species Wollemia nobilis. Next base: position 13,146,239 of record JAQPPZ010000733.1, read on the forward strand.
TTTAGACAAGGCTTTTCATAAAATTTAAGATTTTTTTGAGTGCAAGAAAAAAGTGAAGTGTTTTCTAAACTACACCTTTTATAGATGTTATTACTTCTTGATCAATTGAATCTTATTCAAAAATAATTTAAAACTACACCATACAACAATCAAACTATTATCCATTGGGTTTCCAATCTAGTGAAGCATTAGAAAACCAACAAACTAGCATTTGGATGCACTATAATATAGATTTTTATTTGGAAAAAGATTTTTATTTTTATGTCCATGTTATACTAATTAACTTGTAAATATAGTCATTAACTTTTTTAGGTAAGTCACCTTCATCATTTTAGAGGGTGATCATGATATGGAAAAGCTACTGTTAAATGGGTATCTTATATTTTATTCTATATGTGATAAAATTATGATAATAGAAGGATACTTATGTGTGTAATCCTTTACCTTTGATCATAATTATTGTATTGTGCTTTTCTAATGGTCCATGGACCCATTGTTACCTAGTAGTGTGAAGTATATATTATTAAGTGATCTAATATATGTTATTATATTGATTATTAGGATTTACAAATTTTAATGCATCATCAAGAATGCATATGCCTTCACTAACCCATCATGGTTATAGGATTTGTATCTCAAAGGGTATACCCAAATTCTATACTAGTGATCCTCCTTAGTTAATACTTTATATCGTAGACCAATGTTATAGTTGGATGATTAAAATTTCACTTGATCAACTTCAAAGAGGGATGAATCCATTAATATTTATCAGTTTTTACGGAAAGAATAAAATACTTTAAATATTTTTAATTTATTTGGATGAAAATATTATTTAAAGAATAAATTAGAGTTTCAATTTGTACTACCACTATGTACTCTTATTTAAATATTTTGTCCATTCTTATAAAGTAAGGAATGGACTTCTAATTGTTTGATTCGATTATAAACCCTTCGGGTGAACTTCCTTAATATTTGATTCATTCTAACTATTAATGTATTTGTCAAAACATTAAGTTCACATTTAGCATGAACGAGTTTCAAATTGAAATTTTATAAGCATTGCTTATTAGCCTAATATGTTACAGTTTAAATTTCATCATGTTTTGAATAATTTCACCAACTTATATACAAAATATTTATAAAATATTATTAAAATAAAATACTCACCAGATAAAAATTTCATCATGTTTTGAATAATTTCACCAACTTATATACAAAATATTTATAAAATATTATTAAAATAAAATACTCACTAGATAAAGTTTTGGATATAAATTGCAACAATATATAGTCCACTTATTCTTATTTTAACTTTAATTTGAATATTAAAAATATCATTGGAATATTGACTTATATCCACAATGTAATCTGGTATATAAAATGAATAATTTATTAAGTTGTGTCAATAAAAAACTAAACCATGAAGTTTTAGCTTGAAAGATACTTTTCTAACTCTGAGGAACATATCCTAAAATATTTAGATCAAAGTCTCCTTTTATCTTTAATTTAAATTTTAAAAATATCATTTGAACATTGACTTATATCCAAAAATGCAATCTGGTATATAAAATGAATAATTTATTAAGTTGTGTTAATGGAAGATTAGACCATAAAATTTTAGCTTGAAAATTACTTTTCTAGCTGCATCTTGATGTGAGGAAGATATCCAAAAATATTTAGATCAAAGTCTCATTTTACCTATAATTTGAATATTGAAAATATCATTGGAATATTGACTTATATCCAAAATGTAAGCTGACATATAAAATAAATAATTTATTAAGTTGTGTCAATGAAAGACTAGACCATGAAATTTTATTTTGAAAGTAACAATTATAGTTGCATCTCGATGTGAGGAACATATTCTAAAATATTTTAGATCAAAGTAATCGTTAATGATAATGTTCTCCCTTCAAAGCATAAAAAATATTTTTGAGGTTTATAGACCAATAGGTTCAACCAAACCCCATAAAAAGGGCAGAGGTCCAAGGTTCAAATCTTAGGCTTTGTCTAACTGAACACTTATCCCTTTCTTGGTGTTTTGAGTGGCGTGATATATTTAAAATCGTAGGCTTTGTCGGATTGAACACTTGTCCCTTTCTTGATGCTTTGAGTGATGTAATAGGTTGAAAATGATTGTGGCATGGTGACTATAAGGGTAGATTGCACAAAGAACTATGTGACGGATTACATGAAGAACTGTGTGGTGGTTTCCAAGGCTGACAGTGCAGAATACTATGACAACCATAAAAATCAGACAGCCTACCGAATTCATGGTTGCTACATGTAAATTCAAAAAAATGATAATTTCCTCTCTTCTATAAGACTGCCTTGACAAAGTTATCCTTATAACTCAATTGAATACATAACCTTTGGTTTTAAAAGGCTTCTAACTTGTATAAAAACTTCTCCTCACAATTAAAAAATATAATTAAAATAAAATATAGCTTAAAAAAATATCACTAATATAATATATCAATGTCTCAGGTATGTTTAATATGTTTTATCAAAAAAATCAATATTTAAATTTTATTTTTTTCACTATGAAAAAATAATTAAAATTATTTAATAAAAAATACTATTTTAACTTATAAAATATAGATAATATAATAACATTAAATTTATTTATAATATTGTTATATAAATTCTACGCTTAATATTAATCCTATTATTCAATAAAATACTTATAATTAATAATAAAAAATTATTATTAAAATATTAAATTTAACACTAATCACCATAATTTATATAATAAAATAAATATATATGATGAAAGTTAAAAACATATTAAAAAAATTATTATTATTATTTTGTTTGAGATAAGCTCAACTTAATATTAGTAGTTATTCCCAAGAAGCATCGTACAACATAAGAATCCATTATAGATAAGCTAAACTTAGTATTAATAGTTACTCCCCAAAAACATTTTACAACATAAGAATCCATGAGGTTGCTAGATACTATAAAAACAAAGCAGTGCAGAAAATAAGTTGTGCATCAAAATTACCACTATCATTGCATTAAAGGCATGCTACAATCTATAAGTCCTTGATTAACCGGAATAATATGATACGATATGATCATATTTTTTTAATACAAGCAGTTTATTTTCACTTTTTTCTGAAGGAGAGGTCCCTTTCAGTCTTCCTTCACTTTTTCTATGAGAGAGGTCCTTTTCAGTGTCTTGATTCACTTTTTCTGCGGGGAAGAGATCCTTCGGCTCGCAATGGAACCTAAACCGTTGAAAACATTGAATACCTTGCATGGACACATCTTTGACGGTAGCCAAGGCTTTTCTCAAATTGTTCCAGCGTTCGTGTTCTTCCTGATCTTCCTTTATAATCTTGGATATCTCCTCTGGGCTGTAGCCCTTCCCTTCTATGGACAACGGAAGATAGCTTGTGCCATCCTTTGGAACATGGCTCATGCCACCCTTAAATGAGAGCTCCTTGAAGCCTGGCATGCCTTCTATGGACACACGATGGATAGTGTCCACAGCTGTTTTCACTAAAATCAATTCAGTTTGTGGTGAACACTGCGGCCACCGTAGTTCAATATAATTGCCAATAATGTCTTTGAGGGAAGGTTACTTACCGTCTTCCTTTATACAAGCGTATTTGTTCCAGTCCTGCCAAAAACAAAACAATAAAAGTGCCATGACTATAGTAATAATACGTCTAGAATACTAGCATAAACAAAATATTGATATATACCTTTATCAGAATGTTCGTCTCTCGTTTCCATTGCCAGCAGGCGAAGGTCCATACTGGAAATTCGGTTTCCCAACAAGCAGAGTAGGTGATTCCTTTTATAGATCTCTTGTATGCAACACACCTTGCAAATTTGTAGTAGGTCAGATAGCGTTTCCACTCGCCAGGGAATTTGAGGTTGTCGGAAGAAAATTTCCTCATAGCATCAAAAGTCTGAACTTCTTGGTCACTATAACCAAACGGCACCGTCTCTATAAGCTGTCGCTCACGTCTTACAAACACTGGATATCTAATTTTCTTATTAAATGGCCGATTTGGCTGACTTTTGTCGGTGCAAGCAAGAATATACAAAATGTTGATAATACACTTTAGCCAATACAGGACCTTCTTCCACAAAGATGAGATGCCTGTTCATTATTTGCGCTCTTTAATCATTTGTATTCGATTGCACTTCGAAATAAATCATTTTAACCACTTATGAAAATAAAATTAATCACTTAGGAAAATAAAATTAATTGTTGATAGACAGTTGCTTTAGTAATTAAGATGGTTTTGTTGATAGGCAGCTGCCTATGGTTATTTTGCATCCCGTTGTCTTAGCCACCCATATGAGAGTGGGATGCACCCTTCGAAATTTCTTTTGAATGTGCCACGCTCCATATCACTATTACGTTGTTCCTATTGTCGTAACCACCCACATAAGAATGGGATGCACCCTTCGAAGTTTCCACTCTCCACATCTGTATCAGTAATAATAATAATAACAAATCTGTTCATACAATAATTAAATGATGTGGTAATAATTATTACTTGATGGAATAATTAAACGGCACACATTAAACATATGAACTAAATCTTATATGTTCCAATTACAGGAATTATAAAATTACATATATATACCCCATGGTAATCGATTTAAGAAAAATTTAAATACTACGCCCCAGTGTTAATTCTAAGCTTCTAAATTTATTTAAGTTATTGTAATCGACATGACATAATATAACACTTGCAATTATAGACATATTCAAGACTTTCCTGGTTTCTAAGCAATGGAAGGCTCATCTTTTGAGTATAATGTATAGCTATTTATAATTTAACGCAACAAAAACCTCTGTCACGAAGACAGTGAGCAATGGGATTCACCTGCTTTATTTTCACCTTTTCTTTCCTCATCGTGAACATATGACTCCTTTCCTTCTGTAGATTACCGTTCACGTCCCAGTTCCTTCTGTAAAAAAGATTTCCATTAATTTTCGTGTGGGTCTGCTAAGTTCACAGGCATGCTTATAATTGAAAGAATTTAAATTTTTTTTTTTATTTTTGATGCCGCACCGAAGTCTGTCTGTCGCCGAAGTCTGCACGGCGCTGTTCGGACAGCGCAGTGCGCAAGTCGGGGGCCCGACGGACTTCGCCCGAAACTGGGCGAAGTGCGCACTTCGGCTGCGCAGCCGGACTTCGCCCAAACTTGGGCGAAGTTCGCACTTCGGGGCCGCAGCCGGACTTCGCCCGAAACTGGGCGAAGTTCGCACTTCGCGGCTGCGACGGACTTCGCCCGAAACTTGGGCGAAGTTCGAACTTAGGGCAGCCAACGAACTGTGCAGGGTGAAGAGGGGACTGAGGCCAACTTCGGACTTCTCGTGCACTCGAGCTGCTCCAGTCTTAACCGCGAACTTCGGAAGCAAACTTGGAAAGCCGCTTCAGACTTGTTCTTCTTCCGCGGTTGCCGCTGGGTTTGCCTGGCTTGGCAACACCTGTATGAGAAGAGAGAGACGCCGGAACAGAGAGCAACAAACTGCAAACCCTAAAAGATGCCGGAAACAAACAAAAAACTTTATTTATATTAAACGGGGGTTACAGAGTTCCTCAACCGAGGAAATTACGATCATCTCGCAGTCGCACCTGCAGATAAGTTAAACAGACAAAATGTCGAGTCGGCTGCTCAGACATTAATCAGCTGAGTCAAACTGCTCGCTGAGATACTTTTCTTTGCCTCTGCTCCTTCTCTTTTTCTTCCTCTCTTTTTCTTCTGAAATACCCGAGACGCCTTATATAGCCGCGAGAAGAGGAGGATTAGGGTTTGTCCTCTGACGTGTTCCGACGAGCCCTCAACTAGGGTTTCGACCAATCGCCGCACAAGCGTCACATCCGTCGAGGGTAGGTGCGACGTCATGTCGCCCTTTGCCGGGATCTCGGATCGCGGGCAACAGCAGTCCGACTTCGCCCATGTCCGGAGCGCAATCCGGTTTCGCCCAAGGTTCGGAGCGCAGCTTGGGCACATGCGTGAAATCGGGTTAATTTTTCTAACACCCTCCTTTAAGCCTCGATTTCACGAGCGCTTTGACTCCAAGTCGCTCTCGCAACTGCTGAAGTCTTCCTCCTTCAAAGACTTCGTGAAGATGTCAGCCAACTGCTCCTTGGACCTCCAAAACTGCAGTTGTACTTCCCCAAATTTTACCAGCTCTCTGATGAAATGATACCGGATGTCTATGTGCTTCGTCCGGCCGTGGAAGACAGGATCCTTTGACAGTGCGATGGCCGAATTGTTATCACAGAAAATTGTTGTCGCGTCATCCGGAGGAAAGTTTAGTTCACTCAGAACTCTTCGCAGCCCAAACTGCCTGGCATGTGGCTGACGTGGCGGCGACATATTCTCGCTTCGGTCGTGGACAACGCAACGATGGGTTGTTTCTTGGACGCCCATGATATCGCCCTCGATCCGAGATGGAAAGCATACCCGGAGGTGCTCTTTCGATCGTCGTGCATCGCCGACCTCGATCCATTGTCCGTGAAGCCCACTAGCTCCAACTGGTCTTGTCTGGCGTAAAATAGGCCATGGTTTCGTGTCCCGTTGACATAGCGCAAGATCCTCTTGCCTGCTTGCCAGTGCGTGTCTTTCGGAGTCTCCATGAAACGGCTGATCAGACTGACTCCGAACATCAGATCTGGCCGAGTTGCAGTCAAATACATCGATCGCCAACTAGCCTCTTGAACGAGGTTGGGTCGACATTTCTCCCTCGTATCCAACTTGCTCGACTTCAAACCCGTGGTCGCAGGTGTGATGGCAGGTTTATCGTCCTCCATCTTGAAGCGCTTCAGACATCCTTCGCATACTTGCCCCGAGAAATGAAGATGCCATCTCGCCGATTGGTCAACTTCAATGCCGAGAAAATACTTCATCAGCCCTAAGTCCGTCATCTCGAACTCTTTCTTCATGGTTGTTCTGAATTGGTCGAACAGGACATTGTTGTTGCCAGTATAAATCAGATCGTCCACATACAGTAGACGATAATGAGCTCACCTGCTGCATTTGTTTTCATGTACAGGGTGTGCTCATATGGGCATTTTTGAAACCCATTCTCCTGGAAATAGCTGTCAATCCGACTGTACCAAGCTCGGGGTGCCTGCTTCAAACCGTACAAGGCCTTCTTCAGCTTCAGGACTTTGCCCTCCTGGCCTTCAAATTCGTAACCTGGTGGCTGGTATATGTAGACCTCTTCCTCCAACACTCCATTGAGGAAGGCTGACTTGACATCCATCTGGTACATCTTCCAACCTTGTTGGGCTGCGAGTGCCAAGATCATCCTGACTGTGTCAAGTCGGGCTACAGGTGCATATACCTCATGGTAATCGATGCCTGACTTCTGCTTGTAACCCTTCGCCACCAATCTGGATTTATGCTTGTCAACGTCTCCTTGGGCGTTGAACTTTGTCTTATAAACCCACTTGACCCCAATGGTCTTCTTCCTTGCTGGAAGATCTGTCAGCTGCCATGTTTCATTTTTTTCAATGGCTGCTATCTCCTCATCCATCGCCTGCACCCACTTCTGATTCTGACTTGCATCTTCGAACTCTACTGGATCAACTTCAGTAAAGAATGCAAAGTCAGAGTGCTCTTCATCTATGTGGGTTCGGGTTGCCTCGTAAATGTCTTGCAAGCTCCGAGTCTTCGCAGGTGTCCTCAGGTTTTGAATTCTGCTTACAAGTGGAGGCGACCGTGATGGAGTGGCTGTGCTACTGCTGGCACCGCTGTTGCTGCTAGAAGTTGCTGGTGGCTGCACACTTCCTTCTTCCAAGTCAACAGACTGAACTTCTGCTGGCTTTAACTGGCCTGTCTCAGACTTCCCGTTCCAGGCTTGATCTTCAAGAAACTTCACATCACGGCTGATGATGAGCTTCTTCGTCACAGGGTTGTACAACCTATATGCCTTCGCCTGCTCACTGTACCCTATGAAAATGCACTTCTCCGCTCGATCATCCAACTTATGTCGCTTCTCTTCTGGAACATGTGCATATGCTATGCACCCGAACACACGCAAGTGAGCCACACTTGGCTTCACTCCGCTCCAGGCCTCCTGAGGGATTTTGTCCTTCACGCTTTTGGTGGGACATCCGTTCAGCAAGTAGATCGCACATGTTACGGCCTCTCGCCCAAAATTCATGCGACAATCCCTTCGCCTTCATCATGCTTCGCGCCATTTCCATGATGGTTCGGTTCTTCCTCTCGCCTACGCCATTCTCGTCGTGGCGTGTATCCGGCGATGAACTGCCTTCGAATTCCATGCTGCTTGCAAAAGTTGTGGAATTCGTTGGAGATGTACTCTCCACCTCCATCAGTTCTGAGAGTCTTCACATAATAACCGCTATGTTTCTCCACTAGGGCCTTGAACTCCTTGAATCTGGCAAATGCCTCTGACTTCAGCTTGATGGCATAAATCCAAGTCTTCCGGCTGAAGTCATCAATGAACGTCAAGAAGTATTTGTTGGCGGCAAACGTGGTGGTCTGCATCGGACCGCAAATGTCCGAGTGCACCAGCTCCAATGGCCGTGATGCTCTCCAAGACTCGTCCTACAGGGAATGCATCCCTGTGCCGCTTGCCGACTAGGCAACCTTCACACACTTGGTTCGGTTGCTCGATAAGGGGTAAACCCTTCACCATTCGCATCTCGTGCGCTTGATTCAGAGCCACCGAAGCTTAGGTGACCGAATCTGAGATGCCACAGCCAGGTAGCATCTTTCTCAACTGCACTCAGAGACATCAAAGATTCATTCTGAATCTGCAGCAGAAACATTTTGTTTTTCGTCATAGACACAGTAGCAATTTGTCCATGGACTTTGTCTCTGATGGAGCAGACACCATATTTGAACAGTACAGTGTCCCCCTTCTGCACAAGCTGTCCAACACTTAGCAGATTATGCTTCAACCCAGGCACATAAAAAACATCTTGAATTGTTTTTCTTTCACCGTGCCTGGGTGCGGATGAGGATCTTTCCTTTCCCCATCACAGGAACTTTGTTGTTGTTCCCCATCTTGACTTCGGATCGGACTGTTTCATCCAGTTGTGAGAACATCTCTCTGTTCCCAGTCATGTGGTTGCTGCAACCACTGTCAAGATACCAGATGTTTTTCTTGCTCTCCTCTTCAATACTGCAAGTCAACAGTACATTACCTCCTACCGCATTTTCGGGTTCCTCCGTATAATGGGCTTGCTGCTGATTCTCGTTCGCCATCTTCTTCTTGCACTGTGAGGCATAATGGCCGAACTTGCTGCAGTAGTAGCATTGGACCTTTGACATGTCCTTCTTCTGAGAGCTTCCTTGCTGATTTCTGCCAGTGCCTCTTCCTCCTTGCTGATGAAAGTTGCAACTTGGCTCAGCGTCATGAGGGTTTGATCTCCCTCCTTGCTTGTTACTTCTCCCACGCCTGCTTTTGCCTCTCCCTCCTTGAGAACTAGAAGCACAATGGTGGGAGTCTTGTCTGATGCTATCTCGGACCGAGGCCTGAGCCCGAAATGCTTGCTCTAGAGAGGTCTGAGATGAACGGCTCAGCCTCTGTTCATGGGTCTGCAATGAACCCATGAGTTCGTCTCTCGAGAGGGTTGTCAAATCCCTCGACTCTTCGATTGCTATCACAACCGAGTCAAACTTCGCAGGCGGACTTCGAGAATCTTCTCCATGATTCTCTGGCTTTGGACATTTTCTCCATTCAACCGCATCTGGTTGATAATGTCAGTCGTCCGGGTGAAGAAGTCGCTCATCGACTCGGACTCGCTCATCTGCAGGTTCTCAAACTGTCTTCTAAGCATTTGCAGTTTCACCAACTTCACTTTGTCGGTGCCCTGATACGAACTTGCTAGGGTTTCCCAGGCCTGCTTGGCCTTGGTGGCTGATGCAATCCGCGGGAAGATGGTCTCCTCAACCGCTTGCATGATGTAGAAGAGGGCCTTCTAGTCCTTCTTCTTGTGCTCTTTCAACAGATCCTTGTCTGCCTGAGAGAGGGCGGCTAGTGCTGCTGCATCTGCCGGTTCTGGGTAGCCGTTCTCGACTAACTCCCATAGCTCCCGAGATCCGAACAGATCTTCATCTGGATGCTCCAATAATCGTAGTTCTTGCCGTTAAATCGTGGGATCTGCAACTGCAGCGAGTGTCTCTCGGAAGCCATGCTTCTATCTCCGTGTCACGGCATTATCAGCTCTGATACCAATTTGAAAGAATTTAAATTTTTTTTTTTATTTTTGATGCCGCGCCGAAGTCTGTCTGTCGCCGAAGTCTGCACGGCGCTGTTCAGACAGTGCAGGCGCAAGTCGGGGCCCGACGGACTTCGCCCGAAATCGGGCGAAGTGCGCACTCGAGTCTGCAGCCGAACTTCGCCCAAACTTGGGCGAAGTTTGCACTCGCGGCCGCGACGGACTTCGCCCGAAATTTGGGCGAAGTTCGAACTTCGCGACTGCGATAGACTTCGCCCGAAACTTGGGCGAAGTTCGAACTTAGGGCAGCCAACGAACTGTGCAGGGTGAAGAGGGGACTGAGGCAAACTTTGGACTTCTCGTGCACTCGAGCTGCTCCAGTCTTAACCGCGAACTTCGGAAGCAAACTTAGAAAGCCGCTTCAGACTTGTTCTTCTTCTGCGGCTGCCGCTGGGTTTGCCTGGCTTGGCAACACCCGTATGAGAAGAGAGAGACGCCGGAACAGAGAGCAACAAACTGCAAACCCTAAAAGATGCCGAAAACAAACAGCAAACTTTATTTATATCAAACGGGGGTTACAGAGTTCCTCAACCGAGGAAATTACAATCATCTGTAGGCTGCACTGCAGGATAAGTTAAACAGACAAAATGTCGAGTCGGCTGCTCAGACATTAATCAGCTGAGTCAAACTGCTCGCTGAGATACTTTTCTTTGCCTCTGCTCCTTCTTGCTCCTTCTCTTTTTCTTCCTCTCTTTTTCTTCTGAAATACCCGAGACACCTTATATAGCCGCAGAAGAGGAGGATTAGGGTTTGTCCTCTGACAGGTTCTGACAGGCCCTCAACTAGGGTTTCTGACCAATCGCCGCACAAGCGTCACATCTGTCAGAGGGTAGGTGCGACGTCATGTCAGCCCTTTGCCGGGATCTCGGACTGCGGCAGCGCAGTCCAACTTCGCCCATGTCTGGAGCGCAATCCGGTTTCGCCCAAGGTTCGGAGCGCAGTTGGGCACATGCGTGAAATCTGGGTTAATTTTTCTAACAATAATGTTATCTACCAAATCCTCATCTTGATTATGTGAGGATCGCTCATATGCTGCTTTGATAGCATTCTTGTTCATTGCTAGAATGACGTCGATTTCACACACCCTGAATACTAGATGGATGGCCCAAAGCAGCTGCACTCATTGCCTCATTATTAGTTTCTGGGATTTTGAAAGACCAAATAGAAAACTATATTGATAAATTGTAACAAAAACCATACCCCTAACTTGGCTTCGTCTTCACAACGGTCAAGGTCGTCCACGAAGGCTATTATGCGGAGCTTACGTGCAGGAGCTGAGCCGTATTTGGGAACAGACGTCTGTTCAATGTTGTCTTTCCACAAGCCGAACCAATTTTTACTCTTTTCACCTGCAATAATGGAGAAAATTAAATCGGGCTTTTTCCCGATTTCTTCCTTCAGAAACTTGATGTCTGAAATCACTTCGTTCTGGTAACCGAGTTTGTTTGAATAGTCGGGTAAACTGAAATATCCAGACACTTGCTGGCTTACAGGCTTAAAAACCGAAATCAGTCTACTCATTGCAGCCCACACATTTCCTATTACAGTTGCAGGTATAGATCCATACATTAAGTTTCCCAATCCCCTAAGCCTTAGGCGTTCAAGCAACTTCCACGCAGCCCAGGCAATCCAGACTGCCAGAAATGTGTAAAGAAGACCAGGCAAAAGAAACTTCATGTAAAAGCTTTGACTATTTCTTCTCCGAGCATTTCTCCAACAAGTGCTGAACCTTTGGGCCCTAGTCATCGAAGCTTCGATTTGTTTTGTTATCTCCACGGCGAGACCAGCCCAGGGCCCTAGTCATCGAAGCTTCGATTTGTTTTGTTATCTCCACTGCGAGACCAGCCCATGCTTCCTGCGCTCTGCGATAGTTTCCGACGTTAAAATCCACAATTAGAACTCTTCGAACTTCTCCTATTGAGTGGCCTGGCCTTTTTGAATCTCGTTCATTTGCTTTCAACTGAAAAGTTCAGAAGGACAAGACTCATTTAGACCCTTACATTTTGAGATTTGGAAAATTTAAGTTGAAAATCCGCCAGCATATGATCTCACCAGCTGGTTGACGTCCATGCATGCCAAAGACCTATAAACAGCTTGATGTTCTGGTCGATATTTCTCCAAGAAATAGACTAGCTCAGGATATTTCTTCAAGAAATAGGCTAGCTCAGGATATTTCTTCAAGAAATAGACTAACTCAGCTTCCTGCTCATAATCAAATATCATAGTTTCTTAGTTTGAAATAGGAAGTTCATTTAATACAAATTTCATGGACAGCGAAATTATAACCGTGAATATTGTCTTACTTCTTTGGGTATTAAATTAGCAATCCCTTGGCAGATTTTTTGGCACATTCTTTCACCTGTAGGGGAGAGGGACATCTCTCTAGCTCCAGGAAAATCCTCATATCCCGAGATGAAGGGGAACGCCAGTTGAGCAGCTGTAGTCAGTAATTGAGCTTTTATCTGCATGCGCGCATTGTTGAAACATTTATGTCAATTGTGAAACATTTATGAAATGAAGCATGTTGTTACATACCAGATTCAGAAGGCTGGTCTTCTCCCATGCCGTTTCCCCCAGAAATGCTCACTGTGATAGGCGATTTAATATATGGATTTAAAAAATGCGCAGCTATGCATTCCGCAAGAACATCTCGTCCTGTTCTCATTTGCGATTATGTTACTTGTGATGCATCGCACAATTAAACCAAAAATAGATTGACGAAAGTTATAAGAGGAGCAGATGAGGGTATAGATCAATCTCGACCATTGGGTAATCCTATAATCACAGACTGTTAGAAATATTAATCCAGATTTCACAACTGTCGTAGGGTCAGGACTTACACCTCGTGGCCCACAACGAACCACTATGGTTTGATCCTTCTCCCACGCGGCACCCCAGCTTCTGGCCGCCTGCCAGACAGCGGGGACTACGCCTTACCGTCGAGCACCCTGCAACAAAGACAACAAAGAGCATACATACATGACAGCGGAAGCACACAACACAAGGTTAGCCAAAACACTGACGAAGCGCCCATACACTAAGTCGACCAACACAAGGCATCTTTACAACATGTATAATGACATTCATATTTATAACAAGCGCACGGTTACATCTTGGCACAACGGCCTGGCACTTAGCCATACAATCTGGCACAAAGGCCTTACATTAAGCACTGGCACGATGGCCTTCCTTTCTAGTTCAGTATCACACTTCACAACAACCTTCATGCACACCAGCCGACACGTTCAAGACAAGTACCAATGGCAAGGCCCCTTCGCCAGCCCACACCCTTCTCATCCAAGTCCCTCAGGTGCACACCCTTCACATTTAAGTTCCTCAGGTACTCTACAGGCCTCCAGCTCTGGCAACCAAGACACATCGGCAACAACGCTCGACCGCACGACAACTTTAACTTATCTGACCCCAACACCGGTCCCAACAGCAACCCACGGTACACGGAACACCAGACGCCCTTCACCCGGCGTTCTTCCTGGCTTAACATAGTTCCCCGCAAGTTCACGGCAACCTGAATCCCTTGGCGGACAGACTTTATCATCCCTCAGCACATAGCGGCACAAAGAACCTTCAGCTCACAGCAACACTGAACCTTGACAGCACGCGACCCGGCCGAACACGGCACTTACAAACTCCCGCAGCACTGTCAACCTTCCAGCCAAGCTGGCGACGGCAGACCACTAGACCACACGGCCCAACGTAACGCCCAGGCATAAGAGAACCTGCGACGAAGTCGACACGAGGGTCGCCTGGCACAAACCATCAACCAACTAGCTGTCTTACCCGCCCGCTGCACGACACAAGACATGCCGGCAGACGGACGCCCCTCCTTAAGTTCGACAGGTTACAACGACACGCGCCCACTCGTGCCACCTGCTTGATGACGGACCTTGCTCCCTTTTTTTGGCCATGGTACTTCACCACGACCCATGATAGACTCATGGCATCTCATTCCATACTCTCAAACTTTGTTGTCGAGCGTTGTTGCCAATGTGTCTTGGTTGCCAGAGCTGAAGGCCTGTAGAGTACCTGAGGAACTTAAATGTGAAGGGTGTGCACCTGAGGGACTTAGATGAGAAGGGTGTGGGCTGGCGAAGGGGCCTTGCCATTGGTACTTGTCTTGAACGTGTCGGCTAGTGTGCATGAAGGTTGTTGTGAAGTGTGATACTGAACCAAAAAGGAAGGCCATCGTGCCAGTGCTTAATGTAAGGCCTTTGTGCCAGATTGTATGGCTAAGTGCCAGGCCGTTGTGCCAAGATGTAACCGTGTGCTTGTTATAAATATGAATGTCATTATACATGTTGTAAAGATGCCTTGTGTTGGTCGACTTAGTGTATGGGCGCTTCGTCAGTGTTTTGGCTAACCTTGTGCTGTGTGCTTCCGCTGTCATGTATGTATGCTCTTTGTTGTCTTTGTTGCAGGGTGCTTGACTGTAAGGCGTAGTCCCCGCTGTCTGGCAGGCGGCCAGAAGCTGGGGTGCCGCGTGGGAGAAGGATCAGACTGTGCTCCGAACTTGGGTGAAGCCGACTGTGCTCGCAAAGTCAGGCATCCCGACAAAATTCTTGATTTGACGTCGCACGTGCCTTTTGATAGATGTGACGTCTGACAGATCCGATCGCCGCAGAAGTTAATGTCAGTTCGACGATTGGTCGGAGAAGTTAATGCCATTTCGGCGATTGGTCAGAAACCCTAGTTGAGGGTCTATCAAAACCTATCAGAGGACAACCCCTATCTTCCTCTCCCCACGACTATATAAGGCAGTTCGGGTCTTCAAACAAGTAGTGGAAAGTGAGCAGAGAAAGAGAGGAGAGCGCGAGGTAATTTGGAGAAACAACAGAGTAGGATACGAGATCGTTTCAATGAGCAGTGTCCGAGCAGTAGACTCGACATTTGTTTTCCGTCTCAGTTTATCTTGCAGCTTTAGTCTGCAGATGTTAGTTTTCCTCAGTTGAGGATTTTTGTAACCCTCATTTTATATGAATAAATTTTGTTGTTGTTTAAGGCATCTGTAGGGTTTGCAGTTATCTCTGTGTGCTAAAATCTGTTGGTTACTGTACAAATCGCCTCAAAGCGACTTTGTTCGGGTTCTATAAGTTAGAGCTCAGATCTGAAACATTGCACTCAAATTCGATGTTTCTCTCTTCCCGTACAATTCTTGCCAAGCCAGGCAAACCAAACGTCGAAGCCGTACAAGCCTCCGGAAAGCAAAAGTCCGCAAAGCAGAAAGATCTCACAAAGGCCAAAATTTCGCTAAGTCTGAAGCTGTCTTCCCAACTTCGTAGCTAAATTGGACTTCGTTGTCGTTGACTAGCGAAGTTGGGCGTTGATCGAGTGAAGTTCAAGAGCACAGCCCGATCGTGCAAAGTTCGAGAGCGCAGCCAGATCGCACGAAGTTTGGGAGCGCAGCTTGATCGCACGAAGTTCGAGAGCATAATCCGATCGCACGAAGTTTGGGAGTGCAGCTCGACTATGCAATAATCAGGAGTGCAGCCCAAGTTCGGCTGCGCAGCCCAACTTTGGGCCCT
This sequence comes from Wollemia nobilis, assembly GCA_028583015.1. Taxonomy (NCBI): domain Eukaryota; kingdom Viridiplantae; phylum Streptophyta; class Pinopsida; order Araucariales; family Araucariaceae; genus Wollemia; species Wollemia nobilis. The sequence goes on from JAQPPZ010000733.1 coordinate 13,162,014, forward strand.
CCCCTTTCGCACTGCGCTCTCGTCTGCGCAAATCCCAAAGCACAATCTGAGTTCAGGCCTCCCTCTTACAGCCTTCGCTCCCCGATTTCGAAAAAAGACAATAAATTTAAACTTCTTCAAAATTGATATCAGAGCCACTGATCCCTTGACGTGGAGACCGAAGCAGAATGGCTTCCAGTAGCAACAACTTACAGTTGCAGATCCCACGCTTCAACGAGAATAATTACGATTACTGGAGCATCCAGATGAAGATCCTATTCAGATCATTCAGAAACCCTAGTTGAGGGTCTATCAGAACCTGTCAGAAGACAACCCCTATCTTACTCTCCCTGTGACTATATAAGATAGTTCGGGTCTTCAGACAAGTAGTGGAAAGTGAGCAGAGAAAGAGAGGAGAATGAGAGGTAATTTGGAGAAACAACAGCATAGGAGACGAGATCGTTTCAGTGAGCAGTGTGGCTCATTTGTTTAATGTCCGAGCAGCAGACTCGACATTTGTTTTCCGTCTCAGTTTATCCTGCAGCTTTAGTCTGCAGATGTTAGTTTTCCTCAGTTGAGGACTTTTGTAACCCTCGTTTTATATGAATAAAGTTTGCTATTGTTTAAGGCATCTGTAGGGTTTGCAGTTATCTCTGTGTGCTAAAATTTGTTGGTCTCTGTACAAATCGCCTCAGAGCGACTTCGTTCGGGTTCTATAAGTTAGAGCTCAGATCTAAAACATTGCACTCAGATTCGGTGTTTCTCTCTTCCCGTATAGTTCTTGCCAAGCCAGGCAAACCAACACCGAAGCCGCACAAGCCTTCGGACAGCAAAAGTCCGCAAGGCAGAAAGATCTCGCAAAAGCCAAAATTTGGCTAAGTCTGAAGCTGTCTTCCCAACTTCGCAGCGAAGTCAAACTTCGCTGCCGTTGACCAACGAAGTTGGACGTTGACCGAGCAAAATTCGAGAGCGTAGCCCGATCGCACGAAGTTCGGGAGCGCAGCCCGATCACACGAAGTTCGAGAGCGCAGCCCGACTGCGCAATAATCTGGAGCGCAGCCCAAATTCGGCTGCGCAGCCCGACTTCGAGCCCTCCCCTTTCGCACTGCGCTCCCGTCTGCGCAAAACCCGGAACGCAATCTGAGTTCGGGCCTCCCCCTTGCAGCCTTCGCTCCCCGACTTCGGCAAAAGAAAATAAATTTAAACTTCTTCATAGACATGAGCCCTTCACATAAAATCCTACTTGCTGAGGTACCTACTTTTGAAAGTAATTCCTATATACATCGACTAATAGCTTTTAAGTACACTCGCTCGCGCTGTTTTTACATTACCGAGTGTGTCCTGAAATGTAGGTTGGTCGGTTCCTGCTTCTGCGAACTTCTCTATTTGATTTCTTACTGCCATCCACGTAAATATAATGTCAAATATAAGAAAACACGAAGAACAATCAGTAAACTAAGTCTATTATGATTTAAAGGCCTACAATGTTAAAAGTAAACCTACCCCAGCTGAATTCTGCGGTGTTTCGAAGTTCTGCAATGTCAGCTCCTCGATTAAGAAGCTCCCACGTCAATCTTGGTTTCTTTGCCCTCGCTGCTGCTTTTAACAGACTTACATGGTTTTTTTCTTTCTTTCCTTTGAGATAACTTACATTGTGCTTTTTTTCCTTTTCCTCGAGATAACTTATAGTTTTGGAATCCAAGCCTTCTATTTCATTTGCAGTGCCGATCCCTGCTGCCGCAACCCACAGGAGAAGCGCCTGGTCTACTTCAGATTTATAATGTTCGACAGTGTCGTAACTAACTCTGATGCATTTATAAAGGACATAGCAGCGTAGTGTAACGCCGTTTTTCCATCAATCTCACGTTCTTCTAAAGGATATGATCCATGCATCAAAAGCTCTTTGACGATATCTATATGACCTTCCTTAACTGCCAAATGCAACGGAGTCAGTCCCCCGTAATTAAAATCTTTGAGAGCTTTGTCTCTGCGTTCGTTAGAAAGCCAGATCATTATTTCCTTGACCATCTCTATTTTGCCGTAAATGATAGCTATATGCAGAGGGGTCTCACCCTTATTGTTCTTTTCATGAACTAAAAACTCAAAGCTGTCTGAGAACGCAGACATGATTAGTTTGCCAAAGTCCCATTTTGCTGCGAAATGCATTAAGTTTTGTTGCCCATAATCTACAGCATCCATTTCTAGCTCATACCGAGCTACAAGGGTTTTGCAAAATATGGCTCTTCCAGAAAACGATGCAAGATGAAGCACACTTCTCCCACGCTTGTCCTGTTTTTTCACAAAATCTAGCCCAATGGAATTCTTATATGCTTCAAAGAGTATCTCAGAGACTGTCTCTGAATGCTTGCTCTTCTGCAATTCGGCTGCGTAATGTAAGAGCGTTTTCCCATCATCGTCAACTTTAGCTACAAGCTGACCTTTAACACTCTCCCGCAAGTTCAGCAGCCGTTCTACCAGAGAGACATAACCTCTGTGAACTGCCTCTCTTAAGATCTTTTCAAAATGATCCTCGAGAATGGGAATTCGCTCTGCTAATGTATGTGTAGACGCTGACAGTAGTTGGGCCAGCATTCCAATGAGCTTTGCCTCCGACAAAAGTGTAAGTCTATTTTTATTTTCACCAGATAATTGGGTAACTACTTTGTCAATAGCTGAATCAAGTACAACATTCATTTTAAGCTTAAGCTTGTGAGAATAGTTATCCAAAACTTTCTCCCACAAGGCTGTTGCATAATCTACTTCCATAGCAGGATTTGACCAGAATCTATTCCTTAATGCATACTTTAACATATCTTCCACTTCATCTTCATTCCCTATTGGAGTCATGTCTAAATAAAGCATTCTGACAATTAGCGAGAAAACACGATCGTCTAATTAGGTCTCCTTAAATATCTGTTTCAAACTTTTCAAATGGGACTGACTGGTAGAATTTCGTAACCAGTCAATGACCTCTATATCTTTAAAGTACAAGGACAAACGTAGTGCATCTTTTTTATTTTCATAGTCCAGAGTTATTTTGGAATAGAGATCCTTTCTGAATATACCTGCGTATGTACGAGAGACCGCAAAAAGCCTTTCGTATTAATTCGACATGAAATAGATGGAAACGAACGGAACGTAATAATTACTTACCTGAACCCTTTCTGCACACCTCCGTCGGGAATTGTCCAAGAACCAACATATTCGTTGTCCCTTCCCATTCAGAAAGATCAACTTTGCTACTGCCACGTGTTATGCCATCTAACACACGTAGGGCATCCATATTATTGATGATCCTTCGGCTCCTCAACTTGTTGAAATTCTTTATTGTTTCTTCAACATTTGCCAAACGATATCCATCCGGTGTTCGTGAGGTCAATGGTACCTTCCGGAATTCCATGGCCTTGCTTGAACAAAATCAAATATAGCACATTTTTATTCAAATTCCATATTTACTTTTAAATTGTTGAAAAAACGAAAGTAAGGATATAATTTGATCGTGTTGGCTATTGACAATTTGTAATTGCCGCATCTAGAAAATGTAGACCGATATTTAGTGCGAGATTATAAAAGAGCAAAATTATTTTTATAATCGTGTAGTTTCCAGAAAAATATTAAAATAATTCATTTAGTTTAGAGTTGATTTAATACAAGTGATTATATCATTTGGAGTGGACTCCAATTACGAATACTTAAAATTAATTTTACCCCATATTCAAACCCTCTATCATCACCATGCTAGTTTCCTCGCCAACAGACAATGTTATCTACCACTGAAAATAAAATCCTCTAAAGGTAGGGAAAAAAAAGTCCGCACGATCTGATTAAAGGCTTTCACCTTCATTGCTCTGTACTAATCTCTTCTCGAGCTACCAATTTAGTTCAAATATTTAAAATGAAAATTTGAGATGGTTTACAAAGCTTATTGACTTGCACTATTTTTTAATTCTGGAAAACAAAAATGCATAAGCTTAATAGACTAACATATATATCCTCAATATTCTTGCTTGGATTTTGCTTGATAATTTAAGGTTTTTCTTAGCCTATATCAAGAGTAGGTTTTATTATTCTATTCTTCAATATTCTTTCACAATTTTATTTATTAACATATTTATCCTCTCCTGACTTTATTATAGAAGTTTTTTACTTGTCCTGCTCATTCTCAGGTATTTTCTTATTAATGGAAGAGGTATTAACTTCTAAATTTGCATTTTCTTAATCAATTATTTTTTAGTGAATGGTGTATGGTACTTCAAGAGAGTCTTCAACTACCACCCTAGGGATCCTAGAATTTGAGCATAGGCACCTTCTATAATTAATGTTGTGAGACTTCACGAGGATCTTGTTATAGTTGCCATATTTCTATCTTAAATAGGTTAACCACTCTTCTTGAATCATCAAACCCAAGTGGTGCAGGTAGATGGTTTTAGTAATGGTTCATTTGATCAACTCAACTACCTTTTTTGGGATTTTGTGTCTCAATAAAATCCATGAAGATTATTTATCTTAGGCTTTGATTGGATGCTATTATCATGTTTACCCTTTGTAGACCTACCATGTTGGACTACTTTTCTTTGTTGGTCACTTCTATAATATTTTATCTCCTATCTTAGAACATCTTCTCTCCTCCACAAATTTCCTTATTATTCGACGCAATGCAAGTTGTTTTTTTATTGATCAATCCATGAAACTTTTACTCATTGTCTTAAGTCATAATTCTATAAAATTTCCATGGCTTGCTAAACTTTTGTTACAAGATATGCAAAACTTTTCCTCTTTTATATTTCATCAAACTATTTTGGATGGTCTAACCCTCAAATATTTTCACTCCATCCATCCTCAAAATTATCTTGAAATGCCATGGGCCATTAATTTTTACTCAGATGATCCACAATGCTTCTCCTTCCCTTCCTTATCATCATTTTTCAAAAAATATGACCTTGAAGATTTTTTTCATCCCTTGCCCTTGGAAATTTCTTGAAACTCTATGGGTCATTAATCTTGAATCCAATGGTATGTTGAACTTTTCACCAACCTCCATTGGAGGTTCTAGGGAGTCTCATTTTCTAGGACTTCTTTCTTTCACCTCCTTCTAGGAATATTTCAAGAAGTTCAATCCTCAAAATGTTTCTTTTCCTTTTGTCCTCAAAAATTCATTGGAAATCTATAACCCATAAAATTTATAATTAATGGCCCACAAAACATTTCTTCACCATCCACCTTCATAGTTTTTGAGGATTTATGTAGACTGTTGATCATTATGATCAGATGGTTTATGGAACTTCTTGGATGTGAGCCATTAATTATTATGATCGGATGATCCACAAAACTTTTGAATTTCACCCTTTTTAAATAGCACCAACTATTGATTCAATAAGTTTGATTATTATGCAGGCTTTGTGACTTGACTTGAAGTATTTTGATAATTATTCTTCCTTTCACAAACCATTATATTTTGAGCTCCTATTAATGGAAATATAGATGCAAAGTATCTTAGACTATTATACCTTAAACCAAACACAAAAGAGCTACCTAGAGTAGTAGTTGGGAAAATAACCAAACATTATGATGTGTTGATCTATGGAGTCTCCACATGTTAATCACTTTTGGGTCCTTCTCAATATTTTATAGCTACTGAATTCTTTCTGCTCTAATCTCCCATTGAGTTTATCTTATGATTGTAGTGGAGAGATGATAGGTGTATGGGCAATCACTGCAATCCCAAATAGATATGGATGATAACTAGGTTTATAGGGTTATTTGTATAGAAATAGAATAAAGTTGTAGTTATTATTTGGAATGAATATCTACCAATGGTAAATTCATTTTAGTTATCATCAAAATAGCTCTTGAACTTCTACTTAGTTATCATGAAAAAGGTTGTAGGTGATTAATACAGATCACCAACTAATAAAATTTGATGGTTAGAATAACCTTGTACCCTCAGGGGCTTTACATTCGCTTTTAGCCTTTGGTGAATATCTCTAAATGATTTTTAGCATAAGATTTTTGAAAATTCATAAAGTCCTATGAAGTTTCCATTTTGTATTGTTCTCCAAATCAGCATTAGTTGAAATTGCTCTTTTCGGTCAGATTATATAATGTAGTGAATTTTTACTATAGTTTTGGTGGCTCACAAGGACCTTTTGCTTGTATAATATAACAAACATAGAAAAGAAGACCTTATCTATTAGGCACAAATTTATTAAATGGAATATGGAAAAATTGCAAACTCATCTAATACAACTCAAATATGTATGAAAAAGAATACATTGTAATCCTTTTTATCTAACTTCCTTCTGAGGTGGTGGCACCTACTTGCATTAAATTTGGCCTACATAAACTCACATTTTATTTTCCTTCCATATTTTCACTTGATTTGGATCTACCTTGTTTATGATAGAGTAACATAAAAAATTCCCTAGGTACTAGTTTGTGTTATGTAAACATTTTTCTCATATGCTTGGGCAAAAAGGGGAAGATGTTGCCACCTTTTGTATTTAACTCTCATAATGCATTTTGGATATTCCATTTTATCATTGATCGGATGGTCTTTGACTAGTTGTTGATAATTTGAGGATTCACCATTTTTTATGCATAATTGTTCTTCTATTGACATTGCTTTATGAGGAGATTTTCTCATGCGTGGTTGCAATTACATGTGTTTACCAATACTTCAATACTATTGAATGACTCGTATTATCTTGGATTCCTCTTTTTATGCATGATGATTGTGTTTAGTTCATAGAAATATTCCTCCTAGTGTGGCTCATGAGTTTTGACTACTTGTAATATTTGTTTACTTGCAAGTTTTGAGAGTTTCATCTAGCCTATAAAAAAAAACACGCAAGAACACACACATATGATAAAATAGATCTAAAGGATAACTCTTCAAATAAATCTTATTTATGGGATTGGAAGAGCATCACCCTTCATATTACTAAGCTCAAAGTAATTTTGGTCCTTGAAAGTAGCTATGATGTATGGGCCACTCAAAATTGTATAAAACTTCGTATGATGACCTGGTATACTTCTATATTCATCTAATTTAAGTACCAGATACAAATATCAAAGTTTTAAGTGGTGGATTTCTTGTCAAACCATATTTTTACCACTTCTTGGTGTTCTAGCAGCTACTCTCTAGTATCTTTCCTTAGTTCATAAAGATTAAGGATTTCTCCCATCCATACAATCATGGCATCATTTTTCTAAAGTTTTAGTTGATGAAACAACTAGAGCATATGTAGTTCAATCGATATAGGCAGTTTACAGTCTTTTCCATGTACCAAAGTATAAGGAGAACATCCTAACATCTTCTTTGGGGTGAAGTAATTTACTACTCTTCTAATGAGAAGTTTTCAGTATCAGTGATTCTTTGAGCCAATCCTTTTTAGGATTTACAACAAGTTTTTGTTTATAGATTTTGCTAAACCATTACTCTATGGGTAGTAATTTGAAGAGGCCTTTAGATAAATATCTGAAAGCACGAGATTTCGAAAAACAAAAAGGGAAAACTCCAAACACGATGCAAGAACGAAACTTAAACTTGATGCTACAAATTGGAAATGCGTAAAATGGAGAAAGCATAGACAAATTGGAACCCAAATGGAACGAAAGAAATTTGGTTACAATTAGCTTCCTCCATTTTTAGGGTAAAGGAGCATCAAACTTGTCTCTTGGTCACATCAATGGAAAGTCATCTCTCTTTCGCGTGCCCACATGCAAAATGGGTGGGCCAAAGTGTTGTCACCGCTTGTGTGAATGAATCCTTGATCCTTGCTACTCCTCCTGCATTCAAAGAAACAACAAAATTGTTAGTAGCACCTATTGCAAAGACAAAACATTTGTTCTCTAAAAAACAATGAAGGATGTATGCATAAAACTGAATAAAAATGATAAATGAACTGATTCTAAACAACTTGCAAATTTGACAAGAACCCGAGAACATTACCAGAGGGCCACTGCCATCAAAACAGTCGAACAAAACACCGTCGATCCGAATTTGACTGTAATTCATCCCTGGGCAGGATGAATTCGACTGTAATTCGTCCTCGGGTAGGATGAATTCGCCTGTGACAAAGCGTTGAAGTGATGCTACCCAAATGTCACATCTCGGGATCTCCATAATACCTGCAAACTTAGGGGTTAGCTAATTGGGGGCATTTTGGGACAACCCAGATGGTCGGATTTCCCCAATTTGACCTCCATCAACGGTAATTTGATGTCGCTACCTGCAAGTTAGTGAGGACAACAAAAGCAACAAAACATGATAAGATTTGATCACAACATTATAAAATTGGAATTACAAACTATTGAAACAACATAAAATGAAAGGGAAGATAAACAAGTGACAAAAGAACAAATTAAAATGAAACTAAGAAGTGCAGGGCACTCGGGCGGGCCGCCCACCGTTGGAACTTGATTTCGACACCAATCCACTTGGGATGGGCCCAAAATCTCTTGTAATGGGTTGTCGGCGAATTGGTAGATCAATGTGGTCAAATTTTGGGTTTTGGATCCGGATTCACACTTCCAATAGCCACCCAATGACCTCTCTTGCGAAAGAGATCAAGGATGTGGAAGAGGTGAATCAAAAGGGTAAAATGTGGTATTCAATTTGGTAGCACTTCGTTGCTTGAAAATGCCTCCAACTTGTCCTCTTTTGGGTGAGAAAGTTCACCATTTTATAGACCTAGGGGGTCTCTTTGGAGGGGCATGCATAAGCGCCATGTGGCAATCATGCCTTCCCATGAGGGAGGAAATTCCTCCATGACTTGGGCTTCCATGACTGCCCTTGTGACAGTCCTCTAACGTCCAATATGCCCACCTACACGCACATGCAAGGCAGGAGGCATTAATTGACTGTCCTCGATTGCCACTTGGCACCATTCTTCTTTTTGCCCGTTGAACCTGGAATTCATCCTGACCTAGAGCGAATTCAGAATTCATCCCTGGGTGAGACGGATCCCAATTTGAATTCGTCCCTGGGTGAGATGGATATTGAGCAAAGTTCCTGGATGTGCCAAATTGCCTTTCGACCTTCCAAAATTGCTACAAAAGTGGTTAGGACCACTATTTAACCTCTGAGGTCTACCCTGGGGGCTATGTGTGTCAAAGCGATCAGTGTTTGTAGTCACATAATCGGATTGGTGTTGTTTTGGTGTCTACAGATGCCCCTTTTTGGGATGTGCTGTGCATGGTGCAGCGCCGAGCAAAAATAGATAACCAAAGCACTAATGATTAGGGTTTCTTGGTAACCTAACCAAATTTTGATGCCCCAAGTATGGAAAGGGCATGCATTCTTGAATCCTTGCTTCTGACGAGCGAAGGCACTCAATTCAAGTGTTAACCTTTTTCGATGAGGTGTTACTTGACCTTGGACATTGATCAGTCATGAATAGGCAAAGGGCGCAACCTTTTGTCTGTGAGAACCTTGAGTTCATGATTCATGAAATGCCAAGTGATTTGATCAGATTGTGATTATTGCTTGTTTACTCCCCCAAGCAGGAGCGTAATTGTCTTTGTCAATGATTTTTTGAATGCATGTCATTTTCCTTAATTGGGTGTGTGTTTGCTGATTGGTGACTAAGTGTGACTACCCCCTCAAGCGATGAATCGATGAGGGAATGACCTTTGTGAGAAAAGCGATGAGTCGCTTGACCCAAGATGACTTGTGCAAGGTGCCCTTAGATGGTTTAGCGTTAAGCATGTGCAATTTTTCCGACATTTAGACCTATTTTTGGTGGGTGGTAACCTTTTTTGCAACGCTTTTTGGAGCTAAAATTGGCGAAAATCCATCCTCCCATGGAGCGGTTCGGCTATGGTAGCCTTCTTAGGGAGTAGGATAGTGACAATTTGTGACCCCAACGTCTGTTTTGTATGCCCGAGATGTCAAGTGCAACAACACTCTCATCGGGCAAGTTTATTAGCTGTTTTAGTGCATTTTTGTTCATTTTTTGATGTTTTTGAAATTTTTGGCCTGAATTCGTCCCAGGGTGGGACGAATACCAGCTTAGAATTTTTCCCAGGGTGGGACAAGCACTAACCAGAGGGCTCGTCCCAGGGGAAGACGAATTTAAGCTCAAAAGGCCTATTTAAAGGCCAAAACTAGGGTTTGGGCTTGATTGCATCTGATTTTTCTTGCGATTTGGAGCTCTGGGGAGGAGGAGGTTAATTCTGCAAAGCGAAGCATTGCCAAATTTTCCCTACCATCATGAGTGCACAAACCGGATCGAGCGGCGGAGCCGAAGCGAGACCAATAAGTGCTCCCTAGAGTTATTACTTTTGTTTAAAATTGCAAGTGTTTTGTTTAATTTTTTTTTGTGATGATGTTTTTCAAAATTTTAAAACTTAAACCCGAGCTGAAGACAACTAAGACTTAATTGTACAACTAAACGTAGCACAAAACCTAGGTAAAGAATTTTTTATTTTGCTTTTAACTAAACCCTAGGATAAACGGAACGTAAAACCCTAAGACGTAATTTTGTATTTTTGAATTTTTGTTCTGTTTTTAAATTAATCAGTTAGGATTAGAAACCCTAGGACTAAAAAATTAATTTTTTTGAATTTTGTTTTGTTTATTTTTGGAATTTATCAGTTAGGATTAAAAACCCTAGAACTAAAAATTAATTTCATTTGAATTTTGAATGTTTATTTTGTTTTAAATTTATCAGTTAGGATTAGAAACCCTAGAACTGAAAAATTATTTTTGACTTTTGAATTTTTTTTTTTTTTAATTTATCAGTTAGGATTAGAAACCCTAGAACTAAAAATTTAATTTTTGATTTTTGTGTTTTGTTTTATTTTTGGAATTTATCAGTTAGAATTAGAAACCCTAGAACTAAAAAATTAAATTTTTTATTTTTGTTTTGTTTGTTTTGTTTTTTTGAATATAGGAAAAACCTAGAGAAAAAAAATTTTGATTTTTGTTTTGTTTTATTTTTGGAATTTATCAGTTAGGATTAGAAACCCTAGAACTAAAAAATTAAATTTTTGTTTGAATTTTTGTGTGTTTGTTTTGTTTTAAATTAATCAGTTAGGATTAGAAACCCTAGAACTAAAAAATTAATTTTGTTTGAATTTTTGTGTTTGTTTTTTTTTTTGTTGTACAGTTCTTTTCCATGATTTTAATGTTTTTGAATTGTTTTCTTTTGCAGGTTGTTAGGAGCCGGTACCGTGTACCCACTACTTTTACTGAAGCGCGGGGGGCGCTGACTATAGCTGACTAGGAGTGGCTTGATGCCCTTGGGCTCAAGCAGGTGGCTCGATTGGAGCCTGTGGTCACAGATCAGGCCTATTTGACGACCTTGATCAATCTTTGGGATCCGCGGACCAACACCTTCCATCTCCCAACAGGGGAGATGACTGTGACCTTGGAGGATATCTATCAACTTCTGCGGATTTCGATAGATGGACTGTCGATCAGGACATCGCCGTGTGATCAATGGACAACTGTATTGACGAGATGCTTTGGGCATGGGGAGGAGCTGGGTGTGGAGGATCCACTGGAGAGGGCAGAGGGCAACTGCCGAGTTGGCGGGATTTTGGTCTGATGGTGGCTGGAGAGGGGGGTGTTGGGCGTGAGGCACGCATTCCTTATGGGCCTCATGTCCAACATGTTGTTACCTGACTCATCAGGCGCAAGGTTCCCATGGAACCTATTGGATTTGGTTTGGCAGTTGGTAGAGTGCCCGACAGAAGCACCTCTTATCATGAGATGGGGATAGACACTGTTGGCATAGCTCTATGGGGAGCTGTATGAGGTCCACTGCCAATAGTGGAAGGGGATTAGTTGTAGCTACTTGTTTCAGTGCTGGGCTTGGTAGCACATAGCAGTGGAGAGGCCGATCGAGTTACCATGGATGACTCGGGTAGAGATGGAGGATAGGGAGATAGGTTATGCGGTTCTGTGGTGGCGGTCCGAGGAGCAGGGACAGAGTCGATGGTGGGCAGGTGCCGTAGGGCACTATGCCGATACCTTCTCTCGGCTTACTCTAGGGGAGGTGGTTTGGAACCCCTATCGGGACTGTCCAGCCTAGCCGAAGGCTGGAGAGTGGCTCCGACGGGTACGTAGAGAGCGATGGCTAATTGGGCGACACGAGATCGAGCATGAGTTCTTCTCGTATAATCGGGTTACACGATAGTTTGGGGTGCACCAGGGGTTTCCTAGTGAGCCCGTGGTCTATCGGTGTCGAGGGGATGAGAGGACTTTGGATTGACCGATCATCACACCACAGGGTGAGGATTCGGACATGATGATCGACATCCTAGACATGGATGACATTGGGACTACCGTTGAGTACAACCAGTGGTGGGTACTACGGCGGTGGCGGGGAGAGGGGCCACTGGGAGGTGCAAAGGTGGCAATGGCGAGCGGGGAGGGTGCTTAGGCACCAGGGGATGATTGGGGAGCTCCTTTGGAGGATGTGGACATGGTGGAGGTGGAGGGTGGGGATGTAGATTTGGGGGTTCCGGATCATCCGGAGATGTAGGACATGGCGGAGTAGTGGGAGCTAGGGCAGACTACTGTTCCAGAGAGTCCCATGCCTCAGGCAGATGCGAAGGAGATGGATTCTAGGGTACGCACTGAGAATGCGTGTTTGGCGGAGCTGCTATGGAGGCGAGATGAGGAGCTAGGGGATGCGCTGCGAGAGAGGGATCTCCTACAGGCTCAGCTAGTAGAGCGAGAGAGTGCACGGGTGGTGTCTCACCGGCAAGAGGGGGATACTGATGTTGCATGGGAGAGGGATCTCCTACGGATGTAGCTAGCAGAGAGGGATAGGGTTTTGGCACAACACGATGATGCAGTAGCTTACTATCGTCGATGGGAGGCAGAGTGGTTTCGGCACTAAATGGATTTGAAGGGGGAGATCATCCACCTCGGTGGGCGGCTACCTGAGCCATTGGGAGGTGGATCTTCGCACCGGACGAGGGAGATGGTACTAAGCGATCAACATCATCTCGTCGTAGGCGATTGGATGAGGGAGGGGGCGATAGGAATGATGCGGGGGCTAGTAGTAGCCGCCCTAAGGGGTCCCATAGGACCCACACCATGGGGGGTAGTTCCCATCGCACCGATCCTGCATGATCATGGTGGTCGACACCCTAGGATGGGTGGTTTTGTTGTATGATTGCGGGGTCAGAGGACCAGTTTTGTAGCCTACGGGCATTTTTTTTTTGACGATATATATATATACCGGCTTTATTTTGGTTATGCACATTTGATGATTTGATCTTATGCATGATGGTTGATGAATATGGATGTATGCATGTTAATTTATTTTGATGGATGCATATGTTATGATGAATGCAAATGTTTTTTATTTATATGTGATATGCAAAAATGAAATGGATGAAATGAATTTGTGTTGTTTGGTTAGGGCACCATAGTCTGTTTAGGACTCTCTTTTTTATTTTGTTTTTAGGCGATTGCTATGGTAAATGACTTTGTATGTATACATGTGGTTTCTTGTTTTTTCTGATGGTATTGTAAGGATGAAAAGTAGTGCAGTTGGTTTAGAAATGTAGCTAAGGTTTTCTGAGACTCAGACGATTTTAACTCACTAGCCATGATCGTACTTTATCTTACAAGACTTTTGAACAAGGTGTGAATCGGACTTGTTTTTGACCAAGTTATTTCACATCCCTGTGTGTGCAATTGAGTTCATTTATGTGGTATTTTTCAAGATAGTGCCAGTGCCAGATAGGCTCTCAACCAAACCTTTACTGAGGATCACCTAATTAGCTCCACTAACTCCTTTATTGTATTTAGTCAGATTAGTCTACGGTGCTATCTAGGATACCATAAGCTAGCTCATCCACATGCAAACATTGATCTGTACACAAGTTAATGTGACAGATATATCGTCATGCGGGAAGTTTACCACCAGTGACCGATAGGCTATCAACCAAACTAGTACTGAGGCTTGCCTCATGACCTGTCGAAATGCTGAGAGTTCCAAGGATTCAAGTTCGACTCCCTTCTTTTCTTCAATTGTATTGGGATACTTGCTCGTTGGTAGTGATAAAAATCACTGTTTATTTTTATATATTTTTCTTTTGAGCAAGGGATTTGGATTTGAGTGATAAGAGTCACTATTGTATGTGCTTTTTGATGTGTGCACTCTGGGGATGATGTCAAATTTTTGGAGTTTTGACGTTTTGCAAAATTTTGATGTTTGCAACTTTTTGAGAACTTGGGATTCTTGGGGAATTGGGTAGGGAGGATGCTTGTCCTTTTGCCAACTCTCAGCATTCTTTGGGTCATTTACACAGGGGGATGAGCAAGATAACCGTTTCGCTTATGGTGACCTGGATTACTGTGCAGGTTTCATCTTTCATTCACACAACTTGGGAATTTTTATGTGTTTTAATTTGTGTTGGGATGCTATGTAACAAGGTGTGATCCAAGTAGAACTCTACCTTCGTAAAATCTATCTGACTTGGTACAGTACATGGCTAGAAAGCAAAATTATGACTGAAAGAAAAAAACTCTTGATACATTATAAGACCATTGACTCTAGTGTGGTAAAAAGTAGTGAATGGCACGTTTTTGTTTGTTTGTTTTATAAAATGGAAAAATGTGGAACAAGATGGACTAGCAGAGTAATTACAGTCTATGGTGCCTTTGACTTGTACGACCACAAATATGCAATGTATGGATGCGATGCTTAATGCAGCTATATATTTTTGTATTTTTGATGGATTGATTTTTGTGAATATGAAGATGAGATGTGAGAAGAGCTTTTTATTGATGAATTTGAGCATGCCTGGAAATGAGATGCAAATTTTTGTTGTTTTTGATGATTTTTGGATTTTGAATTTTCTTATTTTTGACCAAGCGATTGTGGGAATCCTTGGAGCATTTTGGGATTGACCAAGTGATTTATAGGAATCCTTGGAGCATTTTGGGATTGACCAAGCGATTATAGGAATCCTTGGAGTGTTTTGGGATTGACCAAGTGATTTATAGGAATCCTTGGAGCATTTTGGGATTGACCAAGCGATTATAGGAATCCTTGGAGCATTTTGGGATTGACAAGCGATTATGGTAATCCTTGGATTTGGAATGGCTCTCTTAGATATGGAATGGTCACAAATGACTAATATTCAAGGGTTCTGTTTCCTTGATTCCATCAAGAGAGGCTAGCCGGTATGTCTCGGGTCCTATTTTGCTATCAATGACATATGGACCTAACCAATTTTCCATGAATT
The DNA here is from genome assembly GCA_028583015.1 of Wollemia nobilis. NCBI lineage: Eukaryota > Viridiplantae > Streptophyta > Pinopsida > Araucariales > Araucariaceae > Wollemia > Wollemia nobilis. Next base: position 13,177,206 of record JAQPPZ010000733.1, read on the forward strand.
TGTCCCTTAGGTGGGACGGCAAACTAGAGTTTTGTTGGTTTTCCTTCAAAACCAAATCACCAACCCGAAAGTCCCTCAGGTGAACTTTCATGTTGTAAGCTTTCTTAAGTCGCTCTTGATAGATACGTAAATGCTCGAGAGCATTAATGCATCATTCGTCAAGCAACGTAAGCTGGTCTAACCGGGCCTGTTGCACAGCGTCATCATCGATGAACTCCTGCATTGATATGTGTAGGGAAGGAATTTCCAACTCGAGAGGCATGACTGCCTCGGAGCCATACACGAGCGAAAATGGAGTGGCCCCAGTGGGCATCCGAATGCTAGTGCGATAAGCCCATAGGGCAAGTGGGATTTGGATGTGCCAATCCTTATGACTATCTGTGACTGTCTTTTTAAGGATGGCAACTAGCATTTTGTTTGACGCCTCTACTTGCCCATTCGCCTACGGATAATAGGGTGTCGAAAAACTATGTTGAATTTTGTACTTTGTGGTCAAAGCACGCACGTCTTTGTTCTTGAATGGCATCCCATTATCCGAGACTATTTTGGATGGAATACCAAAACGACATATGATGTTATGCAAAATGAACTCCACAATGCGGGGTCCTATCGTAGAGGTAAGCGGAACTGCTTCCACCCACTTGGTAAAATACTTTGTGGTCATTATGATAAACATGTGATGACCTGACGACGTAGGGGAGATCTTTCCAATTAGATCGAAGCCCCACTGCAAAAATGGCCAAGAGAACTGGGCAAGGCCTGGGAAGGTACATGCATCAAATTGGCATGGTGTTGACACTTCACGCACTTCCTGACATATGTGCAACAATCTCGCTCTAAAGATGGCCAATAATAGCCCATGCGAAGAATGCACTTTGCGATGGCCATACCATTGAAGTGGCCACCACATGTACCATCGTGCGCTTGGGCGACTGCCCAAGTGGACTCTTGCTGGTCCAAGCAACGAAGGAGGATTCCTTCATAGCTACGACGGTACAAAATGTCTCCTATCAAGACATACTTAGCCGCTTTCTGCTTGAATGCTTGTTTTGCGACATGCGTCAATCCAAGTGGGAGATTACCTAACTTGAGGTAGTCTCTAATGGGTAAATACTAGTCTTGTTGATTGGAAACCTCGACGGTATGAACAACCAATCCCTCTTGAAGTTCATCCCTAGCAAACGCTGAGTGGGATAGAACTTGTAAGAATAGCGTTGTGTTGCTATTAATGGGAGTAGGGGAGAACAAGGACCCCCAATTGGCATGTTTCAGATGATCGTGGATTCGAGAGAACTTATCCGAGGATGGTTCAATATGGATCATGTGGATTCTTAGCGTCAAGTCAGAGCTTGCACGCTCCATCACGGATTGCGATAGGGTTTTGACTTGAATGGTTGTCATATCACCGGAAAGGTCTTGCGGGATTAGTGACCCCAAGGAGGCCATTGTGTCCGCAAAATGATTCGATGACCGAGGGAGTGCCTCGATGTCATACCACTCAAGTTTTGCCAAGAATTTGTCCACAAGGGCTTTATAAGCCTGTAGAACTGGGCATTTGCATTGGAATACCCCTTTGAATTGATTGACAATTAACAATGAATCACCAAAGATGTTTAGTCATTTGATGTTCATGGCGATTGTTGTTTGAAGACCTATGAGCAAGGCTTCATACTCTGCATTATTGTTGGTGCATGGGAAATTTAATTTAAATGACAGGGGCATTGGAGTGCCCTGCGATGTGAAGAATACTATTCCCATGGCACCACCTTGCTCACATTTAGAACCATCAAAAAATAGGGTTATGTCAGCTTGTGACTCAGGCTCATTAGAATCTAGCGATTCTGAGACATGGAAGACCCCATCATCGGGTAGTTCTATGACTAGAGGCTGATCATCTTTGAGAGGAGCCTCTGCTAGTTGATCGGCTATGACTTATCCTTTGATGGATTTCTGTCCGATAAAATCTATGTCAAATTCTGTCAACAACATGATCCATTTCATCGTGCGACTACTATGATAAGTATGACTCATCATGTATCGCAATGGATTCTCCTTAGACACAACATACGTAGTGTTTCTCAGCATGTAGTGGCATAGCTTTTTGGTAGCAAACACCACTGCCAAGCAGAGTTTCTCGACGTATGCATAGTTAAGTTCATAACTGACCAGGGTGCGGCTAAGATAGTAAGTAGCCTGTTCTTTGTGAAGTTCATTCTTCTGGGCCAGCATGGCACCTAATGCCACCTCAATAGCTGAGATGTATAAGTAGAATGACACTCCTGGTCTAGGTGGTGCCAATACTGGCAGTGAAGCCAAGTATTGTTTGATGTCATCAAAGGCTGATTGGCACTCGTCATCCCAGTGAAATGCAACCCCCTTGTGCAATAATTTGTTCATGGGTTGGCACTTGTCAGATAGCTATGCTATGAAGCACTTGATTGACGCGACCTTTCCTGCAGAATTTTGAGCTTCTTAATGGTAGTTGGGGGAACCATTTCAAGGATTGCCTTGACTTTCTTTGGGTCCACCTCGATGCCTCACTTTGAGACTATGAAACCCAAGAGTTTTCTAGATGTGATGCCAAATACGCACTTCTTGGGATTCAATCTGACTTTATGCTCCATGAGGAGATCGAGGATCTTGCTTAAGTCATCGAGATGATCTGGGCGCAAAAGAGACTTGGCTAACAAATCATCCATGTAATCTTCCAAATTTTTATGCATGTAATCATGGAAGATGTACGTCATGGCACATTGGTAGGTGGCGCTAGCATTTTTAAGGCCAAAAGGCATGACCTTATAACAAAATGTCCCCCAAGGCGTTGTGAACGCCATTTTTAGTTGATCCTCGGGATTGATACGAATCTGATTGTATCTCGAGAAACCATCCATGAGGGATAGCATTTCGTGACCTGTTGTAGCGTCTACCAACATGTCGATGCTTGGCAAGGGGAAATCATCCTTAGGACTCGCTTTGTTTAGATCTCAAAAATTAGTGCATATGCGAATCCTCCCATTGGGATTTTTGATGGGCACCATGTTGGACAACCATGGCGGATAATCCATGCAGATGACAAACTGTGCATCCAACAACTTTTGCAATTCATCTTTGACCATCAAGGCCACTGTTGGGTGCATCTTACGTAGTTTTTGCTTAACTGGCTTGATTGTCGGATCAAGCGTTAGATTATACGTGACTATCTATGGATCTAGCCCCGACATGTCTCCATATGACCATGCAAAAACCTCCTTCTTCTCTTTGAGAAGGGAAATGTAGTCGACTTGCTCTTCAGGGGATAAGCTTACCCCCAGCTTGATAATCTATGGATTCATTGGATCTAAGCCGATGTCTACGTCAGTTGTCTCCTCGATCGACATGTGGGATCCGTCCTCCAACTGATGTGGATTCGGGATCAAATGGATATCATTAGCTGAGTTTAAATCTGCGTTGGGAACCTCGGGTTCCTCTTCAGCTTGAAAGATATCCTGAGTTGTCCCTGGGGTAAAATGAGGCATTTTACCAAAAGGCCAGTACTCTGATGGGGAGAGAGGTGAATTGACGTGATCCCAGTCAATGGCATCTATGTCTAGATGCAATGACCATGCTGGATCGGCCGGATTACGGATGGGTGCGGTCAAATCAATGGAGATCATGTGGATGAAATGAATTTGGTCTCCATTACCGTGGGTGTGATGACTCAAACATTCTGGATGTTCTCTATGTTATGGATCTGGTTCTGTAGGTACTGGCATGAATGGATCGGCCCTGTGTGCTAATAAGAGGATAGGGTCTGCCCTCGGCACTGATATCACCCTAGGGTATTGGAGTGGAAAGTGCTCTTCGTGTACCCGGAGTAGCGGATCCAACACTTGATCCCACCCTGCTGGGTCTACGTACCACTCATGCCCTGGCACTATGCCCATGTCTACAAATATGTCATTAATCCTCAAAGGGTGTTGTTGTTGCATTTGTTGCATTTGTTGCCTTTGTTGCATTTGTCGCATGTGGTTGAGATAGGCCATCTCAGTTTCATCTTTCGAATCGCTGTCGGAGATCCAAAAACCCTCATTGGCTCCAATAATTGCTTGCGACATATGAGGCTCATCTTGTTCTAGAAAATTAATCTGGTCCCATTGCGGTTGTTCCACACTTCATGGGGGGACCTGATTCTCTTGACACAACACTGGTTCAATTGGAACCTCTAAAGGGAATAGTTTCAAAAAGATCTCTTGATAGTTATTCATGGGAATCTCTCATGAGTGATCACCATTGGATTCGAAGGGATCATATGACACTGGTTCATTTTTGATTCATCTTTCAAAGATCCTTCTGGACACTGTTTATGCTCTCCTTGAAAGTGAGTTTCCAAACTTTCACCTCTCTCTAGCAAAGGAGAAGGGTTATTGATGTTACCAAGGGTGGTTGTTGACCATGGGAGGTAATCTCCCAATGTATATGTTGTGTTTGGGTTGGCATAAGGATCTAATGCCAATCCACCCTTGTTGCCTATTCTTAGGCCTTGCATGTTTTCCACCAAGATGTCTAAGGGTAGGGGGTGGTTGAACCCTACTCCCGACTTGTCATAAGGCATTTGGTATCTTGGCTGGAAAAGGACACGCACTCCTTGCTCATACCTGCCTAGCCTATATCCATGCCAATTGCATTGGCCAAGATATCTCAGAGTGAAGTTTGGGTTAGACAGATAGTTGACATTTTCTACAAAAGGCTCTTCGTCCTCGTCCTTTTGCATGCATGGTTCAACACCATGGTCAAGGCCCCCATACACAAAATTGGTCTAGTTCGATGGGTAGCCTAAAGGAACAACTGTCCCGATGGGGAGGCGAGGTCTCCCCATGTCTTGCACTGACTCTAGCGTGGGCGTTGCTACAACATTCTGCACTAGATACTCCCCCAGGCCCGTACTGGCCATTTCAACAGTAATTGTTGGCGATTGAGAGGGAGGGAACGGAAGCCCTTCCGGAGTCCATTCCATGTTGGGTGGACTAGGAGCCTCAGCTTCCATTGTGCTAGGTATCTCTTCTATTGAGATGGTTGATATTGTTGGTAGCACCTCCTCTAGGGGTTGAGCCTCTTCCAGGATTTGTTTCCCTTTGTCCTTCTATTTAGCCATGACAGGTGGCATTGGTAGTGAAGGAGCGGACGATGAAGATGCACCTGAGCTGGGGTTTTGATGGATTAGTCACCAGTGGTGCTCGCGACATCGGACCCTGTCTAGATGGATTTAACTGGAAATCCAAGTGCGTCGATGGGAGGGTCGATTGCGGCATCAACTGCACCGCATTGCAATATTTTAAGGGTTCTAAGTCTACCAAGACTACATGTACTTCTCCTTCAAATGCATACTTCAAACACTGGTGAGCTATCGAAGGGACACACTTCATGTCCCTGATCCATGGTCGCCCTAGCAATATGTTGTATGCCATCTCGCCTTTCAAAATATGGCACAATGTAGGTATTGTCTTTTGTCCTACCTGTATGGGTAGAAAAATTGTGCCAACTATCGATCATATCGCATCATTGAATGCTCACAGTGTGTAAGTGGAAGCGATGATGTGAGAGGCTGGCAACTTCAGATGTTTCAATGCTACTGTAGTAATGATGTTACTAGACGAGCCAGTGTCTACCAACACCCTCTTATACGGGATCCCGTTGACCCATGCGATAACGTGCAGGGGTGGATCCACCATGTCATCAGACACTGATTTGACTTCATCTTCTCAGAAGGTGATGACTGACTTCGTACATTGTTTTACATGTCCCACAAAGTTATTGAAGGAATTCACTTCGTGGGGATGCAACTCGATGGCTTTCAAAATCTCCATGAGAGCCTCTCGATGGGGCGCTGATTCTTTGTATAAGCTCATATATGGAGAGCCTAGCCGACGTGGTCCGCAAACTTTGCATGAGTTTGGTCCATATCGTGACCTCGGGTCTAGGCGGAGGCAACTGCATAGGGTGTTGTTGAGGTTGCGACGTTGCTGGAACTTCTCTTGTGGCTACCTCGGGGGCAACTCCTGGGTATTTCTTGTTCCTGGTCACTATGCTTGTCATTCCCACATACCCTTGCATGGGGAAATTCTATTGCACCTCATTGACCTAAAGGGGTTTTGCTTGTGCCTCATGGGTAGGCAAGGGATCCTTGAAGACCCCCATCTGCTGGTTATTTGGTGCTATGGGGTTGTCCACTGCCAATGTTTTATTATCAATCAAATCTTGTATCAATCCTTTGAATTTCCAGCATGCATTCAGGTCATGTCCCCTTTGCCTATGGAACCTACAATACAAATCCTCTCTGTATCCCTTAGGCTTGGGAGTGTTAGGATCTATGGTTTGGATCTCTGGAAGGGTGATTAAATTTGCCGCTAACAAGCGATCAAATAGGGAGTCCCTAGACTCCGTATAAGGGGTGTATTGTATCTTAGGGTGATGCTACTGATTTTGCTCCTATTTTTTATTTTCTCTTTCATAATTATTAGGAGGCACTGTCTGATAATTAGCCTTTTGAGGCTATATTTCTTGTATAGGCTTAGGGAAATTTATCGCAACTTGATTAACCGTAGGGGGTTTTGGTTGCATAGTCCCTATCTTTGTATTTTTGTTCCACTCTTTCTTTTTAGGTTTGGCAATTTTGCCATCCTGTATTTTGATCTCTTCGATAACTCTGGCTTGCGCCAGAGCCTCTTCTAAGGTGGCATATTGCTGCAGCTGCAATAGCCTAGAGATCGATCTCAGAAAACTTCGTGAAAACATTTGTGTGAGGTCGGACATAGGGGGAAGGTAGGGTAGCTTAGAAAGCAGAGCCCTCCATCGATTCCCATAGGCTACCATTGTCTCCTCCTCATATTGCCTGAGGCTGGATAGGTCACTTAGTGATGCCTTCTTCTTGGTGTTGAAGGCAAAGCGTTCAAGGAACGCATCCACTAATTGATCCAAGTTATTTATGCTGTGCTTCGGCAACTAGGTGAACCAATCCGAGGTAGGACCTACGAATGTGGTTATGAATGTCCTTAGCAACAGTGCATCATTATCCTGAATGCCAAAGCATTGGCTCAGGAATATTGTCACATGATCTTGAGCATCCTCTTCACCCTTAAAGACTGCCAATTGAGGCAACTTGAAATGTTCAGGGTAAGGAGGTGCGGGCACGAACGGATGCACCGGATGACTACGGAGTTGGCGTAACGTGGGCTTTTGGGGCCCAAAAGCTTTGGTTTCCATAGACTCCAAACGCTCTAACAACGCTTTGTATGCATCAAAAGATTTAATCTCTTCCTATTTTGTTTGCTCCCGTTGTGAGTTGTGGGAGACTGGAGGCCTATGGAGGGGTGGCTGGATAGCACACCCTCCGCCTTGATAGGGCATTTTTGCCCGCTCTACTTCTTGTTCATACTCCTCATAAACTTCCTGAGGAGTCTCTGGGTGAGACCTATGACCCTGAGTGGGTCCCCGTGGAGGGTACCCATCATTGTTTTGGGGAGTGGCCTCCCTCTCAAGTCTATGGGGTCTTGAAGGCAAAGCTTGATGAGGTCGCGAAGACCTATCCTACACCAAGGGATTATGCCTCTCATATGGTTTCACTTTTTGGGTGCAAGGGGTTGGAACCCTCTTAGGTAGGTTATAAAGCAGCTCGTCTGCTTCGCGCTGAATGCACTCTTTGTTAAGGCGGTATAAGCGCTCTAACTACTACTGATCTTGCTCAAGCCGCGTGATCTGGGCTTGGTGGGTGGCATGTCTGGCGACTGCCAGGTCAATTTGGTCCACCATCTTGGGCCTAGGAGGCCTGAATGCCTCTCCTATGTATTTGCCTTAGTCGTGATGATCCAAGATTTCAATGGGTCACTTCCCTCTATCGAGGTTGGCGACATTTACCTGAGGCTCTGGCCTCAATGTGTGACCATGGTATCTAGCAGGTGCAGAAGTGCAAGGCTCCCACACTGTATATTGCTCTTGAGGAATGTGATGGTCTTCCTCGTACTCCCTTTCATGGGTGTGAAAGGGGCGAGCAAAGTTAGCTCACCCTGTTTGGAGAGCCCTGTGCTCTGGGTTTTGTCTATCGATTCTAACAATGATGGGAGGCAAAGGAGAGATGCCATAGTCATGTTGTCTCTCCTCATGGACACTGTGCCTCTCTAGCGCTTCGTCGCACGGTGGCCACTCATATCTAGCCTCTAAAGGTGGTCTTCTATCTACGTTGAGTGCCACATGTAAAGCTTCTTCCCGAAAGGGGCTATGCTAAACGGGCGTGTCCCCCAGGGGGGTGTCCCTATAATTCCACCTTGACATGGAATGATGTGGACTCTCTTGTAGTCCAGACCACCAAGGCGGATATGGCCAAGTCCTTAGGGCTAAAGCAGAGGTGACTTGTGCCCGCTCCTTGTACACTTTTCATAGCTTCTGCCCTTGATTGGGCTTGGCTACGGGTGTATACCATGGTGGTGTTCTTCTACAAGCTAAGCATATTTTTATCTTTTTGTTTATGATTTTTTTGATTTTTTTTGTTACACTAAGAAGAAATGAACACACACATACACAAACGGTGATTATCTCTTTTAAATATTAATGGTGTGTCCTAGACTGGTTTTAGTGTGTTTTGATGATTTTGTTTTGTTTTTGAAAGTTTTGAAGAACATTTAAATGCATAATGAAGGCTCATATGACTCCCATAAATGGTCGCCCCTTCAATATACCATTGCCAAGCCGATATACCAACCTCTCTATATACCCGCCCTTACGAGAGGGAAACTATAGGTACGTGAGAGCAGATGGTACGTGGTACGTAGGTGGTACGAAAGGGGGATTGTCCTATTTATGACACCTACCATAGAAGACTTATCCTCGTGCATTGGGAATCACCCCAATGACACTCGATCAACTTTCGTCAGGATTTACGTCGAGCAACAGTGACAATCGGGGTAAATGGATGCAAAAATCAAGCCAATGTGGTGATGAACCCACCATTGGTCTTGATCAAGGGCTAGGGTCTTATGACCAGCTCCTTGGTTTAAAAATGCCATGTGATGTGTGTGTGGTTATTTTTATTAAAAATTAAAATAGGCAAAAGCAACTACTTTCCTTAAGAAAGCAAAATTGATAGAAAACAAAAACAAAAAAGAAAAAAATGATAGGAACAGTTTAGGAACCTTACCTTTTCTCTACCTAGACTTGTTGTTTCTGATCCTCGGCCCTAAAAATGCACAGACCAAAATTCGTTCCTGGATGAGATGAATCACAGAACATAATTCGTCTCAGGGTCAGACGAATTACAGTAATGTATTCACCATAGGCAAAGACGAATTACAGTAATGTATTCACCACAGGCAAAGACGAATAACAGTTAGAGTTCGAAGAAATCGTACCTGTAAGCACAAAGACACAAATTTTTGATCAGTTTCTCAATCTCAAAAAAAATTATGGGACAGAGTCCCATTGTGATCGCCACTGAAAGCACGAGATTCTAGAAAACAAAAAGGGAAAACTCCAAACATGATGCAAGAAAGAAACTTAAACTTGATGCTACAAATTGGAAATGCGTAAAATGGAGAAATCATAGACAAATTGAACCCAAATGGAACGAAACAACCCTCTTCTTTTATTGATGTATTTCAAATTTGGTTACAATTAGCTTCCTTCCTTTTTAGGGGAAAGGAGCATCAAACTTGTCTCTTGGTAGCACCTGTTGCAAAGACGAAACATTTGTTCTCTAAAAAAACAATGAAGGATGTATGCATAAAACTGAATAAAAATGATAAATGAACTGATTCTAAACAACTTGCAAATTTGATAGGAACCAGGGAACATTACCAGAGGTCCACTGCCATCAAAACAGTCATACAAAACATCGTCGATTCAAATTCGACTGTAATTCATCCCTGGGCAGGATGAATTCGACTGTAATTCATCCTCGGGTAGGACGAATTCGCCTATGACAAAGCGTCAAAGTGATATTGCCCAAATGTCGCATCTCGAGATCTCCAAAAGACCTACAAACTTAGGGGTTAGCTAATTGGGGGCATTTTGGGATGACCCAAATGCCCCAATTTGACCTTCATCAACGGGAATTTGACGTCGCTACCTACAAGTTAGTGAGGACAACAAAAGCGACAAAACATGATAATATTTGATCACAGCGTTATAAAATTGGAATTACAAACTATTGAAATAGCATAAAATGAAAGGGAAGATAAACAAGTGACAAAAGAACAAATTAAAATGAAACTAAGAAGTGTGGGGCGCTCGGGCGGGCCGCCCATCGTTAGAACCTAATTTCGGCACCAATCCACTTGGGATGGGCCCAAAATCTCTTGTAATGGGTTTTTGGCAAATTGGTAGATCAATGTGGTCAAATGTCGGGTTTTGGATCTGGATTCACACTTCCAATAGCCACCCAATGACCTCTCTTGCGAAAGATATCAAGGATGCAGAAGAGGTGAATCAAAAGGGTAAAATGTGGTATTCAATTTTGCAGCACTTCATTGCTTGAAAATGCCTCCAACTTGCTTATTTTGGGTGAGAAAGTTCACCATTTTATAGACCCAGTGGGTCTCTTTGGAGGGGCATGCATAAGTGCCATGTGGCAGTCATGCCTTCCCATGAGGGAGGAAAGTCCTCCATGACTTGGGCTTCCATGACTGCCCTTGTGACAGTCCTTTAACATCCAATCTGCCCACCTACACGTGCATGCAAGGTAGGAGGCATTAATTGACTGTCTTCGGCTGCCACTTGGTGCCATTCTTCTTTTTGCCCGTTGAACTTGGAATTCGTCTCGACCTAGAGCGAATTCAGAATTCATCCCTGGGTGAGATGGATCCCAATTTGAATTCGTCCTTGGGTGAGACGGATACTGAGCAAAGTGCCTGGATGTGCCAAATTGCCTTTTGACCTTCCAAAATTGCTACAAAAGTGGTTAAGACCACTGTTTAACCTTTGAGGGATGCCCTGGGGGCTGTGTGTGTCAAAGCGATCAGTGTTTGCAGTCACATAATCATATTGGTGATGTTTTGGTGTCTACAATATCATGTTGAAAGAAAAATTAAGTAATATTAGAACCTATGAATTCCTTGGCATTTTTAGTAATTATTGTATTGTACATTGAACTTGGTAATGATGTCTTCCAAAATATATATGATTACTTGCTTAGTGATCTATTTTAGTAGAACTATTTCAACCAATCTAGTAAATTAGTTTATAATAGTGAGTATCCATATATGAACCTTATTTGATGGTGGATTGATCATTCCATTAAAGTCTAATCCCCATTGGTAGAATGATTTATTTTTTATTTTGGGTTTTAGGAGCATTGGTGTGTTCTTTTTTTACCCAATGAAAAACTTGCATTTACCACATATTCTTACCCAATGATGGGCATCCATAAACAAACTTGGCCAATAGTAACTAGCTTTCATGATTTTATTAGCCATTTTTTGATCTAAGAAGTCCCACTTGAGAGTCCTTTGTCGAATTATTGAAGTAGGGTCTAATTTTATTTCTTCTTAACAAATTTGAGCATAACTCCGTAAAAACAAATTCAAAACAAAACCTCACCTATCAGCATGTAATGTACATTATGCAAATGAAAACTCTTCTTTGAACCTTGTCTAGATCATAGGGGCACCTTCTTGTATCCATATATTCAATATTTTGATACACCCAATCTAGATCCTCTTGATCTTCATTAATCAAACATCTACTAAAATCATCCTCTTCCTTAATAACATCTTCAACTGATTTTTGATAGATCACTTTTTTTTACTAGTTTTATGGGCTTAATTTCAATAGCATGTTGTAGATTCTTGATGATCCATCTACCCATTTTTCACTAATATCACCACCAATTATATAGTCCTTGATTCTAGGTTAAATAACGTAGGCCATCATGTTATTATTTGAGACCAGGTGCTTAAAATTTTTTAATTCTCTAACTAGAGCATACACTTATTTTTCAACACAATTATACCTCTATTCATATTCTTTTAGATTTAGGATAAATAAAGTAATTGGAATATCTTGTTGTTCTCTTCATTCTATATAAGCAAGGATAATATACTGAATTCTCCTCCATATGCATAAAAAATGAAATCCTTGTCAAAATTAGGGTTTACCAATATTGGAGCTTCTATAATAGCCTTTTTAATTTCTTCAAAGTCCTTCATTAATTCTTCTATCCACATGAATGGTTGATCCTTATCTAGCATAAGCACCATTTTCTTGATAATAGCTACAATTTCTAGGATGAACCTTCTTAAAAAAATTATATGGCAAAAAAAAATTGTAGTCCCTTTTTGTATCTATCTTATTGAAGTAAAGTTATAAGAAAATTTTACAATTAGGGATATATATCTATTAAAGTTTTTTTATTTGCAAGTTCTTACAATGGGTACATGGATAACAATGACATGGTAAGAAAGGAATGATGGATGGAATATCAAAATCAAATGCTCATTTCTAGTATGGTTGTGAAGTTTATCATGATATTCATGAAATTAAGGAGACTTTGACACATATTGAAATGGTTATGGATGATAGGGTTTAACAAATGATAAAAAAAAATTTATAGTATCATAAGTTGGGTGCTGGATAAACTCATGATTATTTCTAGATCTAGTTAGTTGAAGAAATTACGGGTGTAATAAGGAACATTATGTCAAATATGGTCCTCGATAAAATATAAATAATCATTATCAAAGTTGTTTCTACAAAGTTTTCTAGGATAGTGTTTTAGGATACTTAGATAGGAACATTAGATTCTCTATTTCCTACATGAAATGATGGCTTGTGTCAAATATAGCAACAAATTATCATTATCAAAGTGGTTTCTACAAAGTTTTCTAGGGTAATGTTTGTTTTTTTTAAGCAAAAAACCCTTGCGAGGCCGCTTTGGTCTGAGAGACCACGAACAGGGGGTTCTACACCATCAAAGTCCTCGAGAGTCATACCCGACCCTGCCCACACCAACATTATCAATTGGAATTTGGATACCCAATTCAGCTTTTTGGTAGGGTGGATATTTGAACCTGGGACCTCCCTTGGAGGATTGCCCTCTCCTCTCCAACTCACCTACAACACCTTGGTTAGGGTAATGTTTTATGATACTTGAGAGGAGCATTATATTCCCTATTTCATACATGAGATGATGGTATGTGCTCATAGAGATAACAATGGACACCACAAAATCCATTCATGGAAGTATCTATCTAATGACCAATTAAATTTGCTAATACATAAGATTTTTATTTTTAAAATGTTTCTAGAATACCTTTTTGTGAATGATAATTTTATGCATTTTAGGTTATAGTTATGTTTAAAAAGTTATTATTTTAGGATTTTTTTATACTCCAGTATAAATAAGCATCTTTGGAAACATTTATCTATGTTAAAGTATTTTTATCTGAGTGTAATCTATTTTAATATTATGGTTGTATGAATTTAAAATATCTTTCTGTAAATTTTGGAAGAAATATATTTATTTTACCAATATGAATTTGAACACATTATAGGTATATATAAACAAAGAGTTTCTCCTTTACATTCTCAATTAGGTGAATGATATCATTGTAAGTCGCATTGTATTTCTATTTTAAGACAATAAAATTCATGTTCATAAAATTGAGTGCCTAATGAAATACGTTGAATAGTTGCTTTATGAATAAATGAGCTATAGTTAAACCATATATTTTTCTAATAACGGTCTATAACCATTAAAATACTTCTATTTAGGGCTTCACTTAGATTTATCTATTAAAAAGAAGATTTTTTTTTTATCTTCCACCAAAATTTCATTAGTTTAAATTGATTTTAGAAAAATATTTATTTATATGATAATCAAGTTTTGTAGTTGGATTAATAATTGGACACTACCTACTCCTCTGCCATCAAATTTATAGTGAGGTGTTTATCAGTTCAGTAAATCATTGCAAGAAATGTTCTACTAATTGTATCACTTCTCTATTTTATTTATGAAAATAACATTTTCCTTTAATAAGATTTCTTCCTCCCTAGTTTTTCTCAAGATCAAATCTTATATTTTGTTAGAATATGTTATACTAGTAAACATCACTCTCACTATACATTTTTTATACTTTGTGATATTAATATTTTAATTGGTTTACGTGGATATTCGTCTGATCCATATTCAGAATGTATAGAAATCCTATTAGATTTTATTAATTATTTTCATTCAATTTAGTACTTGTATTATTGATTCTAGTTATCTCTTACAAAATGAATGTTTGTAAGAGAACTTGAATATTTTCATAGAAATTTTACATAAATATTAAGTGTATAATAATAAACCTATAATGAAATTAATAAAATCAATTCCATATCTTGTTATATTAAGGTAATACACACAATGCACCGTCTAACAATTATATAAATTTCAACTTCTCTACTTATTTGATTATAAACATAGAAATTGACTTGTCAAATTCATTAGCACAACTCTATACCATTTAAAATTTTGTATAGGCCATTAGTGTCATCTCTTATATCTTGTTCCATATGTTATGAGTGCAATACTCATGTCTAACAATGGGGTGAGATATTAATCCGAACATGAAGTGTTAGGTTAGGCTTATGACTTAAATAAATACTTTATCCTTTTATATCCATATATTTCCATATCTTGTTGGAATAAGGTAATACACCATCAAACATTTCTATGAATTTCAACTTCTATATTTCTTTGATCACAAACCTGGACATTGACTTATGAAATTCATTATCACAACTCTATACTATCTAGATTTTTATGGGACATTATTGTCATACCTTACATATTGTTCCACATATTATGAATGAAATATTTAGGTCTAACAATAGGGTAATATTAGGTCCGAGGTGTAGACCAATTGGCTCTCCCAAACCCCGTAAGGAGGGTAGAGGTCCAAAATTTAAATCTCAAGTCTTTTCAAACAGTACACTTGTCCCTTTCCAGGTGATTTCAGTAGCGTAAAATATTTAAAATGATCATGACATGATGGTTATAGGGGCGGACTGCGTTGAGATCTGTGTGGTAGCTTTCAATACGGACAACACAAAATACTATGGCGACCATAAAAGCTGGACAGCTTGTTCGGATTCGTGGTGGCTACCAATTCCACCATTTAAAATAAATAAATAAAACAATGGGACAAGATCTTACTCCAAACGTAAAGTGTTGAGCTAGGCCTATGATTTAAATAAATACTTTATCCTTTTGTGTCTTGATATTTTCTAATCAACCACATACTTCTATAGACATCTTCACGTTTTTTTGGTCAACATCTTCAAGTTGAATATTGTAATTTAAATCTCAAATTTTGAAGCAATCACATATCCTTTTGTTCCAAAATTTTAGAGGTTTGGTTGCACATTTTAAATATTTTTAATAAAGTTACTTAAAATTTTAAAATAAAATAAATTATTTAACTTAAAATAAAAATTAGTGTTTTTTTATTGATGAAGGGGTTTTGAAAGGACCCAAAACCTTTTACAGAGCTAAACTAGGAAACTAAAAGGGATCACCAAAAGAAATAAAAACAAACAAGCTGGAAACTAGCATAGCTTAACAAAAAACAAATAAAGGAAAATCACTCCCCGCACACCCTCCTAAAGACAGTCAACCATAAACTAAGAAGACATTGAAATATAGAGACCTGAAAGCAAGATCCAAGTTACTTACACCATCTAATTAGGGTTAACATTTGCCTCTTCATCGCTGCCATCAAGATAGGAGTTTTCTGATTCTGAAAACTGCCAAAAAGACCCAATATGCCACACCTTCCAAGAGGTAAAAAACAAACATGGAGCATATTTGGATGGGAATAACATTATTTTTGTTATCATATGTTCAAAGCTTCTCTACCTTCCAAGTATAGAACCCAAGCATACTAAACTCTCCAATAAAAAAAAAAACACAAATAAATTAAGAAAAATATTACAATGAATAAATTACTGTTATTTATAATTATTAATATCTAGATAAAAAAACATTAAATAAGATACAATTATATAAACACAACTTAAATTCAAATTCATAAATTATAATAAACATTAAATATCTAAATAAATTTTTAACTAAACAACTCATCCAAACCAAATCTATATTTAAAATAAACTTCTTTTAAAAAATAAAAAATAATTAAAATACAAATTAATTGATAATGTGAATATTACCATAAACTAAAATCTACATTTAAAATAAATTCCTATTGAAAAAATAGGAAAACGAATCTCTACAAATCTATAGCACTCAAATTTTATCAAGAGTCTAGGAGAGAAAAATTTAATAAAATTTTAAAAACGTCATAAAATTCTATTTGGTCTTTATGGAAAAAGACTGGAAAACTCTACATTGGCTTTACATAATAAAATGTTAAAAAACAACAGTTGGGCGAATTAGCTAATAGCAAAAGCACAGAACACGAAACAGTCTAGCAGAAAATATTATAATAATTAAAATAAAATAATCCTGCCTAAAAAAGTAAAATAACCTCACCCTGAAAATTTTATAAGAAAGAGGAAAGATGCTCCGTTTCTAGCAACCGACTCGAAATTATGGAATATAGACCAACTTGCCTGCGCAGGCCCTCTGCAACCGCCAGCATTAATGAATGAATTAAGCTGCCCCTTCTATCCCACTAACAACACTGACTGGGTATTTTTATATGCTCATTTTGCATTGATTCTGAATGGCTGGCTTACAAAAGCAGATTGTAACTTATGCTTTAAGTCAAAGAAGTCAGTCACAGAGGAAGTACGATAGATTGTCACTTTAGAGAAAGTCGCGCCGACATTCTTTTGGATCTAGTGCCTCGGTGTTTCCGGCTTGATTTTGAAGCAGGGATTCCGTCCGGCTAAGGTAATGAGGTAATTAGACTGGTATAATAATAGTTATGGTGGGCAAATTCAGATTTTTTAAAAAAATTCACTTTTACAAGTTGTTTTTTATTTTTTTTTAAACAATATGTGTTTTATTTATTTTAATTTTTTTGGGAAGAAGTAATTGCTTTGGTTAGATTTTTTAGACAATGTGGGTCTTATTTACTTTAACTTTACCTTTTTGGGACGAAGGTGACGCAGTAAATCGTATCCTGTGGAGGAAAAAATCGTAACCCGCACCGACATTATTTGGATCTAGTGCCTCGGTGTTTCCAGCTTGAATTTGAAGCCAGCTTTCCCGCCGGGTGTGATAATTAGACTGGTAAGATAATAGTGCCCACTTCTTTTGGGTGTGATAATTAGACTGGTAAGATAATAGTGCCCACTTCTTTTGGGGATGAAGGTGACGCTAAATCATGTGGGGGCAAAAGCCTAACCCGCACCGACATAAGTATAAATTATATTATTAGCTAGTATTTATTATTATTCAAATATATACAAAATTACTAAATAGTTTAAAGTTATGTGTAAAATGTTTACCATGATTTAAAAAATATATAATGATTATAATTTAAAATGACCATTTCAATAGAATGAATAGGAAAATATAACCTTAAAATCTATTTGATATTTAAGTTTAATTTTAAATTTGGTTAGTGTGAGAAATCTTTACTATCGATCTTTAGGGTTGAGTATTCTCATCCCAACCATGACTCTTCGTAAAGTTGAAAGCTAAACTTATCAATAGAGAATTAGCACATAGCCACACCCTGAACCCAAACCCCAAACCAATGCATTTTTCCTCTGGCACAACTATTTTAAGAATATAATTGACATGCTTTAAGATGAATTTTTTAATCTAAATTTTTTTCATGAAAACTACCCATGCAAAACAAAACTGCATAGTAAAGCAAACACAAATTTAGTTAGTGTTGTTATGTAAAAATGTCGTGGTCTCCTTTTGCGACTATTAGATGTACTCAACACTCACGCCTCACATAGAGCAACACATTGAGCAATTTCAAGACTATGGGACATGGCTTAGTGGACTGCCTTTAGGGTTTTTTATAAGGTCAACTCCTTATAGGATGTGATCTTCAACTCTTGTCGATCTAACTAGCCTTCACACACAAAGGAAAAAGGAAAAAAAAATCATAGGAAATAGAACAATAGAAAGCAAAATTTCTACGCTAATTGAGGGTGATGCGCCAAGATTATGAGATTATTCCACATAACAATGAGATAAATGAATGTGTGAATTGTTTACAAACAATGCAAATTTTATCCTCTCAATGTGATCAATTAAGCACAAGCACATACAAGCAACGATACAAAAAAATAAGTAGTCACAACTCCTTATACATACATATATAGATAATAAACAAGACAAAAGGACTAGTAGTCACTTCTTATATATATACAAAAAATTACACTCATGCCAGAAGAGATGGCTTGAAAGCTTGCTCACAAAATGACCTAGGGCTCAAGTCCAGACTATAAAAAATAAAATGAAAGGAGTTACATACAAGGTTTGGTAATAGACTTGAAGATGCACTAGGAAAACTTTTCCCTCTAAAACTTATGTAGGAATCAAACATCTGCCTTTACTGATATATGCTGACCATATCCTTATTACGTCATATTAGCCCTTAGAGATCTCTAGCTCTAAAATCATTAGTTTTGAGCCTCTATATTTGCAATTGCTATTGAAATATTTAACTACCACCATAGGGATCCTAGAAATTGAGCATAGGCATCTTCTGTAATTAATGTTGTTTAGACTTTGAGATGCTCTTGTTGTGGTTTCTACATTTCTATCTTCAATAGGATAACCAATATTCTTGAATTATTGAACCCAAGTGGTGCAAGTAGGTTGGTCTTAGTAATGGCTCATTTGATCAACTCAATTACCTTTTGTTGAAAGGTATGCAAAACTCTTCCTCATTTATCTTCCATCAAAATATTTTAGATGGTCTGACCCTTGGATATTTTCTCTCCATCCATCCTTGAAATGATCTTGAAGCTCCATGGGCCATTATTTTTTACTTAGATGATCTGTGACACTTCTCCTTCTCTTCCTTTATCAACATTTTTTGGGAAATATGACCTTCGAGTGTTTTAATCATCCCTTGCCCTTGGAAATATCTTGAAACTCTAGGAGTTGTTAATATTGAATCCAATAGTCTACGAAACGTTTTACCAACTCCCATAAAAATTTATTGGGAGTCTCATTTTCTAGGACTTCTTTCTTTCACCTCCTTTTGAGAATATTTTAGGAAACCCAATCCTCATAACTTTATTTTCCTTTTGTCCTTGAAAATTTATTGAAACTCTATGGCCTATAATTTTATACCTAATAGCCCATAAAACTTTCCTTTACCATCCACATTCAGAGTTTTTGAGGATGACCATCATTCATTATGGTTAGATGGTTTGAGAAACTTCTTGGACACATGCCATCAATTATTGTGATCAAAAAGTCTACATTACTTTTGAATCATATTCCCATTTTCACCCTTTTGAAATAGCACTAGTTGTTGATTCTATAAGATCAATCATCCAGAAGAATTTATGACTTGAATTGAAGTGTTCTAATAATGATTCTTCCTTTCACAAATAGTTAGGTGTCGAGCTCCTCTTAATGGAAATAAATATGCAGAGAATTTTAGACTATTGTGCCTTAGGCCAAATGTAGAAGAGCTTATTGGAGTAACAATTGTGCAAATGACCAAACATTGTAATGGGTTGATCCATGGAGTCTCCATGTGTAAAGCGCTTATGGGTCCTTCTCTATTTTTTGTAGCTATTGAATTCTTTCTGCTCCAATATCCCATTGAGTTTATCTTATGATTATAGTGAAGAGATGATGAACATACAAGAAATCACTACAATTCCAAATATACGTGGATGATAATTAGGTTTGTAGGCTCATTCATATGGAAATAAAATAAATCCATAGTCATTGTCTAGATCAATATCCTCCAATGGTCGATTAATTTTAGTTATCATCGAAATAGATCTTGAACTTCTACCAATGGTGGGATCTAGCTTAGTTATCATCGAAAATATTATAGGGGATTACTACAAATCACTAACTAATAAAATTTGATGGTTAGCATGGCCTTGTACTCTTAGGGGATTTGCATCCAGTCAATATTTGGTGAATATTTCTCAATGATTTTTTAGCATAATCTTTCTAACAAGTCATAAAATCCAAATAATTTTCCATTTTGTGCTCTTCTCCAAATTAGCACCAGGTAAAATTATCGTTCTTAGTTGGATTATCTAGTGTAGTGAATTTTCAATAACAATTTTGGTGGCTCATAGGAGTCTTATGCTCATAAAATATAACAAACCCATAAACAAAACCTTATCTAATAGTCACAAAGTCATCCTAAGGTAGATGGAAAAACCGTAAACTCAACTAATACAATAGCTCAAATTTATGCATAAATGAATGCAACATAATCCTTTTTATCTAATTGGCCAAAAGGGGAAGATGTTGTCACCTTTTGTATTAAACTCACATAATGCATTTTGGATCTACCATTTTATCATTGATCAAATGATCTTCAACTAGTTGTTGATAATTCTAAGGGGCTACAATTTTTTATCCATAATTTTTTTTCTATCATTGTTGTTTTCTAAGGAGTTCTCATGTGTGATTGATGTTACACATGTTGCCCGCCACTTCAATATAATTTAATGACTCACATTATCTTGAATTTCCTCTTTTTGTGCCTAATGGTTATCTTTAGTTCATAAAAATGTTCCTTCTAGTGTGGCTTATGAGATTCAACTACTCATAATACCTTATTGCTCATAAGTTTTAAGAGTTTCTTCCAGAATGCAAAAATAAAATACAAAACAACACACACACATATATATGATAGAACATATCTTAAGGATAGCTCTTCAAATAAATCCCATTGATTTGGATTGGAATAACATCACCCTCCATCTTAAAAATATTGAAGGAATTTTGGTCCTTTCTAGCAAATATGATCTATCGGCCACTTCAAATTGTATCAAACATTGTATAATGACCTAGTTTACTTTTTCTTCATCCCATTTAAGTACCAGATCACCAACCTCAAATTTTTAAAGGGTGGATTTATTATAAAACCATATTTTAACAACTTTTTGGTGTTTCTATAGTTGCTCTCTAGTCTATTTCCTTATTTCTTCAAGCTTAAGGAGTTCTCCCATCCATACAATCATGGCATCATTTTTCCAAGGTTCTAGATGGTGCAACAACTAGATCATAGGTAGTTTAATTGATATAGGTAGTTTAGCCTCTTTACCATATAACAAAGTATAAAGATAACATCCTAATTCCTTTTTTGGGGTGATGTGATCTACCCATAAGGCTCTTCTAAGATGAAGGTGCCACTGTCATTGATTCTCTAAGCCAAAAATTTTAGGATTTGTAACAAGTTTTTGTTTGTAGATTTTTGCCAAGCCAATATTCTATTGGTAGTAATTTGAAGAGACCTTTGAATAAATTCCATGTTAAAAGGTGAATCAAGAAATCTTGAAACCTTTGAATATCTTTACATTGTTAGTAATTACTGTATTAGGAACATAAAACCTAGTAATGATATCTTTTAAAAGATATATAATTACTTGCTCAATGGCCTCTTTTAGTGGAACTACTTCAACCCATTTGGTGAAATAGTCCATAGCAATGAGGCTACATTTGTGACCCTAGCTTGATGGTGGATTGATCATTCCAATAAAGTCTAATTTCTATTGGAACAAAAGTTCATCTGTTGTTATGGGATTTATGGGTATTGGTGCATTTTTTTTTTGATAAAGAACTTGCATTTATCACATCTCCTTACCCAATAATGGTCATCTATAAACAAAATTTTCCAATAGTAACCAATTTTCATGATCTTGCTAGCCATTGTTTGAGCTGAGAAGTATCCACTAGAGAACCCTTGGTGGAATTCTTAGAGTGGGGACTGAGTTTATTCCTTCTTAATACATATAAGTAGAACTCCATCAAAATTAATTAAAAATAAAACATCACCTATTAGAATTTATGTACATTCTACAAATGAAAAGCTCTTCTTTGAGCCTTATCTAGGTCAAAGGGATGCCTTCAGTAGACATGAAAAATTGACTCATTTTCCTTATTTTTTGTCCTAGTTAAAGTAAGGTCATCTTCAAGATAATTTTTACCCTATCAAATCATCTCAATTCTTCTCAAATTTTATACCATTGGATAGGGATCGAAAAGGGATTTCCAATGGTATATTATATGTCCAATTTTGACATCGTTTTCCTTGATTTTGTGCCAATAACAAATGTTTTTGCAATCGTGTGACGATATCGTCTCTAATCGGATGAAATGGTCTAAAATCCTGTAACAAAATTGTTTAGATGATCTTTTTAAAAATGGAAAATCTCCTATCTTAGCAAAGTGACCAAATTAGCTTCAAACAATCCTTAGCATGTTCTAATGGGGGCATGTTGGTTACAGTCCCAAAATCCACCAAAATCACCTAAATGGGGAAGAATCACAACTCCCCAAAAAATCCCCAAGCCTATTTAATCCAAGACCTTTTCTTTGATTTCTCCTAGCCCTTTAACTCCTGAAATCATTAGCTTACAAAATAGTTAGAGCCCCCTCTCTGTTGCATTGTATTTTCATTGTTTTATTGGAGGTTTGGACTATGCATCATTCGATAGCGTACGATATCGTCCGAGACTATTTCATAAAATTAGAGATGATTTCATCAAATTAGAGACGATATTGTCACATTGGAGACGATTTCATCACCAGATCACTTGGGGGCAACTTCAAAACTCTGTTTGCATCTATTTGCTTTTGATTTTAATCTGCATTGCATTTGATTATTATATTTAATTACTGCATCCGGTGTTCACCTTCATTCTGTTTCAATTTACATAATGTTATTATTTAAAGTATGAATCATCACATTACTTTAGTAGAGTTAACATTGATCATTTTGTAAGCATTCCATATAATTGATCTATCCATTTAACCTAGATTTGTAATCATATAATTGCATGTTGCACCATTTATGCCATCAAATTGCTTTGTTGCAAGTTTCTATCATTTGAGATGATTTCATCAAATTAGAGACGATCTTGTCAAATTAGAGACGATTTCATCAAATTAGAGACAATTTTGTCAAATTAGAGACAATTTTATCAAATTAGAGATGATTTTGTCAAATAAGAGATGATTTTGACAAATTGTAAACGATTATGTAAAATAAAATATGGTTTTGACATGCAAAAAACAATAGAATCTCCATCAGATGTTTGGATTAGGTGCACATTTAAATTTATTTTTGAATCAAGCTTTAACATTGCATTAGCATTCTATTTTCATATCTGTTGTCTTCATGTAAATCAGAAGTGCATATAGTTTAGTTTAGTTTGCATATTGGCCAAACTTAGGCATGTATGTGATTTGATTAAAAATGAACACATCCAAACAAATCCTACATCCTAGGTATGGAAGAAGCCACAAATGCTTCCTGGTGAACCCAAACCCATTTGTCAAAAATCACCATATATAGAAGGTATGATTAAGTACCTCTCTTTTGAGGTGTAGACCACTCATTCTTTTGTTCCCCTCTAAGGCACGGATCCATCAGCCTTGAGGAAAGGAATACAAGACTTTTTGACCTACATTATTTGGTGAACCCGATGTGAATAACATAGGCATATTTATGATTCAAATATATATATATATATATATATATATATATACAAAAAAATAATAACAAAATGATCATTTTAAATTTATATGTTTTATATTCAATTCTAAATGGTAGATACCAAATATTACTTTTATAAGTACTAAAGAAACCATGATTCTTAACTCAAATCAATATGAGCCCATCAGTAATGTTGGAAAAATTCAGCCAAATGCATTTTTTGATTATAACCAACCTCATACATATTCAACATCACCTTTATCACACTATTCTCTTTTTTCATTATTACCACAACAAGACAATCCCTTTTCCAATCCTCTTCATATATTTTCTCCCACATATCCATATTATTCCTATCGATCTACATACAATCCTTCTCCACCATTTCAACATTCTTCTTTCAACACAACACATCCATTTCAGCAAGAAAATGCTTCTTTTTCCAATACTACCATGCACTCACATCATACTTCACAATATTCCTATCATCATTCTACCCATAATAAAGAAAAAAGAGGTAATAAACCATTAAGTCCTTTTATGGATGAATTCCTAAGCCTATTATCAAAAGCCTCTCAAAAACCTTCACCACGTAAATTTACTAAGCTCAATCAACCAATGGATATAATTCTCAAGCATTTACTTGATACAAATAGGATTGAGTTCCCTCCCATAAGACAACCTGATACCACAGTAGATTGGTATAAACCTGAGCTACATTATGAATATCATAGAATGGATGGACATATGACACAAAAATATAGAAATTTAAGATGTGCAATTCAATATTTGATTGATGAGGGTCTTTTCACTATAAATAAATTACAATATACAACTTATTATAAATCTCTAATAAACAATCAATCTCCTGCACAAAAAATACCCATAATCAATCTAGACGTGGGGATCTCCCAATAATCCCTATTCAATTATTAAAAATAGGAAACGAATCAAATATTGCATCCTAATATGTCCCATCACAATGATATCACTAATAAAGTAACAAAAACTACAAGTGAGCAACCTCAAGTTCAATCAATTCAATTTGATAAAAAAAAATTAAATTCTTCATCCAGCCAACCTTCAAAACCTCTCTTAGTTTTGAAGGATAATCCAAATGAGGATACAAATATAGAAAATATATCTTTAGTGTTGAAGTCTTAACCTAAAGTCTCCCTCAACATTCAACAACAATGGGACAATCATTCACATAAGATATCTCTTTTTGAACTTTTGTGAATCTCTCCTATTCATAGGGAATCTTTATTCTTTATTATCTCTTTCTTTATCATCACTACAACAAATTCTCTATTCGTTTCCTCTTTATCATCATTGCCATATTTTGTCTGTCACCTTTTATCCTTCATTATCTCTTTCATTATTGTTATCACATCAATTTATTTATTATTTTCCTCTTTACTATCATTGTCATCTTCTATCCATCACTTTTATTCATCTACATCTATTTATCATTCGTCACAACAATATCAACTATCAACCAATCAACTTCAATCACATACACTACAACCAAATTATCCTTCAAAACCTCTTTTGATTTTGAAGCCACCTTATACATGCTATACGCAAATCATATCATATAGTGTATATAGATCATCTTGAATATACCACCAATTCCATCATAAAAATAAAAAAATAAAATAAAACAACTAAAAAAATAAAAAAGTATCAAAATCTCAAAATAATTTCAAATCATTCTGCATTGTTATTTATTGTTGTATTTCAAAATTTTGAAGCTATATTTTCTTTTATTTCGGATTAATTCAAAAGTTATTTTGAACCATGCATGGAATTTCACAACTTTAAAATGATTTTGATTTTGTTACTTTGATTATAAATTTCTCTTGCACCAAAAATACTATTACTTCATTAAATAATTTTGATTTTTGTGAATGATTTTGTTGCTTTTTGAACCAAGAACACATTTTTACATATTAAAATGATTTGTTGTAAATTTGATAAAGTGATACTACTTAGTAAATCCTAACTTAAGTAAAAAGTTTTTCTTGCTATCCTATCATGTGCATGGCCTAGAATATTGAGAAAATGGCAAAAGGACAAACTCCTCCCTACCCAAATAAAATCCCTTGCCCCACGTATAATCTAGGCAAGTATCCCGAAAAGTAAAGAAAGAGAGAGAGAAAAGAAAGAAAAGAGAGAAAAGCAAGAAAAATAAAAAAAGCAAAAAGCAAAAATCAAAGAAAAATGTTCCAAAGCAATAAAATCACCTTGCTCAGAAATGGACAAGAAACCCCTATTCCAAAAATTTGAATAAAAGAAGGGGGTATTGAACTTGAATCCCTAGAATTTCTTAGTTATTCAAAAACCACGAGGTAAACTCCATAATAGGTGATTTGTGCCCAACTTGCTTGACATTGGGTAATTATTTTCACATGGCGATATGTCTATCACATTAGTAATTTCTCTTTTTTACAGACCAATGTCCACATTTGGATTAGCTAGATTTTTGTAATTTAATTTATATAGTAGTTTGCTACCATTGCATGCACAAAATCATGGTCAAATGAACATTTCACTTGCACACACATTGGTTCATTCAAGTTTTCTTTATCATTACCTTACTCAAAATGGGTAAATTAACCTTACAAAGCACACACATTTATTACTTGAGATATTTTGTATCATTTTGACAATCAAAACAAATAATGAATTCACTTTTCACCCACTAGTTCTAGATAAATTTGAACTTGTCTTAGAAATAAGTTAAAATAATTCTTTGGAATTTTGTTAGATCATCAATTTCAATTCTTTACACTACGTCCTACAAATTATTTTATCACCATAGCACAATAATTTATTTTAACTATATTGCAAAATCAAACATAATCATCATGCATTTCATTTTGATTTTTGCAATGATGGTATAGTTCCTAAGTAACTATTTCTCTTCAAATTTCACACTTAGGAATTTTATGCCTAGCGCAAGTCATCTTTCTAATTTTTCATGCCCAAAATTAGTCCATATATTTTCATAAAATACATAATATTTTTGAACATGTGACATAATGATTTTACATTAATTTGCATTTTAAAAAGAATAAATAATTTCATATCATCATGCATTTCATTTTGATTTTGCGATGATGGTATAATTCCTAAGTAATTATTTCATATAATTTCACACTTAGGAATTCTATGCTTAGCACAAATTATATTTCAAATTTTTCATGCTTAAATTCATACATTTTCACAACATATATCAAACATCTTGTCCCAAAACAATATCAAACATTTATTTCTCATCATAAAGCCTTAATATTATTCTTAAGCACACAATATTTTGGTATTAGCAATACAAAACTTCCTCACAATAGGATCTGCTTCATGACCTAGAGAGCATTGATCTCCACCAATGGTCATATAATAACACAACATCCTTCGAGGTTCATTGCTAATCCCTAAAATATATCATCACACAAAAACATATTTTTCAAAACACACTTTACAAAATCATTTTTCTTTTATGTTAAGCATGATCAAAATATTCAAAAATCAAAGCATGACTACAGGAAATTATGTAACACAACCATCATAAGCAAATGTAATAAATCATCCAATAAATCATACAAAGTCACATAAAACAAAGATCAATTTTGAGTTTTCCACAAAACGTATAATTTGGTGTAAAAACTTGAGGGGGCATCCTAGTCAGTAAGTTAGTAATTATTTTTATAATCCTTAGTTTTTCTCCTGTAAAAGTAAGGTCATCTTCAAGAGACTTTTTACCCTATCAAATCATCTCAATTCTTCTCAAATTTTATACCATTTGATAGTTATCGAAAAGATATTTCCAACGGTATATTATATGTCTAATTTTAACATCATTTTCCTTTATTTTTATGCTAATAACAAATGTTGTTGCAACCATGTGACTATCGTCTCTAATCAGGCGAAATCATTGGAAATCTTGTAACAAAATCATTTAGACGATCTTGTTCAAAATGGAAAATCTCCTAGCTTAGCAAAGCGACCAAATTAGCTTCAAATAATCCTTAGTGTGTTCTAATGGGGGCATGTTGGTTACAGCCCCGAAATCCACCAAAATCACCTAAATGGGGAAGAATCACAACTCCCCAACAAATCCCCAAGCCTATTTAATCCAAGCCCTTTTCTTTGATTTCTCCTAGCCCTTTAACTCCCAAAATCATTAGCTTACGAAATAGTTAGAGCCCCCCCTCTGTTGCATTGTCTTTTCATTGTTTTATTGCAGGTTTGGACCGTGCATCATTCGATAGCGTACAATATCATTAGAGACTATTTCGTAAAATTAGAGATGATTTCATCAAAATAGAGATGATTTTGTCACATTGGAGACGATTTTATCATCAGATCACTTGGGGGAAAATTCACAACTCTGTTTGCATCTATTTACTTTTGATTTTAATATGCATTGCATTTTATTATTATATTTACTGCATCCAGTGTTCACCTTCATTCTGTTTCAATTTACATAATGTTATTATTTAAAGTATAAATCATCACATTACTTTAGTAGAGTTAACATTGATCATTTCGTAAGCATTCCATATAATTGATCTATCCATTTAACCTGGATTTGTGATCATATAATTGCATGTTGCACCATTTTTGCCATCAAATTGTTTTGTTGCAGGTTTATGCCATTTGTGATGATTTCATCAAATTAGAGACGATTTTGTCAAATTAGAGATGATTTCATCAAATTAGAGATGATTTTTTCAAATTAGAGATGATTTTGTCAAATTAGAGATTATTTTGACAAATTACAGACAATTATATAAAATCATAGATGATTTTGACCTTAAACAAACAACAGAATCTTCATCAAACATCCGGATTAGGTGCATGTTTGAATTTCTTTCTAAATCAAGGTGTAACATTGCATTAGCATTATGTTTTCATATCTATTGTCTTCATGTAAATCATAAGTGCATATAGTTTAGTTTAGTTTGTATATTGGCTAAACTTAGGCATGTATGTGATTTGATTAAAATGAACACATAAAAACAAATCCTACAACCTAGGCATGGAAGCAGTCACAAATACTTCTTGGTAAACCCAAACCCATTTGTTGAAAAATCACCATATATAGAAGGTACGATTAAGTATCTCTCTTTTGAGGTGTAGACCACCCATTCTCTTGTTCCCCTCTAAGGTGCAGATCCATCAGCCTTGAGGAAATGAATGCGAGAATTTTTTGCCTACACCTGCATATATGCATATATTTGACCCTTTGATCCACCCAATATGGCTTATCTTGATCTTCATTAATAAAAAATCTATCCAAATCAATTTCTTCCTTAATAACATCTTCAACCAATATTTGATAAAGTGCTCTTCCTCTTACTAGTTTTGTGGGCTAAATTTTAATAGATTGTTCTAAAATCTTGGTAATCCATCTAGTATTTTTTTCACTGATTTCACCACCCATTATATGTTCTTTGATACTAGGATGAATGAAATATGACATAATTTTATTATTTGAGAACATGGATTAAAAATTTGTATATCCTCTAACTAGATCATACACTTGCTTTTCAACAAAATTGTACCTCTTCATATTCCCTCATATTTTGGCTAAATAAATAAATTTGGAGCTCCTGTTGATTCTTGTCCTTAGGTGTAAGCAAGGATGCTATACTGAGTTCTTCTTATGCATAAATAAAATAAATTTTTGTCAAAATTTGGGTTCACCAACACTAGAGCTTCTACAAAATCCTTTTTAATTTCTTCAAAGGCTTTGCTACTTTCTTCTATTCACATGAATGGTTTATACTTATTTAGCATATGTATCATTGTCTTATTGGTGGTTGTAATATCTAGGATGGATATTTTGACAAAATTTATATATCCAAAGAAATATTTTAGGCCCTTTTTGTGCCATGAAAATTAAAAGTTGTCAATAATCTTGACTATGTTAGGGTCTATGACAATACCATCTTTTGATACTATATCGTATAATAATTTACCCTAGAGATTGTAAAATATATGCTTCTTGGTATTAAGGCATATTCCAAATTCTTGATATTTCTTGAATACCTCCTCTACGTGCTCTAAGTGGTCTTTTTTGTGTTTAGAGAAGGTAGTGTGATCATCCAAGTATATTAGTATTTTTTTATTGATTAAATATTGGGAGGCAATGTCCGTGGATCTTTGAAATGTTTCTCTAGCATTAGATATCCCAAAATTCATTCGTTGATATGTGAAGGATCCCCACTTAGTGGTGAAAGTTGTTTTGTGTTGATTCTCATTTTTCACCTATAGTTGATTAAAACTAAAGAATCCATCTGATAGAGAGAATCTCTTGGATCTTGCACCAATTTGAATAATTTTACCCATGGAGGACAAGGAGTATTGATATTTTAGTGAAGCTTTATCAAGATTTTTGAATTAAATACATAATATAATTTCATCATTCTTTTTTTATAGGTACTAGATTAGAAACCCATGTGGTGTGCTTTATTGGATATATGATCTTTGATTCGACCAACTTGCAAAGTTCTTTCCACATAAAAAAATTTATTTTTGTATTTATCAACCTCTATTTCTACCCTACAATCTTGGCCTCAAGATCTAGATCAATTTTATGTTATAAAATCTCTTTATTGTATCCCTTAAGATCCTCATAAGTTTAAGTTATTACTTCCTTGTGTTTTTGGCACAACTATACAAGAGATTCCTTTTCTACCTCAATAGCCACTTCACCTATCTTAAATGATTTGAATCCTCTATTCCCTTCGAATCTATCACCTGGGTTGAATAGGGATTCTAATGTAATTACCCCCTTTTGAAGCTAGTTGGATTTTAGCTAGATGATCTTATCTCCATATGTTTATTTATTTGTTAGAGCTATTTCTTTAGCATATTCATCCATATACTGACTTTATGAACTATTGATTATGGAGCAAGTCACTCAAAGGATCAAACTATGATCCAATCACTACCATATAGTCAACATCTAGATTTTTAACCCTTGGAATAACTTTGAAGTTAATGGCATCAAAGGTTTCAATTAGATCCTAGACCCTATGCTTTTGAAATTTTATTAATATATTATGCTAAATATTAGGACCTTACTTTCTTTATTATCAACTTAGTGTTGCCAAATACCTAAAGTAATTTAATGCCTCTTTTTTCTACCATCTAAATACCAAGTGCTAGGGCTTCATATTCAACCACATTATTTAAAAAATTAAATTATAGTGGGTAAGCCTATAGTGACTTTGCTTCTTCTAAAAAAATGAGGTATACACCATCACCAAACCTTTATATACTTCTAGCACCATCAAAATACACTTTTAGAGATATGAGAGAGATCTAGGGTTTAAGCATTATCTAGTGTAAATTATTCTTGCTTTATGATAGGGTTTGTACAATGTATTTCAATCAGTCTGTTTCAATATTAAATGGCCCCAAGCCCTATAAAACAAGTTAATAGTGCTATAAATGCAAGAGGAAGGACATGTAAATATGAAAACCATAAAACAACCCAAGAATTTCATATCGAAGGTAGTGCATGAGGTATTTTCTCCTCTCTTGATGTGATTTTACGAATGCTAAAATTTGGCAATGTTTTTAGATTGTTAGAATATTATTCCCTAGTCAAATATATTATGGGATGCATTCCCAATGAATTTACCTTGTGGTATTGGATCAAAATCAGCTTAAGCTCCTCATATATTCAAGATCAAGCTGATTCAATATTTAACCAAGGGTTTTTTCCTCTTTTGCTTTGCAAATTTTGTACATGCAAAGGAAATATATGAGCATGGGCCATGGTTCATGAGGATATCATTGTTGATATTATCTCAATAGACCAAGTATTTTTTAGTTTTGGAGAAATGGAACTCTAAGGTCTCAATTTTGGTAGAGTTCCTTGGTCTTTCCCTCCCCTTTGGTCTTTCTTAAATTGCATAGTGGCAACCTTAGGGTAAGCTATCCTAATTGAAGCTAAAAAGTTTATCCATGATTGCCTATAGAAGTGAATTTTTTCAAGGTTGACTTGTCTAAAGACCTCAAGGAGTCGATTGAAATTTAGGTTAGGGAATCCATTATTTCTCAATGAGTGATTTATATCAACCTATCAAATGATTACTTTCACTATCAAACATCTGACCACAATGTCAAGAATGGTCTACTTATATCTCATAATAAGTTGAAATCGATCCTTAAGAAAACATATATGTCACCCCTTAGTCCAGTGAGGATGGTTGGACCACATTGGGAGGGTACAAAAATATTTGAGCAAATGCAGCCAAAACTCAGCAATCCAAGCTAATAGTGAATATGGCCATAACTTTAGTCCAAAGCCTTCAAAAATGGTGAATGAGTAAATAGTTGTAGGGTCATCATTGGAAAATATGATTTCCAAAGAGGCTCCTTAGCTTTGAAAAATTCACACTCCTAATGTAACCATCATGATTTCCAAATCTTCCCAACCATGCAAGTTATCCTCCTCAATATCATATTGCATTCTCAATATGATCTCGTAGTCCAAGTTAAAAGGTGGAGGAAGAGAAATTATTATCAGAGAAAAGGTTCCACCTCTCCAACATTCAATTGGAGAGTTACAGATATGCACATGATGGTACTAATAGTTTTGGTATATTGGATTTTCTTAATGGTGAGGATATGTCATTAGACTTCCTCTCCCAATGAACATCATATTTTGGAATTTTTAAGATTCCACAAAATCCAAGCACAAATATGTGGTGCATGAAGTTTGTTAAAAAATCCCAAATATTTACCTCCTATGCTTGCAAGAGCTAAGAATTATAGGATTTTTGCTATCATTTATTTGTCATGTCATTTGGTCAGCAATCTATTTCCTCCACATTGACCAGGAGTAGTGTAAAGGTGGAATTACCACCTTCATATCCTCATATTGGTGGTCCCACCTAGCGGTTCACAGATGTAATCACACCTATCATGCATTGTTGATAATTTTTAATATCAACCACACACTCAAGGTATTTAATATATATGCTTCCAAGGATATTATCGAACAAGCCCACTTATGGATCTAGATTGCATAATCCCTTATTTTTCCACATGATTTATTTATGGAAACTTTAATATGATTAAAATAACAACAAATAAAAGTGAAGTCCACCAGATTTGTTGGAAAATAGAAAAAAAATGGTTTAATTCCATATGCACAATAAATTGGGTCCTTATGATCCTAATGTGGGCCATGTCCATGTCAAAAATCTATGACACATGTGGTACAACATGTAGGTCAAATATAATAGGATACTCAAAAGTATTGATAGGGAAATGTCATTTGGATAACCCATATTTAATTTTTCTAACTATTTGTCCATACTAGTTGAACCACTGCCTAAGGTTGAACTCACCCATTCGATTTTGCATTGAATGGTTGGGAGGTAGAGGGTCAAATATGAGTAGTTATTTTTACTTCAACATATCAATGCTCACTCTCAAGCCTTTGATTGCTCACATCCAACAAAATTAGAACCTAGAGCTACATCCACTCACACCTAATAAGTGGATTGACTAGTGGATTAGTGGAATTATATGATCAAACATACCACTCACTTCATTCACACTTATGGGCACAATTTGACCATATTTTGTCATCACTCATACAATACCACCACCTTGGATCTCCAGAACACCACCATGTAGTTGTAAGCTTAGTCATTTTCTTCTTCTCTACAAATTAGGATGGCCAAGATTCAATAAGAACAGTAGATATCATATGCTCATGCAGTCCAAGGGGCCTAGTTTAAATCCAAATCCATTGGCTTAAAGTTGGGTTTCAAATAAATGTTTATAATATATTTTAGGAAGAGAAACTACCCAAAATATCAAGTGGATCTATGAATGGCAACAATTTTTACCAAGCTATTTGATAGGCAAATAAATAAGAAGCAAAACACAGATACATGAATAAAAAATAAAGTAAACAAACATTAGATCAATGATCACTAGGTACAACATGAATATAATGCATCTATCATAAAATGCATGGATGAATAGAAGAAAGAGGAAGAAATAAAAAGGTAAGAGGAGAGAAGAATAACTACAAGAAGAAGAAGAATAACATATCCCAAGAAGGTCAACCTATCAAAACTGAGAGAAGTTGATTAAGAATCCTAAATGAAGGGTATTATACCCAAAAGAAGGTCCAGGTGTGGAGTGGAAACCCACTTTGAGTATAGTACTCGCTAAGATGGACAGATAGGAAAAATATAGAGTGCAACTCGCTATGGGTGATTTCTCACCAAAATTATGGAGTGTAACCCTCTATGGGTGATTACTCACTATTTATTATTGTGTGGTTATTACCCGCTAGGATGTATGTCAAGGCCTACTGAAATGGCCAAGGATCTTATCCTGTAATTGGGTGTAGAGCCTACTAAATCAAAAGAAGTGTAACCCAATAGGGGTGATATGTTATTGTTGATGGATATGATGTATTAGCAAGTACTACCTGATAGGGGTGTGTAAGAATGTATATAGACCAAGCAATATGATCATAACACAATGTGAGTGTGTGCATGTGCTAGAAGAAATAAGAGGAAGAAAATGAGGAGCAAATAATTATGCATGTGTACCCCCAGCTTGACATTTTAGCTATTAAAATTCAAGAGGGAGGAAATATACAAACAAATAAGAGAAGAAGGTATATCCTTATCTGAACAAAGAAAATGAAAGGAGAAAAGAAAATATACAAAGAAAAAGGATTGTATTCCTTGACTTTGGAGAGAAATGATAGTCATTATAAAAGCTTTCAAAGTCAAGGGACATAGGAGAGAAGAGAAGAAAAGAGCAAAGAAATATGAGAAGAGAAGAAGGGATGAAAATGCATGAGCCCTAGGTTGGGGCTTTTCTAGGCATCATAACCTTGGTGAGAGTGCAATGCATGTGATAAATGACCTAACTAGGTGCAATCACTTGCCATTATCACAAATTCCTGAAAAGCTATATGAACAAGCAGTCATGAACAAGTAGCCATGCAATTATGATAAGCAAAAATGCAAGAGGAATATAATATAAGGCAACCATGAAAAATATGATAGGCAATCATGGAGTATGAGCAAGAAAATGGGTATTATGGGATGAAAATAAAAACGCATGCCTGATTAATGATTGATTATTTTTATGTTTTATTAAACAAGTAATCAGAATGATAGTCAACACACATTTTAATTGTGCCTCCTATCTTAAAAAAAATAAAATACATACAAGGGATTATTTTATCAAGGAAAAATTTAGGATGCGATCCATATCGATGATTATAATCATGTAGAGGCTCCTTCATAGCTCTTTCTTTGGCAGACATAACATGATAATCTATACACTTTTGAACAAAACCATCTTTCTTAACATAGGGAGGAGCAATCCCTAACTTCACAATATATCTATGAGAAGTAGAAGATTTATCATTAGAAAACATAGAATTTATCATATTACAAAACAAGATGTTAGGGGGATAAGGGGGATCCTCATTCTCATCACTCCACTGTAATCCTTGATGAGATGTATCTAGAGGAGGTTCTTGAAGAAACCGATTGTTTTAATCCCATGATGAAACTTTTATTAGAGTTTCCTTACTCACTTTTATATTGTTGAATTGCTTATATTTTTGATATGAGGAACTTGGAGAAATAGATGATGAAATTGAAGGATAAATATTGAGACCAAAATGAGCTTGTTCAACCATTGATAAATATTTGGATGGATGATGTCAAGGAACGAAGTTGTCATTGATGTCAAGGAATAAGCTACTGTTGATATAAAAGGGTCAAGAGGAACAATGCAAAGGTTAAAGGTAAAAGAGATTCATAATATTTTTAATATTATGTGGAAGCATCAGTTAGAAGGATTTTTATTAAAACCATGGATGAGCAAAAATAAAAGTTTTTTCATAAAAACCCAAGGAAGCTTATTGAAAAGCTAAAGGAGGTTTTAATATTTATTTTATAAAATATTAAATTCAAATTGAATTTAAATATTATAAATAAATATTATTTATACAAAGTTGTAAAATGAGAGAAGTCCTTAATAAAGCCAAAGGGTTTTAAATAATTCATTTATAAAATTTAAATTCAAAAGAATTTAAATAAATTATAAGTTAATAAAGTTTGAAGGAAAATCGAAGCCGACGTCAAAATTTTGAAGGAAAATCAAAGCGTCAACGTTTATGATTCAAGGAAATCGATATAAAAGCACTATACCTTAGAGGTATTTAATTATCCTTTTGCTCGAATGGTAATGCGTGCAATCATATTCTGAGAACTCGTGCAGAAAAAGATAAGCAAATTTTGTTTTATGTGCCAGCGAATAAAGACAAAATCAAAGAGCACCAAAAGTTGAAAGCCATACAGGAAGTGTGGCCTAGTGGCAAGTGATGAGAGGCTAGAGTGTTGGGCGCGAAGTGGCCTGCGATCGAATCACAGTGGAAGCAGTTTTGTTGGTTGTGATTGTGTTGGAAGCACCAAAGGAAATGGTGCATATTTTTGCATAAGCTAGTTGGGGGATGTTATAGAGCATGTGGTGCTCTTTACTCTCCAAGAAATCACCTAGATTGCACAATAGTTGGAGTCAAAGCTAGGGTGTTGGTTGAGGCTGTGTCGTGAGTTCAAGTCCCACCAAGGCAAAGGTAATAAATTTTGATTATAATTTTTATGTTGCCTAAGGTTTGACATAATGTCTTAGGGAGTTAAAAGGGTTGCTTAAAAAGATTTAATTGATTTTTATTTTTGGTAAATACGAGGAATAAAGTGTTAGCTTTATTATTGAATAAAATGTTTGTATAACATTGGTTTATTGGAAATTTAAAGTATTGAGAGGACTTCTTGCATTGAGTTATTTAGAAAAGGAGATTGTATTGAATATTATTTTAATTGGGATATTATAAGGTGTATTTGGTAAATTCTATTTTGTAAATGTTGATGAATATTTTCTTAAATGTCGAGTGATAAGGTGTATGTGTATTTTGATATTTGCATTGTATTTTTGATGGAGTTTATCATATTATAACTTCTTGAGCTTGGAAAATAAGTGTTTGTGGTTGTTGCAAATTTTAGAGGTTCGTTCATCATCAAGAAAAGGTATGAGCACGTTCTTCCATAGTTAAGTTGATTGGTTGGTTTTCTAGAAAATAAGTTTGGAGCGAAAAATAACTTTAATAGGGTTTCCTTTTTGAGTGTGTTGAGTTAATGCTTTAAGATTTTATGGAATAAAGAGTTGTTATTAAAACCTTCTTTTATAAGCACTATTTTTGAAGCCATTGGTTGTGTGAAGAACTTGAACTAGGGTTTGAAAAGAACATGAGTATCATTGTTATGTGAGAGTTGTTTTATAAGAATTGTTTTTGAAGTCATTGGTTCTTTGAAGAACTTGAACTAAGGTTTGAAAATAACATGAGTGTCATTTTTATGTGAGAGTGGTTGATGAAGCATTATTGGGAATATTTTGAGTAAATGTTTATATGTTTGGATTAGGGTTTGTAAGCAAGGATTGTTTCATTGAGTGTTTTTTTTAGTAGAGTTGGTTGAGCCTAATAAATTGGATGTGTGAATATATTGTTCAAGTTCCATAAAAAAAAACTATTGTATATTCTAAATTGATTTGAGAGAGTGATTGAGTATTGAGTTGAAGTATATTGAGTCTCTAAAAATTATCTGTATATTTCTGAAAGAGTGATTGAAAGTGATTGAGCATTAACGTGAATGTGAAGCATATTGAGTCTCTAACAATTCTCTATATGTTTCTGAAAGAGTGATTAAAAGTAATTGAGCATTGTGTTGAGTATAGAGCATATTGAGTCTCTAACAATTCTCTTTATGTTTCTATAAGATTTGGACAAGTTGTAGTGTGAACTTTTTGAGAAGATTTGAGACAAGTCTTTGAGAAGACTTGTGGATAGATTTGGGTAATATTTTGTGGAAGCTTACAATACATATTGAGAGCATATTTGGATAAGTTATTGTGAGAACTTATTGAGTAGATTGGACAAGTTCTAGAGAGAACTTGAGGTCAGATTAGTGTGAGCTTTTGTTAAAGCTTACAAAGCAGATTTGAGACAAGTATTTGAGAAGACTTGAGAGCATAGTTGATTGATTTATTCAAAATTTGAGTTAATATTTGGAGAAGATCCAGCAGATTTTATTTGAGATTGAGTCAAACCTTGAGTTAAGGCTTTATGACGAAGATTGAGGACAGATTTATGCTAGACCGAAGGACTGTGTTTAGTATATATTTGAGGACAAATTGTGGTGCATACTTAAGGACAGGTTTGTGCTAGACCAAAGACATAGATTAAGGATGGATTTGTGCTAGACTGATTGACTATGTTTAGTATAGATTTTAGATAGAGCTTTGGAGGTGACAGAGTTGAGGATAGAGATCTCTAGCCAGAGCAGGGAAGACAAGTGTCTTCTATGGATAGAGTTCTATTTTCTAATGGTAGTGGAGGTAGAGGTCTTCTAGAGGATCACCAGCCAGAGTAGAGATTAGGAGACTGGTGTCTCCTATGGATAGAGATCCATGAACTTGATTTAGGGGATTGGTGTCTCCTTTTAATAGAGATCCATAAACAATGTAATAGGGAAAGGATTCCCAAGAGATTGATTGAGAAAATTTTAGTGAAATATTTTCTCCGTGGAGTAGCCCACATTGGGTGAACCACATAAATTATGGTGTCTCTATTGTGTATGGTAATTTGTGTATTGCTTTGATTATTGCTATTGATATTGTTATCTATACATTGCATAATATTGATTGAGAAAGAAAAGTAAAAAGTGATATTATATTGTTCACCCCCCTCTCAGTATAAGCTTGTGTTCTTCAATTGGTATCAGAGCGGGTTCCTTCAAAAAATTTTAACAGCTTAAAGTAAAATCTTACAAGAACACAATGGATTCTAAGAATGGATCATCATATAATACAACACCAATATTTGATGGGAGTGACTATGTATATTGGAGTTTGAGAATGAATATCTACCTGGAGGCACTTGGAAATGAGATTTAGGAAGTAGTTTAAAATGGATACGACCCCTCAGTTGATCCACCTAAATATAAGGAAGGTAAGCTTCTACAATATTACAATTTAAAAGCAATTAATGCTCTTTTGATATATTTGCATAGAACAGAGTCCATAAAAGTTGTGCATTGTCAAAATGCAAAAGAAATATGGGATAAATTACAAAATATATATGAAGGAGATAAATGTGTCAAGAAAGCAAAGATACAAAATCTGAAAGGACAATTTGAGGAGTTAAGAATGAAGGATGAGGAAAACATCAGTACTTATCTACTTCAAATCTATGAGGTTGTTAATGATATGCAAGGACTTGGAATGAAGTTTGATGAATCAAATGTTTGTGATAAGGTCTTAAGATCTCTTCCAAAAAGATTTAGTGAAAATATTTTTGCTACAGAATATCAAAGGATGGTGATTCTTTGAAAAGAGATATGTTGCTTGGTATTCTTACATTTTTTGAGTTAATAACAAAAGAGCCTATTCCCCAGAAGGAAGCAGCCTTCAAAGCAATAAATAAGACAAAGGATAGGAATTCAGAATCAAGCAATGAGTCATCCAGTGATGAAGAATCTAATTACGACAGAAGGAATAAGGATTCAATAATATCTAGAGATACAAAATTTGTTAGATGTTTCAATTGTGGAAAGTATGGTCATTATGCAACTGATTGTCAAGAAGAAAATAATAACAATGATGAAGAAAAATATGATCACATAAACAGGTAATCAGAAAGATACAGGCACAAAAAAAGCAAGGATGGATAAAGCAAACAAGAAAAGAAGTTATTTCAAAGGTAAAAGAGGGGCTACTATGCAGATAAGGCAAGTACGTACTCAAGTGATAGTGATGCTAGTTTTTCAGATAATGATAGAGATGAAGTCCTATTTATGATTGAAGAAAAATAAGTCCAAAAAAGGCCACCAATGGTTCTCAAGTGTTTTATATGTAGTAACTTTGGAGATATTGAAGATAGTTGTACAAGGAATGGTTATAGTTTCAGTGATGATGAATATGAGGATGCACTTGAAGGACCAGATGAAAATATTCTAATGACATTAGAAGAAGGAGAATGTGATCCTATAGAAGAAAAATTAAAATATGGACAAACGCAAACAAATAGAGGAAGAATCAAATAAATAAGGTTATGATCTAAAGGGAGAACTTATTTATGCTCTTGAAACAGTAAATAAGGTAAGAAAGCAAAAATCTAAACTTGAATTCCAATTCCAAGAATGTGATGAAGCGAGAAGAATGCTTATAGAGGATCTTGAAAATCAAATGCTAAGACAAATAAGTTCAAATATAATTTAGAAGCAAAGGTCTTAGAATGTGAAAAGTTAGCACAAGAAGTGGTTCTACTAAATGAATATTTAGAAGACTCCCAAAGTAAGCTACAAGTGTTTAGAAAGAGTTCAAAGATAGTGGATAATATGATCAAGGTACAAATAAGGTCAACAAACAAAATAGGTCTTGGTTTCAAATAGGATCAAAATAAATAAGAAGAGAGGTCTACCTCAAGTTCTGAAGGAACTTCAGAAGAAGAAACTTTAGAATAATATAGTGTAAGAGAAAGTGAGACATCTAAGGATGAGTTAGACAACAGAAATTTCAAAAATAATAGGAACAATGCACAAAGAAGATACATATGGAACAACAATTAGAATAATTCAAGAGATACTAAGAGACCAATGAGGTCAAGACAAGGAAACTTCAACGGAAGATGTTTTTAATGTCATAGGTTTGGGCACATGGCTTCACAGTGCAGGACACATGAAAGATAGGAATATGGGAACAAACAACTTTTCCATGGGTATTTCTACTCATATAATCAGTTTGGTCATAAGGCAATGAATTGCAGAGTTCATGAAAGAAGAGGATATGGCTTCACTAGGAGAAATCCTAAGACATTTGCATCTCCAAGGAATAATAACATCAAGCATTATAAGTGCAATAATGATGGTCACATAACAAAGTGTAGATCATACATTCTAGAATCAAGTATGAACAAGAACAGGAATAGGAATAGGAACAAGAACATGGATATGAACAAGAACAAGAAGATAGACATGGACAGGAACATGGACATGGAAATAAACAATCAAATGAATCAAAAGAATCATATGAGAAGAAAATAGGATAAAGGTAAAGAATAGTTCTTGATGGGATTATAAATACTCCCACCCCAAAATTAACCACCTCAAGAGGAGGTGGGGGAGGGTCTAAGCTAAGAAGTTCATTCTTAGCCCCGAGCCCCAAAGGTGACCCTTTTCAATTGATGTCAAAGGGGGAGATATTTTAGTAAGCGGGGGAGATTTGGTATTTGAGTAAAGAAGAAATATTTGAAAAGAGAATTGAGCCAGGGGGAGCAATGTCCCAAGGGGAGCAGAACAAATAAAAGGTTAAGTTTTCTAGTAAAATGAATTTGGGTTGCCATCAATGACAAAGGGGGAGATTGTTGGACATTTTGAGTCAAAGTTGTCATTGATGTCAAGGAACAAAGTTGTCATTTATGTCAAATGTCAAGG
The DNA here is from genome assembly GCA_028583015.1 of Wollemia nobilis. Lineage (NCBI taxonomy): Eukaryota > Viridiplantae > Streptophyta > Pinopsida > Araucariales > Araucariaceae > Wollemia > Wollemia nobilis. The sequence continues at coordinate 13,218,340 of JAQPPZ010000733.1, forward strand.
AATAAGCTACCGTTGATATAAAAGGGTCAAGAGGAACAATGCAAAGGTTAAAGGCAAAAAAGCTTCATAATATTTTTAATATTATGTGGAAGCATAAGTTAGAAGGGTTTTTATTAAAACCATGAGTGAACAAAAATAAAAGGTTTTTCATAAAAACCCAAGAAAGCTTATTGAAAAGCTAAAGGAGGTCTTAATATTTATTTTATAAAATATTTAAATTCAAATTGAATTTAAATATTATAAATAAATATTATTTATACAAAGTTGTAAAATGAGAGAAGACCTTAATAAATCCAAAGGGTTTTAAAGAATTAATTTATAAAATTTAAATTCAAAATAATTTAAATAATTTATAAATTAATAAAGTTTGAAGGAAAATCAAAGTGCCGATGTCAAAATTTTGAAGGAAAATCGAAGCACCGACGTCTATGATTAAAGGAGAAAATCGATATAAAAGAACTATGCCTTAGAGGCATTTAATTATCCTTTTGCTCGAATGATAATGCATGTAATCATGTGCTGAGAACTCGTGCGTAAAAATAGAAGAAAATTTTGTTTTATGTGCCAGCGAATAAAGACAAATCGAAGAGCACTGAAAGTTGAAATCCATCTAGGCAGCGTGGCCTAGTGGCAAGTGAAGAGAGGCTAGAGTGATGAGTGAGGAGTGGCCTACAATTGAATCGTGGTGGCAACAATTTTGTTGGTTGTGCTTATGTTGGAAGCGCCAAAGGAAATGGTGCACATTTTTACATAAGCTTGTTGGGGGATGTTATAGAGCACGTGGTGCTCTTTACTCCCCAAGCGAGTGCCTAACTCGTGTTGCGGTTGAAGTCACGGCTAGTGCGTTGGTTGAGGCTACATCATGAGTTCAAGTCCCACAAAGACAAACATAATAAATTTTTATTATAATTTATATGTTTCCTAAGGTTTGACATGAGGTCTTAGGCAGTTAAAAGGGTTGCTTAAATTTTTTATAATTTATTTTTATTTTGGGTAAATTGGAGGAATAAAGAGTTAGCTATATTATTGAATAAAGTGTTTGTGTCACATTGGTTTATTGTAAATTTAAAGTATTGAGAGGACTTCTTGCATTGAGTTATTTAGAAAAGGAGATTGCATTGAATATTATTTTAATTGGGATATTATAAGGTGTATTGGTAAATTATTTTTTGTAAATTTTGATGAATTTTTTCCTAAATATGGAGTGATAAGGTGTATGTGTGTTTTTATATTTGCATTGTATTTTTGAGGGAGTTTATCATCTTATAAATTCTTGAGCTTGGAAAAGAAGTTTTTATGGTTGTGGAAGATTTTAGAGGTTCCTTCATCATCAATAAAAGTATGAGCACATTCTTCCATAGTTAAATTGATTGGTTGGTTTTCTAGAAAATAAGTTTGGAGTGAAAATGACTTGATTAGGGTTTCCTTCTTGAGTGTGTTTAGTTAATGCTTTAAGGTTTTCTAGAATAAATAGTTGTGACTAAAACCTTGTTTTATAAGCATTGTTGTTGAAGCCATTGGTTGTGTGAATAACTTGAACTAGGTTTTGAAAATAACATGAGTATCATTGTTATGAGAGAGTTGTTTTATAAGCATTGTTGTTGAAGCCATTCGTTGTGTGAAGAACTTGAACTAGGATTTGAAAAGAACATGAGTATCATTGTTATGTGAGAGTGGTTGATGAAGCATTGTTGGGAATATTTTGAGTGATTGTTTATATGCTTGGACTAGGGTTTGTAAGCAAGGATTGTTTCATTGAGTTTTTGGTTGAGTAGATTTGGTTGAGCCTAGTCAAGTGGATGTGTGAAGAGATTGTTCAAGTTCCATAAAAAAAAACTATTCTATATTCTGAATTGATTTGAGAGAGTGATTGAGTAATGAGTTGAAGCATATTGAATCTCTAACAATTCTTTGTATGTTTCTGAAAGAGTGATTGAAAGTGATTGAACATTAAGGTGAATGTGAAGCATATTAAGTATCTAAAAATTCTCTATATGTTTTTCTAAAATAGTGATTGAAATTAATTGAGCATTGTGTTGAGTATATAGCATATTGAGTCTCTAACAATTCTCTTTATGTTTCTATGATATTTGGACAAGTTCTAGTGTGGACCTGTTGAGCATATTTGAGACAAGTCTTTGAGAAGACTTGTGGAAAGATTTGGGTAAGCTTTTGTGGAAGCTTACAATACATATTGAGAGAAGATTTGGATAAGTTATTGTGAGAACTTATTGAGCAGATTGAACAAGTTCTAGATAGGACTTGAGGAAAAATTAGTGTGAGATTTTGTGGAAGCTTACAAAGCAAATTTGAGACAAGTCTTTGAGAAGACTTGAGAGCAGATTTGATTGATTTATTCAAAATTTGAGTTAATATTTGGAACAGATCCAGCAGATTTGATTTGATATTGAATCAAGCCTTGAGTTAAGGCTTGAGGATAGATATTGAGGATATATTTGTGCTAGGCTGAAGGACTATGTTTAGTACAAATTTGAGGATAAATTTTGGTGCAAATTTGAGGACAGGTTTGTGCCAGACCAGAGATAGAGATTGAGGATATATTTGTGCTAGACCGAATGACTGTATTTAGTACAAATTTTTTATAGATCTTTGGAGGTGACAAAGTTGAGTATAGATATCTCCAGCTAGAATAGGGAATATAGGTGTCTTATATGGATATATTTCCATTTACTAAAGATAGTGGAGGTAAAGGTCTTCTAGAGGATTACCAGCTAGAGCAGATATTAGGAGATTAGTGTCTCCTATGGATAGAGATCCATAAACTTGATTTAGGGGATTGATGTCTCCTTTGGACAGAGGTCCATAAATATTGTAATAAGGAAAGGATTCCCAAGATATTGGTTAAGAAAAATTTAGTGAAATATTTTCTTCGTGGAGTAGCCCACATTGGGTGAACCACATAAATTGTGGTGTCTCTATTGTTTATGGTGATTTGTACATTGCTTTTATTGTTGTTATTTATATTACTATCTATACATTGCATAATATTGATTGGGAAAGAAAAATAAAAAGTGATCTTATACTGTTCAACACTCCTCTTAGTATAAGCTTGTGTTTTTCAATGAGGGTCATCTAGAATAGTGACAAGTTGATATTTAAATTTAAACTTCAAACACTGATGAAGAGTACAAGGGATGACCTTCATTGCATGGATCCAAGTATGTCTAAGAAGCAAATTAAAATATGCAAGACAATATACCACATAGAACATTGTATCTAAGATCTTAGGTCCAACCTTAAGGGGAAGGGATATAATGTCACAAGCTTCTTAGAACTTGTTGAATGTTTTTATGATTGCATAAGATTTAGTTAAATATTCATCTTTTAATATAAACTTTTGGATAAATTAATATGTGCATAAATTAATGGAAGAACCATTGTCAATCATAACCCTTTTGATAAAGGTTTCCCCAATAAATGTAGTATTGTAGAGAGAAGAATTTCTACATAGGTCTGAGGAAGAAATATCATCATATGAGAATGTGATGTGATGTATCCCAAGAGAGCTTACAACATTGGCCATATCACTAGGGAAAATATTTGGAGGGATATATTGTTGTTTAAGAACATTTATCAAGGCTTCTCCATGAGTAGGAGAATTTTGAAAAATTTCTAAGAGAGGTATTTGCTGAAAAACTCATATCCTATTGAGATTGATGGATCTGTTGATTCTACACCTACTGCTCTAAAGTATTTGTTATCATACCAACCATATTACCATGAGGATGTGGCACAATATTATAAGATACTTGATTAGCTGCCTACTAACCATACTCTGATAATGTATCCTTGAATATTCCCATATCCTGATTTATTATCAGTATCTGCTAAGTAGAGGCTTGATTATTTGATGACTGATAATTCCCTATATCAATAAATCCTGCATCAATCAAATCTTGTACCACATGTTTCAACTTCTTACAAGAATTTATCCAATTTCCTTCCACTTTGTGATATGCACAATGTTGTCCTACCTTATACTAATTAGTTTTAGTATTTTATTTTCTTACGAGAAGCAATTCAATCACATTAGCTTCCAAAAGTTGCTTTAGGACTTCTTCCATAGGTATACCAAGTCTTGTGAAATTTTGTTGTGGAGTTTTTTGAAGTATTATCTTTTGTAGGTTGTTAAAAACATTATTAACATGCCTACTATCCATTACACCATCACCTACCACATCCTTATTCTTATACTATGACTTAATAGTTTTATCTTCTTTCACTTTGAGTTGTCCTCTTCTGATAAGAGCTTGTTCCACTTTCCTTGCTAACTCAATTGCTTGATCAAAATATGTGATAATAGTATTCTATAATGCATAATATAACTATCCTTGTAAATTTTCAATTAATATTTCCAACATATATTGAGGAGGTAAAGTATATCCTTAGCATCCAACTAAACTTCTCCAATGAGATAAGAATTATAAAAAACTTTTCTCTTTGGCTTGTTTTAAATCATAAACATATTTTATGGTTACTTTCTTATCAATATAATCATCAAACTGTTGAACAAATAATTCAGTTGTTTTTTCAAAATTATTTAAAGAATGGTTGGATAACTGATAGTACCATTCTAATATCATGCCAGCAAGACTCTTAGGAAACATATTTAGTAATAACATATCATCATAGATGATATTATGGAAAGCTATTCTAAATATTCTTAGATGCTCAATTAGATATTCTATTCCCTTATATATAGGTAAAATCAACTTGGAAAAATAATTAGGATAATGCCTAGCAACAACCATAGGGTCTAGGGATTGATTGCACATCTCTTTATAGTTATAAGTGAAACTATAAGGCTGAATCATTTCCACTTTTGAAACCAATTTTTTCACCATATTTATCAAATTTTGCATCTCTAGATTATTTTTTTGCAATACCCCCAGATTCCCTAAGGTAGGGGTATAGGTAGGTCGTTGAACGGGTACTTGGCACATATTGGAAACATTGATACTATTGTGATATATGGTACCTTGCTAGAGAGGACAACTTACAATTGGTGGAACAAAAGTAGGAATATTGAGATTAGTAGATTGAGGAGGAAATTGAAAATAATATTGAGTGACATTACTGGTTGGAGGAACTTGTGGACTCCTTCCAACGTTGGTGGTTATAGTAGTGGCATAGGTTGGTTAATGGGCATGATTACCATGATTAAAATATTCAAATAAAGAGTTATCATGAACATGCCTAGGAGATATGACTAGAGGGGGAAGAAGAGTCTCACCTCTTTAAAGTTGAGCTTTCTATTCCATAGCCTTAAGCAAAGCTTCCTTATAGAATTTCATGAAATCCAAAACATGATCAAATGATTTAAAATGGTACCCACCATTAGGCCCTTTAATGGGATCAAGTTTTTTTTTAGTTTCAACATTGGATTGCTCTTTTGAATCCAAATTAGGATTCTCTCTATTAATTCGATCATCTTCTGAGGTAACATAATCATATTCGATATGCCTTTGCTGACTTCTAAGGAGGGGATCCATTAGAATAAGTGAAAGGATAGAAGAGAACACTAACAAAAAATACACAAAAAATATTTTAAGATGTTATTAATGTTCTAAACCCAAGCAAAAAAATGAATGATTCTATTTAAAAGTTTTTAAAAGAAAATAAGGTGCTCACATCAGCTTCACCAAAGATGTAGAGGTGGAGAACCTCCCTACCGTATATGATTCTTAAGGCTAGATCCACAAGAGAGAGCCTTGAGGTACCATTGGGGTATGTTGTTTTCTACACTCAGTGTAAGAGGAGGTAAGGGTTCACCAATAAAATTTTAAGGACTCGCTCCAATTCCATAGTATTTTTAGGAATGTTTGATGTATTCGTTTCAAGACAATCACCTGTGTTTGGCCTTTCTAGACATATGCTATAAAAGATAAAGGACAATGTAGAAATACAAAATGCAAGAAGACAAGATCTAACCATAGAATAATTCTTTCTTTGAATGCGTCTAACCCTAGGGTTTCAATATATAAAACCTTTAAGCAAGGGTTCAATATATGAAGCACAAACAAAATTAACCCTAAGTGCACACTATATGTTGTTTATATTTTACATGCCTAGAAATAAATTAAATGTATTTCTATTAAAATCAGATCTAGGGTTTTTACAATAAAAATAGAAGGCACTCAACAAATAGCCTAATGATTAACTAGAGAACTTATCTCATTCGACATTTGATCCTTGATTTTATTCCTTATCCAGTGATATTAACAATTCATGTTCCTACAAGATAACTTGGTAACCACTTGGAAAATATAATCAACGTTAGAGGGCCTAATTAGGACATTGTACAATAATTCTTAGAAGTGTAGTAGGCAAGCCCCTTAGGTCCTTTTAGTTAACCTTTGAAAATAGAAGTGAAATTTGATCTTTAGAATATGAACAAGAATAACAAAATAGAGTACAAAATGCCCTAATATGGCCTATATACAACATATAACATAGATCTAGAGTTTCGGGGTAGCATATTACCTCAAAAATGGTCTATTTAAAATTTTTCCCCATACGAAGTGATCGTTATTTTGCAAACCAATGAAATCGCACCTTGGTACGATTGAGTACAATTTCATAGAAGAAGAGATAAAACACCATAAAACATAAATTAAGAGTACACAATAGTAAATAAGCTAATATGTAAAAAATAATTGAGTGAAAATAACCTGGTGGTAGAAAAAAAGTAGATCCAAGGAGGGAGACCTCCAAGTAGAATAAATCCCCCTTAGGGTTTCAAAACTTTGTCCACCAAGAGTAGCAACACACAATCCAATGCAATAGAAAACAAAGCTTCAATAGATCATACTTCACACTTGTGAGTTAGCTTCCATGTGAAAGAAGAATAAGAAGAATACCTCAAAACAATAGAACTTGAATCAAGAATTGTTGTTATGAGAAATGAACTTCAAACCCTCCTTTTATAGTGGATTTGAAAGAAGAATGGGTGGGAAAAACTAAGAACAACCAACCTTAAAAGGATAAACTTTGAAAATTAGGGTTTTCTTAAGAGAAAAATCTAAAATGCAAAATCGTGTCCCATAAAAATGAATTGTGATTTCACAACTGCTAGACCCCCATGCAGTTTTAATATATTTTGGAGGGTCAAACAGAGTCAAAATAGGTCATATCATTGTAGACATGGAAAATTGACCCACTTTTAGTTGGAAACCTTTCTTAGAGCCCCTAATAGGTCTCTAACCCTTGCCCTAGGCAAGCGTAGGTCTCTTTTCCCCTACCTTGCCTTTATTTAGCCTTTTAGTGAAATCACACCCTATTACAGTGGGGTACGACTTCGTAGAAGTGATATCACACCCTATCGGCATGAGGTACAATTTTTCTATTTTTAGAGTTTTAATTATTAAAACCTGGGTTTAACCTTTTTATAATTCTTTTGCATCAACTTGTGTTATTTTCCCACTCTTTGCACCTTAATAATCAACTATAAAAGGAGGGGTTAATATCACTCTTAAATAACAAATGATTTTTGGATACACGATTAAGCTCAAAATTCTTATGATTGACTTGTGCTCATATTTTTACTTTCACTTTTCTTCCTATTTCTTCTACAAGCTAACCCCAAAGTAAGAATTTTGGATTTGATCTTCAACTACATTGATTTGGATTACTATGTGGTTTGGTGGATTTGTGTTGTGGTTCAGAAGGAGAGAGAGTGCCTGTTTGGATACCTTGATATCTTATGCCTGCTTCTACACCATCCATTAGGTTTTGCGTACTTTGTTTTTTGTATTTATTTATTTTATACATCTATTTTTTATTTTTCATGTCTAAAGCAAAATCATGCCCTGTTTCAGTGAGGTGCAACTTTGCTAACCCTAATTTAGGGTTTTTTCTCACAAAAGTGAAAATGTACCCCATTCTGACGGAGCATAATTTTTCTTGTAGCATTATCGCACCCGCTATCGATGAGGCAAAATTTGGCCCAGGACTAAACTAGGGGTATTTTCCCAATTCTAATTACATGAGTATTTTCTAAATTGCATATAGGGCATGATAGCATAATCTATTTTGTATTTCTCCACTGTTGCATTACTATTTTATGAATAATTATCCAAAGGTCATCTAAAAGGACCTAGGGGGCTTGATTATTGTGCCTCCAAGAAATGTTGTATAGTGGCCTAAGTAGTACCCCTAATGCTAATCCTATTTTCAAGTGTTTCATAAGTTATCTTGCAAAAATAGGTACTTTTGATATCATTTGATAAGAGGCAAAAAAAACTAAATCAACCACCGATCAAGATAAGTACTCCAATTATTTTATTGGTTGAATATCTAATTTGAATATTGATTCCTAGGCATCTGAAAGTTAAAAGGTATTTAGTGTGAATCTAGGGTTAATATTATGCATTTACCTTGTGCTCTTGCTTTAAAGCTTTTATGGATAAAACCCTATATTAGAAAGCATTCAAAAGAAGAATCATATTAGGTTAGATTTTGTATTCTTGCATTTTATTTTCTTCATTGTCCTTTATCTTTCATAGAATAGATCTAGAAAGGCCAAATTTAGGTGATTGCTTAAAACTGAATACATAAAACTATCCTAAAATCCTAAAATACTTGGAGCAATTCCTTAAACCATTCCTAGTGAACCCTTCCCCTAGCACCGAGTGTTGAGAACAACACAACCCCCATGGTTCACCCCATAAGGCTTTCTACCTGTGTAGATCCAACCTTTTGGGAATTGTACATGGTAGGGTAGTTTTCCTCCTCTACATATTTGGTGAACCCTATGTGAACACCTTATTTCTTTTGAAAACTCTAAACAAGATCATTAATTTTATTTGAAAACTCTTAAATAGATTTAAAATCTATGTGTTAGTGTTTTACCCTATTTTTTTCCACTACTTTTAATGGATCCCTTCCATAGAAGTCAGAGGAAACAATTAGAATCTAATTATGTTCCTTTGGAAGATGATAAAATTGATAGGGAAGACCCTAATGTAGGTCTAGAATATAAATAAGAGGTAGATATAGAAACTGAAACCAATCTTGATCCTTATGATGGATCTAATGGTAGTTTTGTCTTCTCATCATTTGATCATATTTTGGAATTCCTGAAAACTCATAAGGATAAGCTATTGGAATATGTAGAAGGAGAAGCTCATCTTGAAAAAGATGATGCTACTCCTTCTCCTCCCATTAGATATCCTATGTTTGATCCTTATTCTTATACTATGACTTAATAGTTTTATCTTCTTTCACTTTGAGTTGTCCTCTTCTGATAAGAGCTTGTTCCACTTTCCTTGCTAACTTAATTGCTTGATCAAAATATGTGATAATAGTAGTCTCTAATGCATAAGATAACTATCCTTGTAAATTTTCAATTAATATTTCCAACATATATTGAGGAGGTAAAGTATATCCTAAGCATCCAACTAAACTTCTCCAATGAGATAAGAATTATAAAAAACTTTTCTCTTTGGCTTGTTTTAAATCATAAACATATTTTATGGTTACTTTCTTATCAATATAATCATCAAACTGTTGAACAAATAATTCAGTTTTTTTTTCAAAATTATTTAAAGAATGGTTGGATAACTGATAGTACCATTCTAATATCATGCCAGCAAGACTCTTAGGAAACATATTTAGTAATAACATATCATCATAGATGATATCATGGCAAGCTATTCTAAATATTCTTAGATGCTCAATTAGATCTTCTATTCCCTTATATATAGGTAAAATCAACTTGGAAAAATAATTAGGATAAGGCCTAGCAACAACCATAGGGTCTAGGGATTGATTGCACATCTCTTTATAGTTATAAATGAAACTAGAAGGCTGAATCATTTCCATTTTTGAAACCAATTGTTTCACCATATTTATCAAATTTTGCATCTCTAGATTATTGTTTTGCAATACCCCCAGATTCCCTAAGGTAGGGGTATAGGTAGGTCGTTGAATGGGTACTTGGCACATATTGGAAACATTGATACTATTGTGATATATGGTACCTTGCTGGAGAGGACAACTTACAATTGGTGGAACAAAAGTAGGAATATTGAGATTAGTAGATTGAGGAGGAAATTGAAAATAATCTTGAGTGACATTACTGGTTGGAGGAACTTGTGGACTCCTTCCAACGTTGGTGGTTATAGTAGTGGCATAGGTTGGTTAATGGGCATGATTACCATGATTAAAATATTCAAATAAAGAGTTATCATGAACATGCCTAGGAGATATGACTAGAGGAGGAAGAAGAGTCTCACCTCTTTCAAGTTGAGCTTTCTATTCCATAGCCTTAAGCAAAGCCTCCTTATAGAATTTCATGAAATCCAAAACATGATCAAATGATGTAAAATGGTACCCACCATTAGGCCCTTTAATGGGATCAAGTTTTTTTTTAGTTTCAACATTGGATTGCTCTTTTGAATCCAAATTAGGATTCTCTCTATTAATTCGATCATCTTCTGAGGTAACATAATCATATTCGAGATGCCTTTGCTGACTTCTAATGAGGGGATCCATTAGAATAAGTGAAAGGATAGAAGAGAACACTAACAAAAAATACACAAAAAATATTTTAAGATGTTATTAATGTTCTAAACCCAAGCAAAAAAATGAGTGATTCTATTTAAAAGTTTTTAAAAGAAAAGAAGGTGCTCACATCAGCTTCACCAAAGATGTAGAGGTGGAGAACCTCCCTACCGTATATGATTCTCAAGGCTAGATCCACAAGAGAGCCTTGAGGTACCATTGGGGTATGTTGTTTTCTACACTCAATGTAAGAGGAGGTAAGCGTTCACCAAGAAAATTTTAAGGACTCGCTCCAATTCCACAGTATTTTTAGGAATGTTTGATGTATTCGTTTCAAGACAATCACCTGTGTTTGGCCTTTCTAGACATATGCTATAAAAGATAAAGGACAATGTAGAAATACATAATGCAAGAAGACAATATCTAACCATAGAATAATTCTTTCTTTGAATGCGTCTAACCCTAGGGTTTCAATATATAAAACCTTTAAGCAAGGGTTCAATATATGAAGCACAAACAAAATTAACCCTAAGTGCACACTATATGTTGTTTATATTTTACATGCCTAGAAATAAATTAAATGTATTTCTATTAAAATCAGATCTAGGGTTTTTACAATAGAAATAGAAGGAACTCAACAAACAGCCTAATGATTAACTAGAGAACTTATCTCATTCGACATTTGATCCTTGATTTTATTCCTTATCCAGTGATATTAACAATTCATGTTCCTACAAGATAACTTGGTAACCACTTGGAAAATATAATCAACGTTAGAGGGCCTAATTAGGACATTGTAAAATAATTCTTAGAAGTGTAGTAGTCAATCCCCTTAGGTCCTTTTAGTTAACCTTTGATAATAGAAGTGAAATTTGATCTTTATAAGATGAACAAGAATAACAAAATAGAGTACAAAATGCCCTAATATGGCCTATATACAACATATAACATAGATCTAGAGTTTGGGGGTAGCATATTACCTCAAAAATGGTCTATTTAAAATTTTGCCCCATACGAAGTGATCGTTATTTTGCAAACCAATGAAATCGCACCTTGGTACGATTGAGTACAATTTCATAGAAGAAGAGATAAAACACCATAAAGCATAAATTAAGAGTACACAATAGTAAATAAGATAATATGTAAAAAATAATTGAGTGAAAATAACCTGGTGGTAGAAAAAAAGTAGATCCAAGGAGGGAGACCTCCAAGTAGAATAAATCCCCCTTAGGGTTTCAAAACTTTGTCCACCAAGAGTAGAAACACACAATCCAATGCAATAGAAAACAAAGCTTCAATAGATCATACTTCACACTTGTGAGTTAGCTTCCATGTGAAAGAAGAATAAGAAGAATACCTCAAAACAATAGAACTTGAATCAAGAATTGTTGTTATGAGAAATGAACTTCAAAACCCTCCTTTTATAGTGGATTTGAAAAATAATGGGTGGGAAAAACTAAGAACAACCAACCTTAAAAGGATAAACTTTGAAAATTAGGGTTTTCTTAAGAGAAAAATCTAAAATGCAAAATCGTGTCCCATAAAAATGAATTGTGATTTCACAACTGCTAGACCCCCATGCAGTTTTAATATATTTTGGAGGGTCAAACAGAGTCAAAATAGGTCATATCATTGTAGACATGGAAAATTGACCCACTTTTAGTGGGAAATCTTCCTTAGAGCCCCTAAGAGGTCTCTAACCCTTGCCCTAGGCAAGGGTAGGCCTCTTTTCCCCTACCTTGCCTTTATTTAGCCTTTTAGCGAAATCACACCCAATTACGATGGGGTACAACTTCGTAGAAGTGATATCGCACCCCATCGGCATGAGGTGCAATTTTGCTATTTTTAGGGTTTTAATTATTAAAACCTAGGTTTAACCTTTTTAGCATGCTTTTGCATCGACTTGTGTTATTTTCCCACTCTTTTCACCTCAATATTCATCTATAAAAGGAGGGGTTAATCTCACTCTTAAATAATAAATGATTTTTGGATACACGATTAAGCTCAAAATTCTTATGATTGACTTGTGCTCATATTTTTACTTTCGCTCTACTTCCTGTTTCTTCTACAAGCTAACCCCAAAGTACAAATTTTGGATTTGATCTTCTACTACATTGATTTGGATTACTGTGTGGTTTGGTGGATTCGTGTTGTGGTTCAGAAGGAAAGAGAGTGCCCGTTTGGATACCTCGATATCTTCTGCCTGCTTCTACACCATCCATTAGGTTTTGCGTACTTTATTTTCTGTATTTATTTATGTTCTACATCTATCTTTTATTTTTCATGTGTCTAAAGCGAAATCGTGCCCTGTTTCTAGTGAGGTGCAACTTTGCTAACCCTAATTTAGGGTTTTCACTCACAGAAGTGAAAATGTACCTCATTCTTATGGAGCATAATTTCGCCTATAGCATTATCGCACCCGCTATCGATGAGGCACGATTTTGCCCAGGACTAAACTAGGGGTATTTTTCCAATTCTAATTGCATGAGTATTTTCTAAATTGCATATAGGGCATGATAGCATAATCTATTTTCTATTTCTCTATTGTTGCATTATTATTTTATGATTAATTCTCCAAAGGTCAATTTTTGCTTTTGTTTTCAAAGGTCATCTAAAAGGACCTAGGGGGCTTGATTATTGCGCCTCCAAGCATTTTTGTACAGTGGCCTAAGTAGGCCCCCTAATGCTAATCCCATTTTCAAGTGTTTCATAAGTTATCTTGCAGAAATAGGTATTTTTGATATCATTGGATAAGAGGCAAAAAAACTAGATCAACCACCGATCAAGATAAGTGCTCTAATTATTTTATTGGTTGAATATCTGATCTGAATATTGATTCTTAGGCATCTGAAAGTGAAAAGCATTTAGTGTGCATCTAGGGTTAATATTGTGCATTTACCTTGTGCCCTTGCTTTAAATATTTTATGGATAAAACCCTAGATTAGAAAGCATTCAAAGGAAGAATCATATTAGGTTAGCTCTTGTATTCTTGCATTCTATTTTCTGCATTGTCCTTTATCTTTCATAGCATAGATCTAGAAAGGCCAAACTTAGGTGATTGCTTAAAACTGAATACATCAAACTATCCTAAAATCCTGAGGACTTGGAGCGAGTCCTTAAACCATTCCTGGTGAACCCTTCCCCCTAGCACCGAGTGTAGAGAACAACACAACCCCCGTGGTTCACCCCATAAGGCTTTCTACCTTTGCGGATCTAACCTTTTGGGAATTGTACATGGTAGGGTAGTTTTCCCCCTCTACATATTTGGTGAACCCAACGTGAACACCTTCTTTCTTTTGAAAACTCTAAGCAAGATCATTAATTCTATTTGAAAACTCTTAAATAGATTAAAATCTATGTGTTAGTGTTTTCCCCTAGTTTTTTTCCACTACTTCTAATGGCTCCCTTCCATAGAAGTCAGAGGAAACAATTAGAATCTGATTATGTTCCTTTGGAAGATGATCAAATTGATAGGGAAGACCCTAATGTAGGTCCAGAAGAGAAAGAAGAGGTAGATATGGAAACTGAAACCAATCTTGATCCTTATGTTGGACCTAATGGTAGTTTTGTCTTCTCATCATTTGATCATATTTGGGAATTCATGAAAGCTCATAAGGAGAAGCTATTGGAATATGTAGAACGAGAAGCTCATCTTGAAAAAGAGGATGCTACTCCTTCTCCTCCCATTAGATCTCCTATGCTTAATCATGATAATCCCACATCTCAACTTGTGCATCTTAGTAATATGAAGAACCAAGTAACTTGTGCTACTACTAATACCACCAATGTTGGATGGAATCCACCCATTCCTCCAACTAGTAATGGCACCCAAAATTATTTTCAATTTCCTCCTTTATCTTCTAATGTCAACACTATTGCTTTTGTTCCACCACAAGTTAATATTCCATTCTCACAAGGCACCACATATAACAATAACCTTCTCATGTCCAACCTAAGTCAAGGGAATATTGGAAACACACATAATCTAAAAATGCAAAACTTGGCAAATATAGTGAATCAGTTGGTTTCAAGGATGGATATGATTCAGCCTTCAGGGTTTACATACAATTATAAGGAAATGTGTAGTCAACCATTGGATCCTATTGTTGTTGCTAGACCTTATCCCAAGCATTTTTCTATGCCATTTTTACCAATCTATAAAGGGACATAAGATCCAATAGAGCATCTAAGAGGATTCAGGATAGCTTACCATGATCTTGTTTATGATGATATGCTTCTATTGAAAATATTTCCAAAGAGTCTTGTTGGAGTTGCATTAGAATGGTATTATCGGTTGCCCAACTATTCTTTAAAGAGCTTTGAGAAGACTGTAGAGATGTTTGTCCATCAATTTAGTGCTTACATTGAAAAGGAAGTGACAATGAGAGACCTATATGATCTGAAGCAAAGTAAAGAAGAATGTTTTTCAAAATTCTTAGCTCGTTGGAGAAGTTTAGTTGGTCGATTAAGACAACCTATATCTCAAAAATATATGCTTGATATATTCATTAGTAATTTACAAGAACAAATATCTTATGCACTAGAAACTACTACTATCACATCTCTTGATCAAGCAATTGAGTTAGAAATAAAAGTGGAACAAGCTCTCATTAGAAGAGGTCAGCTTAAGACTAAAGAAGAAAATCTACTAAGTCTCAACATAAGAATAAGCATACAAGAGGTGATAATGGTAGTAGGCCTATTAATAATGTCACCAATAGCCTACAAAATATTGTACTTCAAAAACCTCCTCAAAGGAATTTTACTAGACTTAATATACCTATGGAAGCAGTTTTGAAGCAACTATTGGAAGCTAAGGCAATTGAACTACCTCCTATAATACAACCAGATACTATAGCTCATTGGTATAAGGCAGGTCAATATTACACATATCACAGAGTAGAAGGACATTGGACAAACTCTTGTAAGAAGTTGAAGCATGTGGTTCAAGATTTGATTGATGTAGGATGCATTGATTTAAGAAATTCCTAAACTCCAAGTAATCAGGTTCCTACTCAACAAGATCCAACAACAAATCAAGATATGGGAATATTCAAGGATCCATTACCAAAGCATGATCAACAAGCAACCAATCAAGTGGCTCATCAAGATGATTCCCTACACCATAGTAATGTGGTTGGTATGGTTGGGGTAACTACAAGGAAAAAAGCTCAAAATTAGCAGAATCAACAAGGACAAAGTTCAGCACCACAACCCAGTTCAATTTTAAAGGAGAATCAGAGAAAATATTCAACTACAAGAATTCCACCTATAGTGTTGAGACCACAGCCACAAATTTCATTTTATCTTCAGAAAAATCTAGCTAATACTCCAGAAAAAATATTAGTTTTAGAAATTTTGTAGACTTCTCCTAATCATAGAAATGCTTTAATGGAATTCTTAAAACAACAATATGTTTCTTCAGACATTGCCCTTGATGCCATAGTTTATGCCATAGGTTCTTTTGGGATACATCATATCTCATTCTCATATGATGATAAACCTTCCTCAAACTTACATGGAGATTCATCACTTTACATCATTGCACTTATTGGGGATACCCTTATCAAGCGAGTTTTGGTTGATAATGGCTCATCCCTCAACTTGTGTACATATCAATTCTTTCAAAATTTTGGATTAAAAGAGGAAGATTTAACAAAATATGATATCATTATTAAAGCTTTCAACAATAAGTCCCAAGAGGCCTATGGTGTCATATCTCTTCCATTAAAGGTGGGGCCTAGGATATTGGATACTTTGTTTTATGTGGTTCATTGTCCTGCATCCTTTAATATTCTTCTTGGGTGACCTTGGATTCATGCAATGAAGGCCATCCCTTCTACTTTTCATCAATGTCTCAAATTTGAATTCAAGAATCAAGTTATCACCATTTCGGGTGATCCTCGACCATTTGAATTTTGTTCAAATATAGAGTTAGCTCAATCTAAATCTTATTCTTGTCCTTCTATCTCTTCAACAATTTCTCCATGTTCCTCATCTCAAATTTTAGAGCATCTTCAAAATTTAAAAGTGAGTGAGGAACCTCTAATCAAATTCTTCATCCTTGGATCATGATAATCAGTTTCTTCAAGAGCCTCTTCTGGATCTAGCCAAGCTACCACCATCACCTTGAACTATGGGTTTACCCCATAAGAAGGGTGATGTTGTACACATTGGCACATGTACCTTTGTCTTCGGAGGGATTTCCTTCAAAGAAAATATTCATGGTAGCAACCCATCTCCTAGTGAGCTCTTGCTTGCTCAATGTTATCTCACTAATGATTATCCCCTTCCTAAGAAGATCCTATCTAGTATGGGATATGCAGGTAAAGGATTGGGACCACAATAGAAAGGTATTCAAGAACCTTTGGATGTTGAGATTTGGCCTGGGAGATGTGGTATAGGTTTTATACCTAATAAAAATCAACCTTTGCCTTTTGAGGATGATGACCATCTTGTGACTTATGCAGAATATATAGAATATCAAAAGATGATAATAGATGAAAATAAAAGTGTTAATTTTGCTTCTCCTCCAAAGCTAATGTCTTGTAATATGATTGATTCTGTTTGTTCTAAAGATGACATTACTTCTGTGCAAGAGAGTGATGGATATTTATATAATGTTTTTTTTACTAAAAAGAATGGTGTTGTTAGAAAATGTGTTGATTATCATGCCATGGATGTCCAAAGAAGGACCTTAGAGGAACTTTCCCATGATTTTTATCATCAATAAAATGCACTCCTTGGGGATATCTTTGATCCGACACCCCATGGCACACTCATTTATTTTAATAATATGAATGGTGCATTTATATTTTGCATTGATTTCAATTCTATATAAATAATAGAAAAAATCATGTAGTTGCATTTGCATTCCCATTGCATCCACCTGCTTGCTCATATTGCATTGTTTCTTGTCATCCTTGCATGATTGCTTGACATCTAAAGAACACCTTGCATGTTTGCCTATCATAATTGCATGATTGATTTTTCATGACTACTTGCTCATATAGATTTTTGAGGATTTTGCGATAATGGCATGTGATGATACCTAGTTAGGACATAGCTCACATGCATTGCACTTCTCACTAGGACTCTGATGCCTAGCAAGATCCCCCTAGGGACTCCTCCCTTCCTTCTTCTTATGATTGCTTCTTCTCCTTCTCTCAATTTCTTTATCATGATAATGCTTTCATTCACAAAGTCTTTGTAAGATCCCTATCTGGGATAGCACTTGCATACTATTTATCTACATATTACACCCCACATGGGATATTTATACATCCTAGTGGGTATTACATTATCTACGATCTTCTATCGAGTCATACTCTCTTTTGACTCAGTAGGCTTAACACCCCATTATAGGATAAGCTCCTTGGTCAGTTTTAGTAGACCTTGGCATACATCCTAGTGGGTAAACGCCTCATAGTAGTCAATAAGGGAGAAACCACCCATAGTGGGTCAGACTCCACACATATTTTTACACTACTACAAGTGCTAAACCTATAGTGGGTCTAGCTCTCTTTCTGAAATGATCTATGGTATTTAACTACACTGGTTCCTCGCAACCTACGCTAGTTCCATGCTATGGGTCATTAGTTCTCCTTTTTAGATGGTTGACCTTTGGATTTTTTCTTCTTCTTTTACTTCCTCTTCGTCTTCCTCCTCTTCCTCTTCCTCTTCTTTCTTCTTCTTATTTTTTATTGTCTCCTTCATCCTTCTCCTTCTCATTTATTTCCTTTTGCATCCATCCATTTTCATATAGTTTACATTACGATAGTTTGAATACATGAAAACACATAAATAAAAACATATTACACACACAATAAAACAACAAAAGCAATTATATATTACTTAAGAGAAAAATAGTACATCATCCCCATGTCAGGTTGGTGTACCACAATCTAGACTCGATACACTCAACCTAGGGATGCACACCACAATCCAAAAATTGGTGCATCATCTTGATCCTCAATCCTCTCTCTCTCCTAGCTCCGAGAGCCAACTCCCTCTGGTCCACCCTAAGGAGGAGACAACCTAGGCTATGACACAAACTACCATGATACCGATACCATCCATGATCGAGATCATGATCTACTCATTGACTATAGGGATGGAGGAAGTGGTATCCTCTGACCTGGTGGGATAGCTGCGTAGTAATCCATCTCATAAAATATAGCCCACTAAAGGGCTATCTCCAACCTCTCTCCCATCCACCATAGCTCTACCTGAAGAAGCTGCACCATGCCTCCTTCCTAAATTCTCTCAAAGTCATCCATCCCCTTTACCCTGGCTCTCTATAAATATTCATCTAGACAAACCATCTCCCTCTAGAGCCTGCCGATCTCTACCCAAGCCACATCCCTCTTAGCCTCTATGGTGCTCAACAAACTCCGTAGTTCCCCTAGCCTCTTGGCCCTATCCTCTTGGACCTGGGCCATCTGGATCTGTAGAGAGGCTACCTATGCTCATAGCTCCTCTATCTCCCTCCTCTCCTAGCTCTCACCAACCACTACTACATATGTGGAGGCCTCTCCAGGATCTCTGATCTATAGCCTCCCTATTTGTGGGGGTATACCTCACCCTCTCTCTTCAGTCCCTACCACCTGGATGGCCTCCTCTACCACCAAGATCTGAACACGAGTCAACCTCTATCTCGAAGAAGTAGGAGTCTAATGTGCCCTCTTTGTGGCTTAGTGAGCTACCTCTCAAAATACTCATTGCATGCCCGAGTCCATCACCTGGCACCTTTATATCAATACTAGTGGGGAGATCCTTGGGAGCACAACTCCTCTGTACCACCGCCTATACCCGACAACCACTCCTGCATCATCTACCCTCAGGTTGACATAAGGAGGATCATCCATATCCTCCTCAACCCACCTAGTGAGGTCTAGCTCATCTCCCACCCCTATTAGGTCTTGGGTCACCCTTCGATACTAGTAGTCCCCCAGGTTTGGGACTCCCTATAAGATCCCATGCTATCAAAGGACTCAGTCAAATATAAAGATCTTCAACTCCTCCTTATTTGACCTCAACCACCTGATCCTTTGTATCCTAGCTAGCTCTATCCTATCCTTAGCCCACCCAAGGTGAAGCTACCATGGCCTCAAGATGATATTTACCTCCTAAAGCTCATCAATCACCCACCTCACTAGTGGTAGGTTCCCTACATAGGCCCTCATGGTCCTCTCTAGGGACTTTGACCACTTGTATGTTGTTTGCCACTTTAGGATAGGTAGTGGGTCTAATAGTACCTCTGATCTTTGTATCATGTGCTCCTAGCACCACACATCGAGCAATATCATACATACCAATCCTATACATTACTTATACATGATATTATACAACATCTTGTATAGGTGGGCCAACACATATGGGCCCCATGCGAATCAAACCTCCTGATCATGCATGTCTACCACTACTCCTACCATCACCCATGGTAAGTGCCACCTATTGGTATGGCACATTAGTAGCCTAACCACAACCCCATAGAGCAC
Organism: Wollemia nobilis; assembly: GCA_028583015.1. Lineage (NCBI taxonomy): Eukaryota > Viridiplantae > Streptophyta > Pinopsida > Araucariales > Araucariaceae > Wollemia > Wollemia nobilis. Next base: position 13,238,364 of record JAQPPZ010000733.1, read on the forward strand.
GATGGTCAGAGGATCTACCCCATAGCAACCCACTAGATCATCGACTGATATGGTGCTCTCTCACACATAGTGGGTAAAACCTATCGAGAACCATTATAGTGTGGCCACCCATCCCTGTGCTCCGTAAACTACTATCCCTCTTATAGGGATCCATAAGATCCACCACACATCCTCCAATGTGATGGTGAGCTCTCCTGTGGGTAACCAAAAAGTAGAGGACTCCGGGTACCACCTCTCTACCAGGGTTGTCAGCATAGCCCTATCTGTCTCAATGTGAGGCATCCTCACCAGGTGGTCTAGCCCCACTACCTCTAGCTGATCCCTCCCTGCCTATCCTAGTGCATTCAACTCTACTGCTAGAGCTCCTACCCTCCACTCTCAACTCTCAAGGATACCTAGCTGCATTCATAGAAAAATAAAATCAAATCAGTTTCATAAATAAAAATAAAAATAATAAAATCTATAATTTCAAATCAAAACACAAAGTTGATCACAATTTTGTAATTTACACTTTGCAGTTGCTTGTTTTTCCTCTTTTTCCTCTTGTGTTGGTTTTTGCTTTTCTTTTTTTCTCTTTTTCTTGGTTTCTAGTGAAATCATGCCTTCCATTTTAGGAGATGTGATTTCATGAAATCACACCTGGTTTTATCGAGGTGTGATTTCGTTGCACTTCATCTAGAGTGAAATCATGGTCGAGCCATGAAATCGCACCCAAGTCGAGCACAAATTTCACCATCAAAAATGGTAAAATTCCCTTGATTCTACCCTCACAATTTGTGAAAAGCAGAGAAAATTTTGCATCAGGAGGGAGGAATTTGGTACTTACCCACTCTCGTATCTTAGCTTCACCCCTCATGACTGTTGCTCGATGAATTGGTAATGCCATTTCTTTTTCTCCTCAGAGCCCTTTCTCTACCAACACGTGGTGAAAATGAATTAGGGTTTTATCCTTTTTCACCCTTTTTAAACTCTGTTTGTTACCCTTGTTTTCTCCAATTTTCATTATTTCTCTCTTTTTACTCTTCTACATCAGTCCTTTCAAGTTTTTATGAGATATGTCATCTTCATAAAAACTTGAGGGGGCACCCTAGCCTATAGAGGCATTAATGTCCCTAATGCCTCAATTTGCATGTAAAACAAGAAAGTGTCTGGAATGACACCATTTTTGCACCACCCCTTTCTTCTAAACTGGCCATCCCATTTTTCTTGTTGTCTTCTTCCAGTGAGTGTGCCTACATCCTTTCTTTGATGCATTTACTTGGCCTTAAATGCATCAAAGAGGGGGTAAAATGTAGACACAAAAAATTGATCCACTTTTAGTGGGAAATCTTCCTTAGAGCCCCTAAGAGGTCTCTAACCCTTGCCCTAGGCAAGGGTAGGCCTCTTTTCCCCCTACCTTGCCTTTCTTTAGCCTTTTAGAAAAATTGCACCCGGTTACGATGGGGTGCGACTTTGCAGAAGCGATATCACACCCCATTGACATGGGGCATGATTTTGCTATTTTTAGGGTTTTAATTATTAAAACTTGGGTTTAACCTTTTTAGCATGCTTTTGCATCATCCTGTGTTGTTTTATCACTCTTTTCACCCTGATATTCGTCTATAAAAGGAGGGGTTAATCTCACTCTTTAATAATGAATGATTTTGGATACACGATTAAGCTCAAAATTCTTATGATTGACTTGTGCTCACATTTTTACTTTCACTCTACTTCTTGTTTCTTCTACAAGCTTACCCTCGAAGTGCAAATTTTGGATTTGATCTTCTACTACATTGATTTGGATTGTTATGTGGTTTGGTGGATTCGTGTTGTGGTTCGAAAGGAAAGAGAGTGCCCATTTGGATACCTCGATCTCTTTTGCCTACTTCTGTGCCATCCATTAGGTTCTGCATACTTTATTTTTTGCATTTATTTACGTTCTACATCTATATTTTATTTTTTATGTGTTTGAAGTGAAATCACACCCTGTCCTAGTGAGGCATGACTTTGCTAACCCTAATTTAGGGTTTTTGCTCACATAAGCGAAATTGCACCCCATTATGATGGAGCACGATTTTTCTTGTAGCGTTATCATTCCAGCTATCAACGAGGTGTGATTTTTCCCTGGATTGAACTAGGGGTATTTGTCCAATTTTGATTGCATGAGTATTTTCTAAATTGCATATAGGGCATGATAGCATAATCTATTTTTCTGTTTCTCTATTGTTGCATTGTTGTTTTATGATTAATTCTCCAAAGGTCAATTTTTTCTTTTGTTTTCAAAGGTCATCTAAAAGGACCTAGGGGACTTGATTGTTATGCCTCCAAGCATTGTTGTACAGTGGCCTAAGTAGGTCCCCTAATGCTAATCCCATTTTCAAGTGTTTCATAAGTTATCTTATAAAAATAGGTATTTCTGATATCATTGGATAAGAGGTAGAAAAAGCTAGATCAACCACCGATCAAGATAAGTGCTCTAATTATTTTATTGGTTGAATATATGATCTGAATATTGATTCTTAGGCATCTGAAAGTGAAAAGCATTTAGTGTGCATCTAGGGTTAATATTGTGCATTTACCTTGTGCCCTTGCTTTAAAGGTTTTCTAGATAAAACCCTAGATTAGCAAGCATTCAAAGGAAGAATCATATTAGGTTAGCTCTTGTATTCTTGCATTATGTTTTCTGCATTGTCCTTTATCTTTCATAGCATACATCTAGAAAGGCCAAACTTAGGTGATTTCTTGAAACTGAATACATCAAACTATCCCAAAATCTTGAGGACTTGGAGCGAGTCCTTAAACTATTCCTGGTGAACCCTTCCCCCTAGCATCGAGTGTAGAGAACAACACAACCCCCGTGGTTCACCCCATAAGGCTTTCTATCTTTGTGGATCCAACCTTTTGGGAATTGTACGTGGTAGGGTAGTTTTCCTCCTTTAAAATAATATACCATTGGAAATATATTTTTGAGACAAATCTAATGGTATAGGATTTAAGAAGAATGGAGAATATTTGATAGGGTAAAATTTGGCTCAAATATGACCCTTCTTTTCCAAGGAGAAAACAAGGGATCTAGGGAAAATTACTTACCTTAGTGGGTCATTTTTTCATGTCTACACTTTTTTTTATTCTTATTTTTTGTATTTGAAAGTAAAAAACCAATGTCTATGTAATGCAAACACCTTTACAATAGATAGGATTAAGTACCTTATTTTACATCGAAGTTATACGTCCCCTTTTGAATTTATTCCTTGCTTCTTAGATATGGTGGCTCTTTTCTCTAATCCTTGAGAGCAAGTAGTAATGTATTGTTGTCTTCCTTACTAGACAACACTAACCTCTAATTTCTTTTCTTTTATAACTTAGTAACAATGAATCCAAGCTCTTAATCATATAACTAATATGCTATTATAGAGGTTTAACTTTGCATAAATTTTCACTGCAACTAAAATACTTAGTGCACCTTAAAAAAATCTTAAGAACAATTAGTATAGTGCAATATTGGCGTCGCCTTATCACTCCTATAAAATAAATATTAAAGTAATATGTATCAATAATAACATTTAAATGCACTATAATATTTGTAAACTTAATGTAGTCTTATCTACTTCAACTTAAACAATAGGAAGATGATATTTTTCTTTCTGTCAAAATATATCTAGTTCCTATTTTAATGTGCAGGTACAAACCTTAAAAGAAACTTTATTTTGCACTCTCTTAAGGACTATAATATGCAACCTTCTCTTTGCAACTTCTTAAAACTCTAATATTGTGCTTAATGGAAATTGACAATAAATTAAATTAAATTTCAATTAATGAACCTATTTGCATCCAAGTTGCTTACCTTAATGAACTATATAGATGAAGGATTACAAGATTATTAGATTCACCTTATTGCTATCTTTTACTGGATGAACTTACAAATTTTCTTTTGTTGTCTAAAGCAGCTTCTCAACACACCAATTCATAGCTTTGTACCTTCTTATATCTTGTTACCTAATACTATGGTTTGGTGGTTCCAACCTTCAGGATGTATAGAAATTTGACACTTAGTAGCTATTGATGCTACCTAAGTTACTACTTTCTTGTTGTTCTCAAATATAAAATTTTTATATTGCAAAGCATTCAATATCTTCACTAAAATGTTGTCCTTGAATCTCAAAAAATTGGTAGAAAATTCCTCTAAATTGTAGTTGATATTTTTATTCAAAGACCTTTCAATATTCTATTTTATATTTAGCAAACCCCTATCTCTGAATGAGCCTTCTAGCATTCAAAAGAAATATTCTAACATCTCAGTTTTGGTAGTAATGTTTGGCTCTTTTCTCCTTCAACATCCTTATCAAATTCTAAATTCAATCAAGGCCTTCTTCTCAAGAATATGAATGTCTTGAGGTCTTCACCAATATCCTCCAAAATTTGGCAAACTTCTTGCCAAATCCTTCTCCCTTGAGCTTGTTTTTGGATGGCGATAATTGTCCCAAGTTATTCCTTTGTCACGAACTTCTCCTTGGTGGTAAATTTCTCCAATCAGTTATCCTAGGAACTCCTTCAATGGCCATCTTTAAATATCCTTAAATAAGGATCACCAAGCCTTCTCCCTATTTTCTCCTTAAGACCTCTTCTTTAGATTCTTCACTCCCGTAACTTCTTTGGTCTTCTCAATGAGACATTTTCTTCAATTGTCTACTATGGAAGTTTGGTAATGAGATCTCCCTCTTGAATCTCTAAAATCTACTTCTTTAAAAATAGGACTTTTGCTAGTCCTTCTATATCTCTTCCTAAAATTAAAAGTTCTTCAATAGGACCTCTTGTAGGTCTCTTCAGCTTCTTAGATTTATTTTTTCAATCTTCAATGGAGATCTCCAATCTCCTATCTTCACCAAGACTCTTCTCTAGATTCTCTTCAATAGGCTATTTGCAATCTTCAATGGAGATCACAAATCTCCAATATTATCTTAGACTCTTCTCTAGAGTCTCTTCCTCGAGTCTCCAACAAGGCTCGTATGGTATTTTCTTCTTTTGCACTCTAAAGGTCTACAATCTCTAGAAATAGGACCTTTTCTTCATACCTTCAAATCTTTGTTCTTTTGTTTGTTACTTCTAGTACTATATTGATTCTAAAGAAGATATTCTTCCTAGATATTTTGTAGGAAACTTTCCAACATTCTTTGAATTTCCTTTTTCCTGCAACAAAGTATTAGGACTATAATGAAATAAACTCTAAATCTAGATATGATTAATCTCCACTAGTTGATTTGAAAATCTAGTGGTATTAATGCTAAGTCCTAGTCTTCACGAGTTTTTTTTCAACCCTGTGGAAAGACTCTAGCCAAATGTAATCTTATAAATTTTGTAAATGAGATTTTTGGATTTCTCTCAATCTCGCTTTTGGCTCTCCCTATTTCCTATCGATCTACTATGTGCTTTTATGTCATCGTTAGCTTTTGATGAGTATATGATAGGAAATTCAACCACAAGATGCAAGATAAGAAAGCTATGTATATATATATATATATATATATATATATATATATATATGATAATGGTACTATAATATGAAGGAAAATAAAGAGATAAACTTATGCAATAACATAGAAATATGACATTAATAAAAACTCACAAAAATAGTACAATGCAGTATAATGGAGGACATGAACACTCCATAATCTATTTTTAAAGGAACTACATTGTATCAAACTACTAATCTATACTATGCACACTCTATATTCTCTTATCCCTATTTCACTCACTTTAAGACCTTTATATAGGAATATAGGTTTCTTGAACCTTAATCTACCTTTGACTCTATTCTATGACTTATGTACATGTGGACTACTTGCACATTTACATCATTGCACATTCTAAAACTTGTGCATTTATTACATGTTGAAGTAACTACTTAATTTTGATCTAAAGTAAAATCCTACTCTAGTAATGTACCAAAGGTGGTACATTGATATGTACCCAATAATGTAATATATTCTCTAAGATATTTACAATTGAAGATCCATCACCTTGCTTAATGTCTCCTATAATATTATAGCCAAAGCCATAACTCTTAGGGTGAGGAATCTTATCCTCCTATTATATGGTTTGAGAAAATTTATTTTATTAAGAGTAGATATATTCTTGAAAATATTATTTCTATCTATGAAGGGATGGAATGGGTGAGGAAATATCAATATAAAATCATTTTCCTTAATATAGACTTTGCTAAAACTTATGATAGAATTGAATGGCCCTTCATCCTAGCAATGTTGTAGGCTCTAGGATTTAGCCTACCCTTTTGTGCACTATTCAAATTCTCTTTAATGATGCTTCTACTTGCCTCTCAATTAATGATAGAAAATCCTCACCCTTTGGCATCTATAGATCCATTCACCAAGGGTTACCTCTTTTCTTTGCTCTTTATCCTATGGTAGTTAAAGGGTGTGGCTATATTTTAGTAGACGTTGCTTCCAAATGGAGGGTGAGGATTACCCTAGATACTTCACAATAGTTGGTTTATGGGAAATTTTTAGATGATTTCTTTCTTATACTCTCGAAAGAGGAAGGTAACAATGATGTCTTACAATGCTTAAATACATTCTATGAGGTTTTAGGATCTAGCATCTTGTTAAAATATATTACAGTATTTGATACATAAGAAGATCAATGGTTCCTTAACCAGATGGCATGATAAAAATCTTAAATGTTATTTATTAAAACTATATTTGTAGATACCTAAAAATATTTGAAACTTTCTCTTGCAATAATATTTAATGAACAAAGAACAAAACACTTGCAAATCAATTCAAAAACCCTAAACCCTAGGTAAAGTTAACCTAAACCCTAGGTAAAACTAACCTAAGCCCTAGGTTGATCTAAACCCTAGGTGGGGTCCACCTCATCCTCCACTCACACCCCTCTACACTCTTTCCTAAGCACTCACCCCCCTCACATAACATTCACCCCTTTTCCCCTTTAAAGCTTTTAATGAAAATTTAATAAAAAGGTGGGATTTCTCTTCCCTAGGTAAGATGGTCTTCCCTAGGTGATTAAGAAGCATGGAACACCTATCACCCATGGAAGGTAAGCCTTACCTATTCACCTAATGCATTAAACAGGCCTTATCACTCCCTTCTCTTCTCCCACCACATCACTCACCTCTTTTCTTCTTAGGATACCTATAAATAATGTAGATACAAAAATGCAACACCAAAAAATGTAAAATAAATTTAACACAAAGAACCCAGACTTACACAATGAATAATATTATATTAATGGGGGGAGCCTAAAAACTCCATTGTTATAATGAGAATATTTGAATCCTTTTTTATACAAATTTACAATGGTTAGGATTCTTCACAACCCTAAAAAACAAGGTTGGTGGTATCTTTAGGCATATCCTTTCTCCCAATAGAATTGAGTGGGCTTCTAGTTCTTCGATGTTAGGCCACTCCAGATTCAAAAACTATTCAATATTGATGTAGCACCTTTAGATCTACACACAATAACACAACAAACAAATTAGTAATACCTGTGAGAGCTCCACAATGTGAGGCCCTCTATAAGCAATAGTAAAACCCTAACTATCTACTACAAATAAAATAGATAAAAATAAAAGTGCATAAATGAAATAATAAAAAATAAATTTACCTTACGTATTTGTTATCTTTTGATCTATGATATGAATCAGTGCGACAATGCCCTAGCATCGCTCAAAGGCTAGGAGAACCTTAGAATCCTTATGTAAAAAACCCGTGGGCACTCAATGGCTACAAAAAATACCCATGGGAATTTGATATTGATAGGGAGGCACCCAGAGGAACTAGGCAGTGGAGATGAAGTGCCCAATGATGCTTGATAATGATAGAAAGTGCTCAAATGCATTCGGTGGTTGAGAAAATAATCTACAAAAGCAAATATTGCAATGGGAGATGAATGGTGATGGATGTGAGGGTTGCAATGAGTGAAGATGGAGGGAGAAGTACTCAGATACTCCAAGGGATTAAATATGAACACTCGAGGAATCCGGGTACTTAGGGAATTCGGTGACTCAAATAAATTAGGGCTTAGAACACCTAAGAAAGTTAGGAAATTTGAAAACTTAGGGGTTGAGCCATCAAATGGTTTCTATTTATAATCCAACCTAGGGTATTCTAGGGTTTTGTTGGCAATTTTTGCCACATTGTTTTTGATGTTGTTGTACTACATAAATTTTGACATGTTCACTCTTCTGTGTTTTCGTTCAAGTTTTGGTGCCTAAACAGCTAAGTTCAAATATGTCACGATTTTGCGACATGTCACGAAATCACGACCAAAAGACATAATGGAGAGCACGGAGCCAAAACTGTCATGATATCGTGCTATCGTTGTTTCAAAGAGGAGAGAGAAAATAAACTGGGAACTGTCACAATATCGCGACGTGTTGTGAAAATAACGGTCTAAATGGTCAAATGGCACAAGTCGACAAAACTGTAGCAATATCGCGACATGTTGTAAAATCACGGTGCACAACAAAGAACCAAGTTGAAGACTCAAAGTGTCAGGATATCGTGACATGTCATGTTTTTGCGATGTCCAACGAAAAAAAAATGCTAAGTACAGAAAATATCACGATTTCATGACATGTCACAGTTTCATGACCTGTCATATTTTCGCGGTTAAACAACAGCAAAGGGGAGAGTCAGCGTAGAATTGTCACAATTTCATGACATGTCGCATTTTCACAAATCGAAGACAAGATGCAGGGCAAAGTGGCAAATTCGTCATGATTTTACGACATGTTATGGTTTCACGGCAGGGAAGTAAGGAATGAGCAGATGAAAAAAAATGTCATGATTTCGTGACTTGTCATGTCTTCGCAATTTGGTGATGATAACAAAAGTGTCGATAGAAAAAAGTCATAAAATCATGACCTATCTCATTTTTGTGGCGAGGAGTAGCGAAGAAGCCAAGCGAGAGGAGGATGTAGCGAAATCGTGACATGTCACATGTTTTTGCGGTTCAAGGCAGTGAAAGGACAACATGGAGAAAGATGTCGTGATTTCGTGACATGTCATAGTTTCATGGGAGCAATGCAAGGAAGGAGCAGAATAGTATGAAATGTTGCGATTTCGTGACATGTTTGGTTTTCGTGACTTGGATATGAAGACAAAGATGATGAGAGAACATCGTCACAATTTCATGACATATCACAGTTTTGCGTCTTGTCGCATTTTTGTGGAAATGCATGAAGAAGGTAGAGAGCAAGAAAATGTCACGATTTTGTGACCCGTCACGTTTTCACGACCTAAGGTGACAAAAGAGAACAAAGAGAGAAACACGTCATGATTTCATGACACGTCGTGTTTTCATGACCAAAAGTGGTAGAAGTGTACGGAGAGAAAAAATGTCACGATTTCATGACGTGTTTTTGCGACCCGTCACGGTTTCGTGCCAGAAAGCAGTTCAACGACCCGATGAAGTATTGCAATTTATGAGGATTAAAAGCTCTCTAGAATTTAATGTTTTGCTTCTTACCTATGTGCGCAAGATGGAAAGACATGCTCAAGCCTGTAGTTGTTGAAGCTGCCAAAATTAAAGAGGCCTCCATTATTAAAAGCTCCTATTCGTGACTTTCTAAGGTTTCAAGCTGGATACGATAATGACCATTTAATGAAAGACATTTGGTTCCTTGTTTTCGTTCAGCTTGTGATTTTTTTGAGGTAGGTTTAAGGGGATCATTTCTCTTTTCAAGTGCCCATTTTGTATATCTCAAGAGAGTCTGTTTCATGTTTTAAATGCTACAGAGAGGTGAGACATCTATAAATATCAATGTATATCCCACGAAAAGGGGATTGAAAGAGACTTTTGCTAAAAAACTTGTCAAGCTTTTGCGTAAATAAGAGATATTTGGCCTCTGATTCTACGAGCAATTTTTTGTGTGGTTCCCTTATGTCTACTACATTTCTCATTTATGCTCATATTTTTTATCTGCTACTAAGTTAAATTCTAAATTTGAGTTTGAATATTGCTGGTGAGGGAGAGAGTGTTGGAATGCAATCTTGAAGGCAATCTATGCAAGGTTGTAAGTGATCATGTTACTGTCTTTTGTTATATGTTGTTCATATGCTTGAGGTGAATTTCTACTGCTAAGCTTTCCTAGATCTGATAAATTCAACCTATGGCTATATTTCTCATTTATTTCTACACATTTCCTATTTCTTTCCTACAACTCTAGTCTTTAAAAGATAAGATTCAGTAAGGGAACCAACCATCTCTGGAGATTGGTCCGGGAGACATTTCTTTCTCTCGGCATTTCAATGTTGGTCGATTCTAGGGTGCATTTATGTTAAAATCCTTTCCTATGGCAGATTCGTGACCAACAATTTTTGGCACGCCCGGTGGGACAGACTGTTTCTATCTCATAAAGATCCATAATTTTAGGCCAAGTTTATAAACCCGCCTGTGCGTAATAGTTTTCCCCATAGTATTGAGGTTTAATGTTCACCTTCATGCTATAAAACTAGAACATTTGGTGACTCTGCATTACCCAAAAATATCTGAATGTGAATACAGTGAGAGCTGTACTTCATGATCACGATATTGAAGTCTAAAAAAGTTGAAAATCTTGTTGAGTTTTTTGAACTTGATAGCACAAAAATAGGTGAACACTCTAGGTTGGTTTCCCCATCACTTGCATCCTCTGCCATATCCTCCCAAATTCTTGGTATTGCTACTATTTTTCCATCTTCTCAGCCACATACACTAGTCCCAATGGCCCAGTACCCTCCACCCAGGTAGTTTTTAGCATGGAATAGTTTAGGAGCCTTGAACTTATAGGCTCAAAATCCAGTCCCTTAGGCTGCCTTGAAAGCCTTGCCTACCTATGATGGTACTGGTAATACTGTGTATGAGCATATACATGATGTAGCTTCTTTGGCAGCCATTCATGATATAACAGATGAAGATGTGATGGTGAAGTTATTAGTGTTGTCCTTGAGAGGAAAATTGTTGTACTGGAATCGATCTCTGCAACCAGGAAATATTGCATCATGGGATCAGTTAGGAGAACTATTAATTAAGAATTTTCATGAACAGGTTGATCCATTTTCATTGTTGCATCAGTTTAATGCAATTCAGAGGCACCCGCAGGAGGCAATAGCATATTTCAATGTTTGATTTACTAGAAGCTAGCAGTGAGTGCTTGAAGGTCTTTGGCCCACCCATGAGCAAGCGATGTTCTATTATCTTCGAGATTTCAATACAGATATTGGTTTGGCGATCAGGAAGTCTAATGTGATGACATTCCTGGAGCTGTTCGAACAAGCACAAAATGTGGAGGCAGACTTGATTGAAATCGGTAGGCTTCCTCCAAAGGTAGCAATGCCCATTTTACCTAATATTCCACAACATTTATATCCTAGTTCATTTTTGCAACCTATGTCTTCCATGTACCTTGTTCCATCATGGAGTACAAGTGCCCCTCAGATCGTACCTATCCCAGTTCCTCAGCTCCCTGCTCCAGCAAATCCCTAGTTGCCTACGCCCAACATTCTGCCATTCCCTGTTTCCACTTCATTCCCAACATTACCCACACCACCAACACCTTTGCCCTTACCAGCACCTCCTACACTTGCAAATCTTGATCCTTATACAACATTTTTGCAAGAGGTAAAATTTGCCAATTCCATGATAAGAGCAATGGGCAATAATATTACGCTTATTGAAGCAGGCTGAGCAAGATTTCCAACCCAGGATATTTCAGTCTCCACCAATCACTAGAGAACAAGCAGCTTTAACAAGCAAGGTGCCTGAGAAGAACCTGACTGTCTTGATGAATGAAGAAGTAGGCCTTGCAGAAAGAACATATTGGTCTTCAACATGTAATGATCCACATGGTGAAGACACTTGCATGGTTCATTTGAAATATGTGCAGACATTGGCCACAATCTCTTTGGGAGGGCAAGTCAACATGATCTTCGAGGTAGATCATAACTTAATGGTTTCATCTGAAGAACAAGTTTCAGATCTCATGAGAACTAGAAAGAAGCCTGTCATAGTAGATCATGCTGAGATAGAACCATTAAAAGTATCGACTGATCTGAGAAAACAAGTGAAAGCTCCTATGTTAATGCCAAAACCTGATGCGCCTGTTCTACTAAAGGATCCTATTCCATCACGAGTAAAGGACAGAGTGCAAGAAAAATCTTCAACTTCACAGCCAAGAGATAAAATAGAGGAACAAGCAAGAGAAAAGCTCAAATATCCATCATTGACTAAAATACTGAGGGTAGAAGCCACTCAACAATATCGAAGCAGATATGAACCCCCTGTTGAAAGAAAGGAATCCACTGTAGTTGCATACAACATTGTTGAAGAATTGAAGAAAATTCCAGCTAAGGTTAGTCTTTACAATGCATTACAATTACCTGGGCAGGTTGATTTATTGCAAGAATCCTTGAAATCCATGAAATATAGTGAGAAGTGTCCTACCTAGAAAATTTATGCTCAAGCACTAACTACATCAGCCATTGGAAAGAATAGACCACCCCATTTTATCTATCACTTCGAATGGAGGGTTGGATTGTGCATAACTACATGATTGACTCCAGTGCTACGACAACTATCATGCCAAAGGCAGTTTGCGAAGTCATGGGAATGGAATATACATAGAGTAGCCCTGGTGTCTTGTAGTTGGATAGGACTCCTATGAAAACAATGGGTGTAATCAAGGATGTTTTGATTGTTTTACACAGTATGCCTCAGATTACAGTGATTCAGGAGATACTTGTGGTTGATCTAGAACCATATTTCAGTATGTGCTTATCAAGAGAATTTACTGCTAAGATATGAGGCTATATTTCGTTGGATTATTCTCACTTGGAGATCCCTTTTAAAGGAAGGAGAATCTAGATTCATAATTAAAAGCCTTCCTCTTTTCATATTGAAAAACTGGACGAAGTAGAAAAGTCCATGCAGTCTGTTAACATGCTAACTGAAGATTTGGAAGCTCCTAATTTGATGAATGAAGTTCTGGATGAGCTTCAGTTGGAGGACGACTTTTCAATGCTTGATTTCAATGCCATGTTGGAGACTAAAATCAGTTGCTATTCTATCCCAAAGACTGAAGAGGTTGTAATGAAGGTTCCTCTTAGCCAAGGTGATCAGAGCTCTGTCCCTGATCAATTATGGATGTTATATTTTGATGGACAAGATGCAAAAACGGTGCAGGAGTAGGTATTGTTCTTATTTCTCCCTCTGGCTTATAGAAAACTTATTCATACCATTTGACCTGGAATTATACTAACAATGCTGCTGAGTACGAAGCATTATGCCTAGGCTTGAAAAAGGCAAGAAAATTAAGAATTGAACAACTGCAAATTTTTGGTGATTCTGAGTTGATTGTGAACCAAGTAACAAACAGGTGTATCTCCAAGTAGCATTATCTCAAAGCATACAACAACCAATTTTGGGACCTGTTCAAATCTTTCATAGCTCTGAGTATTCAAGCCATTTCATGAGAGCTAAACAAGCATGTTGATATTTTAGCATCTTTTGGCGCAAATTTTTCTCTAATTGAGCAGGTGGTGAAGAAAACAAAAATAGTAATAATGGTGTACAGGCCTTCTATCCCAGACAAGGACACTTTCTGGCAAGTCTTCGAGAGCGATGAGCAAATCATTAATTTTTTGATTCAAGAAGCTACTGAAAAATTGTACGAAGCACTTGATACATTCTCATTAATTTGAATATAAAGAATACAAAGCAGTTGATTAACCAACTAGTTGGTTAATCAACGAATTGGAGATCGCCTACGAGCGATACTTTTGCCAAAATGAAATACAATATGCCATATGCTAACATCCCCCCGTATTACATTATTGGCAAATTCCAATCGTATCTCGAAATTTTTCATATTTGATACGTCCAAGTGCTTTGGTAAAGATATCTGCAACCTGCTCATCAGTGGAAATGTATCGAAGTTGTATATGGTGCTTTGGAACTTCATCTCGAATAAAATGACATCTGGTATCAACATGTTTGGTACGTTCATGAAAAATTGGATTTTTGACAAGATTCAAAACACCTTGATTGTCGCAAAGCAAATGTAGTGGAAGATTCTTTGGAAGGCCCATGTTTGTAAGAATGCGACTTAACCACATTATCTCGCAGACTGCTTCACTGGCTGCACGATATTCTACTTCTATTGAAGAGAGAGCAACCACATGTTGTTTCTTACTGTGCCATGAGATTGGTCCAGACCCGAGATGAAAAACATATCCAGAAGTGGATTTACGATCATCAAGAGATCCAGCATAATCTGAGTCTGTGTATCCAAGTAAGAAAAAGCTATTATTCTTTCTATATTCCAGACCATAATTTGAACTACCACAAACATAATGAAGAACTCTTTTTTCTGCTTTCCAGTGACTCATCTTAGGCTCTTGCATGAATCGTGAAAGATATCCCATAGCAAAGCGAGATCCGGCATGGTATTTGTCGGATATAGGAGACTCCCAATCAGCTGGCGATAGCGAGTTCCATCTACCGAGGTGACTTATCATATCGAGATAACTTAAGTCCTTGCTCCATTGGAGTGGCTTTGGACTTACAATTAGTCATCCGATATTTTTCTACTAAAGTCTTGGCATATTTCTTTTGTGTTACTCGAATATGAAACTGTTCTTGAGTAAATTCTAAACCAAGGCAATAGTGCAGAAGTCCTAGATCTGTCATTTCAAATGATTGCTTCAAGTCATTTTTCACTAAGCCAATCATACTTTCTGAGCTTCCTGTGATGATCAGATCGTCTACATAAAGCACAAGAATCACTATATCAGAACCATTTCTTTTGATATAGAGATTTGCATCTGAAGGACTTCTTTCGAATCCATGCTGCACAAGGTGACTGTCTATCTTGATATACCAAGCTCGAGGAGCTTGTTTTAACCCATACAAGGATTTAATCAATTTGCATACTTTTTGTTCTTTTCCCTTTTCCACAAATCCTTCTGGTTGAGTCATATATACTTCTTCTTGTAAGTCACCATTCAAGAAGGCACTTTTAACATCCATCGATGTAATTTCCACCCAAGCCGAGCTCCCATGGCACAAAGTATACGAATGGTAGTCATTTTTTGCGGTAGGGGCAAAAGTCTCTTCATAATCTATGCCTTCTTTACGAGCATATCCCTTTGCAACAAGCCGGGCTTTATGCTTATCAATAGATCCATCTGCCTTATACTTCACTTTGAACACCCATTTGCAGACCTATGGGTTTCTTCCCTTTTAGCCAGATCGACTAGTTTCCAAGTGTTATTTTTAAGGAGAGATTGATGTTCTACATCCATGGCCTCTTTCCACTGTGGTTCATCAAGTGCAGATTGAACCGTTGTGGGTTCGTTTGTATTCAATGTAGACATATAAATTTTTTCTCCATTCTTATCTTCCTCTCTATCATCTTTTGTACCCATTGACAAATCATCAAAGTGTTGACAAAGTTCATCAACCTCTGAAGTAGATTCTTCTGCTTTCATCTGTTGAGTCATACTGCGAGTACATGGCCTATCAAGAGATAGATCTGGAAGAGACTTCAACTTAGCATCTCTCAAAGTGCTAGTATACCATTTTGGAACTTTCTGTTTTTGTTGTGGAAGTTGAACCTCCTTCTTAGGTTCTTCTTCATCTAGGTATACAGTTGTGGATGTATCTTTTGATGTGAGAGCTTCATCAAATATAACATCTCTACTTACATGTGTCTTCTTGGTCTTAGGATTAATCAATCGATACCCTTTTGAGTACTCATCATAGCCAAGAAAGATACACTGCAAGGTTTTCTCATCCGACTTTCTCCTTTTTTCTTTTGGAATGTGCATGAATGCTTTACATCCAAACACCTTCAGATGAGCAATGGAAGGTTTCCTACCACTCCATGCTTCTTGTGGAGTCTTCCCTTGTAGAGCTCTAGTGGGTGCTCTATTTAGAAGATATGATGTTGTATTTACTGCTTCTGCCCAATACTGATCCTCAAGATGTGCTCCTTTTAGCATACATCGAGCCATTTCCATAATGGATCGATTTCTTCTTTCTGCAACTCCATTCTGCTGAGGTGTATAGGCTGTAGTCAGTTGTCTTTTTATCCCATGTTTCTTAAGAAACTCTGAAAACTCATTAGAGGTGTATTCCCCCCCTCGATCTGAGCGGAGGGTTTTGATCAAACATCCCGACTCCTTCTCAACAAGTTTCTTGAACTGTTGAAAGTAGAGAAACGCTTCTGATTTCAACTGAAGAAAGAAAACCCACATCCTCCGTGAGTAATCATCAACGAATAGTTGAAAATATTTTTTCCCACCATAGGCTGGTTGGCATAGGTCCACACAGATCGGTATGTACCGGCTCTAAAGGTTTTGCAGCTCGAGAGGAGCTGGCTTCAAAAGGCACTCGATGTTGCTTCCCTGCTAAGCAATCCGAGCAAACCGGTAAGATAGATGAGAGGGGCGGAAGACCTGTCACCATCTCATATTTGTGTAATTCAAGCAAATATCCAGAACTGAGATGTCCATAACGTCGATGCCAGAGAGAGGTGGCCTCTTTTGTAGTTGCAGCCAAAGCAACATGGGAAGAGGATATAGCATCGAGAACAAACAAGCCATGTTGGTAAGATCCAGTTGCTACATGTCTACCACTGTGTGTGATAAAACATCTCTTCTGGCCATTGACAACTCGAAACATGACTTCCATGTTTCTATCCAACATTTGTGTGACTGAAAGCAGATTATTGGCTAAGCCTGGAACATAGAGAACCTTTTCAATTTGAAAATTACCATCGGGGAAGAGACACAGAAATATCCCCTTCGCCTTTTACTTGATATACCTGATTGTCAGCAATTGTGACTGGCTTACCCTCTTTTTCCACAAACATATCAAACCAGGATTTATCCCCAGTCATGTGTTTGCTAGCTCCTGAATCAATATACCATACTGCATCTATATGGGAAGACGAAGTATGAGTCATGAGCACCTTGTGTGCTCGTTCAGAGTCAGAGTCTGAATCGGACTCAGGAGAATGTGAGTCTGAGTTGGATTCAGCATAAGCAACATGGCCTTTAGATTGCTTATGCTTATGGTATTTTTTCTTGTGCTTGCCCTTCTTTTGAGAACCTCTTTCATTGGGCTGCTTGTTTTTGAACCAACATCGGTTGGTGTCATGGTTATTCATGTCACAAATTTTGCAATATTTTGTATCTCTTTGTTGAGATTGCTTCCCTTTTCCTTTGGAAGAACCACCTCCTTTTTGAAACTGGCCTTGTTGTTTACCACTTTGTTGTGTGGATAGAGCATTATCGGGCATGTCATCTTTCTGGACCTGAGTTGCCTCCTCAGTCTGAAGCAAGTTTACCAGTTCCACAAATGAGACTTGTCTACCAGAAACATTGAGAGAGGTGATCAACATCTTGTAGGAACTTGGTAAGGCTCTCAAGATAACAGAAGTCAAGACATCGTCATCCACAGGTTTTCCCATAGCATTCAATTTGGCTTTCAAATCTGCCACTCTGCATAGAAATATGTCAACTGTTTCTCCAGAACTCATACTGAGATTATGTAGTTGAGTTTGAAGATGAAGAATAGTGGATTGATTCTTCCCTTCATATACTGTGAGCAAAGCATCCCAGGCTATCTTACTAGTTTTTGCATCACAAATATGAGGTTGCACCTCATCTGTGGTAGCAAGCAAGATAAAGACAAGACTCTTCTGGTCTTTTTTATCCCAATCATCTTGATCTGTTCCTGTTGTTTGAGGACGTTTTTCAGTGCCATTCACTACATCCCATAAATCTTCCAACTGAAGTATAGCTTTCATCTTTGTCTTCCATGGAACAAAGTTAGGACCTTTCAATAATTGAGAATCTGAGAGATACTTATGGATTATGGCCATTATGAAGGTTCCTTATATCACCAATTGGTCTCCCTTTCGTTATACCTGCCAGATCATTATATTGTAACCATTCAATATACACCCGCCCTTACGTGAGGGAAACTATAGGTATATAGGAACAGTATACTACTCAATATGTACTCGCCCTTACGAGAGGGAGACTATAAGTACATAGGAGAAGCACAATATAGTGAACATTGACGATACTAAAAGGGCATCGTGTTGTTAATGACACCTACCATAGAAAGTTTTATTCCGCATGCGTGGGGCGTAACTTCCCCTAAACACTTTGGAAAAAAGAGCTCTCGTCAGGATTTACGCCTAACAACAATCACGATGTGGGTATGAAATGAGAAATAAAAAATTGGTTTGCCTTATTTCTCCCCGATGATTTATAGAGAACAAGCTCAGACGTCGTTGTTGCAGCTATATTAGGCGGCGAATACAGTAGTCCAAAGCACGACAGCATTACCTGTAAGTGTGGACCAGAGGTATCTCAAATACCGAACGCTGCTGTGCAATAAATTGCACAAATAGGGTATAAATTTGGGGTCTTATGTTTTGTTGTTAATTTATGATTGTGAATGCAAGAAAACAAGATATTTAAATGCAAAAAAAACAATCATAAATGCCCACAAATTTATAGCTCCTATTACCAATCTAGCAATTATTCTGCCAAATGACTTGATTTCCCCCCTTTATCTGACAATTTTGCAAATGAATAATGTGAAATCTGCCCCCCTTCAACTTGCAAAATTAGACAAAAAATGGGAAATGAATACCTAAAAAAAAAATTGAGCCCTCAAGGCATCAATTTGGCTGCTGTGGGGCGTCAATGCGGCCTTGTAGGTGTCAAATGTATAGTGCAACCGTCAACTGACTGCGTTCGGCATCAAAAAAAAAACACGTTGCAGGTGTCAACAGCGTCGGGCAGGTGTCAACAGCCATCAACTGATTGCATTCGGCGTCAAAAAAAAAAACACGCTGCAGGCATCAATGCGGCCGGGTAGGTGTCAACAGTACCAGGCGGGGTGTCAACAGCGTCATGTAGGCGTAAATTTTGCTGGGCGGTCACGTCTTACAGGGTAAAAATACGAGCAGGATGTCGCTCGCCAAATTTTTGCTACTTGCTAACAGTGTGCACAGAGTTGATTTCCATATTATCCAAAAAAAAAAAAAAAACACAGCGCCCAAGCACCCTGCTCGTTCATGGGATTATTTCGTATTGGCCGCGATGGAGTTTCACTGCATGTCGTTTGCCGCACAGGTCGACATGACGAAAATAAATCACAGCGCCCAAGCACCCTGCTCATTCACAGGATTATTCTAGACTGGCCATGATGCATGAACTTTGCCGATCTGCTCTCGGAGCGCGCATTGTTCACCCCTTTTTTTTTTTGAATACAGAATGAATCGAAGAACGCGCAAGAAGAATTTTCGTCGTCCGAAATTTTGATTTCTGTCGCATCCGGATGGGTTGCTGCCAGCGTACCTTCGAGCTCCCACAGTTCCTTTTTTTTTGGCCGTTGTGTTCCACTTTCCGCCTGCTATCCACCTACAGAGATCGTCCTTCGTTCGCCTGGTCCGCCGGTCATCCGTAGCTCTGATGCCATGAAAAATTGTACGAAGCAATTGAACCATTTCCATTGATTTGAATATAAGGGATTACAAAGTAGTTGATTAACCGATAAGTTGGTTAATCAACGAAATTCAAGATCGCCCGTGAGCAATATATTTGATAATAATGAAATACAATATGCTAACAGCTACCACCATCAAAGGAAGAACCTTGGAGCATGAGAGACTGATGGTATGATTCAGTTGCAGAATAATCATATTCTGAAAGGTCTCATCACTCTAGAAAGTTTGTTTGATCAGCATGATCGATCCAAGAAACATCAGATTGAGATCGATAAGAAAGATTATATGGAACTGTAGTTAGAATCCAACAAGGTCATTAAGATTGGGATTGATTCTACTCCTACTAAACTGCAAGAGATCAGGCAGCTGTGTCAATAATTTTTTGATATCGTGGCCTAGAGCTACGAAGATCTGAGGGGATATGACAAATAGATTATTCAGCACACTATCGAGCTGGAAGAAGGAGTCAAACCTTCAAAAAAAAAAAGGGACCAATGAACCCAAATATTAAGACTCTCATAAATGCCAAACTTGTGAAAATGTTGCAGGCAAAGATCATATATCCAGTAAAGCACTCAACTTGGGTTGCTAATCTGGTTTCGGTTTGAAAGAAAAATGGAGACATACGGCTGTGTGTGGATTTTCAAAACCTGAACCATGCATCTTTAAAAGATCACTATCCCTTGCCTCGCATTGACCAGATCCTCCATGTTGTTGTTGGGGCTTACCATTTCTCACTGCTAGATGGTTTCTCTGGATATAACCATATTTGGGTTAGAGATGAGGACCAGTACAAGACTGCATTCACAACCAAATGGGGTACTTTTGCTTATCAGCGCATGCCTTTCGGATTGTCCAACGCTGGGGCCACGTTCCATAGGACCATGGACATTGCATTTGAAGATCTTTTGAATAATATTATTGTCATCTATCTTGATGATATGACTGTCTTTTCACATAAACGAGAAGAACACTGTTCTCATTTGAGGCAGATATTTGAGAAATGTAGAGAGTTTGGTATTTCCATTAATCCAAAGAAGTCGATTTTTGCAGTAAAGGAAGGTAAACTCTTGGGGCATGTCATTTCAAAATACGGTTTGGCAATTGATCCATCTCGATCTAAAGCTTTGAAGAGACTGTCACTCCCTACCAATAAGAAAGAATTGCAGTCTTTCTTCGGGCAGATCAATTTTATCAAAAAAATTATTTATGATTTTGCTCAAGTAGTCAAGCCCATGACTGAGTTGTTGAAGAAGGATACAGAGTTTAAGTGGACAACTCAAAGGAAAGAGGCATTTCAGGAAATTAAAGACATAATTGTGTAAGCCCCTGTATTGATTAATCCTGATTATTCAAAATATTTTGTCCTATATGCAGTTGGAGAGGATGAAATCTATGCTACAGTACTCACACAGAAAGGAGATGATGGGAATTAAAGGCCCATTGCTTTCCTTAGTCAGGTTATCTTACCTCATGAGGGAAGATATAATTTCATTGAAAATTAGGTGTATGTTGTCATGAAGTCTCTTAAGAAATTCAAGCACTTCATATCTCAAAATAGGACAGTCGTCTATGTTATACATCCTGATGTAAGGAATTTCATTATTCAAGGTGAGATGGGTGATAAACACGCTGGTTGGGTCACCAAAATTTAAGAATTTGATGTTGAAATCCATCTGACCAAGATGGTGTGAGGTAAGGCCTTATGCCAGCAATTAGAAAAATTGCAGCCTCTGAGATAGTTGATTATCAAGCGGGAGATCCTGCTAGAGATAGGAATTTGGTGAATATCCTTGCACAAGGTCAAGTTTGGGTTGATTATCTGGTTGATTATTTCACAACTGGAAGATGTCCTTCACAGTTAAATGCTTTGCAACAAAGAAGGTTTCGCCTGCAAGCTCTCAGGTATGTGTTGTTTCCCGAGGGATTATTTTTCAAAAATATTGATGGAGTTCTCTTAAGATGCATTAAGGAATATGAGAAGGCTAGACTCCTGGAGGATTTTCATTCTGGCATATCAGGATGACACTATGCAGGTAGGCCTATGGATTTAAATATTATTCGGGCTAGATACTATTGGCCAACTTTGTTCATAGACACTTTTAGGATTGCCCAAGCATGTGACAGATGTCAGAGGTATACAGGAAGGGTTAGGAATGCATCATTGCCCCTGCATCCAATTCAGGTTGAAGCACCTTTTCAGCAGTGGGGACTGGACTTTATTGGGATCATCAATCCAAACTCTTAATCTGGACACAAGTATATCTTGATAGCTACAAATTATTTCACAAGATGGTCTGAGGCTATTCCGACCAGGGCCACGAATCAAGATGTGGTGATCTCTTTCATCGAAGGACTAATCATGCATTTTGGTGTTCCTGATGCCATTATCACATATAACGAAACTCCATTCATTGGAGCTAAGCTAGCATAAATCGCAAACAAGTATGGTATTTTCTTGAAGATATCCTCTAACTATTACCTCCAAGGGAATGGCTTGGCAGAGTCTACAAATAAGAACTTTCTACAGATTTTGAAGAGATCCTTAGGGGATAACAAGAGATCGTGGAACCTTCTGCTGAATAAAGCCTTATGGAAAGATAGGATTTCAATTAAGAAGTCTATCAAGACTTCACCATACGCCTTGGTATATGGAAGGGAGGCAAGGTTGCCTATTCATTTAGAATTGTCAGTATTACAGCAGTTGCAGGGGTTTCTAGATGATGAAGTAGATATGGATTCCATTGATATGCGGTTGGCTCAGTTGTTGTAATTGGAAGAGCAACGTTATTTGGCCTATGAGGAGTTTTCTAAGCATACACAGGCAGTTTCAAAATGGTTTCATAAAAGTTCCACTGATCGTACACTCAAGTGGGTGATTTAGTCCTAAAATGGAATGAAAAGAAGGCCAAGCTAGGAATGCACAAGAAATTTGACGTTCTATGGGAGGTTCCATTCTGCATTATCAGTGTAGTTGCAACAAATTCATTTTATCTAGAGGATTTGGATGGTAACCCACTTCCTATTTCAGTGAACGACTTTCATCTGAAAGCCTACACTTCATGAATTGGAAACACAGTGTCACCTTGTATAGTTTGTTTTTGTTTTTTTTTTTTTGAAAGAGAAAACAGAAAAATAAAAAATATGTGGAGTTCCTCTGTGTACATAGATCACCAACTTCGGATATTTTGTATGTGAGCCCGTAGGTATGTTTATTTCTTTCTTTTTTCCTCTTCCTTCCCAACAGATAGTGGCTTTTGTTAATTTCTTCCTTCCCCTTCCTTATTTTCATTCCCTTCTTCACTCATTTCTTCTTCTACCATCCGTAATTAAGCCACTACTATTGTTTTTGTTTCCCCCTCTGATATTCCCATTTATTCATTTCCCCTTTCTTCTAATCATTTGTTTTATTTTCAGCATTTATCCGCAGTTAATACCGCATTCCTCCATTTCATCTACGTACATTTCATTATTCGCTTTTTTTGTCCTCGCAGTTGGTAACACAATAGCTCCCTCTTCAGTTGTTGTATCTACCACTTTCACTCTTTCATTTTCCATCATTCCATAATTTCATTCCCATTCCACGGTCTACACATGTGCAGGTCATCCTTCCGTTCATTTCTGTTTTGCAACCTCGGTGCTTTCATCACTATCATGGAGATCCTTTTACAACACTTGGTGAAGCTAGGCCAAATACAGATTTATTTGAGTTTTTTGAAAGTCAGCAAGAGTTGTTGCAGCAGTCCGCAAAGATGTTCACCATCAGTCAGCATTCACTGATTCTATTCTTCTAGTTTTTCTTGACTCTGTGCCCAATGGATTCAGGCCTGGGATTCATGCATACAGCAGAACTGTATACCCAGCGAGCCACCAAGAATGTTGGCAATTTTTGCCACATTGTTTTTTATGTTGCTGTACTGCATAAATTTTGACATGTTCACTCTTCTGTGTTTTCATTCAAGTTTTGGTGCCTAATAAGCTAAGTTCAAATATGTCGTGATTTCGCGACATGTCACGAAATCGCAAGCAAAAGACATAATGGAGAGCACGGAGCCAAAACTGTCATGATATCGCAACATGTCACGCTATCATTGTTTCAAATAGGAGAGAGAAAATAAATTGGGAACTGTCTGTTGTGAAATCGTGGTCTAAATGGTCAAATGGCACAATTCGACAAAACTGTAGCGATATCGCGACGTGTTGTAAAATCATGGCACATGACAAAGAACCAATTTGAAGACTCAGAGTGTCACGATATCATGACATGTCATGTTTTCGCGATGTCCGACAGAAAAAAAAAGGCTAAGTACAGAAAATGTCATGATTTTGTGACATGTCACAGTTTCATGACCTGTCGCATTTTTGTGGTTAAACAACAACAAAGGGGAGATTCAGCACAGAATTGTTGTGATTTTGCAACATGTCACGTTTTCACAACTTGAAGACAAGATGCAGGGCAAAGTGGCAAATGCGTCATGATTTCGCGCAACATGTTATGGTTTCATGACAGGGAAGTAAGGAATGAGCATATGAAAGAAGATGTCGTGATTTCATGACTTGTCATGTCTTCGCAATTTGGCGATGATAACGGAGGTGCCGATAGAAAAACATCATGAAATCATGACCTATCTCATTTTTGTGACGAGGAGCAGCGAAGAAGCCAAGTGAGAGGAGGATGTAGCGAAATCACATGTCATATTTTCATAGTTCAAGGCAGTAAAAGGACAACATGGAGAAAAACATTGTGATTTCGTGACATGTCATAGTTTCACGGGAGCAATGCAAGGAAGGTGCAGAATAGTATGGAATGTCGTGATTTCGTGACATGTTTGGTTTTTGTGACTTGGATATGAAGATGAAGATGATGAGAGAACATCATCGTGATTTCACGACATGTCACAGTTTTGTGTCTTGTGTTTTTGCAAAAATGCATGAACAAGAAGGTAGAGAGCAAGAAAATGTCACGATTTTGTGACCCGTCACGTTTTCACGACCTAAGGTGACAAAAGAGAACAAAGAGAGAAACACGTCACGATTTCGTGACATGTCATGTTTTTGCAACCGAAAGTGGCAGAAGTGTACAGAGAGAAAAAATGTTGTTATTTTGTGACATGTTGTGTTTTTGCGACCCATCACAGTTTCACGCCAGAAAGCAGTTCAATGGCCCGATGAAGTATTGTAATTTCTGATGATTAAAAATTCTCTAGAATTTAATGTTTTGCTGCTTACCTATGTGCACAAGATGGAAAGACATGCTCAGGCCTATAGTTGTTGAAGCCACCAGAATTAAAGAGGCCTCCATTATTAAAAGCTCCTGTTCGTGACTTTCTAAGGTTTCAAGCTAGATCTGATAACGACCATTTAATGAAAGACATCTGGTTCCTTGTTTTCGTTCAGCTTATGATTTTTTTGAGGCAGGTTTAAGGGGATCATTTCTCTTTTCAAGTGCCCATTTTGTAGATCTCAAGAGAGTCTATTTCATGTTTTAAATGCTGTAGAGATGCGAGACCTCTATAAATATCAATTTATATCCCATGAAAAGGGAATCGAATGAGAGACTTTTGCTAAAAAATTATCAAGATTTTGCGTAAATAAGAGATATTTGGCCTCTGATTCTACGAGCAATTTTTTATGTGGTTCCCTTCTGTCTACTGCATTTCTCATTTATGCTCATATTTTTTATCTGCTGCTGAGATTTAAATTATGTATCTGAGTTTGAATATTGTTGATGAGGGAGAGAGTGTTGGAATGCAATCTTGAAGGCAATCTATGCAAGGTTGTAAGTGATCATGTTACTATCTTTTGTTATATGTTGTTCATGTGCTTGAGGTGAATTTCTGCTGCTAATATTTCCTAGATCTGATAAATTCATCCTGTGGGTATATTTCCCATTTCTTTCTGCACATTTTCTATTTATTTCCTGCAACTCTGGCTTTAAAAGATAAGATTCAGTAAGGGAACCAGCCCTCTTTGGAGATTGGTCCGGGAGACATTTCTTTCTCTCAGCATTTCAATGTTGGCCAAGTCTAGGGTGCATTTATGTTAAAATCCTTTCCTGTGGCAGATTCGTGACCAATAGTTTTCAACGACACTAATCATGTGGTTGAGATAAAAGCACATTGGAAGGTGGAAATTAAATTTAGGGTGTGGCATGAATTGATGTAGATGGATAGAAAAAATTAAGTGAAACTGGATAATTGGGATTAATTAACTTATATAAATATATATTTATTAAATATATAAAATGTTGTAATCATAGTGACACTGAGAGGGGGGGTGAATTAGTGTGACCTTTTTAAATTTCAAATATGCAGTTCTAAAACTAGCAGCAGTTTAAAACTTATAAAAGATATATCAACTACAGTAAGAAAGCATCACACATAACACAACAATTTAACGAGGTTCACCAATGTGGCTACTCCTCAAAACGACTTCTTGGACTACCATCCAAATCTAGCCAATGCAAAGCTACAACTTTACAATATCTTTTACCAAAGACCAACTGGAAGGAGCACCAACCCCTTAGCTTTATCTGTTACAAACAGAATGGAGCACCAACTCCCAATTTACTAGCACCTACTGGAAAGAGGCACCAACCCCTTATGCCAAGATGCAACTTGGAAGTCAATAATGATTAAGGAAATTACAGAATAAAATTCTCACGTTATTTCTTATAGTCTACTTTTTCTTTGTCGTCTGCTACTTCTACACAACACGCTTCACACTATCTGACACTTCTGTGTGAAAGCACGAGATTCCGGTCAAAGGAAACACCAAGTGCGATTGCATTCAAAATTAAGCACGCTTAAGTCCTAGAAATGTAAATTGCATGAAACGGAAAAGAGACACATTGGAAGAGACGCAATCAGATAAAGAAAACACAGCCCTTTCATTGATTTCCTTTGATCTCTGTTACAATAATGCCTCCTCCCTTTTCAGGGGCTAGGAGCGCAAATAGGGTTTGATTACAATTGCTGAATGATTCCTCTTTCTACGTGCCCATGATTGCAATGGGCGGGCCAAGATGATGCCATCGCTGATGTCGATGAGTTCTTCGCCTCTGCTGCTTCTCCTGCGAACAAAGAAATGACCAAGACGTTAGTAGCACCTGTTGCAAATGAAAAGCATTCTCTCTCTAAAACCAACGAAATATGCATATGAATATTTGCCTGAAACAGTGAAAACAGTGAAACCAAATTGCTTCAAAACTTGACAAAAGGTAAGAAAAGTTACCAGAAGGCCACTGCCACTAAGGCAGCTGGCAAATCCACCTTAAACTAGAATTCGTCCCTGGGCAGGATGAATTCTGACTGTAATTTGTCCCTGGGTGGGACGAATTCTTCTGAGTTGGAGAAACCGACCGTCGTTGCTCCAATGTCGGATCCCGGGACCTGCAAAAGTCCTGCAAACAGGGGGGTTAGGTAATTGGGTCCATTTTGGGACGACCCAGATGGTCGGATTTTCCCAATTTGGCCTCCACCCTCGGGAATTTGACCTTGACACCTGCAAGTTAGCGAAACGACAAAGCAATACAAAACACCCTAAAATCTGACCAAAAGTTACAAAATTTCAATTATGGACTAATCAGACCTAGTAACACAGAATGCAATCTAAAAAATAATCTAAAGTGCTCAAAAACTAAAATTAGTACTTGGGAGGTGTGGGGGTGCCCAAGTGGGCCTCCCACCGTTGGCCCTCGATTTTGGAGCAAATCCACCGGGGATGGGCCCAAAACCTTTTAGGATTGGGGGGTTGGCGAATTGGTAGGTTCAGATGTCCATGCGTCGGATTTGAGTAAGGTTCGAGCTTCCAAAGGCCACCCAACAACCTCCCTTGCAAAAGAGATTGGTGGATGTAGGAAGGTGAACAAAGGGGGATGCAAGTGAGTCTTCAATTCGGCAAGCACTTCATTGCTTGAACACTCCTTCAACCTGTATGTTTTGGGTGAGAAAAGTCCCACCTTTTATAGACCCAAGGGGTCTCTTTTGGGAGGGAAGCACAAAAGCCAAGTTTTGGCCATAGGCGCCATGTGGCAGTCTTGTCTTCCCATGAGGGAGGGGAGTCCTCAATTGACTTGAACTTTGATAAATGCTTCTTGTAACAGTCCTCTAACGGCCCCTCTGTCCACTTACACATGCGTGCAAGGTAGGAGCCCTTAACTGACTATTCTGGGCTGCCACTTGGCACCATTTGCATTTTTTCCCGTTAAGCTTAGAATTCGTCCCACCTAGGGATGGATTCAGAATTCGTCCTGGGGTGGGACGGATTCTATTTTGAATTCGTCCCTAGGTGAGACGAATACTGGGCAAAGTGTCCAAGTGTGCCAAATTGCTTCTTGACCTCACAAAATTGCTATGAAAGTGGTTAAGACCACTGTTTAACCTCTGAGGGCTGCCCTGGGGGCTGTGTTTGCCAAAGCGATCAGTGTTTGCAGTCACATAATCGGGTTGGTGCTGTTTTGGTGTCTATAGATGCCCCTTTTTGGGAAGCACTGCGGGTGACACAGTGCTGAGCAAAAATAGATAACCAAAGCACAAATTATTAGGGTTTCTTGGTAACCTAACCAACTTTTGATGCCCCAAGTATGGAAAGGGCATGCATTCTTGAATCCTTGCTTCTGACGAGCTAAGGAATTTGATTTCAAGTATTAACCTATTTTGGTGAGGTGTGACTTGAACTTAGACATTGATCAGTCATGAACAAGTGAAGGGCGTTTTTATCCTTAGGGGGAACCTTGTGTTCATGATTCACGAAATGCCAAGTGTTTGATTGATTTGATTGTTGCTTGTTTATCGCCCAAGCAGGAGCGTGATTGTCTTTGTCAATGATTCTTTGAATGCATGTCGTTTTCCTTAATTGGGTGTGTGATTGTTGATTGGTGACTAAGTGTGACTACCCCCTCAAGCGACGAATCGATGAGGGAATGACCTTCATGAGAGAAGCGACGAGTCGCTTGACCCAAGATGACTTGTGCAAGGTTGCCTTTAGAGGGTTTATCGTTAAGCGTGTGCAATTTTTCCAACATATGGACCTATTTTTGGTGGGTTTTAACCCTTTTGGTGATGTCATAATGAGGTGAAATCGTCGAAAACCTATTTCCCGTGGAGCGGTCCGGCTATGATAGCCTTCTTGGGGAACTAGGAGAGCGATAATTTGGACCTCAAAATCGATTTTATTTGCCTAGAGGTTAAATGCATGAGCACTTATGCCCAGAAATGTTTTTTTTGTGTTTTT
Source organism: Wollemia nobilis (assembly GCA_028583015.1). NCBI lineage: Eukaryota > Viridiplantae > Streptophyta > Pinopsida > Araucariales > Araucariaceae > Wollemia > Wollemia nobilis. The sequence continues at coordinate 13,267,123 of JAQPPZ010000733.1, forward strand.
GTTGAATTTTGTACTGTTTTTGTTGTTTTTGTGACACCATTTTGTGATTGGATTGTCGGCAATCCGTCCTCCCGTGGAGCGGTCCGGCTATGGTAGCCTTCTTCGGGAGTAGGATAGTGACAATGCAAACCCCGACATCAATTTTGCTATGCCAAGAGGTTAAGTGCAAGAGTACTTATGTCTGGCAATGTTTATTGCTTGTTTTGTGTTGCATTTTTTGTTGTTTTGTTGTTTTTTGTGACACCATTTTGGGATTAAATTGTCAAAATCTGTCTTCCCCTGGAGTGGTCCGGCTATGGTAGCCTTCTTAGGGAGTAGGATATTGATAATTTGTGACCCCGATGTTGATTTTGTATGCCCATGTTGTCAGTTGCATTTGCAATCCTGTCAGGCAGTTTTATTGTCTGTTTTTAGTGCATTTTTAGTCATTTTTCTTGATTTTTTTTTGTGCTGGCCTGAATTCGTCCCTGGGTGGGACGAATTCCAGCTGGAGAATTCATCCTTGGGTGGGACGAGTGCTGATCAGAGTGCTCGTCCCAGTCAAGGATGAATTCTAGTGCAAAAGGCCTATTTAAGGGCCAAAACTTGATTTTGGGCTCATTTGTGTCATTTTTTTCTTGCGATTTTGGAGCTCTGGGAGGAGGAGGTAATTCTGCGAAGCAAAGCGCTACTGGAATTCTCTCTGCCATCATGAGTGCACAAACTGGTTCGAGCGGTGGAGCCGAGGCGAGACCTGTAAGTGACCCTAGGGTTTATTTTGCTTTAACTTAATGCATTGTTTTTGTGTTACGCTTTTCAAAACTTTAAGATTTTTTTGTTATGTTTTTGTTTAGCAACTAAGGTTAGAATCCCTAGAATTGAAAATTTTATATATATATATATTTTTTATTTATCATTCATTTGTTTTTTTTTTGCTTGCAGGTTATTAGGAGCCGCTACCGTGTACCCGCTACCTTTACTGAGGCGCGGTTGGCCTTGACTGATGGTGACTGGGAATGGCTTGATGCCCTTGGGCTCAAGCAGGTGGCTCGACTGGAGCCTATGGTTTCGGATCAGGCCTATCTGACGGCCCTGATCAAGCTTTGGGATCCGCGGACCAATACTTTCCATCTCCCGACAGGGGAGATGACTGTGACTCTTGAGGACGTCTATCGGTTGTTTCAAATTCCGATAGATGGTCTGCCTATTAGGACATCTCCGTTTGATCAGCGGACTGCTATACTCACGATATTTTTTGGGCATGGGGGGAGTCTGGGTGTAGCAGACCCAGTGGAGACAGCCGAGGCAGATTTCCAGGCTGGCGGGATTTTGGTTGGCTGGTGGAAGGAGAGGGGGGTGTTAGGAGTGAGGCACGCATTCCTGATGGGCCTTATTTCTAACATTCTTCTCCCTGATTTGTCAGGCGCGAGGTTCCCGTGGAACCTACTGGATTTGGTGTGGCAGTTGGCAGAGTGCCCGATAGAGGCACCGTTGATCCTAAGATGGGGACAGACTTTGTTGGCGCAGCTTTACGGGGAGCTGTATGGGGTCCGCTGTCGACAACGAAAGGGTGTCAGTTGCAGCTTTTTGTTGCAGTGCTGGGGTTGGCAGCACATAGCTGTTGAGAGGCCTATCGGGTTACCGTGGATGACTCGGGTGGCGATGGAGGATGAGGAGATTGGTTATGCAGCTTTGTGGCGATGATCTGTGAAGCATGGGCAGAGTCGATGATGGGCAGGTGCCGTTGAGCACTACATTGATGCCTTTTCGCGGCTCACTCCAGGGGAGGTGTTTTGGCGTCCCTATCGGGACTGTCCAACCTGGCCTGAGGCTAGAGAGTGGCTCCGACGGGTATGGAGGGAGCGATGGTTGACTGGGCGACACGAGACGGAGCATGAGTTCTTTCCGTACCGTCGGGTTACACGACAGTTTGGGGTGCACCAGGGGTTGCCTGGTGAGCCCGTAGGCTATCGGCATCGAGGAGATGAGAGGGATCTGGAGCCACCTATCCTCGTGCCATTGGGCAAGGAATCGGATGCGGTGATTGAGGTGTTGGATGTGGATGACGTTGGTACTACCACTGAGTATGACTCGTTGTGGGTATTGCGACGCTGGAGAGGAGAGGGTGCAATGGGAGGTGCGGAGGTGGCAGTGGAGGATGCTGAGGCATCGGGGGGTGATTGGGGAGGGCCGTTGGATGATGCAGACATGGTGGATGTGGGAGATGAGGATGTGGACTTGGGTGTTTCGGAGTAGCCAGAAATGCAGGATGTGGAGGAGCAGTTGGAGCCTGAGCAGGCTACTGTCCCCGCGAGTCCTATGCGTCCGGCAGATACGGAGGGGGTGGGGTCGGATGTAGGCGATGAGGTTGCATGGCTTACAAAGCTACTACGGATGCAGGATCTAGAGAGGGATCTTCTACGGGCTCAGTTGGCAGAGCGGGATAGATTTTTGGCACAACGCGATGATGCATTGTCTATCTATCATCGGCGGGAGGCAGAGTGGTGTCTGTACTGGATAGACTTGGAGAGGGAGGTCATCCACCTTGGTGGGTGGCTCCCTGAGCCTTCGATCAGTAGATCTTCTTGACGGACGAGGGATAGTCTGACTGAGCAGTCAGCATCATCTCACCGCAGGCGGTTAGATGAGGGGGGTGGTAGTAGGCATGATGTGGGGGCTAGCAGTAGCCGCCCTGCAGGGTCCCGTAGGACCCACACCACGGGGGTAGTTCTCGTCGCACCGATCCTACGTGATCATGGTGGCCGATGCCTTAGGTTGGGTTTTGGATATGATTGTGGGGTCTGAGGACCTATTTTGTAGCCTGCGGGCATCTTTTTGACGATATATATATATATATATATATATATACCGATTTTATTTTTGGATTTGTACATGTGATGATGTGATTTTTGTTATGCATGTTTATTTATTTGATGAATGCAGATGTTATGATGAATTGAATTGTTTTAGATGTCTATGTGATATGCAAAATGGATGAATGATATTTGTGATGATTGCACTGTAGGTTGTTTAAGAAAATTTTTATTTATCTGGTTTTTCTCTGCTTTTTTTGTATTTTTTGATGTTATCATAAGGATGATATGTAGCGCAGATGGTTTTGGGATGAATGTAAGATTTTCTGAGGTTCAGACAGTTTTAACTCACTATCCATGACTGTACTTTATCTTACAAGACTTTTGAACAAGGTATGAATCAAACTTGTTTTTGACCGAGCTATTTCACATCCCTGTGTGTGCAATTGAGTTCATTTAGTGGTATTTGTTAGGATACCGCCAAGTGCTATGTGGGTTTTCAACCGAACCTGTACTGAGGATCACCTAATTAGCTCCATGAATTCCTTTGTTGTATGTACTAAGATTAATCTGCGGTGTAATCCAGGATGTCATAAGCTAGCTCATCCACATGCAAACATTGATCTATACGCAAGTTAATGTGACAGATATATCGTCATGTGGGATGCTTACTTCTGTTACCGATAGGCTATCAACCAAATTGGTACAAAAGCTTGCCTTATGACCTACAGAATACTAAGAGTTCCAGGGATTCAAGGTCAACTCCCTTCTTCTTTTTTTCAATTGTCTGAATCTCATAAAACCTTACATTCATTTCAAAACCATCTGCGCTACTTATCATCCTTATGATACCATCAGAAAATACAAAAACAACAAAGAAAAACCAGATAAATAAAAATATCATTCATCCATTTCAATTTGCATATCACATAGACATCTAAAACATTTCAATTCGTCATAACATTCGCATTCATCAAAATAAATAAACATGCATAACAAAAATCAATCACATCATCAAAAAGCACGAGATTCCGGTCCAAGGAAACACCAAGTGCGATTGCATTCAAAATTAAGCACGCTTAAGTCCTAGAAATATAAATTGCATGAAACGAAAAAGAGACACATTGGAAGAGACACAATAAGATAAGGAAAACACAGCCCTTTCATTAATTTCCCTTGATCTCTGTTACAATGATGCCTCCTCCCTTTTCAGGGGCTAGGAGCGCAAATAGAGTTTGATTACAATCGCTGAATGATTCCTCTTTCCACGTGCCCACGATTGCAATGGGCAGGCCAAGATGATGTCGTCGTCGATGTCGATGAGTTCTTCGCTTTGCTGCTTCTCCTGCGAACAAAGAAATGACCAAGACGTCAGTAGCACCTGCTGCAAATGAAAAGCATTCTCTCTCTAAAACCAACGAAATATGCATATGAATATTTGCCCAAACAGTGAAAACAGTGAATCCAAATTGCTTCAAAACTTGACAAAAGGTAAGAAAAGTTACCAGAAGGCCACTGCCACTGAGGCAGCTGGCCAATCCACCTTCAACTGGAATTCATCCCTGGGCAGGACGAATTCTGACTGTAATTCGTCCCTGGGTGAGACAAATTCTTCTGAGTAGGAAACACGAGATTCCGGTCAAAGGAAACACCAGGTGTGATTGCATTCAAAATTAAGCACGCTTAAGTCCTAGAAATGTAAATTGCATGAAACCAAAACAAATCCCAACAACCTGACTGAAAGCACCATTTTTTAGCCCGTTAAGCTAAACAATGGTCACCTAAAAAGCTCCAATGTGTCTCTTCCAATCCGATTGGATTCATTTCTCAATGTGCCAAGTGGCAGCCCAGAACGGTCAGTTAAGGAGTGATCTGATTCATTTCTCCTGTATCAATGGTGTCGTTGTTGTTAGACATCAAAACAACACCAATCTGATTATGTGACTGCAAAAACTGATCGCTTTGACAAACACAGCCCCCAGGGCAGCCCTCAGAGGTTAAACAGTGGTCTTAACCACTTTCATAGCAATTTTGTGAGGTCAAGAAGCAATTTGGCACACTTGGACACTTTGCCCAGTATTCGTCTCACCCAAGGATGAATTCAAAATAGAATCCGTCCCACCCTAGGACGAATTTTGAATCTGTCTCTGGGTGGGATGAATTCTAAGCTTAACGGGAAAAAAGGAAAATGGTGCCAAGTGGCATCCCAGAATAGTCAGTTAAGGGCTCCTACCTTGCACGCATGTGCAAGTGGACAGAGAGGCCGTTAGAGGACTGTTACAAAAAGCATTTATCAAAGTTCAAGTCAATGGAGGACTCCCCTCCCTCATGGGAAGACAAGACTGCCACATGGCGCCTATGGCCAACACTTGGCATTGGTGCTTCCCTCCCAAAAGAGAACCCTTGGGTCTATAAAAGGTGGGACTTTTCTCACCCAATATATACAGGTTGAAGGAGTGTTCAAGCAACGAAGTGCTGCCAAATTGAAGACTCACTTGCATCCCCCTTTGTTCACCTTCCTACATCCACCAATCTCTTTTGCAAGGGAGGTTGTTGGGTGGCCTTTGAAAGCTCGAACCTTACTCAAATCCGACGCATGGACATCCGAACCTACCAATTCGCCGACCCCCCAATCCTAAAAGGTTTTGGGCCCATCCCCGGTGGATTGGCTCCAAAATCGAGGGCCAACGGTGGGAGGCCCACTTGGGCACCCCCGCACCTCCCAAGTCCTAATTTTAGTTTTTGAGCACTTTAGATTATTTTTTAGATTGCATTCTGTGTTACTAGGTCTGATTAGTCCATAATTGAAATTTTGTAACTTTTGGTCAGATTTTAGGGTGTTTTGTATTGCTTTGTCGTTTCGCTAACTTGCAGGTGTCAAGGTCAAATTCCCGAGGGTGGAGGCCAAATTGGGAAAATCCGACCATCTGGGTCATCCCAAAATGGCCCCAATTACCTAACCCCCTGTTTGCAAGAGTTTTGCAGGTCCCGGGATCCGACATTGGAGCAGCAGCAGGTCGGTTTCTCCAACTCAGAAGAATTCGTCCCACCCAGGGACGAATTACAGTCAGAATTCGTCCTGCCTAGGGACGAATTCTAGTTTAAGGTGGATTGGCCAGCTGCCTCAGTGGCAGTGGCCTTCTGGTAACTTTTCTTACCTTCTGTCAAGTTTTGAAGCAATTTGGTTTCACTATTTTCACTGTTTCAGGAAAATATTCATATGCATATTTCGTTGGTTTTAGAGAGAGAATGCTTTTCATTTGCAGCAGGTGCTACTAACGTCTTGGTCATTTCTTTGTTTGCAGGAGAAGCAGCAGAGGCGAAGAACTCATCGACATCAGCGACGACATCATCTTGTCCCGCCCATTACAATCGTGGGCACGCGGAAAGAGGAATCATTCAACGATTGTAATCAAACCCTATTTGCGCTCCTAGCCCCTGAAAAGGGAGGAGGCATTATTGTAACAGAGATCAAAATCTGTTCGACTTGGTACACTACATGGCTAAAGAGGAAAATGATGGCTGAATCACTGAAACTCTTGGTACATTCCCAGACCACTGACTGTAGTGTGGTAAAGTTATGCTTTGTGTTTTTGTTGTTTTTGATGAATTCGAGTATGCCTAGAATTGAGATGCAAATCTTTGTTGATTTTGTTGATTTTTGTTGTTTTGTTTTTGTTGAATTTATTGATTTGTTTGACCAAGAGATTGCGATAATCCTTGGAGCTTTTTGTGTTGACCAAGAGATTGTGATAATCCTTGGAGCTTTTTGTGTTGACCAAGAGATTGCGATGTTCCTTGGAGCTTTTAGGTTGACCAAGAGATTGCGATAATCCTTGGATCTTTTTGGGTTGACCAAGAGATTGCGATAATCCTTGGAGCTTTTTGTTGACCAAGAGATTGCGATAATCCTTGGAGCTTTTTGGGTTGACCAAGAGATTGCGATAATCCTTGGAGGTTTTTGTTTGTTTTTTTATGTTTTTTTTTTTTTTTTTTTTTTTTTTTGGTACATGGCTTTCTTAGATATGAAATGGTCGCAAATGACTGATATTCAAGGGTTCTGTTTCCTTGATACCGTCAAGAGAAGCTAGCCTGTACGTTCCTGGTCCTATTTTGCTATCAATGACATAAGGACCTAGCCAATTTTCCGCGAATTTGTCCCTCATATGGGACGACAAATTAGAGTTTTGTTGGTTTTCCTTCAGAACCAGATCACCAACCCGAAAGTCTCTTAGGTGAACTTTCATGTTGTAAGCTCTCTTAAGCCTCTCTTGATAGATACGTAAGTGCTCGAGAGCATTAACACATCTTTCATCAAGCAACGTAAGCTGGTCTAACCGGGCCTGCCGTGCAGTGTCATCATCGATGAATTCCTGCATTGATATGCGGAGGGAAGGAATTTCCAACTCGAGAGGCATTACTACCTCTGAGCCATACACTAGTGAAAACGAAGTTGCCCCAGTGGGCGTCCGAATGCTAGTGCGATAATCCCAAAGGGCAAGTGGGATTTGTATGTGCCAATCCTTATGACTGTCTGCGATGGTCTTTTTAAGGATGGTGACTAGCATTTTGTTTGACGCCTCTGCTTGCCCATTTGCTTGCGGATAATAGGGTGTTGAAAAGTCGTGCTGAATTTTGTACTTTGTGGTTAAAGCACGCACGTCTTTGTTCTTGAATGATGGCCCATTATCCGAGATTATTTTGGATGGAATACCAAAATGACATATGATGTAATGCAAAATGAACTCCGCAATGTGGGGTCCTGTCGTAGAGGTTAACGGAATTGCTTCCACCCATTTGGTAAAATATTCCGTGGTCGTTATGATAAACGTGTGACGGCCTGACGATGCAGGGGAGATCTTTCCGATTAGATAAATGTGTGACGGCCTGACGATGCAGGGGAGATCTTTCCGATTAGATCGAGGCCCCACTGCAAAAATGGCCAAGCAGACTGGACTATCTGTAGGGCCTGGGAAGGTGCGTGCATCAAATTGGCATGATGTTGACATTTTACGCACTTCTTGACATACGTGCAGCAATCTCGCTCTAAATATGGCCAATAATAGCCCATGCAAAGAATGCACTTTGCAATGGCCATACCACTGAAGTGGCCGCCACATGTACCGTCATGCACTTGGGTGACTGCCCAAGTAGACTCTTGCTGGTCCAAGCAACGAAGAAGAATTCCGTCGTAGCTGTGACGATACAAAATGTCTCCTATCAAGACATATTTTGCCGCTTTCTGTTTGAATGTTCGTTTTGTGGCTTGCGTCAATCCAAAGGGTAGATTACCTAACTTGAGGTAGTCTCTTATGGGTAAATACCAGTTCTGTTGATCGGATACCTCGACGGTTTGAACAGCCAATCCCTTTTGGAGTTCTTCCCTAACAAATGCTGATTGGGATAGAACTTGTAAAAATAGCGTTGTGTTGCTATTAATGGGAGTGGGGGAAAATAAAGACCCCCAGTTGGCATGTTTCAAGTAGTCTCGGATTCGAAAGAACTTATCCGAAGATGGTTCGATCTGGATCATGTGGATTCCTGGCGTCAAGTCTAAGCTTGCGTGCTCCATCACGGGTTGCGATAAGGTTTTGACCTGAATGGTTGTTATATCACCGGAAAGGTCTTATGGGATTAGTGACCCTAAGGAGGCCATTGTGTCCGCAAAATGATTCGATGATTGAGGGAGTGCCTCGATGTCATACCACTCAATTTTTGTGAAGAATTTATCCACGAGGGCTTTATAGGCCTTCAGAACTGGGAATTTGCATTGATATACCCCTTTGACTTGATTGACGATTAACAGCGAATCGCCAAAGATGTTCAATATTTTGATGTTCATGGTGATTGTTGTCTGAAGACCTAGGAGCAAGGCTTCATATTATGCATTGTTGTTGGTGCACTGGAAGTTTAATTTAAATGACAGGGGCATTGGAGCACCCTGCGGTGTGAAGAATACAATTCCTACGCCACCACCTTGCTCGCATTTAGAACCATCAAAAAATAAGGTTATGTCGGCTTGAGACTCAGGCTCTTTAGAATCTGGCGATTTCGAGACATGGAAGACCTCATCATCGGGTAGTTCTATGACTAGAGGCTGATCGTCTTCAAGAGGAGCCTCTGCTAGTTGATCGGCTATGACTTGTCCTTTTATAGATTTTTGCCCAATAAACTCAATGTCAAATTCTGTCAACAACATGATCCATTTCGTCGTGCGGCTACTATGATAAGTACGACTCATCATGTATCACAATGGATTCTCCTTAGACACAACATACGTCGTGTTGCTCAGCATGTAGTGGCGTAGCCTTTTGGTAGCAAACACCACTACCAAGCAGAGTTTTTCAACGTATGCATAGTTAAGTTCATAACTGACCAGGGTGCGGCTAAGATAGTAAGTAGCCTATTCTTTGTGAAGTTCATTCTTCTGGGCTAGCATTGCGCCCAGTGCCACCTCAGTAGCTGAGATGTATAAGTAGAACGGCACACCTGGTCTAGGCGGTGCCAATACTGGCGGCGAAGCCAAGTATTGTTTGATTTCATCAAAGGCTGACTGGCACTCGTCATCCCAATGAAATGTGACCCCCTTGTGCAATAATTTGTTCATTGGTCGACATTTGTCAGATAATTGCGCTATGAAGCATTTAATCGATGCGACCTTTCCTTGCAGACTTCTGAGCTGCTTGATAGTGGTTGGGGGAGCCATTTCAAGGATTGCCTTGACTTTGTTTGGGTCCACTTCGATGCATCTTTTGGAGACTATAAAACCCAAGAGTTTTCCAGATGTGATGCCGAACATGCACTTCTTGGGATTCAGTCTGACCTTATGCTCTATGAGGCGATCGAGAATCTTGCTTAAGTCATCGAGATGATCTGAGCGCAATATAGACTTGGCTAACAAATCATCCATGTAATCTTCCAAAGTTTTGTGCATGTAATCATGGAAGATATACGTCATAGCACGTTGGTATGTAGCGCCAACGTTTTTAAGGCCAAAAGGCATGACCTTATAACAAAATGTCCCCCAAGGCGTTGTGAATGCCGTTTTGAGTTGGTCTTCAGGATTGATACGAATTTGATTGTATCCTAAGAAACCGTCCATTAGGGAGAGCATTTCGTGACCTGCTGTAGCGTCTACCAATGCATCGATGCTTGGCAAGGGGAAATCATCCTTAGGACTCGCTTTGTTTAGGTCTCGAAAGTCGGTGCATATGCGAATCCTCCCGTCGGGCTTCTTGACGGGAACCATGTTGGACAACCATGGCGGATAATCCATGCAGATGACAAATTGTGCATCCAACAACTTTTGCAATTCGTCTTTGACCATCAAGGCCACTTGTTGGGTGCATTTTTCTTAGTTTTTGCTTTACTGGCTTGATTTTCGGATCAAGCGTTAAATTGTGCATGACTAGTTGCGGGTCTAGTCCTGGCATATCTTTGTACGACCATGCAAAAACCTCCTTCTTTTCTTTAAGAAGGGCAATGTATTCGGCTTGCTCTTCGGGGGAAAGGCTTACCCCCAGCTTGAGAATCCTTGGATTCATTGGATCTGTGCCGATGTCTACGTCAGTCGTCTCTTCGACTGACATGTGAGATCCGTCCTCCAACTGATGTGGAGTTGGGATTAAATGGATATCATCAGCTGAGTTAAGATCTACGTTTGGGACCTCGGGTCCCTCTTCAGCTTGAAAAATATCTTGAGTTGTCCTTGGGGTAAAATGAAGCATTTCATCGAAAGGCCAGTACTCTGATGGTGACAATGGTGAATTGACACGATCCCAGTCGATGGCATCCATGTTTAGATGCAATGACCGTAATGGATCGATCGGATTGCGGATGGGTGTGGTCAAATCAATGGAGATCATGTGGATGGAATGAATTTGGTCTCCAGAACCACGGGTGTGACGACTTGATTTTTTCAGACGTTCCCTATACTTTGGATCTGGCTCTACGGGAACAGGCACAAATGGATCCTCTCTAGGTGCAAATTCATCTCTATGTGCGAAAAGGAAGGCGGGGTCTTCCCTCGGTACTGTTGTCCTGATGGGATCTTGAGGTGGACGATGCTCATATTGAATTTGGAGCCATAGGCCTAACACTTGGTCCCACCTCATTGGGTCTACGTGTCATTCATGTACTAACCGTATACCCATTTGTCCCATTAGATCTTCATGTGTTAGAGCACGGTGATGTCGTCGCGCATGTCTGAGATAGTCCATTTCAATTTCGTCTTCTGAATCGCTTTCATAGATCCAAAATTGTTCATCCTCTTCAGCATCTGTTGCTTCTAACATTGAGGACTCTTCCTGTTCCAGTGAATTAATCTGGTCCCATTGCGGTTGTTCCACTCTTAGTGGAGGGACCTGATTCTTATGAGACTGTGTTATTTCGTCTGGAACCTCTAAGGGGAATAGTTTCAAAAAAATGTCTGGAAGCCATTGTTGTTCTCTTTGATGACTGCTCTCTGAACTTTCACCTCTCTCTAGCAAAGGAGAGGGATTATTGCTATTTACAGGGGTGTTTGTAGACCATGGGAGATAATCCCCCAATGTGTATTATGTGTTTGGATTGGCGTACGGGTCTTGTGCCAATCCCCCCCTGTTGCCTATTTCTAGGCCTTGCATGTTTTCAACCAAGATATCTAATGGCAGGGGATGGTTGAATCCTACCCCTGACTTGTCATATGGCATCTGATACCTTGGTTGGCAAAGGATCCGCATCCCTTGCTCATATCTTCCTAACCCATACCCATGCCAATTGCATTGTTTGAGATATTTTAGGGCAAATTCTAGGTTCGACAGATAATTGATGTTTTCGACAAAAGGCTCTTCATCTGTTTCCTTTTGTTCGCATGGTTTAGAACCATGATCAAGGCCCCCATACACAAAATTCGTTTGGTTCGGTGGGTAGCCTAGAGGGACGATTGTTCCAATGGGAAGGCGAGGTCTTCCCATGTCTTGTACTGACTCCAGTGTGGGGGTTGCCATAATATTTTGCACTATGTATTCTCCCAGGCCTGTACTGCCCATCTCAACAGTGATTGTTGAGGATTGGGTAGGAGGAAACGGTAGTCCTTCCTGAGTCCATTCCATGTTTGGTGGTTCAGGGATCTTGGTTTGTGTTATGTTGGGCGCTTCCTCTGTTGATATCGTTGAAATTATGGGCAACCCCTCTTCTAGAGGCTTAACCTCTTCCATGATTTGCTTTCCCTTGTCCTTCTATTGGGTCACGATAGGTGGCATTGATGATGAAGGAGCCAATGATGAAGTCTCACCTGGCTGGGATTTTGCCTTATTTGCCACCAGTGGTGCCTGCGGTATCGGACCCTATTTAGATGGATTTAATTGAAAATCCAAATGCATTGATGGGAGGGTCGATTGAGGTATGAATTGTACCGCATTGCAATACTTGAAGGGCTCTAAGTCCATTGGGACTACATGTATTTGCCCTTCATAGGCATATTTCAAGCACTGGTGTGCGATCGAGGGGACACACTTCATGTCCCTGATCCAAGGCCGCCCTAGCAGTATGTTATAAGCCATTTCGCCTTCCAACACATGGCACAGTGTGGGTATTGAATTTTGTCCTACCTGTATAGGCAGAACAACCATGCCGACTGTCGAGCAAATTACATTGTTAAAAGCTCGCAGTGTGTACGTGGAAGCTGTGATGTGAGAGGCTGGCAGTTTTAAATGCTTTAACGCTGCAGTGGTTATAATGTTACTAGATTAGCCAGTATCTATCAGCACTCTCTTGTACGGGATCCTGTTGACCCGCGTGATAACGTGCAGGGGTGGATCCGGCATGTCATTTGATATCTTTTTGACCTCATTTTCTTTGAATGTGATGACAGGCTCCGTATATTGTTTCACATGTCCCACGAAGGCGTTGAAAGAATTAGCTTCGTGGGGTTATACTTCAATGGCTTTTAAGATGTCCATAAGAGCTTCTCTATGTGGAGTTGATTGTTGAATAAGCTCGTAGATGGACAGCCTAGCTGACGTGGTCCGCAAAATCTGCATGAGTTTGGTTCGTATTGTGACCTCAGGTCTAGGCGGAGGTAACTGCGTTGGGCGTTGTTGAGGCTGCGATGTCGACGAAACTTCCCTCGCGGGTACCTCGGGGGCAACTACTGGGTATTTTCTATTCCTTGTTACAATGCTAATCATTCCCACAAATCCTTGTGTGGGAAGATCTTGTCGCACCTCGTTAATTTGGAGCGGTTTTGTTTGTGCCTCGTGGGCAGGCAAGGGGTCCTTGAATACCCCCATTTGTTGGTTGTTAGGTGCGATGGGGTTGTCTACAACCAATGTTCAGTTTTCGATCAAATCTTGGACTAGTTCTTTGAATTTCCAGCACCCATTTAGTTCATGTCCTCTACGTCTATGAAATCTGCAATACAATTCCTCCCTATACCCCCTAGGCTTGGGAACGTTAGGGTCAAAATTTTGGATTTTTGGCAGAGTAACTAAATTTTCCACTGACAAGCGGTCAAATAAGGAGTCTCTAGACTCCGCATACGGGGTTAATTATCGCCTAGGGTGACGCTGCTGATACTGCTCCTGTCTTCTGTTATCTCTTTCATAAGCAAGAGGCACTGCCTGGTAGTTAGCCTTTTGAGGCTGCGTTTCTTGCACAGGCACGGGGACATTTATCGCAACTTGGTTGATTGCAGCGTGTTGTGGTTGCATTGTCCCAGTTTTAGTGGTTTTATTCCACTCTTTCTTCTTAGGCTTGGCAATTGCGCCTTCGCCTATCTTAATCTCTTCTATGACTCTGGCTTGTGCCAAAGCTTCTTCTAAGCTATCGTATTGTCGCAGCAACAATAGACCAGAGATTGATTTTAAACAACTTTTCACGAACATTTGTGTGAGGTCCGACATGGGAGGACGGTAGGGTAACTTAGAAAGCAAAGCTCTCTATCAGTTCCCATATGTTTCCATTGTTTCCTCCTCAAATTGTTTAAGGCTAGCAAGATCACTAAGTGATGCCTTCTTCCTTGTGTTGAAGGCGAAACGTTCAAGAAACGCATCTACTAGCTGATCTAAGCTGCTTATGCTGTGTTTGGGCAGCTGTGTGAACCAATCCGAGGCGGGGCCTGCGAATGTGGTTATGAATGTTCTAAGCAATAATGTGTCATTATCTTGAATGCCGAAGCATTGGCTTAGAAACCGTGTAACATGTTCCTGTGCATCCTCTTCACCTTTAAAAACTGCCAATTGAGGCAACTTAAAGTGTTCGGGGTAAAGAGGTGTAGGCACTGAGGGATGCACCGGATTATTACGGAGTAGACATAATGTGGGTTTTTGATGCCCAGCAGCTTTTGTCTCCACCGACTCTAAACGCTCCAATAGCGCTTGGTATGCATCGGAAGATTTTATTTCTTCCTCTCTTGTTCGCTCTTGTTGCAAGTTACGGTAAACTGGATGCCTATGGAGGGGAGGCCGAATGGCATCCTTCCTGCCTTGATGGGGAGTTTCAATATACTTCTCTTCTGGTTCATACTCCTCGTAAAATTCTTGAGGAGTCTCGGAGCGAAACCTATGACCCTGATCAAGTTCTTGCTGAAGGTACCCATCATTATTTCGGGGAGTTGCCTCCCTCTCGAATCTATGGGGTCTTAGAGGCAGAGCTTGACAAGGTCGTGGAGACCTGTCTTGCGCCAACGGATTACGCCTCTCATACTGTTCAGCTCTTTGGATGTGAGGGGTTTGCCCCCTCTCAGGTATTTCATAGTGTAACTCATCCGTTTTGCATTGCATGCGTTCTTTATCCAAGCGGTATTGATACTCTATCTCTTGCTGACTTTGTTTAAGCCGCATGATTTGGGCTTGATGGGTGGTATATCTGGTGACAGCCGGATCAATTTGATCTACCCTATTTTTTTTAGAAGGTTCAAATGTTCCTCCTATGGATTTACCTCGATTTTTATGCTCTAAAATCTCAAGGGGTCGCTTCCCTCTGTCGATGTAGGCAGTATGTGCTCGAGGTTCTGGCCTCAAGGGGTGATCATGATATCCTGCTGGTGCGGAAATGCAAGGTTCCCGCATTATTTGTTGCCCTCGAGGAATGCGATGGTTTTCCTCATACTCCCTTTCACGAGTGTAAATGGGATGGGCGGAGTTAGGTCGCCCTATGTAAGGAGCCCTGCGCTCCGGATTTGGTCTCTCTGTTCTGATGATAGGTAAAGAAGGGATGCCATATCCATGTTGCCCCTCTAAATGAACAGTGTGCCTGTTTAGCGCTTCATCGCACGGTGGCCACTCATGCCTACCTTCAAGAGGTGATTCTCTATTTATGTCAAGGTCTACATGTAAGGCATCTTCCCGAAAGGGGCTGCTTTGAATAGGCATACCCCACCGAGGATTCTGAATTGGATTCTTTTGTAGGTTAGACCGATAAGGCGATATAACCAAATCCTCAGGACTGAAGTGAAGGCAACTTGCACCTACTTTTTGTGTACCTTTCGGAGCTTCTGCCCTTGATTGGGCTTGACTGCGGGTGTACACCATTGCGGTGCTTCTATGCTATCTAAATAAGTTTTTATCTTGTTTTATGATTTTCTCTTTTTTTTTTTCTACACTAAGCAGAATTAAACACACACATTCACAAAACCGTGATTATCTCTTTTAAGGATTCTTGGTGTGCCCTAGACTGGTTTAGTGCATTTTGATGTTTTGTTTTGTTTTTGTAGGTTTTGTAGAACGTTTAAATGCATCATGTAGGCTCTTATAACTCCAAAAGGTCGCCCCTTCAATATACCAGCCAGGCCGATATACCAACCTCTCTATATACCCGCCCTTACGAGAGGGAGACTATAGGTATGTGAGAGCAGAAGGTACATGGTACGTAGGCGGTACGGAAGGGGGATTATCCTGTTAATGGCACCTACCATAGAAAACTTATCCTCACGTGCATGGGAATCACCCCAGCTATGCTCGGTCTGTCTTCGTCAGGATTTACGCCTAACAACAGTTGACAATCGAGAAATGGATGCAAATCAAGCCAAGGTGGTGATTAAATCCACCAATGGTCTTGATCAAGGGATGGGGTCTTATGACCAGCTCCTTGGTTTAAAGTTGTTTCGTGATGTGTGTGGGATTTTTTTTATCCAACAAAATGAAACTAGCATACATGACTTTCCCTAATGCAATGCAAGGTTAAATGAAAACAATTAACGAAACAAAAACAGAAAAAGTATAACAGAGATCATGAAAATCCCTACCTCTTCTCTGCCTGCTTCTGTTGTCTCTGAATTTCTGCTCTGAAAATCCGTAGACAGGAATTCGTCCCTCTGGGAGACGAATTGCAGAACAGAATTCGTCTCTCCCAGAGACGAATTTGAATTCGTCTCAGGGTCAGACGAATTGTAGAAAAGGATTCGTCCCTGTCAGAGACGAATAGCAGTCTGCAACAAAAAAAAGATGTACCTGTCAAGCACAAACACAAAACTTTGATCAGTTTTTGTGATTTCAAAAACCAGGGAACAGAGTCCCAACGTGATCGCCACTGAAAGCACGAGATTTCGGTCAAAGGAAACACCAAGTGCGATTGCATTCAAAATTAAGCATGCTTAAGTCCTAGAAATGTAAATTGCATGAAACGAAAAAGAGACACATTGGAAGAGACGCAATCAGATAAAGAAAACATAGCCCTTTCATTGATTTCCTTTGATCTCTGTTACAATAATGCCTCCTCCCTTTTCAGGGGCTAGGAGCGCAAATAGGGTTTGATTACAATCACTGAATTATTCCTCTTTCCGCGTGCCCACGATTGCAATGGGCGGGCCAAGATGATGTCACCGCTGATGTCGATGAGTTCTTCACCTCTGTTGCTTCTCCTGCGAACAAAGAAATGACCAAGACATTAGTAGCACCTACTGCAAATGAAAAGCATTCTCTCTCTAAAACCAATGAAATATGCATATGAATATTTGCCTGAAACAGTGAAAACAGTGAAACCAAATTGCTTCAAAACTTGACAGAAGGTAAGAAAAGTTACCAGAAGGCCACTGCCACTGAGGCAGCTGGCCAATCCACCTTAAACTGGAATTCATCCCTAGGCAGGACGAATTCTGACTGTAATTCGTCCCTGGGTGGGACGAATTCTTTTGAGTTGGAGAAACCGACCTGCTGCTGCTCCAATGTCGGATCTCGGGACCTGCAAAACGCCTGCAAATAGGGGGGTTAGGTAATTGGGGCCATTTTGGGATGACCCAGATGGTCGGATTTTCCCAATTTGGCCTCCACCCTCGGGAATTTGACCTTGACACCTGCAATTTAGCGAAACGACAAAGCAATACAAAACACCCTAAAATCTGACCAAAAGTTACAAAATTTCAATTATGGACTAATAAGACCTAGTAACACAGAATGCAATCTAAAAAATAATCTAAAGTGCTCAAAAACTAAAATTAGGACTTGGGAGGTGCGGGGGTGCCCAAGTGGGCCTCCCACCGTTGGCCCTCGATTTTGGATCCAATCCACCGGGGATGGGCCCAAAACCTTTTAGGATTGGGGGGTCGGCGAATTGGTAGGTTCAGATGTCCATGCATCAGATTTGAGTAAGGTTCGAGCTTCCAAAGGCCACCCAACAACCTCCCTTGCAAAAGAGATTGGTGGATGTAGGAAGGTGAACAAAGGGGGATGGAAGTGAGTCTTCAATTCGGCAGCACTTCGTTGCTTGAACACTCCTTCAACCTGTATGTTTTGGGTGAGAAAAGTCCCACCTTTTATAGACCCAAGGGGTCTCTTTTGGGAGGGAAGCACAAAAGCCATGTGTTGGCCATAGGCGCCATGTGGCAGTCTTGTCTTCCCATGAGGGAGGGGAGTCCTCAATTGACTTGAACTTTGATAAATGCTTCTTGTAACAGTCCTCTAACGGCCCCTATGTCCACTTACACATGCGTGCAAGGTAGGAGCCCTTAACTGACTGTTCTGGGTTGCCACTTGGCACCATTTGCCTTTTTTCCCGTTAAGCTTAGAATTCGTCCCACCCAGGGATGGATTCGAATCAGCCTGGGGTGGGACGGATTCTATTTTGAATTCGTCCCTAGGTGAGACGAATACTGGGCAAAGTGTCCAAGTGTGCCAAATTGCTTCTTGACCTCACAAAATTGCTATGAAAGTGGTTAAGACCACTGTTTAACCTCTGAGGGCTACCCTGGGGGCTGTGTTTGCCAAAGCGATCAGTGTTTGCAGTCACATAATCGGGTTGGTGTTGTTTTGGTGTCTACACTGTGAACTTCTTCGCACTCTCAGCAGCAATCGAATGATCATTCACTTCTACTGTCTGCACGCTATCACTTTGCACTCATAATTCCACCTCTGCACATCGTGATCTTAATTCACACCATCACGATCTGCACACTTCGCTTCAACTCTAACTGTGACTTTGCACTCTGCTCAATAAGAACTTTACTTGCACAATAACCCTGCTTGCATTCGCACTATATATTCACCCTTCATTATTTCAAACTTGAAGAAGCCTTCTTTTTATAGAAGAAAGTTTAGGAACAAACCCTAACGAATGTCGGCTGAGAAACCCTAGAATTTGTTGGCTGCCAAACCCTAAAATCCGTTGGTTGTAACCCTAAGAATGTCGACTGTAAAACCCTAGAAATTATCCATTGCAAAACCCTAAAAACCGTTGGCCCAGATTTAACTTTGTCGACCTCAAACACCTTTGCCACCTTTGTCACCTTCCTGTAGCTTATTGCCGTGAAATAATAACATGTCACGATATCGTGGCACCTTTTATAGCCGTACACCTTCTTGTCCGTGCTGTCGTGAAATCACGACCATTTTGGCCTTTGATAGCTTTGCCACCGTTCTTGTCATGAAATTGTGACACTTCGAACTTTTGTTGATGTCATCCTCATTCTTGTCACGAAATCACGATGCTTTCGGCTTCTAGCGGCTTTTCTTGCACCCTGTCGCAAAATCGTGACACTTTCAGCTTTCGTTGATGTCATCCTCATCTTTGTCACGAAATCATGACCCTTTCAGCTTCTAGAGGCTTTTCTTGTAGCCTGTCATGAAATCGTGACACTTTCAATTTTGTTGATGTCATCCTCAGCTTTGTCGTGAAATCACGACGCTTTCGGCTTCCAGAGGATTTTCTTGCAACCTGTCACGAAATCATAACACTTTCAATTTTGCTGATGTCATCCTCATCTTTGTCACGAAATCGTGACGCTTTCAGCTTTCTTATATTTCTTGCTTCATGCAGTAGCGAAATCGCTACAACTTTGTGCCTTGTGCTTTCGACTTGTAGCGAAATCACTACATATTTGAGTTCTACACTTTTGAATGGTAGCGAAATAGCTACACCTTCGCGTTGTGCACTTTTGACTCGTAGCAAAATTGCTACACCTTCGTGTTGTGCTTTTTCAACTCGTAGCGAAATCCCTACACCTTTTTTTTGTGCAATTTTGACACGTAGTGAAATCGCTACACCTTTGCTTTATGCACTTTTGATTCGTAGAAAAATTGCTACAACTTTTCACTTAACACTTTCTCCCTGCTTCAGCCAACGAAAATTCAACATGTAGCAAAATCGCTACAACTTTTCAACTTAACACTTTCTCCTTGCTTCGGCCAGCGAAATTTCAACATGTAGCGAAATCGCTACAACTTTTCCACTTAACGCTTTCTCCTTGCTTCAGCCAGTGAAAAACCAACATGTAGCGAAATCGCTACAGTTTCTCGACTTAGCTTCTTGGCCTCCAACATGTAGCGAAATCGCGACAGTTTGCCTTACGCCTTCTCTCTCCTCATTTTTGTCGTGAAATCGTGAAATTTTCAGATGCGCCTTCTCTCTCCTCATTTTTGTCGTGAAATCATGACATTTTCGGCTGTGCCTTCTCTCCTCATTTTCATCGTGAAATCATGACATTTCTAGCTGCGTCTTCTTTCTCCTCATTTTTGTTGTGAAATCATGACATTTTTAGCTGTGCCTTCTCTCTCCTCATTTTTGTTGCAAAATCGTGACATTTTCAGCTGTGCTTTCTCTCTCCTTCGACCTGTCACAAAATTGTGACAGAAAACATGTCGCGATATCACGAAAATTTTCTAACTTGTCTTTTTCTTCGAATTTTTGAAACTAGGTCACTTCTGTTTTCTTGGAATTGCACTTTACATAATTTGACTATCCTTTGAATTTTTGGCCTCTGCATCTGAATGGCTCCTGAACTGTCTATCCACTGCATCATTGGATCTAACTACCTGTGTTGAAAACAATGACAAACTTCTTGCAACACCTTGCTCAACAATCTCCCCCTTTGGAATTGTTGGCAACACCTGTGTACATTCCTGTAACTCTTCTACCCCTTTGTCAATAATACCAAAGGGCTACTTCAGACTCCCCCTGAGTCCATCCTCACACTTCTCAAGCACAATTTGTTGCATCTGGCACAAATTATGATCATGAGCAAAAGAATAGTCAAATACTCAAATGCTCCCCCTAAGAAAGTGATCCTTGTATCTAGTCACTTCTTAGGAAGTGTGACTACTCCTAATTTGTTTCGAAGGTACTCAAATACTTCCTTGGGCAAAGGTTTTGTAAAAATATCTGCTACTTGTTCTGTAGTTGGGACAAAATCCAATTTAACTTCTCCTTCTACAACTTTCTCCTTCAAGAAATGATACCTTATAGCAATGTGTTTTGTTCGTGAGTGCATTACTGGATTCTTAGAGATGTTAATTGCACTAGTGTTATCACACTTAACTGATATTGGTTCACTAAAATTAATACCTAGATATTTCAAAGTTTGTTTCATCCACAAGACTTGTGTACAACATGTTTTTGCTGCAATATATTCTGCCTCAATTGTAGATAAAGAAACTGACTCTTGCTTCTTACTGTGCCATGCAACCAATCTGTCCCCCAAATAGAATGCACCTCCACTGGTATTTTTTCTGTCATCAACACATCT
Organism: Wollemia nobilis; assembly: GCA_028583015.1. Classification (NCBI taxonomy): domain Eukaryota; kingdom Viridiplantae; phylum Streptophyta; class Pinopsida; order Araucariales; family Araucariaceae; genus Wollemia; species Wollemia nobilis. The sequence continues at coordinate 13,287,850 of JAQPPZ010000733.1, forward strand.
AGCCCAATCTGCATCTGAATATGATATAAGAGTGAAGTCTTTGCCTTTTGGATACCACAACCCATACTCCATGGTGCCTTTGAGATACCGAAAAATCCTTTTAACTATCGTCACATGACTCTCTTTGGGACTGGCCTGAAATCTAGCTACCATGCAAACTGCCTGCAGAATATTAGGTCTAGTGGTAGTTAAATATAGTAGACTTCCAATCATAGATATGTACATGGTTTGGTCTACGTGTGAAGATTTGTCTTCTTTACTCAATTTGCGCCCTGTTGTCATGGGAGTGCTGATCAGCTTACAGTCCTCCATAGTGAACCTTTTTAGCATTTCTTTCACATATTTGATTTGGGAAATGAATATGCCTTTCTCATTTTGATTAACTTGTAGCCCAAGAAAGTAAGACAATTCACCAATCATAGACATTTCAAATTCATTCTGCATCTTATTTGCTAAGTCTTTACAAGATTCATCTTTGTTGCTTCCAAATATGATATCATCTACATAGACAACTAGAACGATGAGATGCCCACCTTCTATTTTTACATACATATTACTATCCACTAAACCTTTCTTGTATCCCTGTTGAGAGAGATAGTTATCTAGCCTAGCATACCATGCCCGTGGTGCTTGCTTTAATCCATACAGTGCTTTATTTAATTTGCAGACAAGTTTAGGATCCTCACTAATTTAAAATCCATTTGGTTGTTCAATATAGACCTCTTCTTCGAGTTTCCCATTTAAAAAGGTAGATTTTACATCCATCTGATAAACTCTAAAGTTTTTGTGAACTGCTAAGGCCATAAACATTCTAATTGCTTCTAATCTGGCAACTAGAGAAAAAGTCTCTTCAAAATCAATGCCTTCGACCTGTGCATATCCTTTACAAACCAGTCTTGCTTTGTTCCTAATGACCTGTCTGTCTTCATTTAATTTGTTTTGAAATATCCATTTGGTGTCGATTACATTCTTATTTGCAGGTCTAGGTACTAATTCCCAAGTTCTATTCTTTTCAATCTGATCTAACTCTTCATTTATTGCCTTCATCCAGCTATCATCTTTGCTTGCTTCATCTATGTTTTTGGGCTCAATGCTAGATAAAAGAGAGTAATTACTTATTACTTTCCTTCTTGTCTGAATTCCAGCTGTGGGATCTCCAATTATTTGGTCTCTTGAATGATTTTTCTGCCAGCTGCCTATTTTGAATTTCTTGTTTTCTTGTACCTCTGAGTCATCGACTAATTCATCTGAATCAAGCGTAGATTTATTTTCTATTTCATTCACAACTAGCTGTTTGAAGGATCTGAACATTTCAAAAGCTTCTGTTTTATCTTTTAAGAAAAATATCCATGTCATTCTGGAATAGTCATCGATACACAGCATGAAGTATTTGTTGCCGTTTATGCTTTGAGTTCTCATGGGTCCACATAAGTCAGTATGAATAAGTTCCAAAGGCCTACTAGTGTGGTATTCTTTTGTTTTGAATGAGACTCTGGTTTGCTTTCCCTTCTGACATGAAGCACAAATACTATTTGAAGGTTTCTTAATGGTTGGAATATCTCTCACTGCTTGTTTAGAGCTGATTTTCACCAAATTATCAAAACTTATGTGTCCAAGCCTCTTGTGCCACAACCAGTTCTCTTCTTCTTGTCCAATAAAACATGTACCTTCTGAAGTTTCTGAGAGTGTGTACAGATTACCAAACGTCCTTGAATCGATTCCTATCAATTTCCCACTATTTATTTTTCTGACTTCACAACCCTGCTTCTTGAAGACTACTTCATGACCTTTATCACAGATTTAACTAACACTTAACAGGTTATGTTTCAAACCATCCACAAATAAAACTTCTTCTGACTTGATTTTCCCTTCACTAATTTTGACAGACCCTTTTCCTATTATTTTGGCTCCATCATTATTTCCAAACTTCACAAAGCCACCCTCATATTTCTGTAGTTTTTCAAATTTTTGTTTATCACTCGTCATATGACTTGAGCACCCACTGTCAAGGATCCACGGTACATATTTATTCTGAGCTCTGAAAGTTGTCTGCACTATTAAAGACTCCTTTTCTTCCCTGAGCTATTCTTTCTGTTTCTATTCTGTTTTAACTGTGGTATTGGGTTCTAGCTTAGATTTTTCCTTTTCAGAATCTTGCACATGTCCTTCAGAAGGAATTCTATTTTTTTTTGCCCTATATGGTTGAATTCTTCTTTTCTAAGATTGATTTGAAACAGAAGTTCTATGACAGTTTCTAGCAATATGCCCAAAGTTGTGAAAATTAAAGCATTCTACTGCATAACTCATTAGAGGAGCAAAAGCATTTCTACTAGTGAAACTTCTTGGACCTATATTATACTTGCAGTCAACAATTTTATGCCCATAACCATTACATTTAAAACAGAAACCATAGAAATAATGATTGAACCTAAAATATGGTCTTTGCCAAGTTGTTGCAGGAGCCTTAGATCTTATTTTCTTTTGATGTGTGACCTTGGTAAAGCCATCATTGTCAGTTCCTATTTAAGGACTGGCATTACTACTTTCTTTTGCCTGATTTGTTTTTCTTTCAACAGCTTGTTTATTGTCTTTACTCTCTTCACATTCAACATTGCTTGCCTTTGGTCCATTTGATGATTCTCCTTTAGTAAAGCCTAGACCGAATTTGATACCTATGGGTCTTTGATCGCTTAGGATTTTGTCCAGCTTCATTGAACTTTCTTCACATTTTAAATGACAGCTAATTTTTCGATCCAGTTCTTGTATCTGTATTCGAAGACCAACATTTTCTTCTTCCAATTTGCAACAGTAATCTATCTTCATGGTTACCTATACTTCAAGATCTTCAAACATTTTCTTGTACTTTTTTGTCTATGTTTTTAGACTGGCTATAATGTCATTTGCATCCTCAAGCTTCCTTGACAGTTTTTTATTCTTTATTTTCTCATATTTCCATTCCATAAGAGCATAAACCAGCTCACCTTCTAAATCAGCTTCAGCCTCACCTTTTTCAATAGATACTTAAGAGTTCATTCCTTCTCTCTTTTCTGTGTTTTCTGCCTCTTCTAATTTTTCTACTTCAAATGCCATAAAGAGAGCCTCACCTGTTCCTTCTTTAGAGTCTTCACTAGAACTCGTCCTCTCGAAGATTCTGCATTTCGGGAGATAAAACTTTTCTTTTTGAAATTACCTTTTTTGAAGTTTGTTTTCTTCCTCCATTCACCTCTTTCTTGATGCGGAGTTTCTTCACCTTTGTTCTTGTCATTGAGAGGACATTTGGTAGCAAAGTTTCCAATGCCTTCATAATTGAAACATTTAAAAGGTAGCTTTCCTTTGTATTTTTCTTTTCCTTTTCTCAGCTTTCTGACAAAATTTGCTTCCATTTCATCTGAAGCATCCTCTTCTTCAGACTCTTGTTTTGTGTTTTTGCCTTTTAGGGCTTTGAAAGTTGCTTCTCTATCTGTGGGATTAGACCTTCCTATTCTCATTTCAAACATAGTAAAATATCCATGCATCTCATCCATACTAAAGCGATTTAGATCTTTAGCTTCTTCTATGGCTGAAACTTTTGAATCAAACCTTGGAGGTAGAGATCTTAATACCTTTTTCACAATCGTAGCATCATCCATATCTTCGCCGAGACCTCTCATTGAATTTGTGATTCCATTGACTCTTTGCATAAAAGCCTCTATGTTCTCATCATTGTTCGTCTGTAAGGATTCGAATTGAGCTCAGTGTGTTTGAATCTTGGCCTCCTTGATCCTGTCGTCTCCTTCATGAATGTTCTCAAGTTTGTACCATACATCTTTTGTAGATTCACAGTTTATGATTTTGACTAGCTCACTGTCCACTAATCCACACATGATGGCATTTTTTGCTTTCGAATCATTTTCAAATGCCTTCTTACCGACAGTGTCTGTTGGAGCAGTGGTGGGATCTTTGTAACCATTGACTACTGCACCCCAGATGTCAAAACCCAATGCATGGAGATAATTTTGTATCCTTACCTTCCAGAAAGCATAGTTAGTTCTATCAAATAATGGTGCTTTATTTTAGGAGAAGCTTTCACCACTTGCCATTGCGTCACTTCCAAGATCACCCTAGCTGATTGAGCCTATTCAAGAACCTGGCTCTGATACCAATTGTTGTAATCACAGTGACACTGAGAGGGGGGGTGAATCAGTGTGACCTTTTTAAATTTCAAATATGCAGTTCTAAAACCAGCAGTAGTTTAAAACTTATAAAAGATATATCAACTACAGTAAGAAAGCATCACACATAACACAGCAATTTAACAAGGTTCACCAATGTGGCTACTCCTCAAAACGATTGCTTGGACTACCATCCAAATCCAGCCAATGCAAAGCTACAACTTTACAATATCTTTTACCAGCACCAACTGGAAGGAGCACCAACCCCTTAGCTTTATCTGTTACAAACATAATGGAGCACCAACTCCCAATTTACCAGCACCTACTGGAAAGAGGCACCAAACCCTTATGCCAAACTGTAACATGGAAGTCAATAATGATTAAGGAAATTACAAAATAAAATTCTCATGTTATTTATTATAGTCTGATGTTTCTCTATCGTCTGCTACTTCTACGCAACACGCTTCACACTGTATGACACTTCTGTGAAATTATTCGCACTCTCAACAGCAATCGGATGATCGTTCACTTCTGTTGTATGCACGCTATCACTTTGCACTCATAACTCCACCTCTGCACATCATGCTCTTAATTCACACAATCATGGTCTGCACATTTTGCTTCAACTCTAACTGCAACTTCACACTCTGCTCGATAAGAACTTTACTTGCACAATCACTCTGCTCGCATTTGCACTATATATTCACCCTTCATTATTTCAAACTCGAAGAATCCCTCCTTTTATAGAAGAAAGTTTAGGAACAAACCCTAATGAACATCGACTGAGAAACCCTAGAATTTGTCAGTTGCCAAACCCTAAAATCTATCAGCTGTAACCCTAAGAATGTCGGCTACAAAACCCTAGAAATTATCGACTGCAAAACCCTAAAAAATGTCGGCCTAGATTTAACTTTGTCGGCCTCAAACGCCTCTGCCACCTTTGTCACATTCCTGTAGCTTATTGCCACGAAATAATAACATGTCATGATATCGTGACACCTTTTGTAGCCATACGCCTTCTTGTCCTTGCTATCGCAAAATCACGACCATTTTGGCCTTTGATAGCTTTGCCACCGTTCTTGTCGTGAAATCGTGACACTTCAAACTTTTGTTGATGTCATCCTCATTCTTGTCACAAAATCGTGATGCTTTTGGCTTCCAGCGGCTTTTCTTGCACCCTATTACAAAATCGCGACACTTTCAGCTTTTGCTGACGTCATCCTTAGCTTTGTCATGAAATCATGACACTTTCGGCTTCCAGAGGCTTTTCTTGTAGCCTGTCGCGAAATCATGACACTTTCAATTTTGCTGACGTCATCCTTAGCTTTGTCGTGAAATCGTGATGCTTTCGGCTTCTAGAGGCTTTTCTTGCAGCCTATCACAAAATCATGACACTTTCAATTTTGCTGACGTCATCCTCATCTTTATCATGAAATCGTGATGCTTTCGACTTTCGTACATTTCTTGCTTCATGCAGTAGCAAAATCGCTACAACTTTGTGCCTTGTGCTTTTGACTTCGCTACATCTTTGAGTTCTGTGCTTTTGACTGGTAGCGAAATCACTACACCTTCGTGTTGTGCACTTTTGACTCGTAGCGAAATCGCTACACCTTTGTGTTGTGCTTTTTCAACTCGTAGCAAAATCGCTACACCTTTGTTTTGTGCAATTTTGACACGTAGCGAAATTGCTACACCTTTGCTTTGTGCACTTTTGATTCGTAGCGAAATCGCTACAACTTTTCACTTAACACTTTCTCCCTGCTTCGGCCAACGAAAATTCAACATGTAGCGAAATCACTACAACTTTTCAACTTAACGCTTTCTCCTTGCTTTGGCCAGCGAAATTTCAACATGTAGCGAAATCGCTACAAATTTTCCACTTAACGCTTTCTCCTTGCTTTAGCTAGCGAAAAACCAACATGTAGCGAAATTGCTATAGTTTCTCGACTTAGCTTCTTGGCCTCCAACATGTAGCGAAATTGTGATAGTTTGCCTTGCGCCTTCTCTCTCCTCATTTTTGTCGTGAAATCATGACATTTTTAGCTGTGCCTTCTCTCTCCTCATTTTTGTCATGAAATCATGACATTTTCGGGTATGCCTTCTCTCTCCTCATTTTTGTCGTGAAATCATGACATTTTCGACTGTGCCTTCTCTCTCCTCATTTTTGTCATGAAATCATGACATTTTCAGCTATGCCTTCTCTCTCCTCATTTTTGTCACGAAATCGTGACATTTTTGGCTGTGCTTTCTCTCTCCTCCGACCTGTCACGAAATCGTGACAGAAAACATGTCACGATATCGCGACAGTTTTCTAACTTGTCTTTTTCTTCGAATTTTTGAAACTGGGTCACTTCTATTTTCTTGGAATTGCACTTTACATAATTTGACTATCCTTTGAATTTCTGTCCTTTGCATCTGAATGGATCCTGAACTGTCTATCCACTGCATCATTGGATCTAACTACCTGTGTTGACAACAATGACAAACTTCCTGCAACACCTTGCTCAACATAAAATATAATATATAGAATATTATTATTTAAATATATAAAATAAATATATATGAATAATGGGTGAAAATGATAGAAAAGTTAGGATGGATGACAAATGGCTAGGTTTTGGTGTCTACAGATGCACTTTTAAAAAAAAAAATCTATGTAAATGAATGATGGATGATGTACCCTTTTTGCCCCAATGGTGGGAAGAAGAGTGGTGAAAAATGTGACACGATGCATCTATTTTTTCCCCAACAAATGAAGGGATTTGTGAACCATGTGATGAGATATGTGTCTATTTTTACCCCAATAGATGAAGGGATTTTTTTACCAATTGCAAATACCATGATCATGTAAGATGTATCCCATTGTGGAAAAGTAAAAACCAAATTTGGTTGCCCCAAATTGTTGGTTGTGGAGCCTGATTAATTTAGAGGCCATGTTTTTAGCCACACTTGGACCCACTCTGTGAAGGAGGGGGGTTTAGGGAGGCATTATCCCCCTACAACTATCACCATGGGGGGTCCAAGGGGGTTTCCTTTGGAATATTTTAATAGCTAGAATGAAATTATTACATGAACATAGATGGATTATCAAAGTGGATCTTCAAGGAATAAGTCACCATTTTTCGATGGGAACAATTATGTATTCTAGTGTGTGAGAATGAAGATTTACTTAATGGTACTAGGGAATGATATATGGAAAGCAGTTGAGGAAGGGTACACACCGCCAGCTACTCCACCTATAGATAAAGATGGTAAGATCCTACAACTGAATAATTCAAATGCAATGAATAAAATATTAAAAGGTTTGCATGAAACAAATTTTGTAAAATTTATGCATTGCACATTGGCAAAAGAGATTTGGGAAAAGCTAATAAATATATATGAGGGAGACAAAAAGGTCAAGATGGTAAAATTGCAAAATCACAAGAAAATATTTGAAGACCTGAATATGAAGGATGAGGAAAAAATTTCTACATACTTACTTCGTGTGTACGAGGTTGTTAAATCCATGCAAGGACTTGGGTTTAAAGTTGAAAAAATTGATGTTTGTTAACATATTTTAAGGTCACTCCCTAAGAGGTATAGTGAAAATATTTCAGCCATAGAATAATAAAAAGATATTGAAACTTTGACAAGGGGTGAGCTACATGGGATTCTCATAGTTTTTGAGATGATAATTAGAGAGGAGCCTATCCCCCAGAAAGAAGCAACCTTCAAAGTTACACAGAAGACAAAGGATAAGAAGTCAGATTCAGGTAATGATTTATGTAGTGATGAAGAAGCAAACTATGGTAGAAGAAACAAGGACACAATAAAGTATAAAGGTATGAAATTAGTTAAGTATGTCAAATGTGGTAAATATGGTCACTATGCATCTGATTATCCAAAACCTAGGAACAACAATGGTGATGATAAATAGGATCATAAGAACAAGGAAGCAGGAAAATATAAGTATCAAAATAGAATCAGGGATGGACAAAGCAAGCAAGATTTTTTTTTTTCCAAAGGGATAAGAAGAGTTTTTATGCAGATAAGGCAGGTAAGAGTTCAAGTGATATTGATGGAAGGTCCTCAAATAATAAAGAAGAAGAAATTATATTTCTGACAATAGAAAAATATGATGTTAGAAAAAGAGCACCAATAATTCTAAAGTATTTTAGGTGTGGTAAATTTGGTCATCTTGAAGATCATTGTACAAGGAATGGGTTCAGTTTCAGTGAAGATGAATATGAAGATGCTCCTTAAGGTCCAAAAGAATAAAGTATTATTATGGAAATAAAATAAGGAAGTGATCCTATTGAAGATAAATCAGAAAGGATTGAATATGATCTAAAATATGAAGAATAAGAAAATTAAGAGGAAGGAGAGGTTGATCTTGAAGGTGAGCTTATTTCTTCTCTTAAGGAATTAAGGAAGGTAAGAAATTAGAACACAAAACTCAAGCTTCAATTTCAATAATGTGATGAAGATAAAGGAAAGCTTATAGAGGATCTAATAAACTCAATAGATAAGATAATAAAGTTTAAAGAAAATCTAGAGGTAAATGTCTTAGAATGTGAAAGGTTAAATCATAAGGTAGCTTTGCTAAGGAAGGAAGTAAAAGAGTCTAAAGATAAGCTACATAGGTTTGGGATTAGCTCAAAGACCTTGGATAAGATTATCAAGGTACAAATATCTTCATCAAACAAGACAGAACTTGGTTTTGAACGAGAACATAGAGAACGAGGAGAGGATTCAATCTCAAGCTCCATAGAAGAAGAAGATTTAGAAGAAGAGTGTAAGTGAAACCTCTAAGGATAATTTTGAAAATAGAAATTCAAAAAGGAAGGGAACAATGCACAAATGAGGAACAAGAAACATCATAGGGAAGAATATACTAAGAGATCAATGGGATCAAGGCAAGGTTTCTTCAATGGATGTTGCTTCTCATATCATAGGTTTTGTCGCAAGGCTACACAGTGCAGGACACATGAAAGATAGGGATATGGTTTCATCAATAGAAATTTTAGAAATGGGTATCTCTTTCAAGGGTATTGTCACTCTTGTAATCAGTTTGATCATAAGGCAATTAATTGCAAGGTTCATTACATGAATGTATATGGCTTCACCAGGAGGATCTACAGGATATTTGCACCTTCAAGGAATCACAACATTAAGTGTTATAAGTGCAATAATATTGGGCATATGACTAAGTGGTATAGAGAAAAATTTCTAGAGATAAGCAAGAGTAGGAACATTTAGAGAATCAGAAGGATCAATTGAGGAAGAAGGTGGAAAAAGGTAAATATCAGTGTATGTTAGGAGTAGAGATACTCCCACCCCAAAATTAACCACCTCAAGAAGAGGAGGTGGAGAGGGGGCTAAGATAAGAATATTATTCTTAGCTCCAAGCCCCAAAGGTGTCTATTTGCCATTGATGACAAATGGGAAGAGATTTGATTTAGGGGGAGAGCATTCAGTTAGGGGGAGCAGTTTATCAGGGGGAGAAGAACTGAAAAAAAGATAAAATAAATGGTTAAAGGAAAAATGGTTGCCATCAATGACAAAGGGGAGATTTTTTGAAATTTGAGCTTTTGTTATCATTGATGTCAAGAGGTTGTTGTTTCAATTTCGTCACCATTAATGTCATCTTGTGGTTTTTCCAAAAGGTAAGGAAGGTTTTAAAAGGAATACGATATAATATTTATTTTTAATATTATATGCCGAAAGAGTCTTAGAAGGTTGAAAACCCAAGGAAGGAGAAGTAGGTTTAAAATAAAATAATAATATTATAATATTTTGGGCAAAAGGATGAGGTGAAGAAAATGAGATCCAAGGAATTATTAAAAATAATTTATCCTTCAAAATACCCATTGACCAGTTTGCAAAGAATTTAATTTAATTTATTTAAATTAAAATATTTTAACCTAAAGGTTAAAATTTTAATTTAAATAACTTTGGGTGCCAAAGTTAAAGGTTAAAAATTAAATTTATAATTCGAATTTCTAAATTTGAATTTGAGCCGACATCGAAGCAAAAAGGACAAGGTGTATTTAAAGGGGAATTAATATTTTAATTTCCCCATCCATGCATTTGAATATCAAAGGTTATGCTAACATCATGCGTTGCTTTGTTGTGAGTAAGAAGAGGTTTTCACGTTTTTTAAAAGCTTTGGAGGGAAGGCATTTGGATAAATGCATGTGGCACAACCAAAGCATTTCATAATGTTGGATAGCGCAATCGGTGGCCAAGGGTGTGTTAAGTCATTTTTAGGGCAGAGGTTGGTGTTTCAAATCCCCATGCGATCGTTTTGATAAGGTAGGAGGTTTTCTTTTCGTTCACCAAAATCTACGGAGGCAATAAGTTGAAGCAAGTGTGTTTAGGTACTTTTGTAGGTGCATGGCCCAACGGTTGTCTAGCCTTTGGATAGAGCACCGCGATGGTAGTTAGTCGTGGATTTGAAGCACATCCAAGGCATGCACTATTGTTTTTGCAATGTGGGCCATGGTGTATAAGGTAAGCACATTATAATTTTTTATTTATGTTTTAAATTATACCAAGGTTGGGTAGAAAATATGTTGTTAAGGCCACGTGATTTTTTAGATGGTGCCTTGGTGAAATATAGGGAGTCATAAGGGTATTTGGATATTTTATATTATTTTGTGCTTAGAAAAAATAAATAGAGGTTGGAGTAATAAGGGTTAAACAAGGGATTAGTTTTTATAGGTTGAAAATTATTTTTGGGAGTTTATAAGGTGTTTATAAAGGAACTTGGTCTTCTATGCTTTGAACATTTTGGAGTTAATAAAGGAAATTGATTTTTATGTGTTGAGTGATATTTTGAGAAGTTTGGAGGTAATAAGGTGTACTTGAGACTTGTTAATTTTTGTAATGGTGATTTAATTTTTGAGTATAATACTTGTGGAGAGTTTTGAGATAGGTTGTTTCTATATAACCTATGAAATTGGTAAAGAGTATTTGATTGTGATCAAGACTGGTTTTGAAGATATATCTCCATAAAAACAAAATGCATGGGCACATCTTCCTTATAAGTGAAATATTGTTGGATTGAATGTTGTGAGATGCAAAGTTGGAGTGAAAATAATTGTTTGATAAGCATTGTTGGAAATGTTTGAGTGAGTTTTAATGTGTATTATTTGTGGATGCTGAAAGATCATAAGTATCATTGTTATGTGAAGTTAAGAACTATATTGAACTAGGATTTGTTAAAGATCATGAGTATCATTGTTATGTGAGATTGAAAACTATCTTGAGCTAGGATTTGTGAAAGAACATGAGTATCATTGTTGTGTGAATTTGGAGTCATCTTGACTCAAGGTTTAAGTTCCATAGAATGAGTTGTTGGAAGTATAGTGAAACACTTGTTTAGGGTTTTTAAGCAAGTAGTGTTTCATTGAGTGAATGTTTGAGTGAATTTAGATGAGCATTATTGATTGAATGCATTGGAGTGATATTTCACGTTTTGTGAAACAAATTATATTTTATTTTTGAACTGATTTGAAAGAGGGTTTGAAAGTGATTGAGTGATTTGCGAATGTGAAACATATTGAGTCTCTAATAATTCTCTATATATTTATATGGTTAAACAAGATTCTGAGTGAAACATATTTGTAGAATTGAAGAGGTTTTTTGTAAGAGATTAAGTTAAATTTTGTATGCAAGTTTTGCAGTTGATTTGAATAAGCTTTTGTAAAAGCTAGTGGATAGATTTGAGTAAGTCCTAGAGGGGACTTAAGGATAGAGTTAAGAAATCTTTTGTGAACGCTTGTAATAATATTTGAGTAAGTATTAGAGGGGAATTAAGGACATATTTGAGTAAGCTTTTGTGAAAGCTTAAGGATAGATTTTTTTGAGCTTTTGTGGAAGCTTACAATCAAATTTTAGGTAAGTCTTGGTGAATACTTGTTGAGCAGATTGGACAAGTTCTAGAGAAGACTTATTAAGAAAATTTTAGGTAAGTCTTGGTGCATACTTGTAGAGCATATTGAGCACATTCTTGAGAGGACTTGTGGATATATTTGAGGTAAGTCTTGAGAAGACTTGAGAGTAGATTTGATTGATTAATTTGTTCAAGCTTTGAGTTAAGGCTTGGAATAGATCTTTGCAGAGTTGATTTATGATTGGATCAAGCTTTGTGTTAAGGCTTGAGGATAAATTTGAGGATATATTTTGGTGCAAATTTGAGGGCATATTTGTGCTAGACCAGAGATAGACTTGTGAGAATATTTGTGCTAGACTGAAGGACAATGTTTAGTGTAGATTTGAGATAGATATTGAGTAGAGCTAAGAGTAAGATTTGGAGGTGATAAAGTAGAGGACAGTAATCTCCAGTGGATAGATATCCATTAGCCAGGGTAGTGAGAATAGAGGTCTTTCGTGGAGAGGTATCCACAATCTAGTGTAGTGGAGGCAATAGTATTTTAGAGGATCACCAGTTAGAGTAAAAGAGTTATCTTGTGGATAGAGATACATGAACCAATAGATGGGAAAGAGTTTTGTAGATAGAGATCCATGAAATTGATTAGGGAATTGGTGTCTCTTTTGGATGATGTTCCATAAATATTGTAATAGTAAAGGATTCCCAAGAGATTTATTGAGAAAATTTTAGTGAAATATTTTCTCTATGGAGTAGCCCACATTGGTTGAACCACGTTAAATTGGTGTATCTATTGTGTGTGATGATTTGTGAATTACTTTGATTACTATTGTTGATATTGTCACTGATATATTGGATAATATTGTTTTAGAAATAAAACTAGAAAGTGGTCTCATGTTTTCCTCATCCTTCATCTTTAGGTCTTCAAATTTTTTCTTGTGATTTTATAATTTTGCTATCTTGACATTTTTGTCTCCCTCATATATATTTCTCAGCTTTTCCCAAATATATTTTACCAATTTGCAATGCATAACTTTTACAAACTCTGTTTCACGTAAAACTTTTAAGATTCCATTCATTGCCTTTGAATTATTAAGTCATGGGATATTACCATATTTATCTTTAGGTAAAGTAGTTGGTGATGTGTACCCATCCTCAATTGCTTTCCATATATCATTCCATAGTGCCATTAGGTAGATATTCATTCTCATACTCCAAAATACATAATTGTTCCCATCGAGCAATGGTGCCTTATTTCTTGAAGATCCGCTCTGAGAATCCATTTGTGTTCTTGTAAGATTTTCCTTTAATATTTTAAACTCTTTCGAAGGAACCCGCTCTGATTGTATTGAATCTAACTTCTTATCCCTTGTCTTCTTTGTAAGTTTGAAGGCTAGTTCTTTCTAGTGGATATGATCCTCTCTTATTCTCATATCAAAAGCTATGAGAATCCCATTTAGCTCATCCCTTGTCAAAGTTTCAATATATTTTGATTCTTCTATAGATGAAATATTTTCACTATACCTCTTAGGGAGTGCCATTAAAATATTTTGACAGACATATGTTTCTTCAACTTTAAACCCAAGTTCTTGCATGGAGTTAACAACCTCATCCACATGAAGTAAGTATGTAGAAATATTTTTCTCATCCTTCATATTTAGGTCTTCAAATGTTTTCTTGTGATTTTACAATTTTGCCATCTTGACATTTTTGTCTCCCTCATATATATTTCTTTGCTTTTCCCAAATCTCTTTTGTCAATGTGTAATGCATAACTTTTACAAACTCTATTTCACGTACATATTTTAAGATTCCATTTATTGTATTTGAATTATTCAGTTGTAGGAGCTTACCATTTTATCTTTAGGTGAAGTAGTTGGCAATGTGTACCCATTCTCAATGGCTTGCCATATATCATTCCCTAGTGCCATTAGGTAAATATCCATTCTCACACTCCAGAATGCATAATTGTTCCCATAGAACAATGATACCTTATTACCTGAAGACCCACTCTGAGAATCCATTTGTGTTCCTGTAAGATTTTCCTTCAAGCTATTAAATTCTTCTGAAGGAACCTGCTTTGATAGTATTGATTTTTTCTATGTAAATCTAGATCGTTTCTTATTAGGTCATAGATTGGATAGTAGATTTTAGGTGGGTTTTATACCCTAAAATTATAATGTACTTTTATAAGAGGATGTTGTATGGTGACTGATTGTAATGCTCGATGAGCGGTTGTGTATAGAAGAGTTTTCTATATGGAATAAAAGGGGCTTGGTTATTTTCTCTATGGAGTAGCCCATATTGGGTGAACCACATTAAATTTGTTTTTATTGTGTATTGTATTATTTCTTCTATGTTTCATTTCTACATTAAATTATTTCTCATATTTTTTTTATTTAATCCTAAAACAAATTTGGGATGATTTGATACTGTTAAATAATATGTCTCCTGGCATCATAGGTATGCAATGTATATGCAAATAAAAATAAAAGGAGTCAACCTCATAGGGCCAAATAGTGAATGTGAGATAATTCCTATGATCAGAACCAATCACCCTAGTTAAGGCAAGTCACCATGATGACTATTAAGGAAATGTGAAATGAAGAAATTGGATTTTGTCCATGTTTTAAGCCCCACAAACAAGGCCATCAATGAAAGCTTTTGAACAAATTATTCTTTGCAAGGTTTCAAGTAAAATGTGAAGTACCAAATATAATTATGGTTTTGAACAAGTAGATATGTGATGATGAAAATTACTAAATGTACTTATGGTATATTTTTCATATTATTGAATTGCATGGAGTTAAATCACTGCAATCACCAAGTATATAGAAAAACCCACTAAATACAAGATTCACTTGAATGTTGTTTTAACTTGGAAAATATGTAGATGATGTTGTGAAATTATGTTATTATGATGTATGAATGATGAAAATGATTATTATCATCATTTTGTGAATATGTGTACTATTTTGGGGTGCTTTTGTAACTTGTTAGGCAAATTTTCAATATGTGATCGCAAACAAAAATTATGTGTACAAATCAGTTGGAATATTCACAAAAGCTGATAAAATGATGAAATGAATGCATGGATGTAATTTGGAGTGATTTTGTGGGGATAAGCCACTAGTTTGTAATAATTTATCTTTTATTAACATTAGTGTCAAACGCCCGTTGATACTTTAAGCCAGTGCAGATGCTCGTTGGTGTTTGAGCACTACTGCAAATGCCCTAGTGTGCTTCAATGAACCAGGAAATGCCCATGGGCACCTCAAGGCACCTAAAGTAGCTATAAATAGTTGGGAGTATGAGAAATTAAGCTCATTTGTGCATTTGAGAGTTTGAGAAGCTACATCTAGAAGAGTGTAGTGAAGTGAGGTGAAGTGATTTGGGTGCGGAGGCTATGGTGGTGGAAGGAGTTAGTGTGAAGGTCAGGGCTAAGGCTGTAGCATGGTTTGTTGAGGTAATTCCTTATTGTTGTGCATTGTACAAAATTTTTTGTGATTCTTTTGACAAAATTAACAACTAAATATTTTGAGTTGTGTTGTAGCTTAGGATTTTGTGTTGGAAATTTGAGTTAATTTAAGGTATTTTATGGTGTCATTGATGTCACATGGATCACATTTGGTTTTTGTGGCCAAAATATTTCATAAATAAGCATTTATGATATTTTGGAAAGCATGGCTATTTCCAGGGTTTTTATGAAAACCAAGACAGGAAAAATAAAAGGTTTTATTTAAAACCATGGTGGGCTTATGTGGAAAGGGCTTTTCTTAAAATCCAAGGTGGAATTTTGTTTCATCGAAAAAGGACCTCCGGTGATGAAGATATTAAAGTTTAAATTTTAAGTTTAATTTAATGGAGGGCCGACCTATGTGCAATTAATGGACGCTGGCATATATATATATAAAGGTTTCAATTTATTTTTGAAAGTGGGCATATTATATATCGTCGAAAAGCTTATTTCGATGGCTATTTGACTAACTTATTTAGAAGGATAAATAAGGTGTGTGTAAAGATATATTTATGATTTTGCAAAGGGGTTCCAAAAGTGAAGTTTGCCTTGTTCTTTTTCAAGAGGATTAATTATTTCATGAGGTGACAAGTGGTTTTAGGAGAGATAAGGAAGTTGTGCAATTAAAGACCTTGGTGATGATTATTGAAAAGTGGAGTAATGTTGATTATTTTGTGATCTACTAACCCTTGTGAATATTGGCAAAAGAATTTTGTGATTGTGGCAGATTTACAAAGAGGTTTTTTCATCTTCATAAAAGGTATGGGCACATTCTCCTATTGATTGTTTATGGTGGTTTATTTCTGAAATATCATTTGAGGGAAAAGGATTGTTTGTGGTTTCCTTTTCAAAAGTGGTTGGTTGAATGCTTCAAGGTTTTATGAATTGATAGTTGTGTTTAAACCTTGTGTTATAAGCATAGTTGTTGAAGCCCATTGGTTGTGAAAGAACTTGAGTTAGAAAATAACATGAGTATCATTGTTATGTTAGATTTTTTGTTGAGCATTATTGAAAACATTTGAGTTGGTTGATACATACTTGGACTAGGTTTGTGTGAGAGAGAGCTATCCCTTGTGATTATTGGTTGAGTTGAGTTGATTGAGCCTAGTCAAGTGATGTGTGAAGTGATTGTTCAAGTTCTATAAAACAAACTATTCCATCATTCTATGTTGAGTTGAGATTAAGGTTAGAACATATTGAGTCTCTAACAATTCTCTTTATGGTTCTGTAAGACTTTAGTTGAGTTGAGGTTGACTTGAATTGAGTTGAGGTTGATTTGAGTTGAGAGTGATATTAGAATATATTGAGTCTCTAACAATTATATTTATGCTTCTATGAGTTGATTTGAGTTGAGTTGAGATTGATTTGGATTGAGAGTGAGTTTAGAACATATTGAGTCTCTAACAATTCTCTTTATGCTTCTATGAGTTGAGTTGAGATTTATTTGGGTTGAGAGTGAGATTAGAACATATTGAGTCTCTAACAATTCTCTTTATGATTCTATGAAGTTAATTTTAGTTGAGATTGCCATTCATTGTTGAGTTCATTTTGAGTACTACTTGAGCATGATTGATTGAGCCTTTGAGAAGGCCTTTGGGATAGATTTGAGGACAGTGTTGGGACAAATTTGAGGATAGTTTTGGGATAGAATTGAGGATAGTGTTGGGACAAATTTGTAGATATTTTTGGAAAAGTTCTATGTGAGCTTGCTAGAGAAGAATTTGGCAAGTTCTTGGTGAGCTTGTTAAGCAGGTTTTGTGTGAGCCTATTGAGCAGGTTCTTAGTGAGCCTATTGACAGAGTTTTGGAGGTGATAGAGTATAGAGGACAAAGTCTTAGTGGATAAAGATCCAACAGCTAGCATAGTTGAAGACAAATATAAGTGAGGAGTTTTCAAGTGGAGAGAGGTCCATAAATTAGTGCAGTAGAGAGATAAAGTCTTCTAGAACATCATATAGCTAGAGCATAAGGGGAAAGAATTCTCCTGTGGAAGAGATCTATGAAATTGAGATTAGGGGATTAGCATTTCCTTTGGACAAAGATCCATAAACATTATAATTGGGAGTGATTCCCAAAGAGATTGATTGAGAAAGTTTTAGTAAAATATTTTCTTCGTGGAGTACCTCACATTGGGGGAACCATGTTAAATCTTGTGTCTCAATTATGTGTGGTGACTTGTGCTCTTGCTTACTACTGCTATATGAGTTACTAATGCACACTGATATATTTTTTTATTGCAATTAAGGACATTAATTGATATTGGTTTGAAAATAAAGTAAAAATTGGTCTTCTAATGTTCACTCCCCTTCTCAGTATAAGCTTGTGTTCTTCATTTTGGAGGCTCAGCATTGGTTCTTATCATATATTATTGGTATTAGTAAAATAGTAGTGAAGGATGAGTGGCATATACCAGAAGTGTTGGGGCTATCGAAGGTAGCCCAGATTAAAGTAGTGAGGGCAGATGAGGGGTATCTCTTTGCCTTGGTAGAGATATGGGATATGGATAGGTAGACATGGGAGCACTTTAGCATAACTTGATCGAAGGATTTACCAATATTATACATGGATAAGGAGAAGCCCTATGCTATGAGGTGGGTAGTGGCTGAGGAGGTAGAGCCAATTCGGCCTATGCGAATGAGTCAATGGTACTGGGATTTATGGACTGTATTTACATTCACCCAAGTGATATGGATGTCATGGTAGGATTTCATGTATATCAATGATGGAGAGCACTTGTAATGAGTACATCAGGCTAGGTGGGTGGTTACAAGACATCAAAGTGAGGCTACGTATATTTAGTTCTCTTGAGTACTCCACCAATTTGGGCTAAGGTAGGATGCCCCAGATGAGCCGGTGCACTATAGGATACATTGAGAGGAGATAAAGCTATCATGTGTGAAGCCCTAGAGGGTGGCCTATGAGGATGATGAGGAGATTTATTTCCTCTATGTAGATGATGTGAGAACTACCATGGAATACAATGCATGGTTTACGGCTCAACCACCATGGGAACCACCTCAAGGAGTGTCTTATGGGGATGGTGATGAGGCTAGGGATGAGGGGACCCATGAGACCCCCAAGTAGTAGTGATGTCTTTGATAAAATATTTTAAGGAGGACTAAGGGTATAGAGAGGTAGACTGCTAATATTGGGGGAGATAGTGGAGATGGAGATGATATGGAGGAGGTTTCGTATGGGCCTCAAGATCAAAGCGAGGAGGATTGGGTATAGTTGGAGCAATAGATGGTGGAGTGGGATGCAAGGATCATGAGGCTCCAAGAAGAGCTAGAAGAGAGGGAGCACCAACATAATATCAATATAACACATTTATTATAGGGATAGGTATATCAAGGCATTGGAGGATTGTTGAGCAAGGTGTTGCAAGAAGTTTGTCATTGTTGTCAACACAGGTAGTTAGATCCAATGATGCAGTGGACAGACAATGGAGGAATCATTTAGATGCAGAGGACAAAAGTTTCCTAGAAAACAGAGATGACCCAGTTTCAAAATTTTGAAGAAAAATACAAGTTAGAAAACTGTCACGATATCGCGACATGTTTTCTGTCATGATTTCACGACAAGTCGAAGGAGAGAGAAGGCGCAGTTGAAAATGTCATGATTTCATGACAAGTCAGAGGAGAGAGAAGGTGTAGTTGAAAAATGTCATGATTTCGCGACAAGTCGGAGGAGAGAGAAGGTGCAATTGAAAATGTCACAATTTCACGACAAGTCGAAGGAGAGAGAAGGGGCAAGGC
This sequence comes from Wollemia nobilis, assembly GCA_028583015.1. Classification (NCBI taxonomy): domain Eukaryota; kingdom Viridiplantae; phylum Streptophyta; class Pinopsida; order Araucariales; family Araucariaceae; genus Wollemia; species Wollemia nobilis. The sequence continues at coordinate 13,307,147 of JAQPPZ010000733.1, forward strand.
AAACTGTCACGATTTTGTGACATGCTCGAGGACAAGAAGCTAAGTCAAAAAGTTGTAGAGATTTCACTACATGTTGAATTTTCATTGGCCGAAGCAGGGAGAAAGTGTTAAGTGAAAAAGTTGTAGCGATTTCGCTACAAGTCAAAAATGCACAAAGCAAAGGTGTAGCGATTTTACTACGTGTCAAATTTGCACAAAGCAAAGGTGTAGCAATTTCGCTACAAGTTGAAAAAGCTCAACATGAAGGTGTAGCGATTTCGCTACAAGTCCAAAAGTGCACTATGCGAAGGTGTAGCGATTTCGCTACCAGTCAAAATCGCAAAACTCAAAGATGTAGCAAGTCGAAAGCACAAGGCACAAAGTTGTAGCAATTTCGCTACTGCATGAAGCAAGGATTGTACGGAAGCCGAAAGCGTCACGATTTTGCAACAAAGCTAAGTATGACATCAGCAAAACTAAAAATGTCACGATTTCATGATAGGATGAAAGAAAAGTCACTGGAAGCCAGAAGCGTCATGATTTCACGACAAGAATGAGGATGACATCAGCAAAAGCTGAAAGTGTCACGATTTCGTGATAGGATACAAGAAAAGCTGTTGGAAGTCGAAAGCGTTATGATTTTGTGACAAGAATGAGGATGATGTCAGAAAAAGCTGAAAGCGTCATGATTTCACGATAGGATGCAAGAAAAGCTACTGAAAGTCGAAAGCATCACGATTTTGTGACAAGAATGAGGGTGATGTCAGCAACTGATCAAAGTGTCATGATTTCGTGACAAGAATGGTAGTGAAGCATTCAAAGGCCAAAAGGGTCATGATTTCATGACGACAAGGTCAAGAAGGCATACGGCCACAAAAAGTGTCACGATATCGCGACGTGTTGCTATTTCGCGAAAATAAGCTACAGGAAGGTGACAAAGGTGGCAGAAGAGTTTGAGGCCGACAAAGTTAAATTTGGGTCGACAAATTTTAGGGTTTGAAGTCGACATCTTCTAGGGTTTTACAGTGGATGTTCTTAGAGTTTGAATCCGACATCATCTAGGGTTTTATAGCAGATTTGAAGTCGACATATTTTAGGGTTTTACAGCGGATGTTCTTAGAGGTTGAAGCCGACATCTTCTAGGGTTTTACAATGGATGTTCTTAGGGTTTGTAGCTGACATCTTCTAGGGTTTTACAGTGGATGTTCTTAGGGTTTGTAGCCGACGTCCTTAGGGTTATAGCCGACTATAATTTAAGATCTGTCTTGAAATTTCTTCTATAAAATGAGGACTACGTCGAGTTTGAAGAAATGCGTTGCGAGGAGATAATGTGCGAATGCAAGAAGAGTAATTGCACAAGTGAAGTTCTGTCGAGTAGAGTGCAAAGTCATAGTTTGAATCTGCATATCGTGATTGCATGGATAAAAAGTGCAATGTGTAGAGATGGAGTTCTAAGTTCAAAATGTTAGCGTGAAAATAGCAGAAGTGTCGATCATCCGATTGCAGCAGAGATAGCAAAGAAGTACACAGAAGCGATCGAACAATGCAAAGAATTTTGCACAGAAGCAGAATGCAAAAAAATAGCAGACTGTAAGGAATAAAGTTTTATTCTATCATTTTTATTATCTTTATTGTCCTCCAAGTTGCAGCTTGGTATAAGGGGTTGGTGCCTCTTTCTAGTAGGTGCTGGTAAAATAGGAGTTGGTGCTCCATTCTGTTGAAATAGATAAAGTTAATGGGTTGGTGCTCCTTCCAGTTGGTGCTGGTAAAGGATTATGTAAAGTTGTAGCTTTGCATTGACTAGATTTGGATGGTAGTCCAAGCAGTCATTTTTGAGGAGTAGCCACATTGGTGAACCTCGTTAAATTGTTGTGTTATGTGTGATGCTTTCTTGATGCATTTAGTATCTCTTTTATCTGCTTTAAACTGCTGCTGGATTTAAAACCATATGTTTTAGAAATTTTAAAGAACACACTGATTCACCCCCCCTCTCAATGTCATTATGATTACAACAATTGGTATCAGAGCCAAGTTCCTGAACAGGCTTAAATAGCTAAGGTGATCTTGGAAGTTATGCAATGGCAAGTGGTGAAGGTTTCTCCTCGAACAAAGCACCATTGTTTGATGGGACTAATTATGCATTCTAGAAAATTAGAATGTAGACATATCTTAGTGCTTTGGGTTTTGACATCTGGGGTGCGATAGTTAATGGTTACAAAGCTCCTGCCACTGCTCCAACAGACACTATAGGTAAAAAGGCATTTGAATATGATTCAAAAGCAAAAAATGCTATCATGTGTGGACTAGTTGACAGTGAGCTAGTCAAGGTCATAAATTGTGAATCAGCAAAAGATATATGGGATAAACTAGAGAACATTCATGAAGGAGATGATAGAATCAAGGAGGCCAAACTTCAAGCACATCGATCTCAATACGAATCTTTAAATATGGACAATGATGAGAACATAGAGACTTTCATGCAAATATTCAATGGGATCACCAATTCAATTAGAGGTCTTGGCGAAGAATTAATCGATGCTGCTATCGTGAAAAAGGTATTGAGATCGCTTCCTCCTAGATTTGATTCTAAAGTCTCTACCATACAAGAAGCCAAAGATCTAAATCATTTTAGTATGGATGAGATGCATGGTTCTTTGACTTCTTTTGAAATGAGAATAGGAAGGTCTAATCCCACAGATAGAGAAGCAGCTTTCAAAGCCCTAAAAGGCAAAAGCACAAAACAAGAATCTGAAGAAGAGGATGCTTCAAATGAAATGGAAGCAAATTTTGTAAGAAAGCTGAGAAAAGGAAAAGGAAAATACAAAGGAAAGCTACCTTTTAAATGTTTCAATTGTGGAGGCATTGAAAACTTTGCTACCAAATGTCCTCTCAATGACAAGAACAAAAGTGAAGAAACTCAGCATCAAGAAAGAGGTGAATGGAGGAAGAAAACAAACTTCAAAAAAGGCAATTTCAAAAAGAAAAGCTTTATCTCCCGAAATGCAGAATCTTCAGAGGATAGTTCTAGTGAAGACTCTAAAGAAGGAACAGGTGAGGCTCTCTTTATGGCGTTTGAAATAGATGAATCAGAAGAGGCAGAAAACACAAAAAATAGATAAGGAATGAACTCTGAAGTATCTATTGAAAAAGGTGAGGCTGAAGTTGATTTAGAAGGTGAGTTGGTGTCTGCTCTTATGGAATGGAAATCTGAGAAAAGAAAGAATAAAAAACTATTAAGGAAACTTGATGATGCAAATGACATTATAGCCAGTCTAAAAACATAGACAGAAGAATACAAGAAAATGTTCGAAGATCTTGAAGTACAGGTAACCATGAAGATAGATTACTTTTGCAAATTGGAAGAAGAAAATGTTAGTCTCCGAATACAGATACAAGAGCTAGATCAAAAAATTAGCTGTCATTTAAAATGTGAAGAAAGTTCGATGAAGCTGGACAAAATTCTAAGTGATCAAAGATCCACAGGTATCAAATTCGGTCTGGGATTTACTAAAGGAGAATCATCAAGTGGACCAAAGGCAAGCAATGTTGAAAGTGAAAATAGTAAAGACAAGAAACAGGCTATGGAAAGAAAAACAAATCAGGCAGAAGAAAGCTGTAATGCCAGTCCTGAAATAGCAGCTGACAATGATGGCTTTACCAAGGTCACACATCAAAAGAAAAGAAGATCTAAGGCTCCTGCAACAACTTGGCTAAGATCATATTTCAGGTTCAATCATTATTTCTATGGTTTATATTTTAAATGTAATGGTTATGGGCATAAAATTGTTGACTGCAAGTACAATATAGGTCCAAGAAGTTTCACTAGTAGAAATGCTTTTGCTCCTCTAGTGAGTTATGCAGTAGAATGCTTTAAGTGTCACAACTTTGGGCATATTGCTAGAAACTGTTGTAGTATTTCTATTTCATATCAATCTCAGAAAAGAAGAATTCAACCATATAGGGCAAAACAAAATAGAATTTCTTCTGAAGGATATGTGCAAGATTCTGAAAAGGGGAAATCCCAGCTAGAACCCAACACCACAGTTAAAACAGAATGGAAACAAAAAGAACAGCTTAGGAAATAACAAGAATCTTTAATAGTGCAGACAGCTTTTAGAGCTCAGAATAAATGTGTATCATGGATCCTTGACAGTGGTTGCTCAAGTCATATGACAAGTGATAAACAGAAATTTGAAAAACTACAAAAATATGAGGGTGGTTCTATGAAGTTCGGAAATAATGATGGAGCCAAAATAATAGGTAAAGGATCTGTCAAAATTAGTGAAGGGAAAATCAAGTCAGAAGAAGTTTTATATGTGGATGGTTTGAAACATAACCTGTTAAGTGTGAGTCAAATTTGTGATAAAGGACATGAAGTGGTTTTCAAGAAGCAGGGTTGTGAAGTCAAAAAAATAAACAGCGGGAAATTGATAGCAACCGGCTCAAGGATGTCTGGCAACCTGTACACACTCTCAGAATATTCAGAAGGTATGTGCTTCATTGGACAAGAAGAAGAGAACTGGTTGTGGCATAAGAGGCTTGGACATATAAGTTTTGATAATTTGATAAAAATCAGCTCTAAACAAGCAGTGAGAGATATTCCAACCATTAAGAAACCTTCAAACAGTGTTTGTGCTTCATGTCAGAAGGGAAATCAAACCGGAGTTTCATTTAAAACAAAAGAATACCACACTAGCGAGGCCTTTGGAACTCATTCATACAGACTTATGTGGACCCATGAGGACTCAAAGCATAAACGACGATAAATACTTTATGTTGTGTATCGATGATTATTCCAGAATGACATGGATATTCTTCCTAAAAGATAAAATAGAAGCTTTTGAAATGTTTAGAACCTTCAAACAGCTAGTTGAGAATGAAACAGGAAAAAGGATTAAATGCTTGCGATCAGACAGAGGAGAATTCATTTCGAATGAATTTATAGAATACTGTGAAAAATACGATATCAAGAGACAATATTCAGCAGCCAGATCTCCCTAGCAGAATGGTGTAGTGGAGAGGAAGAACAGAACTATACAGGAAATGGCATGCACCATGCTGGCAGAAAACAAAATAGCAGATAGATTCTAGAAAGAAGCAGTTCACACAGTAGTATACATTCAAAACAGGTATATGTTAAGAACTCATGAATGCAAAACATCGTATGAGTTGTGGTTTGGTAGAAAAGCAACAGCTAAACATCTCAAAGTATTTGGCTGTAAGTGCTACATCAGAAAAACTGATGACAACCTTGGAAAGTTTGAAGATAGAGTAGATGAAGGTGTTTTTGTTGGTTATTCTCCAAATAGCAAAGCTTGCAAATGCTACAACAAGAGACTCAAGAAAATTGTGGATAGTGTAGATGTTAAATTCGATGAAGGGAGGAAACAAACAGTTAACTTTGAAGAAAACTACCCAATCTACGAAGAAGTCATTGAAGGAGATGAAGTGCATGGAACAAAAAATACGTCTACGGCTGATGCAGATAACTTATCAGATGACTCAGAGGTGCAAGAAAATAGAAAATTCAAAATGGGCAGCTGGCAAAAAAATCATCCTAGAGACCAAATAATTGGAGATCCCACAGCTGGAATTCAGACAAGAAAGAAAGTAATAAGTAATTACTCTCTTTTATCCAGCATTGAGCCCAAAAACATAGATGAAGCAAGCAAAGATGACAACTGGATGAAGGCAATAAATGAAGAGTTAGATCAAATTGAAAAGAACAAAACTTGGGACAGATTGGTTGCATGGCACAGTAAGAAGCAAGAGTACCAGATTTCACTCTTAACAGCAACCAGACCTGATATTCTGTAGGTAGTTTGCATAGTATCCAGATTTCAGGCCAATCCCAAAGAGACTCATGTAACAGCAGTTAAAAGGATTTTTTGGTATCTCAAAGGCACCATTGAGTATGGGTTGTGGTATCCAAAAGGCAAATATTTCACTCTTATATCATATTCAGATGCAGATTGGGCTAGATGTATTGATGACAGAAAGAGTACCAGTGGAGGAGCATTCTATTTGGGGGATAGATTGGTTGCATGGCACAGTAAGAAGCAAGAGTCAGTTTCTTTATCTACAGCTGAGGCAGAATATATAGCAGCAGTAACATGTTGCACACAAGTCTTATGGATGAAACAAACTTTGAAAGATCTAGGTATTAATTTTAGTGAACCAATATCAGTAAAGTGTGACAACACCAGTGCAATTAACATCTCTAAGAATCTAGTAATGCACTCACGGACAAAGCACATTGCTATAAGGTATCATTTCTTGAAAGAGAAAGTTGCAGAAGGAGAAGTTAAATTGGATTATGTCCCAACTATAGAACAAGTAGCAGATATTTTTACAAAACCTTTGCCCAAGGAAGTATTTGAGTAACTTCGAAGCAAATTAGGAGTAGTCACCCTTCCTAAGAAGTGACTAGCTACATGGATCACTTTCTTAGGGGGAGCATTTGAGTATTTGACTATTCTTTTGCTCATGATCATAATTTGTGCCAGTTGCAACAAATTGTGCCTGAGAAGTGTGAGGATGGACTCAGGGGGAGTCTGCAGTAGCCCTTTGGTATTATTGACAAAGGGGGAGAAGAGTTACAGGAATGTATACAGGTGTTGCCAACAATTCCAAAGGGGGAGATTGTTGAGCAAGGTGTTGCAAGAAGTTTGTCATTGTTGTCAACATAGGAAGTTAGATCCAATGATGTAGTGGACAGACAGTGGAGGAATCATTCAGATGCAGAGGACAAAAGTTTCTTGGAAAACAAAGATGACCCAGTTTCAAAATTTCGAAGAAAAAGACAAGTTAGAAAACTGTCGCGATATCGCGACATGTTTTCTATCGCGATTTCACGACAAGTCAGAGGAGAGAGAAGGCACAGTTGAAAATGTCATGATTTCATGACAAGTCGGAGGAGAGAGAAGGTGTAGTTGAAAAATGTCACGATTTCACGACAAGTCGGAGGAGAGAGAAGGCACAGTTGAAAATGTCACAATTTCACGACAAGTCGGAGGAGAGAGAAGGGGCAAGGCAAACTGTCACGATTTCGCGACATGCTGGAGGCCAAGAAGCTAAGTCAAAAAGTTGTAGTCGAAAAGAAGCTACATGTTGAATTTTCGTTGGTCGAAGCAGGGAGAAAGTGTTAAGTGAAAAAGTTGTAGCAATTTCGCTACAAGTCAAAAATGCACAAAGCAAAGGTGTAGCGATTTTGCTACGTGTCAAATTTGCATGAAACAAAGGTGTAGCGATTTCGCTACAAGTTGAAAAAGCACAACATGAAGGTGTAGCGATTTCGCTACAAGTCCAAAAGTGCACTATGCAAAGGTGTAGCGATTTTGCTACCAGTCAAAATCACAAAACTCAAAGATGTAGCAAGTCGAAAGCACAAGGCACAAAGTTGTAGCGATTTCACTACTGCATGAAGCAAGGATTGTACGGAAGCTGAAAGCGTCATGATTTCATGACAAAGCTGAGGATGACATCAGCAAAACTAAAAATGTCATGATTTTGTGACAAGGTGAAAGAAAATCCACTGGAAGCCGAAAGCGTCGCGATTTCGCAACAAGAATGAGGATGACATCAGCAAAAGCTGAAAGTGTCACGATTTTGCGACAGGATGCAAGAAAAGCTATTGGAAGTCGAAAGCGTCGTGATTTCGTGACAAGAATGAGGATGACATTAGAAAAAGCTGAAAGTGTCATGATTTCATGATAGGATGCAAGAAAAGCTACTGGAAGCCGAAAACATCACGATTTCGCGACAAGAATGAGGATGACATCAGCAACTGATCAAAGTGTCGTGATTTTGCGACAAGAACGGTAGTGAAGCGTTCAAAGGCCAAAAGGGTCATGATTTCGCGACGACAAGGTCAAGAAGGCATACGGCCACAAAAAGTGTCGTGATATCATGATGTGTTGCTATTTCATGGCAATAAGCTACAGGAAGGTGACGAAGGTGGCAGAAGAGTTTGAGGCCGACAAAGTTAAATTTGGGCTGACAGATTTTAGGGTTTGAAGCCAACATCTTCTAGGGTTTTATAGTGGATGTTCTTAGATTTTGAAGCTGACATCATCGAGGGTTTTACAATGGATTTGAAGTCGACATCTTTTAGGGTTTTATAGCAGATGTTCTTAGAGGTTGAAGCCGACATCTTCTAGGGTTTTACAGTGGATGTTCTTAGGGTTTGCAGTCGACATCTTCTAGGGTTTACGACCAACATCTTCTAGGGTTTTACAGTAGATGTTCTTAGGGTTTGCAGCCGACATCCTTAGGGTTACACCTAACTAGAATTTAAGATCTATCTTGAAATTTCTTCTATAAAAGGAGGACTACGTCGAGTTTGAAGAAATGCATTGCGAGGAGATAATGTGCAAATGCGAGAAGAGTACTTGCGCAAGTGAAGTTCAATCGAGTAGAGTGCAAAGTCATAGTTCGAATCTGCATATCGTGATTACATGGATAAAAAGCGCAATCTGTAGAGATGGAGTTCTAAGTTCAAAATGTTAGCACACAAATAGCAAAAGTGTCGATCATCCAGTTGCAGCAGAGATAGCGAAGAAGTACACAGAAGCGATCGAATAGTGCAAAGAATTTTGTGCAGAAGTAGAATGCAAAAAAATAGTAGACTGTAAGGAATAAAGTTTTATTCTATCATTTTTATTATATTTATTGTCCTCCAAGTTGCAGCTTGGTATAAGGGGTTGGTGCCTCTTTCTAGTAGGTGCTGGTAAAATAGGAGTTGGTGCTCCATTCTGTTGAAACAGATAAAGTTAAGGGGTTGGTGCTCCTTCCAGGTGGTGCTGGTAAAGGATTATGTAAAGTTGTAGCTTTGCATTGACTAGATTTGGATGGTAGTCCAAGCAGTCATTTTTGAGGAGTAGCCACATTGGTGAACCTCGTTAAATTGATGTGTTATGTGTGAGTCTTTCTTGATGCATTTAGTATCTCTTTTATCTGCTTTAAACTGCTGCTGGATTTAAAACCATATGTTTTAGAAATTTTAAAGAACACACTGATTCACCCCCCCTCTCAGTGTCATTGTGATTACAACAAGGATAGGTTGATGGAGCATCAGAATCCACTTCCTAAACCTTAAACCTCATATTTATCTGAGGGTGCTAGGCATAGTGAGTCTAGGCATATCTCTATGTCTAGGGCTCCTCCTAGGTCACATGGGTCCTCTTGGAGGACTTAGCTTAGTGCTTAGATGCACTTTTTGTATATGAGCCTTGGTGCTCCATTGTATGTAGCCTTTTGGCACTCATTGTACATGTGATATTTATACATATATATATACATGGATTTTACTTTTGTGTTATATGTTTTGTGAATGCTTTGTGTGGAATGCTTTTATGGAATGCATGTTTTCTATTGATGATGAATGCATATGCTATGTTATGGATGATTAATGCAAGGTGGAATGTATGGATGATTAATGCAAGGTATGGAATGCAAATGTTCTAATGATCATTTCTAGTTTAGATTTTGCTTGGCCATGTTTAGCATTGTTGTTTAATCAGGGGCACCAGACTTGGTGGCATATGGGATGAATGGCTCATGAAGTGACATGGATGTTGACATGGAAGAAGATATGGATGTTGATATGGAAGAAGATATGGATGTTGATATGGAAAATTGATTGTTTTGTAGAGACTCAAACATACTAGTGGTATCAAACAAACTCACTAACACTGCCTAATTCCTCTAGGACCAAATGTGTGTGCAGTGAATTCATTTACCAAATCATGAGCATGGTAATGACTCAAGGTAATCAAGAACCAATGTGTGTGCAAGTGAGTTCATTAACTCATCTTGAGTAAATTTGGTAAACCTATTATGGATGAGACCAAGAAGCTAGTTTGTCCTTATGTGTAGTTAGAGGTCTCTTTGAAAGAGATGTGTTTCCATGCATGAGCGTACTCCACTTTCGAGTCAAGCATCTATAGCTCTGATGGAGGCTAACTCCATAGTCCAAGATTTGTGTTTTTGATCTCTTAAGTTTTGGGGATGACTACCTAACCGTCTGACTAGAAATGTAGTACAATCCTTACAACCCAATGATCAGTGGTGTGTGATGTAAAATATTTAGAGCTTTGGGGAATCATATTCTCAACCTAAGTATGATGAGAATTGTACCCTATCCTTACTACTCTATCTTTTGAATTTGAAGAAACTATGATAGTGGTGCAAACCACTATTCTTATGGACTATGTTGCATGATGGGACAAGCAAGGATGACCCTTTTCACTTCGAGGTTCATACCAAGTATGGTGTTATCCCTCTTTGACACAATATGTTTTTAAGATGTGAAATTGTGCTTGGTTCAAGAGTGTTTTGGAGTCAATTTCCAAAACTCAATATTTTTTTAGTGTATATGTGCAATGGTCCTAAAAAAACTCAACATGTATTTTGGAGTTTGCTTAAAACACTAGGAGTGGTTGAGTGATCAAAAACACCTAGGAATTTGTGAATGTATGGAGGCAAATGACAGTTTGACTTGATGGAATGAAATGGGTGAATTTTATGGATGATATTGTGAGGATGCCCCTGATTAAGGCAACATGATTTTATTTGGACCAATTCAAAACCTTGAACTTAATAAATGATCCCTAATATGACAAGTGAAATGTGGATGTAAATGCAATGTATGATATGCAATTTTGTGAAATGTGAAATGCAATATGAGATGTGGGTGAATGCAATGTTTTGTGAAGTGTAAATGCAAAGGAAATGCAATGCTATGAATGAAATGTATGCAAATGTTTTTGTGTATTAGCCATGTATATATACACATATATAAATCAAATCATGCATAGAATGCTCTCAAGTGTATAACATTAAGTGGTTTGGGTTCTTCCTCTCCCTCTAGACTGGCAAGCCTATAAGTACCATTACCCACTCTTTGCATAACAATGTATGGACCTAACCAATTAGCCATGAATTTATCACGAAGATGCGGTAATGCATTGGTGTTTTGCTGGTTCTCTTTAAGGATAAGATCTCCTAATTGGAATTCACATAGATGAACTTTGGCATTGTAAGCATGCTTTAGGTGGTCTTGATATACTCGTAAATGCTCTAAAGCATTGACTCACCTCTCATCAAGAAGTGTGAGTTGGTCAAGACATGCTTGTCTAGAAGTGTCATCATCTATGAATTCCTGCAAAGAAATTTACAAGGAGGGGATCTCAAGCTCAAGAGGTATGATTGCTTCGGCTCCATAGACCAATGAAAATGGTGTTGCCCTTATAGGCATGTGGATGCTTGTTCGATAAGCCCATAATGCCAAGGGAATTTGTGTGTGCCAATATCTATGATTTTCTTTGACAAGTTTCTTGAGAATAGCAACTAAGGTCTTGTTGGAAGCTTCAACTTGTCCATTTGCTTGTGGGTAATAAGGAGTCGAGAAACTATGTTGAATGTTATATTTCTCGCAAAGTGCTCGAACATCCTTGTTCTTGAAAGACTTACCATTGTCTAAAATTATTTTTGAGGGAATACCAAAATGACAAATGATGTGGTGAAGTATAAACTCCACAATTCTAGGTCCTATCGTACTGGTTAGAGGAATTACCTCAACCCACTTTGTGAAGTATTCAGTGGCTGTGATGATGAATGTATGTTGTCCCAAAGAAGGAGGTGAAATTTTTCCAATTAGATCTAGACCCCATTGTGAAAAGGGCCAAAGGCTTTGAATAGGTTGTAAAGCTTGTGATGGTACATGAGTTAAATTAGCATGTTCTTGGCACTTTTTGCAATGTTTGACATAAGTGCAACAATCACATTCCATTGTGGGCCAATAATAACCCATGCATAAAATATGCTTTGCAATGGCCATTCCACTAAAATGACCACCACAAGTACCATCATGGGCTTCAGCTATGGCTCTTTGTGCCTCACTAGCCTTGAGACAATGAAGGAGGACTCCATCATAACCACGTTTATACAACACGTCCCCCAAGAGAATGAAACAAGCTACCTTTTGCTTGAAAGTGCATTTGGTAGTTCGAGACATGTCAGATGGGAGTGTTCCAAACTTGAGAAAGGCTACTATTTGGCTTGACCAAGGCTCATATGTATCCGAATGGATAAAGCAAACATCCTTTTCATCTTTAGATTCAACATGGATAATTGTAGATTTAGAGACCATTGAAATGATAAGGGGTTGTACCTCTCCAAAGGAATATTTTGGAATCAATGATCCAAGGGAGGCCATCACATCTGCAAATCTATTAGTCAAATGTGGCAAACTATTGATTTCATACCAATCAAACTTAGAGAGAAATTTCATTGCTACTTCATGGTAAAGCTTAATGGTAGGTTCTTTGCATTGGTATTCTCCATTGATTTGCTTAACAACAAGTTGAGAATCACCAAATATCCTGATACACTTAATGCTCATAGCTATAGCTGATTGAAGACCTAAGATTAAGGCTTCATACTCTATAGTATTGTTTGTGCATTGGAAGTCGAGTTTGAATGATAAGGGGATAGGTACCCCCTATGGTGTATGAAACATGACTCCAACACCTTGACCTTTCATGCACTTAGAGCCATCAAAGAATAGTGTGATATCGACGTCTTCCTCCAGAATGACATCTTCTTCTTGTTCAATGATGGCAAATACCAAATCATCTGGGAGCTCAATAATCAAAGGATGATCACTAGGTAGTGGAGCTTCCACAAGTTGATCGACTATTACCTAACCTTTAATGGATTTTTGGCTAATGAATTCAAGGTCAAATTCAGTTAGGAGCATTATCCATTTAGTGGTGTGGGTGTTGTTGTAAGTGCGGGACATCATATAACGCAAAGGATTTTCTCTAGCTATAATGTATGTTGTGTGACTAAGCATGTAATGTCAAAGTTTCTTAGTGGTAAAAACCACTGCTAAGCACAATTTTTCTACATAAGCGTATCTAGTTTCATAGCTTACCAATGTTCGACTAATGTAGTAGACAACTTGCTCTTGATTTTGTTCATTCTTTTGTGCAAGCATTGTCCCTAATGCAAAGTTCATTGCTGAGATATAAAGATAGAAAGGGACCCCTGGATGAGGAGGAGCTAAGATTGGTGGAGAAGCTAGGTATTTCTTAATGTCATCAAAGGCTTTTTGACATTCATCTATCCAAGAGAATGGCACCCCCTTTTGTAGTAGGTGATTGAATGACCTACATTTGTCAGAAAGTTGCGCAATGAAATGATGGATTGATTGAATATTTCCTTGTAAACTATGCAATTCCTTTAAGTTAGTTGGGGAGGCATCTCCATGATGACCTTGACCTTATTAGGGTCCACCTCAATGCCTCTTTTGGAGATAATGAATCCTAGAAGTTTTCCTAAGGTAACACCAAAGACACATTTCTTGGGATTCAACCTTACATTATGCTCTAGGAGTCGATCAAAAACTTTCTCCAATACACCAATATGTTCTTGTCGAGTTTTAGATTTAGCCAAGAGATCATCCACATAGTCTTCGATAATATTATGCATGTAGTCATGGAAGATGTATGTCATGGCATGTTGATAGGTGGCACCTACATTTTTGAGGCCAAAAGGCATCACCTTGTAACAAAAATTTCCCCAAGGTGTGGTGAATGTTGTTTTGTGTTGGTCATCAAGATTTATTCGGATTTGGTTGTATCCTAAAAAACCATCCATGAGTGAAAGCATTTCATGGCCAGCATAGGTGTCGACAAGAGTATCGATGTTTGGAAGAGGGAAATCATCCTTAGGACATGCTTTGTTAAGATCTTGAAAGTCAGTACAAATATGTATCACCCTATTAGGTTTTCGAATGGGTACCATGTTTGAGAGCCACTCAGGATAGTCGATAGGAACAATGAAGTTCATGTCTAAGAGTTTTTGAAGCTTTATTTTTACCAAGAGGGCCATGGTAGGATGCATTCTCCTAAGTTTTTGTTTGACTAGCTTAGCATCAGGATGTAAGGTGAGATTATGGACAACCAAACTAGGGTCAAGACCAGGCATGTCCTTATAGGACCATGCAAATATGCCCTTCTTCCTCTTGAGGAGAGCAATTAATTGCTCTTGTTCATCAGGTGATAAAATTTTTCCAAGATTGACAATTTGGGGATTGTCTTTGTCTGAACTAAGGTCCACATCGATGGTATCTTCAATGGACATGTGGGAACCTTCCTCAAGCTGATGGGGTGTAGGGATCAAATGAATGTCATCTAAGATGTCATCAAACTCTTCTGGCTTATCCTCATCTATTTCTTCCTAGAAAACCTTAGGATCCAAAGGTGAAGGTGAAGGTGAAGGTGGAGGGGATGGAGGAATGTAGTTGGTGGAAGCCCTTAACAATTCCTTGAAAAAGATAAATTTGGAAAAGGATGGAGGTGAGGAAATCTAGTCCATATCAATGAGACTTATGTCAATTGGAATTGGCTTAGTTAGATCATATGGATTATGGAGTGGGGTGAATAAATCAATAGGATTCATGTTGACTTATGGGAAAAAGTGGATAAGGTTGGATGGAATGGATGGAACCTAAGAACCGGTGCTAGGAGCTTGGTTAACCTAGATAGCAGCAAGAAACACAAATAAATGCATTTATCTAAGTGATATATACATATGCAATGCAAAGAAATAAAATATTTTTGTTGATTTTAATTTTTTATTTTTTATTTTTTTGGTAGTGGTGAAAACCAATATTTTTGTGTTATGTACATATGTTACAATTTTGGCTTATGAAATGGCTTAATGGAATGGAGGTGGTGGTTCACCGGTAGGGGTAGCTCATTCTTGTGGAAGAAGCAAGTGAAATATGGGCTCATGGATGGGGAACATGTTGAGATAAAACTCATCTTGTTTGGTATGGGGAATAATGGGCTTCGATTCTTCTTTAGATTCATCCAAAATTATCGACATAAGTTTAAATTCTTCATAGATTTCATCATCAGAATTATTGAGATGGAGGGCTTCTTCTCCTGAATTTAGATTAAGCCTTTGGAAGGCTTGTTCAAGAGAAGAGGTGGTGGAAAGTGGATGGTAGCCTAGACCTGAATGGTCGTGCACCTCTTGATATGGAACATCAATGGGCTGAAGCACTCCCTGTTCATGCGATCCTAGGCCATGACCTTGCCAATTGACTATGTGAAAATAGTGGGATGGAAATCCCGACATGTTTGGAATGTTGGCAAGTGCTGGTTCCTTGGGTTCCTCTAGGGGAGCTATATTGGATGATGAATCAATCCCCCATAGATAAAATTTATACTATTTGGAGCTGAACCCATGTCATATACTGCTCCTATTGCTAAAGGTGGGTCACATGGGTGATCAAAATCCTTAGCACTAGGGATGGTGAGTGGTGTGATGGTGATGTTTTGGACCACATATTCACCAATACCAAGATTAGTGAGGTGGACCTCAATGGATGTGGAAGGACCATGGCTAGATGATGGCTCGGGTAATGATGGAGATGAAGGTATCTCACAATCCATCAATTCGACTTGTGAAACATTGGGTGAAGGAGATGGATTGGATTGGGAAGGTTGTTGAGTGGATGACACTGATGAAGTGGATGGCAATGATGTTGATGATGTGGACTGACTATGACCACATGTGCATGTAGTCAATGATGAAGATGATGGGGGTGTGGAAGCTTGATGGTGATTGGTGATAGGGAGCTCCTCAGGAATGGGAGCCTTTGATGAAGAAATTGGTGATGTGGTAGATGGATTGGCTGATGGTGATAGGAAAATATGAGTGGAAGGAAGCATGGACTCATAAGGATTTGAAATGAAATTGCAATACTTAAATGGCTTGACGTCCATCGGTATGCAATGTACCTATCCCTCATGAACATATTTCAAGCATTGATGTAGTATTGAAGGGACACATCTCATTTCCCTCATCCAAGGTCTTCCAAGGAGTACATTGTACGCCATGGATCCTTCCAAGATGTGAAACATGGTGTGCAATATTTTGGCCCCTACTTCAATGGGCAAAACAATAGTGCCAACTATGGAACACAAAGCATCATTAAATGCTTTTAAGGTGAATGATGACTTGGTGATATGAGATGGAGGAAGGTTCAAATGATGAAGGGAGGATGTGGTGATGATATTGATGGAGGAACCAGTGTCAATTAACACTCTTTTAAAGGGCTTCTTGTCAATTAGAGCCATAATATGCAATGGAGGGTCTACTGAGTCCGATGAGATTGGCTTAATCTCAAAGTCATAGAATGTGATGGAAGGCTCCATGCATGTTTGGATGCTCCCCACAAAGTTTTTGAAGGCATTAGGATCTTGAGATTGCAATTCAATGGATTTCAAAATGTCCATTAATGCCTCACGATGTGGAGGAGATTGTTGGATTAACTCATAGATTGACAATTTAGTGGAAGCCATCTTTAGACTTGTAGTTAACCGGCTACTCAATGAGATGATTAGTCATGGTGGATGATTTATGGGTGGATTTGGAGGATTTGATTGGCTAGGGATATGGATAGGTGATGAAGGATTGGGTGAAACTTGGATGGGAGGTGATGTGGAAGGTTGTGACACACTTGCTTGAGGTGGTTGCCTTACATTTTGTTGGTTGTTTCTTTGACCTCTAGTGACCACATGGATGGCCCCTACAAACCCTTGGTATTGTTGGACATGATTGACTTGATTAGGAGGAGTTTTGGTGTTAGCCCCTCCTACATTTGGTTGCACCTCCTCATGATGAGGAAGTGGTGTTTGAAATATACCAAGGTTTTGATTTTGTTGAGCAAGGGGGTTGTCAAGCTTGATTACCCCCAAGTCAATAAGGTCTTGCACTATATATTTAAATGAATGGCAATTGTTAATGTCATGCCCATTTTACCTATGATAAGGATAAAATAGATGTTCCCAATAATGTTTACTACATTTGGTGGGATCATCCGATCTGATTTTGGGTAAAGCAAGTTTGTTCATCTCATACAACCTTCAAAAAAGGGAAGCATATGACTCAGCTAAGGGGGTGTATTGGTAATTTTTTTGGATAGACTATCATCGAGGATGGTTTTCCATAGTTGGCACTGTGTTTTGCATGGCTTGAGTTGTTGAGGGTACCGCATGATAAGCAATTTGTTGCGGTGTTTGTTGCATGGATTGTTGTTGAGCCATTACCGAATGGCTCATGACCACTTGATTAACTTGATTGGGATGAGTGGTTGGGGTAGCCTGTGTTGATTTTGGTTGGCCAGAATAGTTACTTTTATATTGGCCCTTATTTTTCCATTCTTTCTTTTTAGGCTTAAGTATGCCTTCTTGGATTTTGATCTCCTCAATGACACTAGCCTGAGCTAAAGCTTCTTCAAATGAATGATAGGTTTGTAGTTGAAGCATCCAAGAGATAGGTTTTAAACAACTCTTGGTGAATAGCTTGATTAGCTCATCCATTGGTAGGGTGAATGGCAATTTGGTAATGACAACCCTCCAACGGTTTCCAAAATCATAGATAGACTCATCATCATGTTGTCTTAAAGCATAGACATCAGATAATGAGACTTTATTTCTAACATTTAAGATGAAACACTCAAATAATTGGTCAATCAATTGCTCAAAAGTATAAATACTATGGTTGGGTAATTGATTATACCATTCTATGGCATCTCCTCCTAATGTTTGAGGAAATATTCAGAGCATGAGAGCATTGTCATTTTGAATTCTAAAACATGCATGTACAAACATGCTCACGTGCTCTTTGGGATCCTCAGTTCCCTTGAATTTATCAAACTTAGGTACCATGAAATCTTTTGGATATGGCGATGATGGTACCAAAGGATGAATAGGTTGGTTGATCAATTGATGTAAATTTGGCTTCTGGTTTGTCAAACCAGGAGTATATTGTATCAACTGATCTATCTATTTTTGCATGGCCTTAATTCAAGGGTCTTCTTCAAGAATGTTGAAGCCCTGAATTACCTGATGATTTTGAGGTGGAGTGGAGAAATGTTATGGGGTGACCAAGTGATGATGAGATTGGTAATGATGGCTAGGTGAATTTGATGGAAATTGATGAAGGGGAGATTGATGATGAAAATATGGAGAATTTTAGAATGAGGTTGATGTATGAGGGTTATGGCTAGGTTGGCCAATGGGAATAGGATGGGTGGTGGTATGACCTGATGGAGGGTAAGATACAAGTATAGTTATGGGGTCCATGATGGACCTTGGTTGATAAGGACAGTCTGAGTAGAGTTTGGCAAAGGCTTAGGGTTCACTTGCACTTGTTGTTGAGAGTTTTGATGTTGTCTAAGCAATTTATTTAAGTGTTCCCATGCCTCATTAATATCTCTATCAGAAGCTAAGGGTATGGAGGTAGATGGTATGGAAGATGTGGCTTGGGGATAAGTTACACTAGGTATGGCAAATTGTGAGGCTAAAACTTGTGAAGCAACATTTACATGTGCTTCATACAAGGGGTTGGTGTAAGTGGATGTGTATGAAGTGCTAGGAGCACATGAGGGTTGGGGAATGGACATATGGGATGAAGGTGCAAATGATGCCTCAAAAGAGGGTTGGTGTACACCTAGGTGAAATCTGGATGGTGGTTGGGAATAAATAGGCTCCTACTATAAAGTAGAATCCTATCTAGGTGAGTTGGGGACTGACTCTAAGACATAGCTAGAAGACTTCATGAGAGCTTCTACTCTTGCCATGTCTATATGGGTAATGTGGTGGTCGATGGTTGGGGAGGTTGACTCTTCTTGGGGCATAGCCATATGAAAGGTTGTGGATGGTAAGGAATGTGAGGGACCTACAGATAAATCTTCTTATGTCACATTCAGGGATTCTACCACAGAAGTGGTGGGGAAGGTGGATGAAGGTTCCATTTGATTATCTTGATTTAATTCTTTCTTTTATTTTCTTGTTAATACCATAAAGCAAATAAATCAAAATATAGATTATGCAGTAAACTGAAACACCTAATTTAAATTTCACAATAAAAATAAATAATCAATGCTAAGTTTAACATGTGTGTCTTACCTCATTCATTGATTATCTCATTTTAATGTGAGTTCATTTTCTTAAGTTTCAATCTTGTGTGTTTCAAATGTGCTAATCTGAATTAATCAAAGAAAGGTAAAAACTATGGCTAAGCTAGGGCAACAAGATTCTTGTTGGTGATGAAATCCAACAAGTTTGCTCGGGGGTGACCTAGGGTTTCTAAGGGCAGAGATTGGTGGATGGAGATGAAAGCCACCATCACCAAATCTCAAGCAATGGTTGGTGATGAAATCCAACCACTACTATTAAATGTGAATCATGTAGTGTGTGGTTCTTTTTAAAATTTATGATTTTCTATTGTGTTCATACAATGTTATAAAGATAACTACTTTTGATGGTCTAAATCAGAAGCCACTATTCACAATACCAATTTTTCCAAAGGATGTAGAGTACACCACTTAAGACCCGCTCTAGACAGTTGGGGGGTTCATCTACTCCTCCGTATGGAATCACCCAAGTACGGGGATACTCTTGGTATATGAACAATGTTCCTACTTAGACCTACAAAAATAGAAATCTCTAACCCTATAATGCAAACTAATTATGCAATTTTGATTCACATGCAATCAGAATGCAATATATATATTTTTCACACAACAGAGAATCAAAAATTTCAAATAGAAGATGTGGATGGATGCAAATGATTAATCTAAATCCTAAAATGCAAGCTAATATGAATGTTCTTTTCCATATTAATTAATGAAGTTATTTTTATCTCAAAAACCTAAAAAAGACATAAAACTGCCAGAATACATAAACATAAAAGCTAGGGTTTGGATAGTAGACTTACAAACAACCTACGTATCTACTCTAACTCTCTGTAAAATACCCCTAGGTATTTCTGAAATGCACTTGCATTTCTGGATATCCCTCAAGCATTGTCAGAAGTGCACCTTCTACAACCTTCTACAAACTTCCAGAAACCCTAGATCCAATGAAAGCTATGAAATTTATACTTCTAAAAATCCTACAAGATGATAGAAAATAACAAATAAATTAGTAAGGCAAATCATAAACATAAACCCTTAGGGGGTCCCACCATGATCGCCATTTGTAGATACAAAAATACAACACCAAATAATACAAAATAAATTGAACACAAAGAACTCAAAATTGCACAATGAATGATCTTATATTAATGGGGGGAGCTTAAAAACTCCATTGTTACAATGAGGATCTTTGAATCCTTTTTTATACATATTTACAATGGTTAGGGTTCTCCGAAACCCTAACAAACAAGGTTGGTGGTGTCTTCAAGTGCATCCTTGCTCCCAACATAATTGAGTGGGCTTCTAGTTATCCGATGTTGGGCCACTCCAGCTTAAACAACTATCCAATGCTGATGTAGCACCTTCAGATCTGCACACAATAACACAACAAATAAATTAGTAATACCTATGAGGGCTCCACAATGTGAGGCCCTCTATAAGCAATAGTAAAACCCTAACTATCTACTGCAAATAAAATGGATAGAAATAAAAGTGCATTAATGAAATAATAAACAATAGATTTACCTTACATATTTGTTGTCTTCTAATCTATGAGATTTGTTGTAGTGAATTAGTGCAATGATGCCCTAGCATCACTCGAAGGCTAGGAGGACCTCAGAATCCTTATGTAAAACACCCGTGGGTTCTTGGAGGCTATAGAAAATGCTCATGGGTGCTCGAGACTAATAGGGAGGCACCTAGAGGTGCTTGGTGGTGGAGGGGAAGCACCCAAAGGTGCTTGATGGTGATAGAAAGTGCTCGAAGGTATTTGAAGGCTAAGGAAAGAGTCTGCAGAAGTAGATCTAGTGAGGGGAGATGAATGGTGATGGATGTGGGGGTTACGACGAGCGAATATGGAGGTAGAAGTACTCAGATACTCCAAGGGATTCAAGATGAACCCTCAAGGAATTAGAGCACTTAGGGAATTCGATGACTCAGAAAACTTAGGGCTTAGAACACTTAGAAAACTTAGGGAATTCAAAAACTTAGGGGTTGAGCCATCAAAATGGCTCCTATTTATAATCCAACCTAGGGCATGCTAGGGTTTCAATGACACTAATCATGTGGCTGAGATAAAAGCACATCGAAGGGTGGATATTAAATTTAGGGTGTGGCATGGATTGATGTGGATGGATGGATAGATTTAAGTGAAATCGGATGGCTAGGATTAATTCACTTATATAAATATATATTTATTAAATATATATATATATATATAATATTATTATTTAAATATATATAAATATATATGAATAATGGGCGAAAATGGCGGGAAAGTTAGGATGGATGACAAATGGCTAGGTTTTGGTGTCTATAAATAAACCATGCTAGCTATGGTTTTAAAGAGTATTAAAAACATCATTATGTTGTCAAATTGCACCTTGAATCATGCATAAGACTTTCTGCATAGCTAATGCTCCTCCCACCAACTTTATTTACATATTTTTGATGATTTTTAGGGTAGAACAAGCATCAACATATATAGGATTGATGTCAAACTCCACCAGTGGCTTCTACGAGTGATAGAGGGACAAATCCAAGATAGAAAATTCAAAACATATGTAGGGGTATGTTCACATCCAAAAATGCACCCTAGGGCACGTTTTCCAATTTCAATTCATTGCATCAACCTAACAAGTAAAATCTTGCTCCCTTATAAATTTTAACATATTTTGACATTTCTTCGATGCATTTATATTAAATTTTGTCAATATGTATGCATTTGTAGGAGGTCTGATTGAAATAATATTCCAAACGGTCTAACACCTTTTTTAGGGTTACACAAGATTATGGATCGATGTAGCTTGTTGCGGCATGCATCATAAGCCCACTCTAACTTTGGGAAATTAAAGGAAGACACCTACAGTATTGTAAATATGTTTGGTGCTAGGGTCCATCTTTTGTATCCCTCTGAGGCATATTGTAAAAGGATATTATTTCATATTGTAACACTTTTACATAATATCAGTACAAAGTGACATGTTTTTCTTTATTTAATTTTGGTGACATGGTTTATTTGCTTTTATTGGCTAATATATACCTGTTAAATTTTTATATTTTTTCTATCATTGTAGGTACTACAAAAAATCATGGATTCTCCCAAAGACCTGACACACATCTCAAGATCAATCTACACCACTACGTGATTCACCTTTTGTGGTTAGATTTTTTAATTTATTTTATTTAAAACACACATCTTTTACATTTTTGTGTTGAAAACATGCACATTTCATGTAGTAGGTTAAATTTCCTTAGACGAGAACATGCATTGTCAAATGTTAGTTGTTATAAGCATGCACATTTTGATTTATTAAAACAATTTTTCTACACAAAATACCAACACATAGCACCCAAAATTAGGGTCATATTTTACATAATGTTTCCCCTATCAAATATTCTTGAAATTTATCAAAACTAAAGCCATTGGATTAGAATCAAAAAGATCTTTCCAACGGTATAGGTTGTGTCCAATTTTGACATAATTTGGTCCTCTAAATTGCAAAAAAACATAAGGGTCCACAAAATAAAATCATATGAATAGGTATGTTTTCACCAAGAAAACGTATAGAGAGGTGTGTTTTGACCTTAAAAATGTATGGATAGGTACATTTTCAATTTTGACACATGTGGTAGATTCTGGTATACCTTAGGAGCCATATAGAAGTTGGAAAACATAGGTAGACCATTGCATACTATGAATTTCATCTAGTTATATTTTTTCTACCTATTTTTTAAATTGAACAACAATTTAGAATTTACTTTTACAAAAAGACACCTAGCTCATATATCATTTCTCAAAATGCACATTTGCTTTACAAAACTACATTTTTTGTGTGTTTTAATTTTGAAATGTACCTAGCACAATAGATCGACTTTCAACACACACTTTTGTTTTACAAAATAGATTTCCTAGGTGTGTTTTACTTTCAAAAGGCACCTAGCTCAATAGGATAAATTTCAAAAACACACTATTCCTTAACAAAATATCTTTTTTTCATTAGCTTTATTTTTAAAAGGTAATTTATTTTGAATAACACATTTGAAAAATTTATATTTGTGTTATTCTCTATCATAGTTTTCTTTCAACATTTCCATATCTAAAAATAAAATAAAAAGAACAAAAACACAAATGCACACAAGTCATAACATTGGTTCGTGTTGGATTTCATCACCAACCACCAAAATGGAGATTAATAGCATTGGCTCTAACTAGAAAACATTGAATCACCTCCCCAGACACCTTAGTAGCCCCTATAAGTGGTTTTCTAGAATTCATCACTAAAACATTGCCTACTCTTGAGATTACCTTGGGATAGGATTAGGATAGACACCCTTGCTCATAGGGCTCGACATAATAAATGATTGTGCAACTACCATTCTTGACTAATTCCATTTTAGGGTGAAGTGAAAGTCTAGGTAGACCGATAATAGGTCTTAGATTGTGCCACCTCTTTCATAAATAAATTTATGTATCCCCCATATAGTTACCCTAAGCTATCCTCCATATTTGGAAGCCCCTTGTCAATTCTTGTGTCACCACTTCTTGTGTACCTTTGGGTATAGTGGTAAGGGTATACATTAACGTATGCACTTAGATATCATTCACATACCTTGTGTTTGTAGCAGTCATTTTACATCAAAACACACAAACTACAACACAAAAAAATTGAGCAAAGGATTCAACATCAACCAATATCACAAAAAAAATTGATATAAACACTCTAAACACATCACCCACACACTTGTTTGTTATTTGTTTTTCCTGGATTAATCAAAACACTTTTGCTACAAAAACTACCAACACACAAAATCCAAAAGTAGGGTCATATTTGACCCAAATTTTCCCCTATCAAATCTTTTCCAAATTTCTCAAAACCAAAACCATTGGATCAGGCTCAAAAAGATCTTTCCAACTATATAATTTTTGTCAAATTATGATATCATTTGGTCCTCCAAACTACAAAAAAACCACAATAGGTTTAAAAAAAATAAATATACGGATAGGTATATTTTAACCCAAAAACATATGGATATGTACGCTTTCCAAAACCATTTATGTCTAACAAAACCAAGCTTATCATAGCTCATACTCCTAAATTTTTTTGGTTTTTAATTGTTAAAACCTTTGTATATTCTAATTTCCACAAAACATGGTCCACACATGAAGCAAAGCACACGTTCAAGAGTGCACAATCCTGAATCACAAATGATTGAATCCATTATTTGAACAACAAGGGGAGACATACTTCCAATCCCTCCTGTAGTCATCTACACCATTCCAACTAGATCAATTTATTTTACCACAAACCTCATTGTCTCCCATAAACATTTCTTAAAATCATATCCTCTTCCATTAGGATCTCCTTCAAATTGAATCACCAATCGTATCCCAAATTGAGATGCCAATTTTTGGCATTAATTTACCACCACAATCCACCTACATCACATCATAATCCATATATTTAGATCACAATCTACCTAGTTCCACACCAATATCCTCCACATTTCTTTTATCTAGTCCACCTTTGACTGGTTCATGGGAAGATTCTTTTTTTAGTAATCCAACTTCCATTTCCCCATCCAATAGCCTTCCATCTTCAACCAAATTGGTATTTTCATATCTACCACCACATTATCATCAAAAAGAACATCAAATTTCTCTTCCTTCTTAGCCTCCCAAGTAAGCCGACATAATCCCCCCTCATCCTCAATTGCAAATTCAACTCCACACATTCACTTTCCTCACCCTTAATCATGCTCTCATACATCAATAACCCCCTTCTCAACATGTTGTAATCATAATATTCATCGCTCCACCCTCTTCAACATCCACTCACCCTACCTTGTCATATCTAGAACCACCTACCTATTCTTTAATCAAAAAATCATTAGGGTATACATAAATAACCCAACAACAATAGGTTCCCAATTAGGGGCCTAGTCAACAAGGGTATGCTCAAATACCCTAGCAACAACAAGTTCCCAATAAAGGGCCTAGTCAACAAGGGTATGCTCAAATACCCCAAAAATAATAGTGTTGGAAAATTATGTTGATGTGTGTTCAATTATGTATTAGAATTCACAAGAGAATATGTAACCACTTTGTAACAGTTTTGTACAAGTGTAGGTGTAGGAATATTACAATTCTAATAGTCTTGAATTGTTACCTTGTTTGTAACTACCATAGATTCTTTAGGTTTAAGTTCAAATATTGATTAATATCATTACTATTGCATTTTACAAGTTTGGAGTGTGTGAAATCATAAATTGAAGGTGAAAAATATATTTTTCTAGCATGCTACATATTCTTCTATGGTGCAATCTAGATTTTACAAAAAATCTAAACCTACTTTGGAGCTTAATATTTCTTTTTGTGTTGCTTCCATTGTTGAATGTGATACACCTTTGTAAATATATTACCAATAACATTCCATACATATATCACATACCCCATTTCATATATATTAAGCACTTCATTTTCACCTCTGAAAAATGGTTTTTAGTCTTTTCTACCTAGATTTCAAAACGCATTGTAAATCTCATAACTTTTTTGTAGTTGGTATTTTTCCATGAAATAAAGTTTTTTTGAGTACCCATTATTGATTATAATTTACCCTAAAAGTTTTATGGAATTCTAAATACTTTTTTTTTATCGATTTTAGTGCTCTTAGAAAAAAGTGTTGGGTCAAAAAACTTTATTTGGTATCAGAGTGAGGTTCGATTGGAGGGTTAGAGTAGTCGATGGTCTTGCTAATATTTTATCAAGTTGTTTGTAATATTTTTTCAAGGAACATTTTTTTTTGGGTTTAATGGCCAACAACACTAACGCGTTGCCAATCCTTGAGTTTGATGGAGTTGATTATGAATACTAGAGCATTAAAATGAAGACCTTGCTGATGCAAAATAGTCTGTGGCATATTATATAATATGGGTACATAGAACTAGTATATTAGAGAACACTTGTAGTAGTAGATAGAACAACAAATAAGGAAGCTTAGAAGAATAATTTATTGGCTCTTTACCATCTCCAATCTACATTGGAGAAAAGTATTTTTCCAAGAATAGCAGGTTGTAAAATAGTTTTTGATGCATGGAAGGCCTTAAAATATGGTTATCAAGGGAGTGACCAAGTCAATAAAGTGAAGTTGCAAACTATTAGAAGAGAGTTTGAAAATTTGATAATGCAAGAGGTTGAGACTATTGGTGATTATTGTGTAAGGGTAAATGTTGTTGCCAATAAAATGCAAACTCTTGGAGAAGCATTGGATAAAGTGGTTGTTGTTAATAAAGTGTTGAGAATACTTACCCCAAATTAGAATCATGTAGCCATTATTATTGAGGAGAATAAAAAATTTTCTACTCTTGAGTTTGATAATTTGATAGGATCTCTTATTTCTCATGAGGAGAGTCTAGGTGAAACTATTACTGTAATTTATGAGAAGGCATTTGCTTCTAAAGCTAAAATTTCAAAGGGTGATGGAGTAAGCTCTAGTGGACATGGAAATGGCCATGAAAGAGGCCAAAATAAAAATTCTCCAAGAGGAATAAGTGGTAGAAGAAGAGGAGCAATAGGTAGATCCAGAGGCAAAAATAATAAGAGGAATGTGTAATGTTACCATTGCAACAAGTATGGGCATTATGAGAGATAATGTAGACAAAAGGTTGGAAAAGAAAATAGGATAGCCCACTATGATTAAGAGGAGTATTTTGTTCAAAATATGTTCTTATCATATAATAAGGCTTATAAGAATATTCAAAAGACTTGGATACTTTATTCTGGTTGCTCCAATCATATGCCAAGAAATGGGTAGCATATTGCTTCCATGGATGAGTCCCTCAAGTCCAAGATCAAACTTGGATATGAAAAGGCTTTGGAGGTGGCTGCCAAAGGTTTAATGGAAGTGAACACAAAATAAGATAAGAAACATGTTCATGATATCTATTATACACCAAATTTAAAACATAATTTGTTAAGTGTGTTAGTCTTACAATGGCACTGAGAGGGGGGGTGAATCAGTGCAGCTATTTAAAACTTAAAACTTTAACTCTTAAAGCCAAAACAATGAAAGCTTAAAACCAGAAATAGCAAGTACCACAAGAGAGCATCACATAACACAAGATGTAACGAGGTTCACCAGTTTTGGCTACTCCTCAAATTAGACTGCTTGGACTCCCATCCAAATCCAGCCATTGCAAAGCACCAACTTTACAATCAATTTACCAGCATCCACTAGAAGGAGCACCAACCCCTAATTTACCAGCACCAAATGGAAGGAGCACCAACCCATGATTCCAAGCACCAACTTGGATTTCTATTTTAAATCTTGATTGACATAAAAATGCCTTCTGTGTTACAAGACCCTCAATGGTCTATCTTAACTCAAATCAATCTCATGGAAGCATAAGGAGAATTGTTAGAGACTCAATATATTCTATTTCTTACTCTTAATCTCAACTTCCTTTCCACAAAGCATACACACTTTTTCAGCACTACCTACTGCACACTAACATCCCTTTCATATGGCTTGCACTTGCAGCTCTCACAACTCTGTACTTCTTATAGCATTCTTCCAGCCCATAGCTCTGTCCCTCTATTTAGTAGCACCATTTTTTACTAAGCAACACATTGCTATATCTTCCCGCATAGAGCTCAATGCTCTCTTACAGTACATGCTTACTACCTACTTTTCTCAGGACATTTATTCTTTTGTCTGTGGCACCTTTCCTCTTTATGGGAGCACACTTTTCAATTCTGAGCAGCATTCACTTATTCACACAACTGCCCTTTTATAATAATATATTCATCTTGAAACCCTAATTCTTTTGTAACTGCCATAATCCTACATGCAGCCTATTAATAGATTTGTCTTTTTAATTAGGATTCTCGATAGCCATCGCTCATCGAATTTACTCTGTAATGGACCCTGTAACTGCCGCTCTAACTTCACTTACACTCTTGTAACTACAGTTCTGACTCCCATTTACTATCACTGTAACTGCCCCTTTAACTACCATTCTTTCTCAGCTTTTGCATGTTTTATAACAACCTATTATATTCTATTATAGCCCATGCTTTATGCGCTCTTTTTGCAGCACTGCGGACCCACTACTGCACTCTGCTTTTTCCTTGTTTTCCCACGCTTTCCTTTTTACCATGTTTTGTCGTGCTTCCTTTTTCTTGTTTTGCCATGCTTTCATTTTCCTTGTTTGCCACGCTCATTCCGCCGCACTGTAGTTTCTGTCTGCTTGTTACACTATAGTATTTCTATAACCCCACCTGTAACAGTTCTTGTTTTGCTGCATGATTTTATTCTGCAACTGTCCCTATGTATGTTTCTTGTCTTTTACCCATGAAACTCAGACATGTCGCGATATCGCGACGTTTCTGCCCCTTTGACTTTTTCTTAGTGTTTGACCACAAAAACAAGACATGTCGCGATATCGCAACACTTTCGCCTTCTTGCTTCATTATTTAGCTTGCACCTGCAAAAACATAACTTGTCACGAAATCGTGACACTTTTTGTTTCCTTGCACTTCTCTTTGCATGCACCCGTGAAAACAGAACATGTCACGAAATCGTGACGCTTTTGCTTCCTTGAGCTTCTTTCCGCATGCACCAGTGAAATCGGAACATGTCGCAAAATCATGACACTTTCGCTGCCTTATACTTCTTTTTGGCATGCACCAGCGAAATTGAAACATATCACGAAATCACGATATTTTTCTCTCTCCTCTTTCCTTCGCTTTCGCCCATGAAAATGAAACATGTCATGAAATCGTGACATCTTTTTCTCTCTCCTCTTTCCTTCTCTTTCACCCATGAAAATGAAACATGTCACGAAATCGTGACATCTTTTTCTCTCTCCTCTTTCCTTCACTTTCACCCATGAAAATGAAACATGTCACGAAATCGCGACATCTTTTTCTCTCTCCTCTTTCCTTCACTTTTGCCCGCAAAAATGAAACATGTCATGAAATCGCGACATCTTTTTCTCTCTCCTCTTTCCTTCACTTTCACCTACGAAAATGAAACATGTCACGAAATCATGACATCTTTTTCTCTCTCCTCTTTCTTTCGCTTTCACCCATGAAAATGAAACATGTCGCAAAATCATGACATCTTTTTCTCTCTCCTCTTTCCTTCGCTTTCACTCGAAAATGAAACATGTCGCGAAATCGTGACATCTTTCTCTCTCTCCTCTTTCCTTCGCTTTCGCCTACAAAAATGAAACATGTCGTGAAACCACGACACTTTTTCTCCTTAGCGTTTTTCTTCTCATCGGATCACGAAAACTCGACATGTCGCAATATCGCGACATATTTTTTTCTTAGCGCTTTCTCTTCGAACCTGTCGTAAAATCGTGACACTTTCTCTCCTTGGTGCTTTCTCTTCGATCCTGTCGTGAAATCGCAACACTTTCTCTCCTTGGAACTTTTCTTCTCATCGGATCACGAAAACCCGACATGTCACGAAATCACGATAGTTTTCTTTTCCTGTGCCTTCTCTCCAACCATGTCGCGAAATCGTGACAGTTTTCTTTGCTTGCGCCTTCTTTCCAAACATGTCACGAAATTGCGATAGTTTTTTTACTTGCCTTCTTTGCTTCCAACATGTCACGAAATCACGACAGTTTTTCCACTTGGCTTCTTTGCCTCCAACATGTCATGAAATCGTGACAGTTTTCCTTGTGCCTTCTCTCTCCTTGGCCATGTCACAAAATCATGACAATTTTGCTTACGCCTTCTCTCTCCTCGGCCATGTCATGAAATCTTGACAATTTTGCTTGTGCCTTCTCTCTCCTCGTCCATGTCATGAAATCATGACAATTTTGCTTGCGCCTTCTCTCTCCTCGGCCATGTCATGAAATCACGACAGAAAACATGTCGTGATATCGCGACAATTTTCTTACTTGTCTTTTTCTTTGATTTTCTAAATCTGGGCCACTTCTATCTTCTTGGAAATTTATTATACATGCTCTGACTGCTCTGAACTCTTGTTCACTTCATCAACCGATCCATCTAATGACATCTGCACTCCTGTCCATTGCATCAACCGATCCTCTATCTGTGTTGACAACAATGACAATACTTTGGCTGCACCTTGCTCATCAATGAACTCCTATTTATTGCACTTTGGTTGCACCTTGCACATCAATGAACTCCTATCCATTGCATCAACTGATCAACCTGACTGTGTTGACAACAATGACAATACTTTGGTTGCACCTTGCACATCAATCTCCCTATTTGGAATTGTTGGCAACACACGTAATTGAGTGCAATTACTTGTAACTCTTCTCCCCCTTTGACAATAATACCAAAGGACGGTTGCAAAACTCCCCCTGAGTCCATGCACAACATTCTCAGGAAAAAATTATTACTGTTAGCAAAAATCATAAACATGAGCAATAAGGTAAACAAATGCATAAATGCTCCCCCTGAGAATTTGATCTTGATAGCTAGTCAATCCTTAGACTATTCTTGGGAATATGTGACCACTTCAGTTCATGCTGTCTTCTAAGCCTCAACCCTCTATTGCTCTGTAATCTCAAACTTGTCCATTGTTAGTGAAGGCATACACTGATCGTATATATATCCAACTTTTTGTTCTGTAATGCAAGCAACATCTGCATATACATCCTAGATATTCTCAACAAGATTGAACCTACTGACAGCTGTTTGTCTTTCTTTGCAGTGAGAATCCAGTTGACTACCTCAAACCAGCTCACAAGTTCATCAAGAAAAACTTGCTTAGCATGAACCCACAAAGATAATTGTTAGAGACCCAATGTGATTCATCAACCTCATAGAAACATAAAGAGAATTGTTAGAGACTCAATATGTTCTATACTTAGCTCCCAATCACAATCTCAACTCAATCTCAATCTCAAAAGAATAAGATAGATGTAGTATGCTTTTCTCAAGAACATGAAACACAACCCAAAAATTTCCAACCATGCAATAACTCATCTAACAATGATACTCATGTTCTTTCCACAACCAATATCTTTTATCAATCAATTAGGGCTTTAACAACAATGCTTATAGACAAGGTTTAACCAAAATTATTCAACTCAAGATTAACCTTGAAGCATTCAACCAATCACGACATGGTAAGGAACTAGTAGACATCCTTTTCCTTCCAAAGGTATTTGAACAGGAAAGCCACCAACATAAATCACCAATGCAAAGAATAATTTGCTCAAATCAATCTCAAAGGAGTAAGCCCAAATCATGTATCTAGTAAAGCATTAACTTGATCAAAACAACCTCTATGAAAGCAACTCAACCAATTATCACCAGGCTGGAAATCATCTGGCTGCTCATTTAAAACCACTTCTTCAATATTCCCATTCAACATGTTGGTTTCACATCTATCAACAAAATTATTCACACTTGTACCAACTCTGCAATTTTACTGCCAACTCTGTGTAATCATCAAATACTGTACTACAGCACACCCAAATTCCTTTTTATATTTACAACCTGATATGAGTTTTCTACAGTTACTGTAGATCACACCTTACTTTCAACTGTGCAAATCAGGAGAAGACATTTTGTCAAACACTTTATGGCCAACCATAGTGCACTTTACTCAGCCTCATACTTCGTAATCTCGGATTGGTATTTTATCAACAGTTAAAATGAAACTGTCTGTGAATTAAATAATATTCACCAAGGCGTCATGAAAGATCTAACAATCTTTACATCAAAGTGTAAAACAAATACACGCTGCTCGAAACACATATATGTAGCTAGGGCAAACATTCTTTCCACTCAACCAACTTAACTGAAGTGTTATCATCCAAAGCTATGAACAATGGCAGTAAGAATCATCAATAGTACAACAATGACATATCTCAAAACTACCAAAGGTGACAGCTCTCAAATTAATAACCACACTTCATGGAATTTCCATAAACTACTATATAAACTAAAAAACACACTTTAACAACTATAAGACAATATCCCGACTACTTGCCTTTCATCCTCAAATAACCAAACAAATTCATAGGAGCATAAAAATAAGATTTTAAAATTGCTCCCCCTGAGGATGTGCCACCTAGAGTGGCTTACTGCAGTAGCAGAGTAGTCTCCTTCAGTCCAAGGAGACACGACTCCCTTGTTTCTATCTTTCTCCAGACTTTCTTAAACTTGGGCTTGATTTTTTCAACTACATCCCCATTTTGCACCTTTTCGTGAACTTGAACATTCTTCTTGCGCAGTTGTTTCTTGTGCATTCTTGATGGATGATTATTTTCTTTTCTTTTATGCACATGATATGTTCCTTTTCTGTGTTGTCCTCTTTGAGTTTGATGAAATCTAGGGTTTTGCCTTAGATTAGATACATAAGTGCTTGGACAAAACCTTGCTATGTGCCCTTGACCGTTGCATTTAAAACATTGCACATGTTTTATTCCCTGTCTGTATTACATTTTGTGTGTATGATGAAATCTATGGTCTTGCCTTAGATTGGATACAGAAGTGCTTGGACAAAACCTTGCTATGTTCCCATGGCCATTACATTTAAAACATTGCACGAGGTGTTCACTCGGGAAAGCGATGTGTTTTTATCAGGCATAACTTTTTGATCTATTGTTCAATCCACAATAAATTGCCTTGTGACCATAGTAGTTGCATTTAGAACAATAGCCATTAAAAGCATTATTATTAAAAGAGTGAGAGTGAGAGAACCTCTTTTGCTGTGGTTGCTTTGTTGTAGATCTTCTTTGATATTTTCTTCCTTTTGAGGATTCAGCTTCAAAATTTTCTTGCTTCGATCCTTCATAAGTGGACTTCTTCTTTTCTACAGATTTAGAAGATGAAGGTTGTTCAGCTTCACATCCAAGACCAAGCTTAGACATGGGGTTTCTTTGTTGCCTTATCATTTTATTTAGCAACTCTATACTCTTCTCAAATCTGAGATATGTATTGGCCTCTTCTAGTTGTTTCTTCAATGAAACAATCTCTTCTTCTTGTTGGCAACAAACAATCTCTTTCTCATTGATTTGAGACCTGAGAATATCTTCAATCCTTTTGTACAGTTCTACTTGCAGCTTTAGATCAACAATAACTTTGTTAGATTCCTCTTCACTTGTGTTGCATACATCATCCTCATTATCCAAGTGTGTCTTCAATGCTTCTTCTAATTTCTTGGCCTTTTGAACTTGTAGGAAGAGATCTTTAATCTCATCCCCATATTCTTTTAACTTCTTGGACATTCTTTCATTATTTTTCTTTTCTATACTCAACTCTTCAAGTGCAGCTATCAACTCACCTTCTAGATCTACTTCAATCTCCAAGTTTTCATTGCATACTTCAGAATCCACTTCTTCTACCTTCTCTAGTTTAGTTTTCTCTTCCACAAGAACTAAAACTTGCTGAGATGCCTTTTTGGAGGAGGATCTGTTCTTTTTAGCCATTGTACTAATCCAAGATCAACCCTGACTGATTTAGCCAAAACTGGGAACCTGGGTCTGATACCAATTGTTAGTCTTACAATGGCACTGCGAGGGGGGGTGAATTAGTGTAGCTATTTAAAACTTAAAATTTTAACTCTTAAATCCAAAACAATGAAAGGTTAAAACCAAAAACAAAAAGTACCACAAGAGAGCATCACATAACACAATATGTAACGAGGTTCACCAGTTTTGGATACTCCTCAAATTAGACTGCTTGGACTCCCATCCAAATATAGCCATTGCAAAGCACCAACTTTACAATCAATTTACTAGCATCCAATGGAAGGAGCACCAACCCCTAATTTACCAGCACCAACTAGAAGGAGCACCAATCCCTGATTCCAAGCACCAACTTGGATTTCTATTTTAAATATTGATTGACATATAAATGCCTTCTATGTTACAAGACCCTCACTGGTCTATCTTAACTCAAATCAATCTCATGGAAGCATAAGGAGAATTGTTAGAGACTCAATATATTCTATTTCTTACTCTTAATCTCAACTTCTTGTCCACAAAGAATACACTCTTTTTCAGCACTGCCTACTACACACTAACAACCCTTTCATATGGCTTGCACTTGCAGCTCTCACAACTCTGTACTTCTTATAGCATTCTTCCAGCCCACATCTCTATCCCTCTATTCAATAGCACCCTTTTTTACTGAGCAACACACTGCTATATCTTCCTACACAGAGCTCAATGCTCTCTTACAACCCACGCTTACTACCTACTTTTCTCAGGACATTTATTCTTTTGTCTGTGGCACCTTTCCTCTTTATGGTGGCACACTTTTCAATTCTGAGCAGCGTTCACTTATTCATGCAACTACCCTTTTATAATAATATATTCATCTTGAAACCCTAATTCTTCTATAACTGCCATAATCCTGCATGCAGCCTATTAATAGATTTGTCTTTTTAATTAGGATTTTCGATAGCCATTGCTCGTCGAATTTACTCTGTAATGGACCCTATAACTACCGCTCTTACTTCACTGACATTCCTATAACTGCAGTTCTGACTCCCATTTATTGTCACTGTAACTGCCCCTTTAATTGCCACTCTTTCTTAGCTTTTCCATGTTTTACAGCAACCTATTATATTCTATTACAGCCCATGCTTTCTATGCTCCTTTTGCAGCACTGCGGACCCACTACTGCACTCTGCTTTTTCCTTGTTTTCTCGTGCTTTCCTTTTTACCATTTTGCCATGCTTTCATTTTCCTCATTTTTTGTGCTCATTTTGTCGCACTGTAGTTTCTGTTTGCTTGTTACACTATAGTATTTCTATAACCCCACCTGTAACAGTTCTTATTTTGCTGCATGATTTTATTCTACAACTTTCCCTATGTATGCTTCTCGGCTTTTACCCACGAAACTTAGACATGTTGTGATATCACGACATTTCTGCCCCTTTGAATTTTTCTTTGCGTTTGACCATGAAAATAAGACATTTCGCGATATCGCGACACTTTCACCTTCTTGCTTCATTATTCGGCTTGCACTCGCAAAAACACTTGTCACGAAATCGTGACACTTTCCACTTCCTTGCACTTCTCTTTGCATGCACCCATGAAAATGAAACATGTCATGAAATCATGATGCTTCTACTTCCTTGAGCTTCTTTCCACATGCACTAGCGAAGTCAGAACATGTCGCAAAATTGTGACACTTTCGTTGCCTTATACTTCTTTTCGGCATGCACCAGCGAAATCGGAACATGTCGCAAAATCACATCTTTCTCTCTCTCCTCTTTCCTTCGTTTTCATCCGCAAAAATGAAACATGTCACGAAATTGCGACATCTTTTTCTCTCTTCTCTTTCCTTCACTTTTGCCCATGAAAATGAAAGATGTCGCGAAATCGCGACATCTTTTTCTCTCTCCTCTTTCCTTTGCTTTCGCCCGCGAAAATGAAACATGTCATGAAATCGTGACATCTTTTCTCTCTCCTCTTTCCTTTGCTTTCGCCCATGAAAATGAAACATGTCACGAAATCACGACATCTTTTTCTCTCTCCTCTTTCCTTCGCTTTCACCCGCGAAAATGAAACATGTCACGAAATCGTGACATCTTTTTCTCTCTCCTCTTTCCTTCGCTTTCGCCTACGAAAATGAAACATGTCATGAAATCGTGATATCTTTCTCTCTCTCCTCTTTCCTTCGCTTTCGCCTACAAAATGAAACATGTCACGAA
Organism: Wollemia nobilis; assembly: GCA_028583015.1. Classification (NCBI taxonomy): domain Eukaryota; kingdom Viridiplantae; phylum Streptophyta; class Pinopsida; order Araucariales; family Araucariaceae; genus Wollemia; species Wollemia nobilis. The sequence goes on from JAQPPZ010000733.1 coordinate 13,342,784, forward strand.
ATCGTGACACTTTTTCTCCTTAGTGTTTTTCTTCTCATCGGATCGCGAAAACTCGACATGTCACGATATCGCGACATCTTTTTTTCTTAGCGCTTTCTATTCGAACCTATCGTGAAATCACGACACTTTCTCTCCTTGGCGCTTTCTCTTCGATCCTGTCATGAAATCATGACACTTTCTCTCCTTGGCGCTTTTCTTCTCATCGGATCGTGAAAACCCGACATGTCGCAAAATCATGACAGTTTTCTTTGCCTGTGCCTTCTCTCCAACCATGTCGCGAAATCACGATAGTTTTCTTTGCTTGTGCCTTCTTTCCAAACATGTCATGAAATCATGACAGTTTTCTTACTTGCCTTCTTTGCTTCCAACATGTCACGAAATCACGTCAGTTTTTCCACTTGGCTTCTTTGCCTCCAACATGTCACGAAATTGCAACAGTTTTCCTTGCGCCTTCTCTCTCCTCGGCCATGTCACGAAATTGCAACAATTTTGCTTGCACCTTCTCTCTCCTCGACCATGTCGCAAAATCATGACAATTTTGCTTGTGCCTTCTCTCTCCTCGTCCATGTCATGAAATCACGACAATTTTGCTTGCGCCTTCTCTCTCCTTGGCCATGTTGCGAAATCGCAACAAAAAACATGTTGTGATATCATGACAGTTTTCTTACTTGTCTTTTTCTTTGATTTTTTGAATCTGGGCCACTTCTATCTTCTTGAAAATTTACTATACATGCTCTGACTGCTCTGAAATCTTGTTCACTTCATCAACCAATCCATCTAATGACCTCTACACTCCTATCCATTGCATCAACTGATCCTCTGTCTATGTTGACAACAATGACAATACTTTGGCTGCACCTTGCTCATCAATGAACTCCTATTTATTTCACTTTGGTTGCACCTTGTTCATCAATGAACTCCTATCCATTGCATCAACTAATCAACCTGACTATGTTGACAACAATGACAATACTTCGGTTGCACCTTGCACATTAAAACATAATTTGTTAAGTGTGGGGCAACTATGTGAAAATAACTATCAGGTAGTCTTTAATGATAATAAATGCACCATATATGATAAGAAAAATAGAAATAGGATTGTTACAATAGTCCCTATGACCACCAATAGGTTATTTACTTTAAAGTTTGGAGGTCAATGGAGTATCCTTGCTAATGTTGCTATAGAAGATAAGAATTGGTTGTGGCATCTTAGATATTGCCACTTGAACTTCACTAGTTTGAAGTTACTAACTTCCCAAGAGATGGTTTATGGGTTACCAAAAGTGCAAGAACATAAAAATATTTGTGAGGGGTGTGCAATGAATACGCATGCAAGGCACAATTTTCCTAAAGATAAAGCATGGAGGGCCTCATACCCACTCCAATTGGTCCATTCTAATATTTGTGGGCCTATGCAAACCAAAATCTTGGGTAACAACTCTTACTTTCTTACATTTATTTAGATCACAATCTAACTAGTGCCACACCAAGATACTCTACATTCCTTTTCTCTAGTCCACCTTTGACTGGTTCATGGGAAGCTTCTTCTTATGATAATCCAACTTATATTTCCCCATCCACTATCCTTCCATCTTCAAAAAAATTGGTATTTACATATCTACCACCACCTTCTCATCGACAACAACATCAAATTTCTCTGCCTTCTTAGCCTTCCAATACAGCTGACATTATCCCCCCTCATCCTCAATTACAAATTCAACACCACACATTCACTTGCCTCACCCCTAATTATTCTCTCATACATCAATAACCCCCTTCTCAACATGTTGTAATCATACTCTTCATCCCTCCACCCTCTTTGACATCCACTCACCCTACCATGTCATCTCTGGAACCACCTACCTATTCTTTAATCGAACAATCATCAAGGTATACATAAATAACCCAACAACAATCAATGCCAACCAGGGGCCTAGTCAACAAGGGTATGCTCAAATACCCAAGAAAAAATAGGTGCCAAATTAGGGGCCTAGTCAAAAAGGGTATGCTCAAATACCCCAGTAATAATAGGTTCCCAATAAATAGCCTAATCAGCAAGGGTATGCTAAAATACCCCAAAAATAATAGGTACCCAACTAAGGGCCTAGTCAACAATGGTATGCTCAAATAGCCTAGAAACAATATGTGCCCAATCAAGATCCTAATCAACAAGAGTATGCTCAAATACCCCAAAAAAAATAGGTGCCTAATCAAGGGCCTAGTCAACAAGGGTATGTTCAAAGAACCCAACAACAACAAGTGCCCAATCAAGAGCCTAGTGAACAAGGGTATGTTCAAATACCCCAACAACAATAGATTCCCAATTAGGGGCCTAGTAAACAAGGGTATGCTTAAATATCTCAACAACAACAAATGTTCAATTAGGGGTCTAGTCTGCAAGGGTATGCTCAAATACCCCAACAAAAATAGGTACCCAATCAAGGGCTTAGTCAACAAGGGTATTCTCAAATACCCCAACAAAAAGTGCTAAATCAGGGGTTTAGTCAACAAGGGTATGCTCAAATACCCCAACAAAAACAAGTGACCAATTAGGGGCCTAGTCAAAAATGGTATGCTTAAATACCCTAGCAACAACAAGTACCTAATCAAGGGCCTAGTCAACAAGGGTATGCTCAACTACCCCAGCAAAAACAAGTGCCCAATCAAGGACCTAGTTAAAAAGGGTTTGCTCAAATAACCAAACAACAATAGGTGCCCAATTAGGGGCCTAGTCAATAAGGGTATGCACAAACACTCCAAAAAGTGCCCAATGTGGAACCAAGTCAACAAGGGTATGCACAATACCCCAACAAGTACCAAATCAGGAGCCTAGTCAACAAGGGTATGCTCAAATATCCCAACAACAAAATATGCCCAATCAAGGGCCTAATAAATAAGGGTATGCTCAAATACCCCAGCAACAACAAGTACCCAATCAAGGGCCTAGTCAAAAATGGTATGCTCAAATATCCTAGCAAAAAATACCCAATCAAGGGCCTAATCAACAAGTGTATTTAAAATACCCCAACAATAACAAGTACCTAATCAAGGGCCTAATAAAAAAGGGTATGCACAAATACCCAGATGGTAAGGGCAAACCTGATGTGTGTTATACCATTTGTTTTTTATTAGATTTGGATCTTCTAGTTTTATATTAGGTAATGTAAGGTGACCTACATCATATAGCTTTTGAAAAACATTGGAAAATGGTTTTTGAGATGGATTCCAATTACGAGGTGGTTGAGGAGGTCTATGTAAGTGAAAAAAAGGTTGGGTGGATGGTGGAGGATGGAATGTGGAACCAGGGTGCATGTGCACCTATTTTTGTTGGGGTATTTACATATACCCTTTTTTATTGGGAACTTGAGCATGTGTCTGCTGTTGTTGTAGTATTTGTGCATACCCTTGTGGATTGGACACTTGAATGTGCATCTATTATTATCGAGATATTTGTGTATACTCTTGTTGGATGGGTACTTGATTGTGAACCTGTTGTTGTTGGGGTATTTGTGCATACCCTTGTTGATTGGGTACTTGAGCATGCATTTTCTATTGTTAGGGCATTTTTGTATACCCTTGTTGGATGGATACCTAATTGTGCACCTACTATTGTTAGGATATTTTGTGCATACCATTGTTTATTGGGCACTTGAGCATGCATCTATTATTTTTGGGGTATTTATACATACCCTTATTGTATGGGCACCTGATTGTGAACTTGTTGTTGTTGGGGTATTTGTGTATACCCTTGTTCATTGGGTACTTGAGTGTGCACCTATTGTTATTGGGATATTTTCACATACCTTTGTTGATTGGGCACTTGAGTGTGCATATACTATTGTTGTGTTATTTGTACATACCCTAGTTTAGTGGGCACTTGAACATGCATCTACTATTGTTGGAGTATTTGTGTATACCCTTTTTGTATGGGCACCTGATTGTACACCTACTGTTATTGGGGCATTTGTGCATACCTTTTTTGATTGGGTACTTGAGCATGCACCTATTATAATTAGGGTATTTGCACATACTCTTGTTAGATGGGCATCTTATTATGCACCTAATATTATTGGAGTATTTGTGCATACCCTTGTTGATTGGGCACTTGAACATGCATCTACTATTATTGAGATATTTGTGCATACTTTTGTTGATTTGGCACTTGAGAGTGCACATGTTGTTATTGAGGTATTTGCACAAACCCTTGTTTATTGGGCACTTGAGTGTGCATCTATTGTTGTTGGGGTATTTTTTCATACCCTTGTTGATTAGGAACTTGAGCGTGCATCTAATTTTATTGGGAAATTTGTGCATACCCTTGTTAATTAAGCCCCTAATTGGGCACCTATTATTATTAGGGTATTTGAGTATACCCTTGTTGACTAGGCCCTTGATTGGGTATTTATTATTGTTAGTTTATTTGAGCATACCCTTGTTAACTAGGCATTCAATTGGGTACATGTTGTTTCTAGGATATTTGAGCATACCCTTGTTGACTAGGATCCTAATTGGGCACCTATTGTTGTTGGGATATTTTAGCATATGCTTGTTGACTAGGTCTCTAATTGGGCACCTATTATTTTTGGGGTAGTTGAGCATACCCTTGTTGAATAGGTCCCTGACTGGGCACCTATTACTATTCGGGTGTTTATAAATATTCTTTTTGGATGGGCACCTGACTGTGCACATGCTATTGTTGGGGTATTTGTGCATACCCTTGTTGATTGGGCACTTGAGTGTGCACCTATTATTGTTGGGGTATTTGCACATACCCTTGTTGATTGGGCACTTGAGTGTGCACTTGTTGTTGTTGGGGTATTTGCACACACCATTGTTGATTAGGCACTTGAATTTTACCATGTTACTTTGTTGTGCAAATCCTTAAATTTTAATGCTCTAGGGAAGTAAGACAGGGATGATTGAAAGCATAATAAAAAGTTTTTAATTGAAGAATCACGATGCTCGATTTTTGGAGGTGAGGTGCATAGAAAATCAGAAAAGTGCCTTCACTTCAAAGGTGAGGGTGAAAGTCTTCTTTGCATCCCACAAAGGTGAATGAATATTCATTCTAGGCCTAAGCATGTGACTCTGATTTTACATTAAGAGTCAAGTTCACTTTCACCCGAAAAGTGGGGCGAAAGCCCCATTTGCTCCCAAATGTCAGTGAATGTGTATATTTAAAAGAAAATGAAAAAATAAATTCAAAGAAGAGTCAAAATATTTTTCACCCCAATGAGGGGCAAAACTCCCATTCGTCTCTTGTTTGGGGCAAAGACGTAATAAAAAAAATATATAAAAAAAATTAAAGTTTTTTTTAACTTATATTTTGATTTAAAACACACAGCGTCCTTTGAAGTTATAAAATGTGCACGCCCTTTTTTGCGAATGCATTTTAATTTTAATGTATTTTAATTTTAATATAATACTTAGACTTTAATATATAACATCGCTATAAAAAAAAATAGAAAATAAAATGAAAAAAATATAACAATAAAGGGGGCACGACAACAAGAGTTACACAAAGGGTTTGGCATGCGGGCGAACTCAGAAGGGATAAAGAAAAAAAAGAGGAAAAATCCATAAAATCAAGTTTTTTAGAAAAAGCTAAAATCAATCCATGCTTTTTCTAATTTTGGGCTAAATGAGAAGGAAGAGATGGCTTTAAAAGAAAAGGCATTCACCACGAATTTCATCAATCAGGTGGAGAACACTTTCAAAGCAAAAGAGAAGAAGATCAAAGTGTGCTTTAGTGGCATTTTTACCCTCATTGTCCATCGTAGCGTGATGATTTTTCAAATGCAAAAGGATATTAAGAGTGCCCTCAAGGTGGTTTCGCCTGGAACGTGATAAAGTTCAAAAAAAGAGTTGGTGCATTAAATGGCATATTCCTAGGGTAGTTAATGTAAAAAGTGCACCTAGGTTGCATTGGGAGGTGTTTTAGCTTTCTCAAAAGCGATAATGTCACCACGTTAGAAGTAAAGGGGTCCATTAATCTATAGATAACAAGTTTATTTTTTCAAAGTAGTTTTAACAGTCAAGGCACGCTTCTCAAGGGTGTAATATGTCGAAGAAAGAACACAATTTCCAAGATCGATTTTTTAGCAAAATTTGATTTAGTTATAATTAGCACTCAAGATTAGTGCCTATTGAGAGAAACAAGGTGTGTAACCTCTCGAATTTATCACAAATATTTACTCCATTTACTTTGGTGGGTGGTGCACATTCTATAAATAGAGCACATGCAAATTTTCTTGAAGGTTAAAGTTTTTAAAATTTGTTTGCCAGTGTATTTTTAAACTTTGGTTGTAGAATTTGCAGAGCGTTTTTTGAGTTGATAGAATTTACACAATGGGAAAGAAAAGCAAAGAAGTGCAAGAGGATATAGAACCCAATAAGTCCTGGAAGAAAGCACAAGGTGGGTCAAAATCCAAGAAGGCTCGAAGAAATAAAATGTGGATTTAGACCCGTACTTTGATACCATGGTAGAGATCGAAGACTATGTAATTACCAACAAGGGTGTGGTCAAGCTATGACAATATGTGGAGTTTGTTGTAAATCAAGGATTAACAGTAGAAATCCCTTTAACTATGTCGTATTACATGCAGTTATTTTGGTATTTGTTTACGCCTGTACACCCTTGTCCAAAGCTAGTGAAGATGATTGTGTGATTTTATAATCCAGTGACCAAGATAGTTTAGAAGGTAAACCATGAAGCACTATTTTTCATTTCTACTGATGATGTATAGGAAGCATTTGCCTATGGGTTATATCCTCCTTCATATGTGATTAGCAAGAATCTAAATACCAACAAGCAGGAAGACATATATGTGTCTATCATGACCATACATTGATTCATGGAGATGTAGTTGATTAAGGAGCCATAACTAGAGCAACTACTAATCTTGCCTAAGATGCTTTCAGAGTTTAAAAGTCCATACATTTATTCAATGTTAGCATGGGTTGTTGGTTTACTGGTAGATTCTATAGTTCATAAGTGGCAAGCTGCCATGGCATAGTGCATAATCCAGGTGGAGTTTTACGCTTCAAAAACTATGAGGTAGGGCATCAATTTGATGTACTTCGTTTGGGTCAATTTTATATCTCAAAAAATGCATCTTCAGCTGGATATATTGCACACTAGAGAAGACATGTTGTTTAAGCATACCTCTTTTCTTATTTGGTATTTCTTTTTCCATCTACATAAACATTTTTGTTCATCGTAGTAAGGTAAATGGATGAGAAATATGAGCTTTTACCAGTATATATGTGGACTTCTATTCTATCGAATAGGGAGTTATTTTATAATTTTAATTTTTTGTTTCTGGGGTTCACAATAGATTTAATTTGTAGTACAATTGAAAGAGTGCCACTGAGGATGAGATAAGCGGTAGTGACATCCAAAAAGAGTTATATATTTTTGTTAACTCAAGGCATGGTCATAAGAATCTATGGCTTCATGGGTAAGCCATTCCTGCTCTTATAATTTGCCACTAAATACATTTTTTCCATGGAGGTGGTGCACCAGAACTACTATTCTAATGATGTGTACAGAGAAGGGTGCGACAAGAGGATGAATTACAATATACCTTTCAAGTTTGGTAGTATAGAAGTGAACTAGGTTGGGCATAATAGGCTACTCAGGACCTAGGGTTGATAGAACTATCGTAACGATGGAGATATGACCCTTTAGGTAATTTTTTGGACATAATAAATGCCAAGACATTTCACTATTGTCCACGACCCAACATTTAGAATATGCATAATAATTTTTATGGGTGCGACTTAGAGTGGCACATTGAGAATATGATGTCGCTCCCACCCTAGCACGACTTCTATAAATAGGATGTTGAGTAAAATCCTATGGTATACAAAAATTAGATCCCTCCACTTGGAATATTTAGTTAGGTGAAATATAGTGAGCCTCTGTGGACCGAGGAAAAAATCATGAACTAGTGGATAATGCGGGTCCATCGAGGAAAAATTACCTCCCTCCTATGGGTTGAAAATGGATGAGGTATTTTCAGGGGCCTATGCTAAATATGTCAACTCCTATCAACCCATCACTTTTACCAAGATATTGCTTCAAATTTTTTAATATTTTGATAGTTGTGAAAGTATGGCTAAAGAAGAGCACCTGACATTTGAATAAGAGACACCTGAGGAAGAAGAACAATAGTATGTGTTTCAGCAGAGATCACAATGGGTAAAGCACAAAGTTGATGAGGCACCTTTACTAGAGAAGAAAAATGTTTGAGATGTACCCCCATTCTCAAAAGCAACAAAAAAACCAAGAACCGATGCTACTTCTATATCTACTGTTGTAGTTTTGGCTACTGTAGTTTCTATAGTTACAGTTATTTTATAAATTGTTAATCTCCCTCCACTGGTGATAGATGCTTCGATGAGCATTACACAAATATTTCTATTGATTCACAAAAAGTTGAAAAACCAATAGGTGGAGGACCCGCAGGTGGAGGTTGTTAACCTCTAAGAGGAAGCGAAAGAGCAACAAGAAGATTTTTTTTGTAGTCACTTCCATAACTGGAACACATGGTGTCCATAACCAAAGGTACATCTTTCTTTCCCTCTTCTTCTTATTATTTAGAGCATGTAGTGGATGTTAGTTCACTTTTTTTAGTTTCCATGTCAATCTCTCCTCCTTTGGTATGCCCTCCGTATCTATTTTGCTCCCCTCTATCTCCTTTTCACAAGTCACTACTGCTCCTTCTTTTATTCCCATTTATTTGACTTCTTTATTTTAGTTCATTTGCATTAGGTCCAAACCCATTTTCACATCCTTCCTCTTCCATTGTTGCTACCACTTTCACCAAAGTTGTAAGCATGCAAGCTCCTCCAAGAGTGAGCATAACTATAGTTGAACCAATTTCCTCTACCCACTCTATTGTTTCAATCCCTACCCTTCTAGCCATCTCATCAGATTTATTTGAGCTTGACTGCTCACAAGTTTTGATACCTTTCACACCATTTTTTGAGTTGCAAGTACTACCCAAAGTTGATATGGCATCAAAGTAACCTGACATAGAGAAAATCAATCAAATAATATTGAGCAAGGTGCAGAAACAATATTGTCATTGTTGTCAACACAGACAGATAGATCAGTTGATGTAGTGGACAGGATTTCAAAGGTCAGTTAGAATATGTACAGTGAATTTCCAAGAAGACCGAAGTGGCCCATACTCAAAAGATCAAAGAAAAATACAAGTAAGAAAACTGTCACGATATCGTGACATGTTTGGTCGAAAAGAAAAACTGTCGCAACATCGCAACATGTTTGGCAAGAAATAAAAACTGTCGTGATATCGTGACATGTTTGGCTGGAAAGAAAAACTATCGTGATATCGCGATATGTTTGGCTGGAAAGAAAAACTATCGTGATATCATGACATGTTGGGCAAGAAATGAAAACTGTCGCGATATCACGACATAATGGAAGAAAATAAGCCAAGTAGAAAAACTATCGTGATTTCGCGACAAGTTGGAGGCAAAGAAGACAAGTGGAAAAACTGTCACAATTTCACAACATGAAGGAAGCAAAGAAGCCAAGTAGAAAAACTGTCGTGATTTCGTGACAAGTTGGAAGCAAAGAAGACAAAAGGAAAAACTATCGTGATTTCATGACATGTTCAGAGTGAAGGTGCAAGCAAAGAAAATTGTCATGATTTCGTGACATGTTCGGAGAGAAAGCACAAGAAAATAAAACTGACACAATTTCATGACATGTTTGGAGAGAAGGCACAAGAAAAGAAAAATGTCGTGATTTCATGACATGTTCGAAGAGAAGGCACAAGCAAAGAAAATTGTCATGATTTTGTGACATGTTCGGGGAGAAGGAGCTTGCAAAGAAAAGTGTCATGATTTCACAAAAATTTGCAAGAGAGACAGTACGGACGAAAAAGTGTCGTGATTTCACGACAGGTCGAGAGAAAGAGCTCGTAAGGAAAAGTGTCACAATTTCATGACAATTTGCAAGAGAGATAGTATGGATGAAAAAGTGTCACGATTTCATGACAGGTTCGAAGAGAAAGAGCTTGCAAGAAAAAGTGTCACGATATCGCGACATGTCAGGTTTTCACGACCCGATGAGAAGAAAAGTGCCAAGGAGAAAAAGTGTCGTGATATCGTGACATGTCGGGTTTTCATGACCCGAAGGGAAGAAAAGCACCAAGGAGAAAAAGTGTCACGATATCGTGACATGTTCGGTTTTCACGACCCGAAGGGAAGAAAAGCGCCAAGGAGAAAAAGTGTCGTGATATTGCGACATGTCAGGTTTTTGCGACCCAAAGGGAAGAAAAGCGCCAAGGAGAAAAAGTGTCACGATATCATGACATGTTGGGTTTTTGCGACCCGAAGGAAAGAAGAGTGCAAGGAGGTGAAAAGTGTCATGATATCGCGACATGTGTTTTCGCGGGTGCAAGCCAAGAAGAGTGAAAGGAGGTGAAAAGTGTCACGATATTGTGACATGTATTTTCGTGGGTGCAAGTCGAGAAGAGGACAAGGAGGCAGAAAGTTTCATGATATTGCGACATGTCATGTTTTCACGGTCAAATGCCAAGAAAAAGTCAAAGGGGCAGAAATATCGCGATATCGCGACATGTTTTTTCATGACCAAAATCCAAAGTAAAGTTAACTGAAGTAGAACGACAGTTACAGGTGTAGTTATAGATAGAATTAATGCAAGCTAAGATAAGGACAGTGCATTAAAGGTAGAAGGCTTTTAGAGCAACGATTATACTGTCAGAGTCGTAAGTGAGCAGAGAAGTCTTTTAGAGCAACGTCTATATTGTCAGAGTCGTAAGTGAGCAGAGAAGGCTGTCAGAGCACAGTAAAGAGAGCTGTAAGTGAGCAGAGAAGGCTGTCAGAGTGTAGTAAGTAGATCCATAAGAATGTGTATTTTTCATGGACAACAAGTTATGAATTAAATGTTGAGTTCAGAATGGGTAGATGAAGTAGGGTGTCTCTGCCACGAGAAAAGAGTGCTGCAAAAAGGAGGGTTACAGAGTGCTATAAGAGACATAAGCAGAGGAGCAAGTGTGTGCAAAATTTAATCAAGAGCAAACCAGTCAGGGTCATGAAAATAGTGAAGGCATTTTTATGTCACTGATATAGTTAAAAATTGAAGTCGAAGTTGGTGCTTGGCACTAGGCGTTGGTGCTCCTTTCTGTTGAAGCAGATAAATAAGGGGTTGGTGCTCCTTCCAGTGGGTGCTAGAAAATTATTTGTAAAATTGGAGTTTTGCAAAGGCTGGATTTGGATGGGAGTCCAAGCAGTCATTTTTGAGAGTAGCCAAAGTGGTGAACCTCGTTACATCGCGTGTTGTGGATTGCTCTCTTGTTAAAATTGCTTTATCAATTTTTAAGTTCTCTTTGCTTAAGCTTTAAGAGTTGTAGATCTGAATTTAAATAGCTACACTGATTCACCCCCCCTCTTAGTGTAATTGTGAGAATATCAATTGGTATTAGAGCAAGGTTCCTGAACAAGCTTAATCAGCTAAGGTGATATTGGAAGAAACAAAATTGTAGGTGGTGAAGGATTCTCATCGAACAAAGCTCCATTGTTCGACGAAACTAATTACTCATTCTAGAGACTCAGGATGTAGACATATCTGTGTGAGTTGGGATACAACATTTTGGAGTCTATAGACAGTGTATACACAATACCCGCTACTCCTCCAACAGATGTTGTCGATAAGAAACAGTTTAAGAATAACTCTAAAGCAAAGAATGCTATAATGTGTGGTTTAGTATACAGTGAACTGATAAGGATCATGAGTTGTAAAACAACTAAAGGCATGTGGGACAAACTAAAGAGCATTCATGAAGGAGATGGTAAGATCAAAGAGGCCAAGTTACAAACGCATCGATCTTAGTTCGAAGCATTGAAGATGAATGACAATGAGAACATAGAGGCATTCATGTTGAGAGTTAATGGTATCATAAATGTGATTAAAGGACTTGGCGAAGAAATGGAAGATGCTGTCATAGTGAAAAATGTACTAAGATCTCTTCCTCATAGATTTGATTCTAAAGTCTCTGCTATAGAAGAAGCTAAAGATCTAAATACTTTTAGTATGGATGAGATGCATAGTTCTTTGACTGCATATGATATGAGGATAGGAAAAACCAAACCCACAGACAGAGAAGCTGTATTCAAAGCACATATAAACAAAAAAGCAAAACAAGAATTCGAGGAAGAAGCATCAAATGAAACAGAAGAAAAATTTGTTCAAAAACTAATAAAGGTAAAAGGAAAGTACAGAGGAAAGTTACCGTTTAAGTGTTTCAACTGTGGAGGCGTTGGGCACTTTGCAGCTAAATGTCCAATGAATGAGAAAAATAAAAGTGATGAAGGGTTACACCAAGAAAGAAATGACTATAAGAAGAAACCACATTTTAGAAAAAGAAACTTCAAGAAGAAAAGTTTCATATCCAAGAATGTCAGCTCTTTTGAAGACAACTCTGGTGAGGATTCTGAAGAAGAAACGGGTGAAGCTCTGTTCATGGCATTTGAAGAAAAAAAAATAGAGGAAAAACAAGAATGTGATGAAAAACTTGAGGATGAGGCTGAAGTATATCTGGAAGGTGAGTTGGTTTCTGCACTTAAAGAGTTGATTATAGAAAGGAAAAAGAATAAAAAGGTTTCAAGAAAGCTTGAGGATGCTAATGAAATAATAAACAGTTTAAGAGTATAGACAGACAAATTTAAGAAAATGTCTAAAGATCTCGAAGTGCAATTAACCGTGAAAATAGATGAGTGCAGCAAGCTAGAAGAAGACATTATTAGGTTAAGGATGCAACTAGAAGATATGAATAAAAAAATGAGTTGTTATCACAAAATTGAAGGAAGTTCCACGAAGCTGAATAAGATTATAAACAACCAAAGGACTCCAAGGGTCAAATTTGGTTTGGGCTTCGTCGAAGGAGAATCATCAAAGGGATCAACGGCCATAACTGTAGAACCCATAAAGAAAGAATATAATATTAGGGTTGATCAAGAAACTTCAAATCATGAAAAAGAAAGCACTAATACCAGGCTCAGGAGGAGTATTGACAAAGATGGATTCACAAATGTCACACATCAAAGAAGGAGAAGATTTATGGCTCCTACTACAAAATGGCAAAGACCATCACCCAGGTTTAATCATTCCTTTTCTGGTTATTGTTTTAAATGCAATGCTTATGGTCATAAGATCTCAGATTGCAGTTATAATGTAGCACAAAGGAATTTCACTAGTAGAAATGTCTTTTCACCTTTGATGGATTATGCAGTAGAATGTTATAACTGTCATAATTTTAGACATTGCAAGAAACTATCGAAGCACATTTGCAGAAAATAAATATCAGGATATAAAATCTCAACCAAATGGATTGAAAAAAAATAGAAAATTTCCCGAAATATAGGCACAAGCTAATGAAAGGGGAAAGGCAAAACAAGTGGCCAAAGCAACTATCAAACTAGAGTGGAAAGAAAAAGAACAAACTAAGGAAGAAAAAGAATCCTTGATCATGCAAACTGCATTTAAAGCATAGAACAAATCTGCACCATGGATACTTGATAGTGGATGCTCCAGTCACATGACATGCAACAAACAAAAATTTGAGAAGTTACAAAAATATGAAGGTGGTTCTGTAAAATTTGGAAATAATGATGGAGCAAATATAGTTGGCAAAGGATTAGTCAAGATCAGTGACAGAAAGATCAATTCAAAAGAAGTCTTGTTTGTGATTGATCTAAAGCATAACTTGCTTAGCGTAAGTCAAATCTGTGACAGAGGTCATGAAGTAATTTTTAAGAAGCAAGGTTGTGAAGTGAGAAAAGAAAACAGTGGGAAGTTGATAGCTACTGGATCAAGGACTTATGGCAACCTGTATACTCTCTTAGAGAATTTAGAAGGAGCATGCTTGATTGGATAGGAAGATGAAAATTAGCTATGGCACAAGAGGCTCGGTCACATCAGCTTTGACAATATGGTAAAAATAAGCTCAAAAAGGGTAGTAAGATATATACCCACCATTGGCAAACCATTAAATAACATTTGTGCATCATGCCAAAAAGGGAAGCAAACTAGAGCCACATTTAAATCAAAGGAGTACTTCACTAGCAAACCTTTAGAATTAATACATACTTATTTATGTGGACCCATGAGAACACAAAGCATAAATGGAGACAAATTTTTTATGTTGTGCATAGATGACTATTCTATAATGACATGGATATTCTTTTTGAAGCAGAAATCTGAAGCTTTTGAAATGTTCAAGACTTTCAAAAACCAAGTTGAGAATGAAACAGGAAAGAGGATCAAATGCTTAAGATCATATAGAGGAGGAGAGTTTATATCAGAGGAGTTTGCAGAGTACTGTCAAAAATATGGGACCAGAAGATAGTTTTCAACAGCAAAGACACCTCAGTAGAATGGTGTTGTAGAAAGAAAGAACAGAACTGTGCAGGAAATGGCAAGGACAATGTTGACTGAGAGCAAAATAACAGATATATTTTGGAAGGAGGCAGTCCATACTACAGTTTACATCCAAAACAGGTGCATGTTGAGGACGCATGAAAGCAAAACCCCTTATGAGCTATGGTTCAAAAAAAAGACAACAACAAAATACTTCAAAGTCTTTGGCAACAAGTGTTACATCAAAATAACTAAAGATAATCTTGGTAAGTTTGAAGATAGAGCTGATGAAGGTATTTTTGTTGGCTATTTGTCAAAAATCAAAGCTTACAAATGCTACAACAAGAGGCTAAAGAAAATTGTGGACAGTGCTGATGTTAAATTTGATGAAGATAGGAAACGAGCAGTCAGCTATGAAGAAAACTACCCTATTTATGAAGAAGTTATTGAAGGAGATGAAGAAAAGGAAACAAAAGAGAATAAAAAAATTGACCCAGATGATTTAAGTATTGATTCAGAAGTAGAAGAAAACAAGAAATTCAAAATATGAAGCTGGAAAAAAAATCATCCCAGAGAGCAAATTATTGGGGACCCCACAGTTGGTGTTAAGACAAGAAGAAGAGTAGTAAGTAACTACTCCCTATTATCCAGCATTGAGCCCAAAAATTTTGTTGAAGCAAGCACAGATGAAAGTTTGATGAAGGCAATAAATGAAAAACTAGATCAAATTGAGAAAAAAAAAACCTGGGAGTTAGTACCAAGGCCTGCAAATAAAAATATAATCGGTACTAAATGGATTTTTTGAAACAAATTGAACGAATACGGACAGGTTGTAAGGAATAAATCAATATTGGCCTGTAAAGGCTATGCACAGGTTGAAGGTATTGATTTTGAGGAAACCTTTTCACCAGTGGCTAGACTCGAGGCAATTAGAATGTTTCTAGCTTTAGCAATTCACAAGAATTTCAAAGTTTATCAGATGGACGTGAAATCAGCATTTCTAAATGGAAAACTTGAAGAAGAAGTTTATACTAAGCAGCCAGATGGTTTTCAACTTGGTGATAATCCCAACTTTTTTTGCAAGTTGAAGAAAGCATTGTATGGCTTGAAACAGCCACCCAGAGCATGGTATGCAAGGCTAGACAGCTATCTTACTGAACAAGGGTTCAAGAAATGTATGGTGGATAGTAACTTGTATGTCAAAATAGACAATGGCCATCTTATTGTTCTTTTTGTTTACATAGATGATATCATATTTGGCAGCAGCAATTATGAGTCGTGTAGAGACATAGCAAATAAAATGCAGAAATAATTTGAAATGTCTATGATTGGTGAACTTTCGTATTTCCTCGAACTACAAGTTAATCAAAATGAAAAGGGCATTTTTATTTCTCAAGTTAAATATGTGAAAGAAATGTTGAAAAAGTTCACAATGGAGGATTGTAAACCTGTTAGCACTCCCATGATGATAGGTTGCAATTTGAGCAAGGATGAAAAATCTCCAGATGTTGATCAAACCATGTACAGATCTATGATTGGAAGCCTACTGTATTTAAATGCTACCAGACTAGATATCTTACAGGCAGTATGCATGGTAGCACAATTTTAGGCTAGTCCAAAGGAGACTCATGTGACAGTAGTAAAGAGGATTCTTCGGTACCTAAAGGGGACTATGGAGCATGGGTTATGGTATCCAAAAGGTAAGTACTTCACTCTTATTACATATTCATATGTATATTGGGTAGGATGTGTCGATGACAGAAAGAGTACCAGTGGAGGAGCATTTTATCTTGGAGACAGGTTGGTAGCATGGCACAACAAGAAACAAGAATCAGTCTCTCTATCCACAGCAGAGGCAGAATACATTGTAGCGACAACGTGCTGTACGCAGATATTATGGATGAGACAAACCCTGAAATATCTTGGTATTAACTTCAAAGATCCAATTTAGTTAATTGTGATAATACCAGTGCTATTAACATCTCAAAGAATCAGGTTATGCATTCTCACACAAAACACATTGCAATCCAGTATCACTTTTTGAAGGATAAAGTTGCAGAAGGTGAGGTTAAATTGGATTTTGTTCCAATTACAGAGCAAGTAGCGGATATCTTCACAAAACCGTTGCCCAAGGAAGTTTTTGAATACCTTCGCAATAAATTAGGAGTGGTCACATTTCCCAAGAATTGACTAGCTATCGAGACCACATTCTCAGGGGGAGAATTTATGTACTTGTTTATCTTTGTGCTCATATTTGTGATTTTTGCTAACTGTAACAATTTTTGCCTGAGAATGATGTGCATGGACTCAGGGGGAGTCTACAGCAGCCCTTTGGTATTATTGTCAAATGGGGAGAAGAATTATAGGAAATTGCACATGTGTTGCCAACAATTCCAAAGGGGGAGATTGTTGAGCAAGGTGTAGAAACAGTATTGTCATTGTTGTCAACACAGACATATAGATCAGTTGATGTAGTGGACAGGAGTTTAGAGGTCAGTCAGAATATGTACAATGAATTTCCAAGAAGACCAAAGTGGCCCATACTCAAAAGATCAAAGAAAAAGACAAGTAAGAAAACTGTCACGATATCGTGACATGTTTGGCTGAAAAAAAAAACTGTCACGACATCGCGACATGTTTGGCAAGAAAGAAAAACTATCACAATATCATGACATGTTTGGCCAGAAATAAAAACTGTCATGATATCATGACATGTTTGGCAGGAAAGAAATACTGTCACAATATTACGACATGTTGGGCAAAAAAGGAAAACTATCGCAATATCGCGACATAATGGAATAAAAGAAGCCAAGTAGAAAAACTGTCACGATTTTGCGACAAGTTGGAGGCAAAGAAGACAAGTGGAAAAACTGTCACAATTTCGTGACATGAAGGAAGCAAAGAAGCCAAGTAGAAAAACTGTCATGATTTTGTGACAAGTTGGAAGCAAAGAATACAAAAGGAAAAACTGTCGCGATTTCATGACATGTTCAGAGTGAAGGTGCAAGCAAAGAAAACTGTCACAATTTCGCAACATGTTCGGAGAGAAAGCACAAGCAAATAAAATTGTTACGATTTCGCGACATGTTCGGAGAGAATGCGCAAGCAAAGAAAACTATCATGATTTCGTCACATGTTCGGAGAGAAGGTGCAAGCAAAGAAAACTGTCATGATTTTGTGACATGTTCGGGGAGAAGGAGCTCGAAAAAAAAAGTGTCACGATTTTGTGAAAATTTGCAAGATAGAAAGTACAAACAAAAAAGTTTTGTGATTTCATGACAGGTTTGAAAGAAAGAGCTCGCAAGAAAAAGTGTCACGATTTTGCGACAATTTGCAAGAGAGATAGTACGGATGAAAAAGTGTCACAATTTCATGACAGGTTCGAAGAGAAAGAGCTTGCAAGAAAAAGTGTCATGATATCATGACATGTCGGGTTTTCGCGACCCAATGAGAATAAAAGTGCCAAGGAGAAAAAGTGTCACAATATCGTGACATGTTGGGTTTTCGTGACCTGAAGGGAAGAAAAGCGCCAAGGAGAAAAAGTGTTGTGATATCATGACATGTCTAGTTTTTGTGACCCAAAGGGAAGAAAAGCACCAAGGAGAAAAAGTGTCACGATATCACGACATGTCAGGTTTTTGCGACCCGAAGGGAAGAAAAGCACCAAGGAGAAAAATTGTCGCAATATCGCGACATGTCGGGTTTTCACGACCCAAAGGGAAGAAAAGCGCTAAGGAGAAAAAGTGTCACAATATCACGACATGTCAGGTTTTCATGACCCGAAGGAAAGAAGAGTGCAAGGAGGCAAAAAGTGTCATGATATCGCGACATGTTGTGTTTTCGCGGGTGCAATCCGAGAAGAGTGCAAGGAGGCAAAAATTGTTGCGATATCGTGACATGTTATGTTTTCGCAGGTGCAAGTCGAGAAGAGGACAATGAGGTGGAAAGTGTCACGATATCATGACATGTCATGTTTTCACGTTCAAACACCAAGAAAAAGTCAAAGGGGCAAAAATTTCGCAATATCGCGACATGTTTTTTCATGATAAAAAGCCGAAGTAAAGTTAACTGAAGTATAACAACAGTTACAAGTGTAGTTACAGATAGAATTAATGCAAGCTAAGATAAGGATAGTGCATTAAAGATAGAAGGCTATCAAAGCGATGGTTATACTGTCAGAGCCATAAGTGAGTAGAGAAGGCTGTCAGAGCGACGGCTATACTGTCAAACCCATAAGTGAGCAAAGAAGGCTGTCAAAGCGCAGTAAAGAGAGTTGTAAGTGAGTATAGAAGGCTATCAGAGTGTAATAAGAAGAGCCATAAGCATGTGTATGTTTTGTGGACAACAAGTTATGAATTAAATGTTGAGATCAGAATGGGCAGATGAAGTAGGGTGTCTCTGTCGTGAGAAAAAGAGTGCTGCAAAAAGGAGGGTTACAGAGTGTTGTAAGAGACATAAGCAGAGGAGCAAGTGTGTGCGATGTTTGATCAAGAGCAGACCAATTAGGGTCATGAAAATAGTGAAGGCATTTTTATGTCACTAATATAGTTAAAAATTGAAGTCCAAGTTGGTGCTTGGCATTAGGGGTTGGTGCTCCTTTCTGTTGAAGCAGATAAATAAGGGGTTGGTGCTCCTTCCAGTGGGTGCTAGAAAATTGTTTGTAAAATTGGAGGTTTGCAAAGGTTGGATTTGGATGGGAGTCCAAGCAGTCATTTCTGAGGAGTAGCCAAAGTGGTGAACCTCATTACATCGCATGTTGTGGATTGCTCTCTTGTTGAAATTGCTTTATCAGTTTTTAAGTTCTCTTTGCTTAAGCTTTAAGAGTTGTAGATCTGAATTTAAATAGCTACACTGATTCACCCCCACACTCTCAGTGTCATTGTGAGAATATCAAATGCACCTTAGTTCATCGTAGTGGTTGAAAATCCATAGACATAAGAAGCATTAGCTTCATCCCAACCGCTCAAGAAGCTTTCTTTTGATCCAGTTTCTTTGGAGGCTCACACAACTAGAATCACTCCCCTAGTATAGAAACCATGAGGTGAAATAACACTGAGTTATTATGCTTATGAGACTGTGATAGAGGACCTGACAAATATTGATCCAACTGAGAAGATGGAGAATATGCAGGTTGATATGAGCTTAGTCTACTTTCATGGTGAGTATTACAAGCACAAATTTTATGATGCCAAAACAAATATTGTCAAATTCAAATATGCTTTGGGAGCCAGTAGAGCGTAGTAGGAGAAGACAACCACAAAAAATGAATACTTACGTCAACAGGTAGAAGTGCATCAAAAATAAATGGATGCAGTGTGGTTGGAGATGTAGACACTCAGAATGTAACTAGAGACCATACATAATCAAATATCTTAAAAGGCCACACAGGTTTTAGGCTTCTCCTCAAAAACAACCAAAGAGGTATGCCTTCACATGACTCAGAGTTACAAAAAGTTGGTAACCAAGGCATTTTAGGTATTGCATTATCTTTATGCAGCTAGGATACAAATATAATTGGGCCAGCAGTTGATAGATGGCACAAAAGAAATGTTGGGACCTCATATGGAGATGGTTGTAAAAATTCAAGATCCCTCTCAGTCCAGCATGCACATTAACCCCTTAAGTGATATGGATCACGCTTGTTCTGTCACTAAGGTCATGTTGCATAGTTATTTTTAGAGGATGGACTTGGTGAGAGAAGGTAGGAAGATTCTTAATGCCATTGAGTGGTAGCACATTATTTCTAGGATTCACTTTGATGCTATCATTTATATGGGTTTTTAAATTTTTATTGATGAATGGGGTAAACCTCTGCCAAAATAAAAATTGTAAGTATCCTAGAAGAATTTCGTAGAGAATACCTCAAATATTGATACATGAGAGGAGCCCATCACAGAGGAACAAGTATTTTCACTTATGAATAAGTATACCCACATAGAGCTGTCATTATTTGATTTAACTCAATGAGCTAAGCACATCAGCCTAGAGGACATTCAGAACCTACAATATGTGTATGAGTTACTAAGTGTCCCTTGCCTATTAACTACACATGCTTGGGACAAAGTGGTTATAGTCTATGAGGTCACCTACAAAAGCTTGAAAGAACCAGGTGAGCAAGATGCGGTAGAAAAAGTAGTAGCAGTTGAACAAGAGCGAGCCAATGTTATATGGGTAGCTGTAGAGGTAGAGGTGAGTAAGAAGGTAGCATAAGAGTAGGCATAGAAAAATGCTTTCACATAAAGAGCACCAGCTAAATCCATCGGTCAAAATACTTCATAAATACCAAATGGATAAAGGCCTGGTATCTCTTGCATCCATATGAGCTGGATGCCCCGTGAGTAGCCAAAAATATTGGTAGTTTTACAATATGCCAAATTGAAATTTTGATAAATTTTTATTGATGTAATATCAGAAATATATTAATCTATGATACAGTATTTTCGACCTATATTTACATATTTTGAAATTAATGTTCCTTCTCATTCCTCTTTGCTCAAAAATAAAATATGCTTGAAAAATAAATGGATAAGGAAAACGTAACGACCCTTTTTCCCAAATGAAGTTTTAAAATGTTGGTTGATAACTGCGTTCACCCGAAGTTTGGGGTGAAAGCCTCATTCACCTCACTTTTGGGGTGAATGTAAACAAATAAGACAAATAATGACTTTCACCTAAAAAACATTTAAAGTTTGGGGCGGGATCAAAGTTGAAATGACGATGCTATCAAAAAATGTGTTCACCCCAAAGAGGAGGTGAAAGCATCGTTCACCCCATTTTGGGGTGAACATCTTCAAAATTTAAGACAGAACGCCCAACTAAAGCTTTGACTGGTCAATGACACTTTCACCCTAATAGAGTGGTGAAAGTCTCATTCACCCCTCCTTGGGGTGAAAGCTCACCAAAAATATGGATTTAGGCAGATTTTGAAAAGGATAACAGGTGATGTTGAAAATTCAAATATGCTTTCATCCCAAGTGAGGGGTGAAAGTCCTATTCGCCCCTCCTTGGGGTGAAGCTACATGAAAGTGCTCCGCTAATGCACCAAGGTTTGTTTCAGGCTAAGTTCTAAGAAGCGACGTTGAAAAGTAGAAGAGGTATTCACCTGAACTAAAGGACGACAATGCCTTTTTCTATTATTTGGGGAAAATGTATATTTCAAAAGGAAAAATGTCTTATGCAAAGTGCTTCGTCCCTAGGAGGTATTAAAAGTTCTTAATCACATTTTCATGGGGCTAAAACGAAGAGCAATGGTTTAAAGCATCGAATGTGAAACTGATAGGGAAGATGAATGTCAAGATAGGGGTTGTTCATGGAGTGTAATGGCGTGTGTGTTGCAGAAAAGGTGTGAATAAAAGGAAAACAATCAAATTCAAAGAAAGCACTTTCAATTATGGCTCTATTTTGAGTGATTTCAAAGTGTAAAACATCGACAAAAATTGGTCAAAGATGCTTGAGTCGGATGAATATGAAAATTTAATGATTGTGGTAAAAGGAAGCTATGTTCCCTGATTTATGGATGATTTTAGGATACTGTAAGTGCGAATACTAGAATACAATACTGGAAGTTGTCTTTAGGATACTGTAAGTAGAATATTTGGCTCTCCTTTCTATTTTATGCTGCTATAACACTTGGTTGGAATTCTTGCTGCTAGTCTATACCCAATCCTACACCTTTGGCCTATGACCATATTTCCCATTTCTTTTAGTTATTTCTAATTCCTTTCCTACAACTCTAGTCTTAAACATGTGTAGGATTTACCAAGGGAGCCAGCCCTCTCTAGAGGTTGGTACGGAGGACATTCCTTTCCTCTGGCCTTTCAATGTTGGCCATGTCTAGGGTGCACAAATGCATGTTTGTATAATTAGGCATATATTTGACCAACATGGCCAAAATAAATGCTCTTGAAAGTCAAAAAAGTTCTTGTTCACAACAAATTGACCAACAACAAGAGAAATATAGCCTTCTCTTATCTAGTGAATCCTTGAGATCTCATTTGGTATGATAAAAACCTAAATAATCTCTAAATTCAATCGTCAATAAGTAAATAACAAGGCATATATTATTGCTCATAATCTTTGGAAGCCTTTGAATATTGATATATCTCTTCAAAATCTTTGTCTTCAGCATACTCCTTCAAAAATGTCTTATGTGCCAAGGGTTCAGCTTATTCCATAACACTCGTTGAAGAAAATGGATGTATATATAAGAAATCAACTTCTTGTCAATAGTACATTTCTTGTATTTATGTAAAAATATGATATTGCTATAATAAACCTATCTATTTGAAATATTTATCTTTTTTTAGTTTACTTTGAGTTTGAAAATATTAGAAAGGATGATTATTTGGTGGAAATTTTAAATTTTTGTTAGGTTGTTGAAAATTTGACTTTATTGTCAAACAAAATGTTGATTTTTGTTTTTGTTGTCAACATTTTTAATTTGTTGTCAAAATATTGATTTTTTTTTGCTTTTGTTGCTCAAATGTTGCTAATTTTTTATTTTTGTTGTCTAAATGTTGATTTTTTTGGTTTTGTTGTTGAAATGTTGTTTTTTTTGTTAAAATGTTGATTCTTTTGCTTTTGTTGCTGAAATGTTGATTTTTTGTTTTTGTTACTGAAATTTTGGTTTTTTTAGCTTTTTTTGTCGAAATGTTGATTTTTTGCTTTTGTTGTCAAAATGTTGAGTTTTCGTTTTTGTTGTCAAAATTTTGATTTTGTTGTCAAAAACGCTGTTTTTTTTGCTTGTCATCAAAATGTTGCTATTTTTGCTTTTGCTGTCAAAATGTTGCTGTTTTTTAATTTTTGTTTTTGTTGAAATCTTGATTTTGTTGTCAAAATGTTGATTTTTTTTGCATTTGTCATCAAAATGTTGATTTGTTTTTGCTTTTGTTATCAAAATGTTGCTAATGGGTTTGTTTTTTTTGTTTTTGTTATTTTTGTAGGTCAAAAAGTTTATGTTATGACACTAATTTTTATTGTTGGTGAATGATTTAAAGGTATTTTGGATGAGGTAGAGTAGCGATGGCTTGAGAAGATCAAGTTCTATATGGTCACATAGATGGATGTGGTTTGGTGTGACCATGCATATTTGAATGTTTATGATCAGTGAGATGCGAATAGGAACATATTTCATCTTTTAATAGGGAAAATGACAATTACCCTAGAGGATATTTATCGCATTTACCAACTTCTAGTTGATGGGATGACAATAATGGCTACACAAGAAAAGGAGGTATTGGGAGAACACACTACAAAGGAATTTTGAAGAGGCTTGGAAGATTGTGATGGTTTCCAATGGAGGGATTAGGTATGTGAATATTTACACATTATTGATGGTGTGTATCAATAATTATGTGCTACTAGATGCATCAGGGGTGATATTTTCCTAGAACTTTATGTGGCTTATTTGTGATATGGTTGAGCATGAGAGGTATTTTTCATGGGCACCTACCTTGTTGGCCTAGGAAGGCATTTTACGTGGGCACCTACCTTGTTGACCTCGTGAGATGCATGGGGTGTGGATGATGACTATGAAGTCATTGTGTAGTAGCCTATTAATTTAGCTATGGGCTTGGGAGCACATAGTAGTTATGAGATTGAAGGGACTATAGTTTGAGGCTCATGCATTGTTGGTGTTAAACATACTGTATGCCTTGCAATGGTGGCATGATAAAGAGGAGTGTATAAAGAGAGATAATGAGGGGCATGCACTCTATTATTAGGGATAGTTTGGGTACCTGAGGCCTAATGATATTGTGTGGCAACCTTATAGAGGAGATCTAACTTTGTGATAATATGGTGTGAATATGGCATAAGTTAGATGGGGTAGATGGATGATGTATTGGTATGCATTTTAGTTTAAGTTTTTTCTATTTATTCATGTGTAGAGGTAGTTTAAGCTACAATAAGGTATTCTAGTTTTGCTTGTGGTGATTTGGCATAACCATGGAGATCATGGGATATGATCGTAGGGAGAGGTTTTCGATATATCATTGGATGAGGTGCTAGCTCTAGTTGATGTGGGTGATGTTAGGATGATGATGGAGTATGATAATTGGTGGGCTAAATAAAGGTGGGATCCTAGACTAGGGGTAATTGATGGGGCTGAGGGTATGGGTCCTTAGGCTACACTTGAGGGTTGATGGATGATAATAGATAGGCTAATGGGTACCATAGGTGAGGCTATAGAAGTGATATGTGATAGGGAATCTATAGATGATGGTGGTGGGTCAGAAGTTACCATAGATGAGGAGGATGAGGGTGTCTATCAATAGGTATCACATTTGATGTGATATGTACGACCATGATATGATAGTGGAGCTAGGCCCTCCTGAGTAGCTGAGATAGAGATAGGACTAGAGGATAGGGGCTAGGATGATATGGTCAAGATGTGTATAGAGGAGATGTGGTATCATATATGTGATGTTGATGCTTGATAAGAATAGGCAAAACAAATAAAAATGAAGAGAGATGACCTATGGTTAGAGGTAGAATAGTGTAAACTACATATGGTAGGATTGATTCAATATTATGATGTAGAAGTAGCCATGAGAGATCTGGATCTAGCGGAGATTTGGAGTCTACTATGCAAGGATTGAGGGTGTAGGTTGATGAGTTAGTGTATCTTAGGGAAAATATGGAGGGAGTTTGATGAGAGTAGGATGTGGTAGTGGCTACCAGGTGCGTGCTAGAGCAAGAGATAGAGCAGTTAAGGGCATGGGTGACCAAGTTACAGAGCGAGCAAGAATTCATCACCATAGCATAATATTCAACAAAGGTGAGTGAAGGTGACAAAGCAGAGATAAAGTAGTTGAGAGTGCAAGTGGCTAAGCTACAATGTGGATTGCATGATATAATAGCAAAGAGAACTTGATTATGAGATGAGGTAGAGCACCTTAGGGTTGAGGGAGCTAGATTAGTTCTTTAGGTTGAGATCATGTAGTTGTAGTGGATAAGGAATGTGTATGGGAGATATTATCTATGATATTAGGGATTTACAGTCGTATCCATAGCTTTTTTCATTGTAAATAGAATACCACTACCTTCACATTCTAGTTCATCATCACATTGTAGCCATAGGAGTATGGCATCAGTGATTCCTTCAAGATCATACTTTAGAGAGTTGAGGATATTTTTAGTGGGAGGATTTGCATCTATGCATAGAGGTGAGGGTTCATGAAGGAGGTATGATGATGGATTGAGGTAACAAGAGGGGAGTGATGAGTCATCTAACGGATGACATGATTAAGGTGATGATGATTTTGGCATGGATGATGTGCCATAGTTTTATATTTTTTTAGATGAGTTATGTGGATGATGTAGATGCATATGGATGAATGTATATGTATGCTATGATGATGTATATGATTAGATTCACTTTATGAGTTTGATGATGTATGTATTGATATTGAGTGATATGTATGTATATTGGTGTTATTTGAGTTATGAATTTTTGATGTTGGTAACAATGGATACATTTGATTTGATTATGAGATGTCATTTGTGCATGTTGATGAAAAATATGGAACATATTATAAATTTTGATACTTTAAATGTTGTGTAAATATTTTTGGATGTGTTTTTTTATTTATACCATCATGTATGGTAAAAGTAATCAATGACATAGTGATGATCATGTTTGATATATGAACATATGATGACATAATGATTTATGTAATATGTATGGTAATGTAAATATAATCATGATGTGTATGCAAATGGTGATGGTAATGCTTGATTAACAAATTAATAAATAATTCCTAATCATTTCAATATTTTGCTAGTCCTACAACTAAGCAACATGTATGTTTGTTTCTTCTACGAAGGTAATTTAGATGGTATAAGAGAGTTCTAAATAGTCAAATATTTAAGTTTTATCATCAAAGCCATATATGTATGGTATGATGATGTATATGATTAATTGTTCTTGGCAATTTTGATGATGTATATATTGATATTGAGTGATATGTATGTATGTTGGTGTTATTTGAGTTATGGATTTTTGATGTTGGTAATGATGGATGCATTTGATTTGATTATGAGATGTTATTTGTGCATGTTGATGAATGATATGGAATATGTTATGAATTTTGAGACTTTCAATGTTGTGTGTAATAAATATTTTGGGATGTGTGTGTTTTATTTATACCATCATGTATGGTAAAAGTAATCAATGATAGTGATGACCATGTTTGATATATGAACAAATGATGACAGTAGTTTATGTAATATGTATGGTTATGAAAATCTAATCATGATGTGTATGAAAATGGTTATGGTAATTTTTGAATGAATGAATTATAGATAATGCCTAATTATTTTGATAACTTGCTAGTCCTACAACTAAGCAACATGTATGTTTGTTTCTTCTACAAAGGTGTTTCAGATGGTAGAAGGGATTCCTAGAGAGTCAAATATTTGAATTTTATCATAAAACCTATATGTTATTCAACTGACATTCTATTGTACCCTAAAACATCCTAACTGAGGTTAATCCTATCATGGATCTATGTGTGTATAGAGTGATTTAGTTCATTTACCTATTTTGAGTGAGATTGGAATAACAAATTATAAACTTAGTTGAGTAAGCTAGCTCATCTGTGAGTGGACATTGGTCTATAAAAAATAATATCATGACTAATGTTATAGATATATTACCACTTGTAAGGCATACTCCACTTCCAGTCAAGAATCTATAACCCTAGTGGAGATTAAATCCATGATCTAGGAACTTGAGGAGATTAGGAATTCAATATTTTTGATGGTGATATTTTTTTTCTTTTCTCTCTCTTTTCTATTTTTTATAGCTTATCATTTTGTTGAACCTCAATGGTTATTGTACATAAGACGTATTCCTTAGAATTAAAATTTTTGTTTAATGTGCACATTTTTTTGATCCATGAAGGTACTCTAGTCATGTAAGGGAAGTCTAAAGTTGCATTACAATCCAATGATGTTTGATAAAGCTTGATGAGATAAAATAAAATGATTGACTACTAGAAAATAATTCCATTACTAATTGACCAATGCATAAGATTGAACATGACATCCTGATATTTATGACGACTAATTTATGATTTCATATGGTGTAAAAGATACCTATGTGCATGCAAATGAGATTTAATTATGTGAGAATGCAAACACTGATAAAATGCATGATAGTTGGATGGGTATGTACATGAACATGAGTGACAAACTTTGTCAATGATTAAGTGAAACCAACATGATTGATTAACGTATATTTGTATATCCAAAAATGGAGACATACCATCATACAAGTTTCATGGAATATGCATGGATGCTATGACTGATGCTTGTACAAATGTTTAGTGGTATCAACATGAGTGATTTAGGAAAATATTAGAAGGAGGAGAGGAATATGTGAAGAAAAATTAGAATAAGGGAGGAGAGAAGAAGAAACCTATCCTAGGTATGTAGCCTCTTGAAGCATGACCATACAACAGAGATATGAAAAAGAGGAAGATAAGGAAGATGAATATGGGAAACCTACCCCAGGTATGTAGTCGCTCGAAGTGTGACCATACAATAGGGAAAATAAAAAGAAGAAAAAAGGATGGTGAAGAAGACAAATGAAAAGAGGTATGGTGTTGCATTATAAAGTAGCTATTTTTGTTATGTTTTTGTTTTTGCGGTTTTCTTATTTTTTTTGTTTGTGTATTTTTGTTTTTTTTTATTTGTGTATTTTTGATGTTTTTGATATAGAATGTACAAGAATGTGTAGACCTTTGTTCATGAACTCAAGTGTAGAATGCAAGGAGATAAATGATGTTGAGAGGTTCGGGTTCTGCTATTCCTTTGAGGTTTACCAGTTGATAGGGACCTAAACTATACTTATGAGTAATGATATATGAACCCAACCAATTGGAAGAAAATTTGTATCACAAATGACATTGTTTATTTGGATTTTGTTGGTTCTATTTTAGCACTAGATATCCTACTTCAAATTTATGTTCATTCATTTTTTTATATACACAACGAACATGATATTGATATATGCATTGATATTCTATGGTATTTATGCAATGCTCATCATGTAGTGTGAATTGATCTAAACAAGCTTGATGAGTTGTGTCATCATCAATGAATTCTTGTAAGGAGATTAGAAGAGATGTTATCTCTAATTCTAAGGGCATTATTTCTTCAACGCCATAGACTAATGATAATAGGGTTACCCTAGTGGGTATTTTGATGTTAGTTTGATATGCCCATAGTGTTGAAGGGATTTGATTGTCTTAATTATGATGAGATTCGATAACCATTTTGCGAAGGATGACACAGATGTCATTCCTTCTACTTAACCATTTCCTTGAGGATAATAAGGAGTTGAAAAACTGTGTTTGATGTTATTTTTTTGCATAGTGCATGAATATCCTTGTTTTTAAATAGTGTGCCATTATATGATATAATTCAAGAAGGAATTTCAAAATGACATATGAGGTGTTGTTAAATGAAGTCAACAATTCAAGATCTTATTGTCTAGATGAGCAAAACAACCTCTACCAATTTAGTAAAGTATTTCATGGTTGTGATGATGAATTTATGTTTACCTAATGAGACTAGGGTGATTTTTCCTATGAGATCTAGGCCCCATTGTGAGAATGGCCACATGGATTGAATTAGTTGCAAAGATTGTAATGATAAGTATGTTTTTTTTTTAACATGGTGGAATTGGTAGTCGCCACGAATCTAGGTAGGCTGTCCATATTTTATGGCCGCCACAGTATTCTGCATTATTTGCCCTAGAAGCCACCACATAGATATTCACACAGTCCACCCCTATAACCGCCATGCCATAATAATTTTAAACCTTTTACATCGCTGAAAGCACCAAGAAAGGGATAAGTGTTCAATCCAACGAGGCTCGATATTTGAACCTTGGACCTTCGCCCCCTTATGGGATTTGGATGAACCAATTGGTCTACACCTTAGACCTATAACGATAAGTATGTTAAGTTGGCATGTTGTTGGTATTTGACATATTTCTTGACATAAGTGTAACAATCACATTCTATTATGGGCCAATAGTAACCCATGTGTAGGATGCACTTAGTGATGATAATTACACTAAATTGACCTCCACAAGTACTATCATGGGTGGAAGTGATGACATGGTTATCTTCTTGTGACTCTAGGAATCGAAGGAGGATGCCATCATAACTTTGTTTATATAGAATATCCCCTAGTAGGTGTAGCAAGTGATCTTATACCTGAATAGTTTTTTGGTGTCTTGAGATAAGTCATGAGGGAGCATGCTTAATTTGAGGTATTCTTTGATTTGGAACATCCAAATACTGGTAGGTTTCGCTTGAAAAAAGTTGACTCCTATGCTATCACTCAAGGTTTTGGGTAAAATGGAATATTTATACATAGTTTGTATAGATAGGTGGGTAGCATTTGCACATGGATTATGAGGAATGAGAGAGCCAAAGAAAGCCATGGTATCCATGAATATATTAGTTGACCTTGGTAGAGCTTTGATATCATACCATTTAAACTATGATAGTAATTCTTTTGCAACATGTAAATATTGTTTAAGAACTATGCAGTAATAATTGTAGGTACCTTTTACCTTATTGACCATAAGGAGAGAATCACCAATGATATGTAGATGTTTGACATGTATTGCAAGAGCTATGTTTAGACCTTGTATGAGGGCCTCATATTTAGCTTTATTTTTCATGCATGAAAATTGAGTTTTAAGGAGAATAAAATTGGAATCCTGTGTGGTGTAAAAATACACATCTGACATCTCCCCCTTGTTTGCATCTTGTACTATCAAAGAACATCATGAGGTCCACTTTATTATCATCATCAACATATTATTATTACTCGGTAACATAGAATATGGAATCATTAGGAAGCTCTATGATATGAGGCTTGTCATCGGGAAGAAAAACTTCTACAAGCTAATCTAAAATGACTTACCTCTTTATAGATTTTTGATATTTGAACTAAAGATCAATTTTTGAGAAGAGAATTAACCATTTGATGGTTCTTACATTTTTATATGATTGAACCATCATGTATAGTAAAGTATTATCCCTAGCAATGACATATGTAGTGTGACTAATTAGGTAATATCAAAGTTTTTTTTAGTAAATAAAAGTGCTAAGAAAACATTTTTGACATATTCATATCGAGTTTCATAGTTGACCAGTGTGTGACTGATATAATAGATAGGTTTTTCTTGGTGAACCTCATTCTTTTGGGCTAATAGGGTACCCAAAGTAAAATTGATGGCTGATATGTATAGGTAACATAGTAGGTCTAGGCAGGGTGGAGTTAAGATAGGTAGGGACATGAGATATTGTTTTACATCCTCTAAGGCATCCTAATATGCTTGGATCCATTCAAAAGGCACCCCTTTTGTAACAAGTGGATGATAATACCCCAGTAAATAAGACACAACTAGAATAGAGTGGGGGTGGGAGGTGAGGAAAAATGCTTTTTATTAAGAGTGGGTAGGGTGATTGTCAATTTGTATGACTTCTTGATCAAGTAAATCTTGAATGTGATGTTTATAGGTGTGATAATGGTATGTCTTCAGAGAATCAACTTATGAGTGGAATAAATCCTGCCCAAAGAGGGGAAGCCTCTGCATACATATATTTATTTTTTATATTTTTTCACATCCTTTTCTCTTTTTTTTAGTAAAGCATAAAATTACTTGCAAATAGAAATATGTACATATTTACAAACTGGTACCTCTTGAGTTTATCATTGAACATAGGCCTTTAGATGAATATCATTTACTGAAATTAGAAGATCCCATTCATCCATATCCTGAAGATGATATACATTTTCTGAATTCACTACAGAGACCTGGAATGGGCGTTCCCAAATGGCATCAAAATTGTGGTGCTTCCCTGGCTTGGATTTATTCTTGTTCCATTTGAGGACTAAGTCTCCCACATAAAACTTGCGCTCTTTTGTCTTTTTTCCAAACCATTTTTGCATAGATTTAGTGTGTTCAGTGAAAGCTTGATATGCCTTTTCTCTTTCTTCCTCTAACTAAAATAATTGAGCCAAACTTGCACTCATCGGATCATACTCATCATATTCATTATTAAACAAATGCAAGGTATGAAGGATAGGGAGCTCAATGTGGATGGGTAGGACCACTTCTTTCCCATACACAAAAAAATAAGGGGAGGC
Organism: Wollemia nobilis; assembly: GCA_028583015.1. Lineage (NCBI taxonomy): Eukaryota > Viridiplantae > Streptophyta > Pinopsida > Araucariales > Araucariaceae > Wollemia > Wollemia nobilis. The sequence continues at coordinate 13,374,372 of JAQPPZ010000733.1, forward strand.
TTTAATAGACTTTTTTATTGATATTCTATTTTCCCATAGAGCCTGGTTAAGTAATAGGTTCCAGCTTCTCTTGTTGTTCCCTAGTGTTCTCTTCAAGATCCGTAATAAGTTCTTATTTGTGGATTTGGCCAACCTGTTTCCTTGCAAATAATAGTTAGAAGATATCTTCAAATAGATCTTGTATTTGACTACAAACTTGGTGATCTTAGTCCCAATAAAGTAAATTCCATTATCTGTTACAATAGCATCTAGAACACCGAAATGGGTGATTAATCCCTCAAGGAAAGAGATAACAGTAGCTTGATCTACCTTTTTCATCGAGACAGACTCTGCCCACCTAGTGAAATATTTTTTTGCAATCAAGATGTATTTGTGCTCAACTGACGAATGAGGATTTATGACTCTAATGAAGTTGAGGCCTGTTGGAAATATGATCAAGATTTGTTGTCATTAATGTCAAGAGTCAGTTTCGATGAATAGTATAAGAGGAAGGATGTCAAGAGTAAAAAAAAATATTGCTTCTAGACCTAAGGGAAACAATATTATAATATCTCTCATTATAATATTCAAGGTGATCATATAAGCTCTACGGGAGAAATGAGAAGGCCCGAGAAAAATAATATTTTATTATAATATTGAAGGTCTAATGGTAAGACCTAAAGAAATTAAATTAATTTTAATAATTTCATTATAAATTAATTTATAATTTAATTTGATTAACTTTATAGTTATTAAATTAATTATAATAATTTTATTATTAAGTAATTTATAATTCAATTTAATAATCCTAAAGTTAGGGTTATAAGGGTAAATATAAAGCACCAACATCATATTTTATCTCCTCCACCAATGTCAACGATTTCCAAAGCATGGGTATAAATACCCAAAGCCTAAGAGGCTTCAAACCCCATCTGTGATTTTAATAACACTCCCAAGCAAATCGTGTGCATAATATTCGATGAGAAAAGAGGGGAGAAGTCATACGTTTGACTTCTTTGGTAGGTAGCGAAGGAAGAAAAGGTACAAGGTACGAAGGCCTTGTCACCACCTAGCCAGGTGGGCTAGTGGTAATTGGCAGTGACTTGGGAATGTGAGGTACCACATTCGATTCATAGCAAGAAGGTTGTGAGGTTGTTTTGTGCATCAAATACACCAAAGTATTTTGGCTTTTGGTGCCTAGGTAGAAGACAAAGCACTATGGGTACTTTTGCCTTCCATGTGACCACTTAGCTCACATAGCTTGGCAGTCATAACTAAGGTACTAGAGGCACTATGATGTGGGATTGAATCCCATCGGGAGCACTTTGAGAGGTACAAATTTTTTATTATAATTTGGTTTTTGCTCCTAAGGTTGTATGGTGAATTTTTGAGCTTAGGGAGATATAAGGTTGATGAAATTAAATAATTACTTTATTTAATTGTTTGGTGGATTGAGGTATTTAGAGTGGAGTTATAAGGTTTAACAAAATATTTATTTTTATATGTTTTGGTGAATGCTAATTTCAAGAAGGAGTAATAAGGTGTATTTGAGTTTAATTATTTTTGTAATTGTGAAATATTTTTAGGGAGTGTTAGAGTGATATTTTGTCATCTAACCTTTGAAATTGGTAAAAAGAGTAATTATTATTGAAACAAGTTTTGAGGTTAATTATTCACCAAACAAAAGTTATGGGCACATCTTCCTTGTGAGTGATTGTTGAATGTTGTGAATGCTAAGTTGGATTGAAAAGGGTTGTTTGACAAGCATTGTTGAGTTTGATTGTTAAATATTTTTATGAGTGAGAGTTGTTGATAAAAAACTTGTTTGATAAGCATTGTTAGAAATATTGAATGATCCTTCATATGCATGATTAGGTTTTGTGCAATATCATGAGTATCATTGTTATGTGAAGTTGAGAACTATCTTGAAACTAGGGTTTGTGCAAGATCATGAGTATCATTGTTATGTGAAGTTGAGAACTATCTTGAAACTAGGGTTTGTGCAAGATCATGAGTATCATTGTTATGTGAGATTGTTTGATAAGCATTGTTGAAAATAATTGAGTGAGTGTTCTTATGGTTGGACTAGGGTTTGTAAACAAGGAGCATTTCATTGAGTTATAGAATTTGATCGAGCCTAGTCAAGTGGAAGTGTTGAAGTGATAGTTCAAGTTCTATGAAACAATTTTTTTTATATTCTAATTTGATTTGATAAAGAGATTGAAAAGTGATTAAGCATTATTGTGAGTGTGAAGCATATTGAGTCTCTAATAATTCTCTATATGTTTTGATGATATTGAAGAAGATTTTATTTGAAGCTTGTTTGTGTGATTGAAGAGGATTTTGTGTTAGATTGAGTTGAGTTGAGTAAGATTTTGTGGAAGCTTACAATACATATTTGAGGTAAGTATTAGTGAAGACTTGTTGAACAGATTGGAAAAGTTCTAGTGAGGATTTATTGAGCATATTTAAGGTAAATATTAGTGAAGACTTGTTGAGCATATTAGACAAGTTCTAGTGAGGACTTGTTGAGCAGATTTGAGGTAAGTCTTGATGAAGACTTGTTGAGAATATTGGACAAGTTCTAGAGAGGACTTATGGACATATTAGTGTGAGATTTTATGGAATCTTACAATGCTAATTTGAGATAAGTATTTGAGAAGACTTGAGAGTAGAGTTGATTGATTGATTTGTTCAAACCTTGAATTAAGGTTTGAAATAGATCTAGTAGAGTTGATTTATGATTGAGTCAAGTTTTGTGTTAAGGATTGAGGATAGAGATTGAGCAGATTTGTGCTAGACCGAAGGACTATGTTTAGTGCATATTTGAGGATAGAGATTGAGCATATTTGTGCTATATCGAAGGACTATATTTAGTGTAGATTTGAGGATAGAGATTGAGCATATTTGTGCTAGATTGAAGGACTGCATTTAGTGTATATTTGAGGACTGATATTGAGAAGATTTATGCTAGACCAAAGGATTGTGTTTAGTGCAAATCAGATATAGATATTAAGTATATTTGTGCTAGACCAAGGACTATGTTTAGTATAGATCAGAGATAGATATTGAGCAGATTTGTGCTAGACTGAAGGATCGTGTTTAGTGTAGATTTGAGATAGAGCTAAGAGCAAGCTTTGGAGGTGATAAAGTATAGAGGATGATAGTCTCTAGTGGATAGAGGTCCATTAGCTAGGGCAGTGAAGATAGGTCTTTTGAGTGAGAGAAGGAATATTTAGTGGATAGAGATCCATAAGCTAGTGTGGTGGAGGTAGCAGTTCTTATAGAAGATCACAACCAAAGCAAAGGGTATTGGTGTCTCCTGTGGATAGATATCCATAAAATTGATTAGGGGATTTTTATCTCCTTTGGACAGAGGTCCATAAACATTATAATAGGGAAATGTTTCCCAAAATATTTGTTGAGAAAATATTAGTGAAATATTTTCTTCGTGGAGTAGCCCACATTGGGTGAACCAAGTTAAATTGGTGTCTCTATTGTGTGTGGTGATTTATGCATTGCTTCGATTATTTATTTTGATATTACCATTGATATATTACATAATATTGATTAGGAAAGAAAAGTAAAAAAGTGGTCTTATACTGTTCAGTCCCCCTCTCAGTATAAGCTTATGTTCTTCAAGGCCCCACTACTAAAATGGTGCTTCCACCTAAATCAAGTGCAAGGGCAGGGACACTATTTTATTTCTACCCACATATCATTGATAATTATCATAGTTTCAAATTACCCTATGCACATACATAAAGAGAGTAGGCCAGTAATAACTAGCTCTAATGATATTCAAGGCCATGGGCCTCCCTGCATAATGGCCATTGAATAGGCCATAATGAAACTCCTCCAATATTTTTTTCTTCTTTGAATCCTTTACACATCTGAGGAGCACTTTGTCTACATTCTTATGAAATAGTATACTTGGAAACAACACATATTTGAGTGCTTGTAGCCTGAACCTATGAAACTGAGAAGCACCAAGAAATAATGGATATTTCCCTGAGGCAAATATCTCGATAAGGTCTTTTATCCAGTAATGATCACCTGGAATTTGATTTACATAGTTACTTACACTAATTATTTCCTCTTGCACTATAGCCAATGATTTGGACACTACGCTTTTGGCAAATTCTTTTCATAGAGCTCGTCCATGGATTAGATTAGTTGATTGGATCTCCACTTCATACTCCTAAATATTTGAGACCCAACCTGCTCTTTTGTCACCTATTTCCCCTTGGAGAATGAAGTTTTGGACATCAGGGTGTATAATGTAAATGATTGTTTTACTCTGTGAGATGAAGTTTTAGAATTTATTCAGGGATTTCATGATTGCATACACCTATTTTTCAATAAAATTATACTTCTCCTGGTGCGGTGCAATAACTTGGCTCAAGAAGGCAATCAACTTTTCATCTTTGTATTCTTGATTCTATGTCATAACGGTGGCATAACCCTCTTGCTCACCTAATTCATAGAGAATGAAGTATTTTAAATAATCAATATTAATTAATACTAGAGCTTGGGTGATTTTTTAAAAATCCTATCTTATCTCCTCAGTCCATTTGAAATCTGCATTCTTTTTCAAGAGCTCGGTCATGGGTTTCACTATTTGAGAAAAATCGGCAATGAACTTATGAATGAAAATTATCTAGCCGAAGAAAGACTACATGTATTTCTTATTAACTAGTAGCGGTAGTTTCAAGAGCACCTCAGCTCTTGTGGGACAATCACCAATCCTTATTGTGAGATCACATGACCTAACAATTTTCCTTCTCTAAAAGCGAATATAGAATTTTTTGGGTTAGTAAGAACCCCAAAATACTAGTATTTTTTGAATACCTACCTCAAATGAGAAATGTGCTCTTGTCTGTGATGTGAAAATACAGTCATGTCATCAAGGTAGATCACAATGATTCTATTTAACAACTCACTAAAAGCGATGCCCATGGCTCTTTGAAAGGTAGCACCAACGTTTGAAAGATCGAACAACATTCTTTGATAAGTGAATGTACCCCATTTAGTAGTGAACACTATCTTGTATTGATCCTCATCCTTCATCCAAATATGGTTATATCTAGATAAATCATCTAGCAATGAAAATATCTATGCTCCAACAACTACATGGAAAATTTGATCAATCTGCAAAAGAGGATAGTGATATTTTAACGATGCCTCGTTCAAATTCCAAAAATATACATAGATGGATATCTCCATTATTTTTATGAATTGGAACTAGGTTTGCCACCCATGTTGAGTGCTTAATTCGATATATTATCTTTTCTTCCAACATATTTAAGAGTTCTTCCTTCATGAGCACCTCAATTTTAGTATTGATAGGTCCTTGTTTCTATCAAAAAGGATTTACTCCCTCCTATAGTTCAATGGTATTTTGGATTACATTCTTATCATATCCTTTCAAATCATAATAGCTCCATGCAATAATATCAAGGAATTTGTAACACAGGCTCTTGATATCTTCTAATTCTACTGAAGTACAATCAGTTTCAATTTTGATGATTTTTTCAGGCTCTAGCTGCAACTTCTTACACTCCTTAGCATCTACTTTGATTGTATGCTTCTCAGTCCTTTAATTTTGGTCAAACATACTTTCCAACAAAATCAGTCCTCTAGGAATGTGATTATTCTTCAACTGAATCATCCCTTCCATTTTCTCCTCGATAAGCATTCTATCATTCGCACTTGTGGCTTCCTTAATAATAAAATTGACTATTTTCTCATCATTGTCGAACACTTGCCAATAGTGATTCTTATCAGGGACTGAGGGTCTATAAATTACCCTGACATTCTTAGGTTTCTTGACTACTTGCTCTACGAGAGAGTAATTAGCACCAAGCGAAGCTAAAATATTTGAATTTGTGTTCTGTTGGGAATGGGAAAAATATGAGATATACTATACATGAAATGAGTACAATATATAGGCATAGGCCCCATAGAATACATGATAAGTGTCAATAGAAACTGACAAGTGTCAAACTAAAACTAAAGGTATAGTGTAAATTAATCAGTGAGGTCTACTTCGATGAGGATCGATGCATTAAGACCTCCATGAATAGGCATTGAAACATTCCAGCAAGGTGCTTTGGAGATCTACTTCAGCTTTTGCACTCGAGTATTTTTTTGCCTTTCAAGAAGTTTGCGATGGCACTAGGTGTTATTTCTTGCCATATTTTGAAAATTTTCATTGGCATCGGCCAAAGGAAGACAACGATGGTGCGAGTGAAATAGTCCATGATTATGGATGTAGATATCATGTGGTAAGTTTTGTGTCGTAGTCTATGAGCGTGGAAATCATACATGTTGCACCATGATGTGAAATAATACCATGGACACCATGTGTGCTAGATGGATGCAGGTGAATCAAACGATAATTTTACCCTTCTATAGTGATCATTAGCAATAACTTTTATCAATCTATCCAAGCTGGGGGAGTCTTTGAAGGCATGCACACCATTAATGTATTCATCAATAACCATGTATTTTTTTAATGCATGATCGATGGGAGTGTGTGATGTTATTTGGGAAGTAATTTCTAATGAGCTCGATGTGTAGATCTATCAAGCTCACTCAATGTGTAGAAAATGTAGTGGGCACAAATTACCAAAGCAACCAGAATTAGCAGTGAAAACCCACTCAATGCATATAAAATACAATTGGCATGGCCATAATTGGTGGAGAGATCCAACGAGAATGTTAGAAATGCTATAGTCAAGAGCAGAAATATGGCATACAACATTTGGGGAAGAAGCACTAGGGGAGAATTACTCTCGATGCCCATTTTTTAATTTTACAAGGATGTTGATGCTATTAAATTTTAAAAACCAGTGGTGAAGATTTTTGAAATGTTGTGAATGCTCATGTGTGCATTTTTTTTTGGTTGGCGTATATTTCAGTTTGTTTTTTATCCATGCACCCAGAAGGCCAGAGGGAACGTTTTTCTATTTCTTCTTTATCATCAAAGTCCACTATGAAATGTTTTGTGTATTTCCAACTACATCGAGTGATGTCACTTTCAGATGGTAAGGAGTTCTCGAGTGATGTCACTTTCAGACATGATTTTATTTTTTGCAGGAACTCTACTTCATCCCTTTCATGCACTAGATTTCAAGGCAATTAATGATATCATGATGCTAAAATCAATATTTTGTTTAATCTATAAATTTTGTTTGATGTGCGGTCATAATGTGTGGGGTCTAAAAAGGATGAAATTGGCCAACCATATGGTCCTTATGTTTCTCTTAAAAAAATTTATTTATTTTCTAAAGTCGGTGTTTTCATCAGGAGATAAAGTGGCATTTTTTTAAATGCACTTTAAATTGTATGATATATTTAATATTTTAGGGTTAAGGTGAGCCCATAAAAAATAATGGGGTTATTTATTTTATCAAATTTGGGGCATTTATTAAAAATATATGGCCACAAGACATCATGCATGGAGGTGTAAGGGGTATTCAGGCATGCATTTAAATTGGAAACCATGTTATAGAACCTTAGTGTAGTTTTACGTGTAGTCCAGTGCTCATGTGACGACCACATAAAACAAATTCTTGACATTGCCAACCAAATATTTTAACATGCCATATTTTTTTCCATAATGATCCATGTAATTTTCCCCTAGAGAGGCATGTTGTTTTTTCAGTAAGATGAAAGCCCCATTGAGAGTTAAAGATATGGGGTATTTATAGTCATCAGAAAGGTTTTTTTGAGATGGACACATTGGTGATGTCCATTTATAATTTTGAGGCTATTATATTTGCTCTTTTTAGCCTCAAATATTATTGTATTCTAGAGTGTATTTTTGGTTGAACTTGACACTCTATGTATGTGATATTTGTACCTAGTAACCTTCTCTAGAGAACCTAGTGGATGCAGCGGCTAGTTACCCATGCATTCTGATGGGATGAGGAGATCACCATAAGGAAACCTACTCTAAAGACTATAGAAAGACACCCTAGACTCTATCCGAGGAATTTTCTAGATCAACTTCTAAAGACTACAGAAAAAGATACTTCAGAAGATTCTATTCATTTTTTTCTTCTTATCATCCACATTTGGAATCTGTCTTATTTTATTGTATTGAGTGTATTTTTGGTAGATACTAACACTCTCATATGGCTTGTATTTATTTTGTATTAAGGTGTATTTTCGGTAAGACCGACATCTTCTAGATTGAGTTCACCATGAGGGGGGATGATATTCATGGTGAATCTAGTCAGTGACCTACAAGAGGTAACATACCTAGAGGATGACTTACAGAGGCAATATCGAGAAGTGGCTGACCCTAAGGCACCTAGGATAACCCTAAGGCACTTATAAGGCTGACCCAGAGGCAACACATCCAAAGTGGTTGACCTTGAGACAATCAATCGAGTTGTATACACCATTGATATAGCATTATTCATAGTTGGATAGCCAAGAGCAAAGAGCATGAGCACATTATTCATGTAATAAAGGAGGATGATAGGGTTATTTTAGTGAATTCAATATTAAGGGGGAATGTTACCTAATGTTGACTTTTTTTTTAGTTAGGATAGTGCAAATTAAGGGGGAATGTTAGAATATAATGTGCACTATGCCTTGTTCTTAACACTTGTCATATTCTCTTGAAACTTGTCATATTATTCATATGGGATTATACCTATATATTTTACTCATTTCATATATAGTATATCTCATATTTCTCTCATTTCCAACATGTTCTGCTCCCATGAAATCGCCTGAATATTCAATGTTGTAAATGACTCAAACAAATCCCATACCTTGTTGTGATAGGTCTTCAAGTAGTGTTGCTTTGACACACACTTTTTTGTAGTCTGGTTGACAGCTCAAAATATTTGAATATTTGTAGCTATTTTATGCCCAAATTTTCATATTTTTCAAACCAAGACACAATACCTTGTATTTTGTGGCATTATTCAAGCAACTTCAAGTCAATCTATATGAATAGGTCTCATAAAATCCTATAGGATAAATAAGAAAAATAGCATCCCCTATGTCGTTCTTGCACCTAGCACCATATAAATACAACTTCCATTACTAATCTACAATAGGGTCTGGGGAATAAGGGACTTTTTATTCAATATACTTAGGTTTATTTATAGTGTAACAACCAATGTCACTTTTGACCATTGCATTTAAATCCATTATTGAGAACTCATCTTCAAGGTGGAGCTCACCAAGTGCTTCTTCCATAAAATTCATTTCTTGTACCTCTTCAGTCATCATGTTGACTTCACCGATAGATTTTTCTTCCTCTTCCAATTTTTCTATATGGAAAGTGGATGGCTTTTCATTGTAAATGCGTATTTTTCTTCCCTTGTATTGTATCTCTAGATGTGAAAATTCCAAGGAAAGGTATCCTTATAAATTTACTATAAAATCCCTTGAGACACACATGCTAAAATATGGTTCTAAGTCAACCACCACTACTTCTTGAATAATAGTAATTTATGGCATGCTATGTAGAATAATAGGAATATCTTTGATTACTCCCACTCTCTTGACTAGGGTACCATCCAACTGCAACACTTCTAGACTACTTCTTGTGTATTCCATTCCCATAACTTTGTACACTACCTTTGGCATGACAATAGTTGTAGCACCATAATCAATCATGCAATTATGCACTACCCACCCTTCCATATTGAGGTACAAATAGAATGGAGGAATTCTATTATTACCAATGTTAAATTTAGGTAAGGTCTACACTAGCACAATTTGGGAGTGACTTTTCTTTTGGTGTTTTGCAGTCTTGAGAGACTCCTCCAATAGGTCAACTTTCCCAAGTAACTACAATGTATCATATAAAATTTCATAGGAATATTATTCATTTCCTCCACAATGTTATAATTAGACACACCAAGAGCCTTTTCTTCTATCACCGACTCATACTTGTTTTGATACTATTGAGTGGCTTCCACCCTTTTTCACTTAGTCAACGATGGGTACCTGAGGCGCTCATTGGCTTGTTCCTTTGCCTCATTTTGCACTTGAGAAATTGCAGGCTATGAAACTAATGCCTTTATTTGTGAATTATGTTGGGCTCTCTTGGGTAGAAAATCCTTCAACAAGACAAAATATTGTTGCTTCATCCTTGCACCATATGTTTTTGTTGGCAGTTGCACTTTTTTAGTTTGTAACTTTGGCTCAGTAGGAACCTTTAGAGGATCCAAGTCCACTGGATCAACATTCATCAATTTCTTCCTAGCCCTTTTGAGAACTAAAACTTTCTCTAATGATGGGACCATAAATTTATGATCTACTTCTATTATCAAACTAACTCATTCATCGGTAAAACTTTTTTCTAGTGTTTATATGTCGTTTAGATGAACCATGCATGTGTCTTCTTCATGAGGATCATTGCAGTTTGAGCACCAATATGTTCTTTCTAATGTACTAGTTTATTCATTTTCTAACATAATTGTACTCCTCTCAAGGCCTCTACTGGTCATTGGTTGTTCTCTAGTAATTGACGGTGTTTGGAACCTCCTTGAAAAAAAGGCAACTTTGACTTATTTCTCTTTACTGTGGTAATTTTGTTTGATATTGTCCTTATTGCTAAATTAACGAATTGTACTTCTTGTAAAAACTTCATGTAAGGATTATAATTTAAGGGTGTAAGAGATGCTGGTAAAGGTAGAGGTATTGGCAGAGTAAGAAATGGTAGTGGAATAGGTGGCACTGGTAGTTCTAGAAAAGGAATAGGTGTCGATAATTATGGCACAATTGATAAGGGTAATTGTGAGATAGTTGGATTGATTTGGGGTGAATCCAAGCTTCATGAGGGAATCGCGTACATAGAAGGCATAGGCTATGAGAATGCATTTGAATATAAATATTGTGGAAGATCATGAAGGATGGGGATGGTCACTTTTGGAGGAAGCTTGCCTATGGCTATCAAGTTTGATTTGGACTTTTGTGCCTACATGTACAAATTTGGAAATATATTTACATTAGCCTATCAGAATACCATGCTAATTTCAGAGTTGAATACCTTAAGATAGTAAAATATAGCTTGTTCATGCATGGGTTGAAGACCATCGGGGCCCTCTACCAACTTCGGGTGAACCTAACATTGAAGTCCAGTATCTCCTCTTGTGGATGCCTTTGAATCATTGTAAATTGATGCAGCAAGGAGAATGGATCAGCTTGTTCATGAAAATTATTGATTAGTAATTCCACTAATTGATTCCATGTAGCGATAGTGGTAAGCGGTAAGGACCAGTACCAGTAAAATAGCTTTTCTCTAAGTGATAACACCAACAATATTACTATAATATATTCATCTATGATATCATGGATTATCATAAGTGAAGCCACATCCTGAATATGATCATAAGCGGTCTTACCAATACCATCATAGGTAGGAAGGGCCTTCAAATTTTCTTAGGGGACTAGATTTTGTGCTTGTAAATTCAAGGCTCCAGAGCTATTCCATGCTAGGAATTGTCTTGGTGGTTGTGGTTGTTGTGGTTGTAGATTCTGAGTCATTTGAACTGGTTTATGAGGTTATGGAGGTGGGATACTAGTAGCAGTACTAGCTAGACTTGATAAAATAGTGAATACACCAGCTATCTATGATAATATCATGGACAATGTATAAGATGAAGGAATTAATTTGGGGTGTTCACCTAATATTTTGATATCAAGTCTGTAGAACTCAATGGGATCTTCAGGATTTTTGACGATCAATATCATAATCATGAAGCACAACTTTAGTTGCCTTCATGTTTGGGGACTTCTAGGTATAATCAAGTCGCCAGATGTTCTAACTATACATCATGAAGGTGAACATCAAACCTCAATACTATTGAAAGTGGAACTTTTAGGGTCCCACTTGGTGAGCCAAAAACTATTGGTCAAATATCTACCTAACTATATAAATATGTATTTGTGTACCTTATACATGGCCAACATTGAAAGGTCAGAGGAAAGTAATGTCCTCTGTGCCAATATTCAAAGAGATCTAGCTCCCTTTCTAAATCCTAAACTGGTTTAAGACTATATTTGTGGGAATGGAATTAGAAATAAATGAAATAAATGGAAAATATGGCCATAGTTCGAAGGTGTAGTATTGGGGATAGACTAGCAGTAGGAATTATAACCAAGTGTTATAGCAACATAAAATATAAAGGAGAGCCAAATATTCTCCTTACAGTATCTTGGAGACAACTTCCAACATTGCATTCTAGTATTCACACTTACATCAGCAATGCCCAAATCTAAAGTGTAGAATTTGAACTTAACAATAGATAATAAATATGAATATTAAACAAAAATGCTTAAAGAGAAAGGAATCACACACAAAAACTTCTTGCAAAATTATAAGCCACAACTTCTTCTATTTATGCAGAGAACTTGAATTTTTTTTTGTGCAGAATGTCTATCCTCCTCTTAAAATGAAAATTAATCAGTATTTATAGAGGATTTTGCCTCTTTCATTAAATACACAAAAAGATAAAATATTCCTAGATCAAGAACCTACAAGAGGAATTTCCTCCTTGAAAATCTTCCTTTGGTGATAATGATCCAATTTTAATGAGAAAGACTTTGAATGGTTGATTAGATTGGGTACAAGTGCATTGGAACGAATCGAGAACAGAGGAAAAAAGAGGAATAATCATTGAATTTAGGCCATATTCATGCTTTGGAAATCTGTGCTCACCCAGGTAATCTACCTGAAATTGAATTCATTTTTAAAAGAGGTGAAACTGATAGGGGGTGCCCTTGGAAATCATGAAAATCATCCACAAATTATGGAGAATAGCTTCCTTTTACCATAATAATTAAATTTTTGTATTCATCTGACCCAAGCGCATTTGACCAACTTCCTTCAATGTTTTACACTTTGAAATCACTCAAAATAGAGCCATAAGCGAAAGTGATTTCTTTAAATATTATTGTTTTCATTTATTCACACCTTTTTTACAATGTACATGCCATTGTGCTCCACAAACAACTCCTATCTTTATGTTCATTTTCCCTCTCAATTTTACATTTGATACTTTGAACCATTGCTATTCGTTTTGGACCCATAAAAATGTGATTAAGAACTTTGAATACATCCTAGGGAGGAAACGTTTCACATAATACATTTTTCCTTTTGAAATATATGCTCATCCCAAATAAGGGTGAAAGGCGTTATTGCCCTTTACTTTGAGCGAACACCTCTTTGACTTTTCAATGTCGCTTCTTAGAACTTAGCCCGAAATGAACCTTGGCATATTAGTGGATCGCTTTCATGTAGCTTCACCCAAGAAGGGGCAAATAGGACTTTTGCCCCTCACTTGGGATGAAAGCATGTTTGACTTTTCAACTTTACCTGCTATCCTTCTGAAAATCTACTCGAATCCATATTTTTTGTGAGCTTTTGCCCCAAGGAGGGATGAATGATACTTTTTTCCCTCTATTGTGGTGAAAGTTCCTTTGACCAATAAAATCTTTGGTTGGATGCACCATATTAAAATTTGAAGACGTTCATCCCAAAGTGGGGTGAACGATGCTTTTGCCCCAAATTTGGAGCGAATGCATTTTTTGATAGCGTCATCATTTCAACTCCGGTTCTACCCCAAAATTTGAATATTATTTAGGCAAAAGTCATTATTTGCCTTATTTGTTTATGTTCACCCTGAAAGTGATGTGAATGAGGCTTTCACCTCAAACTTTGAGTGAACGCACTTATCAACCAACATTTTCAAACTTCATTCGGGCGAAAGGGCCGTTATGTTTTCCTTCTCCATTTACTTTTCAAGCACATTTTATTTTTGAGCAAAGAGGAACGAGAAGGAACATTAATTTTAAAATATTGTAAATATAGGCCGAAAATACTGTATCATAGATTAATATATTTTAGATCTTACATCAATAACAATTTATCAAAATTCTAATGTGGCATATTGCAAAACTACCAACAGGCCAAAAATGGGATCTTAAGTTACAAAGTTTATGAATTGTTGTGTTCTATATGGTACAATAAAATTAAATAGCAAATTATTGGGTCTATGAATACCATGTCCAATTAACCTAGGGCACCATATATTTTCTTCATGATATTACCAAAAACAAATTTAAAAATGATTATCTATTTGTTATAGTTGATTTATTTAGAAATATGTTTCTATTGATACCATTTACGAAGATTATTTCAAGTCAACAAGCTACCTACAATATCTTTATTAAGGTGTAGTTTATTTATGTGTTTCCAAAATATATTATTTTATATTGGGATGGTAGCTTTATCAATTTCATTTGGATAATATTATAAGATATGATGGACACTAGGTTGAATATATTTATAAATTTTCATCATCAAATGGATGCACAAATAAATATTGTGAACAAGATATTATAAAACATTTTAGTGGCCTATAATTGAAGGATTCAAAAGACTTAAGATGATATTTTTTCTTATATTTAGCATGCATATGCTAGGTTAGTTCATGATGTATATGTCACCTTTTGCAAAAAAATATGGATATCTTTCTAATTTGGCATTTGATATATTGCGAAATGATGTATTTAATCATATGGAAGTGAATAAAGATAATATATTCTTGACAATATTTATATGATTTACCAAATAATCTAAGATATCCTAAAATAGAACTAATTCAAGTAAAGGTGAGGCAATAAAAACATAAAATTGACCATATTTTTTAGGTTAGTAACATTGTATGGTTACACTTCTCAAATGATAAGACTCATGATATTGATATGAAGTTAAAATTTATTTGATATAATCTTTTCATATTCTTTGAGAAGTAGGAATAATACTTTTGAATTGGATCCACCACATTTTATGAAGATGCACTCTGTTATAAATATGGATAACCTAAACATGTATAAGAGTTCAATTCTTAATAGAGAGTAAGAAGGGTAGGTTCTACAATTTATTAAGGAATTTATTTCTAGAAAAGATGCTCAAATTATATATACCATGTTATAGGGCTTAGTTCATTCCACCCTATAAGGGCAACCAAAGTATTGGTAATGGAGATCAAGGGGCAACTAGTAAATAAAGCAAAGTGTTATAGTCAAAATTAGATGGAGGAAATATTTCCTCACCTAGCTCAATTTCAAAAATTTTGAGGGATCAAAGGCCTCCCATTGCAGAGGTGTGATCAGAGTAACTGCTTGGTCAAGCATAAAAATAATAACATAAAGTAAATTTTCATATTTGAATAGAAATTAAAATATGAGTGATCATTGGAGAAGAAGTTAGAGAGAAAGAGACATGAATTTTGGTACAAATTTTACTTAGTATTATTTTTTTTTTTATGTAGTTTACTCAAATATGAATAATACTAGAGGAATTTTTTGTAGACTTAATATTCTAGTTTTTGCTTTCAATCCCTTCTGATATGTTGAGGTATTTCTCATTCATTAAATATTGCAAATAGTTTAATGATATTGATTAATTTATATACTAAGATATATTATTTTGTGAGTAGTCACTCACTACTCATTTTTTAGAAATATCAAGCACTGGTCTGGTTTCACAAACTTCTATGTAATTATTTTGTTAGGAGGAAACATAAGAGTAATGTATGTTGCTTTTTAAAGATGCTATAAGTTTTCTCTTCTTTTCCTTCTACATATTATACAAATACTAAGTTGAAATTTTAATCCACGAGCACTTTTAGGATATTATACATCATTGGTTTTAATTATGTAGGAATTTATCATAAAGCAAGTGCGTGTCTAGAAATCCCCCCTTCCCGTATTTACTTGACTATTTTGTATTCTAAATATAAATAAAATTTTATTTTATTTATCATAGATTTATTGCATATCATGGTTTTGGTATTATATTTATTTTCATGGAGGCAAAAAATAATGCTCAAAGTCTTATCTCTAGTTTTTTATATTTATTTACCAATAATTATGTGCCATTTTTAATAGCCTTTCTAATGTGTTTAAATTTTATTTTGGTGCTTTATCTAGATTGAAATATATTGAATGATATTAATATATTTACCTTGCACAAGTTTATGAAACTTCTAGCTAAAACATTTCATAGTTGAGTTAAGTACTTGGTCCATTGATTTTGGGAGCTTATCTTTTATTGAATTTTTTGAACCTTTTAGAATAGTGAAATTAGCCAGTGTGGATTACTATATTTTGGTTTTTTTGGACATATTGTAGCATTTTAATTAGTTGATATAAATTGATGCAAAATACATTAGATGCATGGTAGTCAAATTGAATTACTAGTTATGGCATTCTATCATGTGTCCAGTTTGCTTTGGTCATTTGAATTAAAATAGTCTTTGTTTGATATGTTTTTAAATCTATATAACCAATGTTAATTATCATGTTTTTATTTCATGTTTTGGTGTTTATATTATTGTGATATTGCATTGTGGAAATTTATTTATTTGGATCCTATTGGACAATTCTTGTTGTATACATAATTATCTTCACAACTATAATTATAATAATATTAGTGAATTACTCTAAAATATAAAAGAAAATAATTTCAATTGAGTACAAGAATAAAGAAATGATCTTATAGTTTGTACATTTGTTTTAAGCTCCAACATGATTTAAGTAGAGGAAAAAATGAACATAAATAATCAATTAGAAAAATTAAAATACTTAGTATATGTACTAAGGCTAACATATCGAGAGATTATGTGTAAAAAAAATTCAAAAATATAGCAACAATAATAGTAATTCAATGATAAAAAAAGGAAACATTCACTAGAATAGTTATTCAAATTCAATAGCAAAAAATCAATAATGCAATTAATAAATTCTAAATTGTAGACTAATACAAATCCTCACCACTTAGAGAGGGTGAAGTCTTATATGCGCAAAAAAGGTGACTTAAGATTAAAAAAAAATATGATGATCATCTCAACTACAATCTAACTCCTTTATTTATAGACTAGATCAAAATATAGCCCTAAATTTAATGCTAAGGAGATGACTAACCTAACTTAGGGTTTGATCTAACAATAATAAAAATAGTCAACATGGCTATATTGAAGTTTTTATATGGCTCCTACTAGAAATATTTATCCTTAAAGTTAGAAATGATTGAAAATTTCTCTTAGGCTCCCACATCACATATTCTTCCAAAATATCCTACCACTTGATTAGAAACTCTTGAATTTGATGAGGCCATAGATTATGAACTTGGGACTACAACATAGATTCTAGTTGGAGATATATTCACCCTTATTCATCAAGTATTAGAATCTTTGTCTAGTCCCTAAGCTTATAGATAGAAAACTATTTATTATAATAAAGAAATATAATATGGATGCAAGAAGTTGGTGAAGATACAATTGATATGCCATATATACAATGTGATAAGCCATCATATAGGGTCTATAAATTTGAAGGGTAATCTTACGAATAGAATTGGCCTTTAAAGGATACAAAATAGAGGTACAAAAGGACCCTATTCCATTGCAAATTAATACTTGAAGTGATGCATGTCCTTCTACTATTTTATGTAATTTTAGACCTAGGACATACTATCTTTAATAACATAGAACAAAAGCCAATGCTATTACAAAAAATTATTAAATTGAACCACATTGGAGGATCCTAGAACATAGTATGACATTGATGGAATTTTTTGGCTATACATGGCCTCAAACAGGGACATCTTATGGATAAAATGGTAAGAAGTGTTATACCACTATTTTGCTAAGGAAAGCTAGTAATCACATTGATATTGTTTATCCTAGGTGAAATAGAAAAGGCAAGTACCCAAACATTTGTCCATAATCTCCATTTGGTAATTCAACTAAAGGTGATAAAAAGATGACATATTGAACTACCACTAAGAGTGAATAATTTCTTTCAAAAATTGCTAGTAACAATAGGGCATGTTCATAGACAATGGACTTTGGCATGTCACACAATTTGAAAATAGAATCAAGGAAACATTGGCTTCTAACTATGAAAGTATTCTATAGGGAACAATAATGAACATACTCTAAAAGGTGATCCATCACAATATAAATTAACAATTTTCCCTCAAACATGGGAAGCCCCTCTATGAAATACATGGATATGACAATGAATCAATAATAAATAATAAAATTGGAAAGATAAATTTAGTCTCAAAATAATAGTGGCATGGTGTCTATAATGTTACTCTTAGTTTTTTATTGAAAAATATCACAGGTTCAAACCCCATCCTCATATATATATTTTCATTTTTTTTTGTAATTATGGTCAAAATGTGGTAGTAAAGCCATCAATATTATAATAAAGTGGATTCTAAATTAAAAAAAAAAAAAATTATTGCTTAACATGTACTTAGAACAATAATATAGAGGCACTTGTTCTCCTTTTGCATGACTAATCAAGAGATCAATTAAAAAAAATCATCTACAAGAAGTATGGAAGGAGCTCCGAATAAAATACTCACTTTGGAGCAATCAAAAATTATTGGAATGGAGCATGGAGGAAAATTTTCTTAACTTCCATCAGTCAAGAGAAGGAAACCCTTTGTGAGTTTTATAATATTTTAGCTTGTGAAGAGATGTATTGGAGGCAGAAATCAAGGGAATTATGGCTAAAGGAAGGGGACTCTAATTAAAAAAATTTCCATGTTACCACATTGAGCAATAGAAGAAACAATAATATTATAAATTTAACTAAGGTGGATGGATCCTCAATTCAAAACATTCAGGAGATTAGGGACGAGGCTGTTAATTTTTTAGTTCATTATTGGGTGAAGAACGAGTCTGTAATGCCCAAGCAAAGGACTCTCTCCTTAAATTCATTCCACAACTCATTGATGAAATGATTAATGAGTCTCTTACAGTAGTTTTTTCATATGAAGAGATCAAGGAGGCTTTGCTTAACATGGATCTTGACAAAGCTCCTGGGCCAAATGGGTTTTCATCACAGTTTTTCCAAGTTTGTTGGGATATTGTTGGAGCAGAAGTTATTGCTGCAATCAAGGAGTGCCAAAGTTCAAATCATATTACAAGGGGTTTCAATTCAACTTTCATTGCTTTGATTCCTAAAGGCCCCAACCCCAAGACTATGGCTGAATTTAGGCCAGTTAGCCTGTGTAATATATCCTATCAAAATTTGTCCAAAGTTTTAGCCAACCGTTTGAAGAAAGTTCTACCGGTTATCATTGATCCAAGTCAAAGAAGTTATGTACAAGGAATATCAGTCTTAGATGGAGTTATTACTGTTCATGAGGCTCTTCATACAGCCACTCAGACCAAAAAAGCAATCATGGCTTTAAAGTTAGACATGAACAAAGCTTATGACAGGATAAATTGGGAATTCCTAGAGGCAGTTTTATTAAAATTTGGCTTCAACATGAAATGGGTCAAGTTAATAAGAGAGTGTATTTCTAAGTCTTGTTTTTCAGTTTTTGTTAATGGGTCTACTACAATTTTTTTTCAAATTAAATGTGGTCTAAGACAAGGATATCCCATAAGTCCTATGTTGTTCATCATTGTAGCTGAGGCCATGGGAAGAACCATTAAGGCAGCAACGATAGCTGGACTCATATCAGGTATCAAGGCCACATATCTAACTACCCCGATGACACATCAACAATTTTTTGATGATACATTGCTAATGAATTTGGCTTCTATGGTTGAGGCAAGAAGTATTAAAAATATTCTCATAATGTATGAAGAAGCGGCTAGACAGAAAGTGAATTTTGATAAGAGCAAACTTTATTTCATCAATACCCCTATTCCTAGGAAAAACAACATAGCAAGGATCATGGAATGTCAGATTGCATCCCTTCCCACCTCCTATTTAGGTCTTCCCCTGTTTATGAGGAAACCTAAAGGATCAATGTGGAACATAGTTCTGGAGAGGATCCAAAAAAAGCTAGCAAGTTGGAAAAGACATCTGTTATCTCAAGCAGGCAAAGCAGTTTTAACTATTGTTGAGCAAGGTGCAGCAAAAGAATTGCAAAAGTATTGTCATTGTTGTCAACACAGACAGATTGATGAGTTGATGCAGTTCAGAGGTCGATCGGATCAAGTGCGGTGAATTTCAAGAAAAACAGAGGTGACCCAGATTCAAAAATTGGCAGAAAAAGACAAGGAAGAAAACTGTCGCGATATCGCGACATGTTTTCTGTCGTGATATCGCGACAAAACAGAGGAGAGAGAAAACGCAAGGAAGATTGTCGCGATTTCGCAACATTGCCGAGGAGAGAGAAAATGCAAGGAAAATTGTTGTGATTTTGCGACATTGCCGAGGAGAGAGAAAATGCAAGGAAAATTGTCGCGATTTCGTGACATTGCCGAGGAGAGAGAAAATGCAAGGAAAATTGTCGCGATTTCGCGACATTGCCGAGGAGAGAGAAAATGCAAGGAAAATTGTCGTGATTTCGCGACATTGCCGAGGAGAGAGAAAATGCAAGGAAAATTGTCGTGATTTCGCGACATTACCGAGGAGAGAGAAAATGCAAGGAAAATTGTCGCGATTTCGCGACATTGCCGAGGAGAGAGAAAATGCAAGGAAAATTGTCGTGATTTCGTGACATTGCCGAGGAGAGAGAAAGTGCATGCCAATTTGTCGTGATATCGCGACATGGCAGAGGAGAGAGAAAGTGAAAGGTAAACTGTCACGATTTCGCGACATGCTGGCAGAGAGGGAAGCAAGGTGAAAAGATGTCGCGATTTCACGACATAAATGGAGGAAAGGAGCTAGCAACGAAAAGTGTCATGATATCGCGACACGTCGGGTTTTCACGACCCGAAGAGGAGAGAGAATGCTCAGCAACAAAGGTGTAGCGATTTCGCTACATGTTGAAATGAATGGAAACAAAGGTGTAGCAATTTCGCTGCATGATGGAAATACATGGCACAAAGGTGTAGCGATTTCGCTACAAATAGGAAGTGCAGAAAACAAAGGTGTAGCGATTTCGCTACAAGTGAAAAGGCACAAACAAGAAGATGTAGCGATTTTGCTGCATGACAAAATGTATAAAAACAAAGGTGTAGCGATTTCGCTACCATTCAAAGTTGCAAAAATTAAAGATGTAACAAGTCAAAAGCACAAGGCACAAAGTTGTAGCGATTTCGCTACTACATGAAACAAAGAGTGTACGGAAGCAGTGAACGTCGCGATTTCGTGACATGTTCCATTTTCGCTGGAGTCTGCAAGGAGAGTTGTACGGAAGAGCAAAGTGTCGCGATTTCGTGACATGTTCCATTTTCGCTGAAGTTTGCAAGGAGGATTGTACGGAAGCCCAAAGTGTCACGATTTCGCGACATGTTCCATTTTCGCTGTTGCTGGCAAAGGAGAGTGTACGGAAGCCAGAAGCGTCGCGATTTCGTGACAAGAAGGATGATGACGTCAGCAAAGGCCGAAGCGTCGCGATTTCGTGACAAGAATAATGATGACATCAGCAAAGTCAGAAAGTGTCGCGATATCGCGACAAGATGCAGGGAAAGCTTTCAAGAGCCAAAATGGTCATGATTTCGCGACATGCTTAAGGATGACGTCAGCAAAAGTTCTAAGTGTCACGATATCGCGACATGAATAGAGGGAAAGCTTTCAAAGCCAAAATGGTCATGATTTCACGACAGCAAGGGCATGAAGTGTAAGGCTTCAAAAAGTGTCGCGATATCGCGACAGGTAACAGTCTGGAAGGTAAAACCCGTAGGAGCATGCAAGGTGACACGTGTCAAAAAAAGCAGACAAGAAAATCATGCAGCCAGTTACGTAAAAAGTAACTGATGTCTGATCGCAGTTACAAATTGACAGGTGTCGATCATGCACTAGAACAGTTGTATATTCTTGATTGAAAAAGCATTCGATGCATCACATATGGAGTTTCGAAAAAGCATTCGAAAAGTCGTATTTGAAGAAATCGAACAACCATATTACAGGGTTTCGAACAATCAAAGTGCATGAAACAAAACAATCGTATTGCATGGATTCAACAGCCGTATTACAGGGTTTCGAACAGTCGAAGTGCATGGAACCGAATAGTCGTATTGCATGGATTCAATAGCCGTATTGCAGGGTTTCGAACAGTTGAAGTGCATGGAACCGAATAGCCATATTGCATGGATTCAAACAGTCAGAGTATGTGATTCGATTGCATGCAGGATTGAAAGGTTATAAAAGAATAGTCGTACAGAGAAGATGTTGCTGCTATTAGAGGGAAATTGCTATAAAAAGAGGGTTAGAAAAGAGTCAAGAGAAAAATTAGCAGAGCAGTGAGAGTGTGCAGAGTTGGGTTAATTGCAGACCAGTCAGGGTCGTGCATGAAGTGAAGACATTCTTATGTCATTTTAATTTGAATAGAATTGTAGTCCAAGTTGGTGCTTGGTACTAGGGGTTGGTGCTCCATCTGTTGCAGCAAAAAATTAAGGGGTTGGTGCTCCTTCCAGTTGATGTTGGTAAAGTATTTGTAAAATTGATATTTTGCAAAGACTGGATTTGGATTGGAGTCCAAGCAATCATTTTTGAGGAGTAGCCAAATTGGTGAACCTCGATATATTGAGTGTTGTGGTGTGCTCTCTTGTTCAAGTCGGTTTTCCAGTTTTCAAGTTCTATTTATTTCATATTAAATGCTGTAGATATTAAAATTAATAGCTACACTGATTCACCCCCCCTCTCAGTGTCATTGTGTGAACATCAATTGGTATCAGAGCAAGGTTCCTTATTCAAGCTTAATCAGCTAAGGAGATCTTGGAAGAAACAATGGCAGGCGGTGAAGGATTCTCCTCCAACAAAGCTCCCTTATTCGATGGAACAAATTACACTTTCTGGAAACTCAGGATGCAAACATATCTGAGTGCATTGGGATATGATATTTGGGATTCTGTAGATAGTGGATACACAACACCCACTACTCCTCCAACGAGACATCGCTGAGAAGAAAAAATTTGAGAACAACTCCAAAGCTAAGAATGCCATAATGTGTGGGCTTGTTGACAGTGAACTGATAAGAGTCATGAGTTGTAAATCAGCAAAAGACATGTGGGATAAACTGAAAAGCATCCATGAAGGAGACAACAAGATCAAGGAAGCCAAGCTGCAAACTCATCGAGCACAGTTCGAAGCACTGCAAATGAATGAAGATGAGAACATAGAGGCTTATATGCTGAGAGTCAACGAAATCATTAATGCAATCAGAGGACTCGATGAAGAAATTGATGATGCAGCTTGTTGTGAAAAAGGTTCTCGGAACACTGCACAAAAGATTTAATTCCAAAGTTTCTGCAATAGAAGAGGCAAAAGATCTAAACTACTTCAGCTTGGATGAGATGCATGGTTCCCTGACAGCATATGAAATGAGAATAGGACAAACCAAGTCTATAGACAGAGAAGCAGCTTTTAAAGCACACAAGAATATAAAAGTTGAACATGAATCTGAGGATGAAGAGACACTGGATGAAACAGAAGTTAATTTTGTTCGAAAACTCACAAAGGGAAAAGGAAAATATAGAGGAAAGCTACCTTTTAAGTGCTTCAATTGTGGAGGAGTCGGTCATTTTGCAGCCAAATGTCCAATGCAGGAGAAAACCAAAAATGGTGAAGGCTCACACCAAGAAAAAGGTGACTGGAAGAAGAAACAAAATTTCAGAAAGAACAACTTCAAGAAGAAAAGCTTCATATCCAAGAATGTCAGCACTTCTGAAGAAAGCTCAGATGAGGATTCTAAAGAAGAAAAAGGTGAAGCTCTGTTCATGGCACTTGAAGAGGAAAGAACAGAAGAAAATCAGGAAGGTGATGAAAACTTTAAAGATGAGGCTGAAGTTTATCTGGAAGGAGAATTGCTTGCTGCACTTGAAGAGTTGAGTGTTGAAAGGAAAAAGAACAAAAAGTTTTCAAGAAAACTAGAAGATGCCACTGACATAATAAATAGTTTAAAAATACAGACAGAGGAATTCAAGAAAATGTCTAAAGTTCTTGATGAACAATTAACTCGTAAGATACAGTTGAATGCAAGCAAGCTAGAGGAAGACATGGTTAAGTTAAAAATGCAGTTAGAGGAGATGAATAGAAAATTGAACTATTTTCATAAGTTTGAAGAAAGTACTGTAAAGTTGGATAAAATGTTAAATAATCAAAGGCCTTCCAAGCATCAAATTTGGTTTAGGCTTCGATGAAGGAGAATCATCAAAGGGTTCAAAGGCCTTGAATGTAGAACCCATAAAGAAAGAAGAAAAGATCAGAGTTGACCTAGAAAAAACAAATCATGCCCAAGAAAGCAATAATGCCAGACTCAAGAAGAGTACTGACAAAGATGGCTTCACAAAAATCACACATCCAAGAAGGAGAAGATTTATGGCTCCTACCTCAAACTGGCAAAGACCGGCACCCAGGTTTAATCATTCCTTTTCAGGTTATTGTTTTAAATGCAATGCTTATGGCCATAAGATTTTAGATTGCAGACATAATGTATCTCAAAGGAATTTCACAAGTAGAAATGTTTTTTCTTCTTTAATGAATTATGCAGTTGAATGTTATAATTGTCATAATTTTGGACATATTGCTAGAAACTGTAGAAGCACTTTTGCAGCAAATAATTATCAGGGTAGAAAATCTCAATCAAGTGAATTGAAACAAAACAAGAAAATTCCTGAAAAATAAGCACATGCTAATGAGAAGACAAAGGCAAAACAAGTAGCTAAATCTGTCATCAAACCAGAATGGAAAGAAAAGGAATCTTTGATTGTTTAGATCGCCTTTAAAGCTCGGAACAAATCTGCACCTTGGATACTTGACAGTGGTTGTTCCAACCACATGACAGTGACAAGCAAAAATTTGAGAATTTGCAGAATTATGAAGGTGGTTCTGTGAAATTTGGAAATAATGATGGAGCAAAGATTGTTGGAAAGGGATCACCAAGATCGGTGATGGCAATATAAAATCAAAAGAAGTCTTGTTTGTGATTGGTCTGAAGCATAACTTGCCGAGTGTCAGTCAAATCCGTGATAGAGGTCATGATGTAATCTTCAAGAAGGAGGGTCATGAAGTAAGAAAGACAAAAAATGGAAAGTTAATAGCCACTGGATCGAGAACTTCTAGAAATCAGTATACACTTTCAGAGACTTTGAAGGAGCTTGCTTGGTTGGTCGAGAAGAAGAAAACCGGTCGTGGCACAAGAGACTCGGTCACATAAGCTTTGATAATCTGGTAAAAATCAGCTCAAAAGGGGCAATAAGAGACATACCAACTATTGGTAAACCTTCAAACAATATTTGTGAGTCATGCCAAAAGGGAAAACAAACCAGAGCCACTTTCAAAGCAAAAGAATATTTCACGAGCAAGCCATTAGAATTAATTCACACTGATTTATGTGGACCCATGAGAACTGAAAGCATAAATGGACACAAATATTTTATGCTATGTATAGATGACTACTCAAGAATGACATGGGTACTATTTCTAAAACTTAAATCAGAAGCCTTTGAGATGTTTAAAACCTTCAAAAATCTTGTTGAGAATCAATCAGGACAAAGAATTAAATGCCTAAGATCAGACAGAGGAGGAGAGTTTATTTCAGAAGAATTTGCAGAATACTGTCAAAAATATGGGATAAGAAGACAGTTTTCAGCAGCTAGAACACCTCAGCAGAATGGAGTTGTAGAAAGGAAGAATAGGACAAGGCAGGAAATGGCACGAACAATGATGGCTGAGAACAAAATAGCCGATGTATTTTGGAAAGAGGTAGTACATACTGCAGTTTACATACAAAACAGTGCATGCTAAGACCACATGAAAGCAAAACACCTTATGAGCTATGGTTTGGCATAAAGGCAACAACAAGACATTTCAAAGTATTTGGCAACAAGTGCTACATCAAACGGACTGAAGATAATCTCGGTAAATTTGAAAATAGAGTTGATGAAGGTATCTTTCTTGGTTACTCAACAAAAAGCAAAGCCTACACATGTTATAACAAAAGGCTAAAGAAAATTGTTGAGAGTGCTAATGTGAAAGTTGATGAAGGTAGAGAACAAGAAATTACTTATCAAGAAAACTACCCCATCTATGAAGAAGTCATTGAAGGTGATGATGAAAAGGAAACAGATAAGAATCAGAAGATTGATCTAGATGGTGTAAAAACTGAATCGAAGAAGAAGAAAACAGGAAATTTAAAACAGCAACTGGCAAAAAAATCATCCAAGTGAACAGATTATTGGGGATCCCAAAGATGGTATTCAGACAAGAAGAGCAAAGATAGCATGAACTATTCTCTCGTTATCTAGCATTGAACCTAAAAATGTTGTCGAAGCAAGCAACCGATGAAAGTTGGTTGAAGGCAATTAATGAAGAACTAGATCAGATTGAGAAAAACAATACCTGGGAATTAGTACCTAGACCAACAAATAAAAACATAATTGGCACTAAATGGGTTTTTCAAAATAAATTAAATGAAGATGGACAGGTTGTCAGAAATAAGGCAAGATTGGTCTGTAAAGGCTATGCTCAAAGTTGAAGGCATTGATTTTGAGGAAACTTTTGCACCGGTAGCCAGACTAGAGGCAATCAGAATGTTTCTGGCATTAGCAGTTCATAAAAACTTCAAAGTATATCAAATGGATGTAAAATCAGCATTTTTGAATGGAAAACTGGAAGAAGAGGTTTACATTGAACAGCCAGATGGCTTCCAACTTGGTGAAAACCCAGATTTTGTTTGCAGGTTAAAGAAAGCATTATATGGTTTGAAACAGGCACCCAGAGCATGGTATGCAAGGCTAGATAATTATCTAATTAAACAAGGGTTCAAGAAAGGTTTGGTGGATAGCAACTTATATGTCAAAACAGAGAAGGGCCATCTTATTGTTCTTGTTGTTTATGTAGATGATATAATATTTGGCAGCAAGATGGATGAATACTGCAAAGACATATCAACTAAAATGAAGAAAGAATTTGAGATGTCTATGATTGGTGAACTTTCTTATTTCCTAGGACTCGCAGGTCAATCAAAATGAAAAAGGCATTTTTATTTCTCAAGTTAAATATGTAAAAGAAATGCTGAAAAAGTTCACAATGGAAGACAGTAAACCGGTTAGTACTCCCATGACAACAGGCTGCAAGTTGAGCAAGGATGATAAATCCCCAGATGTAGATCAAACAATGTACATGTCTATGATTGGAAGCCTGTTGTATTTAACAGCCACTAGACCAGATATATTACAAGCAGTATGCATGGTTGCAAGATTTCAGGCCAATCCCAAAGAAACTCATGTAACAGCTATAAAGAGGATCTTCAGATATCTCAAGGGCACTATGGATTATGGGTTGTGGTACCCAAAAGGTAAATATTTCACTTTGATTGCATATTCTGATGCAGATTGGGCAGGATGTATTGATGACAGAAAGAGCACAAGTGGAGGAGCATTTTATCTTGGAGACAAGTCGGTAGCATGGCACAAGCAAGAAACAAGAATCGAGATCTCTATCCAGTGCAGAGGCAAAATACATTGCAGCAACAACATGTTGTACTCAGATATTATGGATGAGACAAACATTGAAAGATCTTGGTATTCATTTCAAAGAGCCAATTTCAATTAAATGTGACAACACTAGTGCTATCAACATATCCAAGAATCCAATAATGCATTCAAGAACCAAACATATTGCAATCCGATATCATTTCTTGAAGGATAAAGTTGCGGAAGGAGAGGTTAAATTGGATTTTGTTCCAACTACAGAGCAAGTAGCTGATATATTCACAAAACCTTTGCCAAAGGAAGTATTTGAATACCTTCGAAAGAAGTTGGGAGTAGTCACACCACCCAAGCACTGACTAGCTATGGGAAACACATTCTCAGGGGGAGCATTCAAACTTTTTAAGTCTGAGAATGCTGTGCATAGACTCAGGGGGAGTCTGCAGCAGCCCTTTGGTATTATTGGCAAAGGGGGAGAAGAAATTAAGCATGGTTGTAGTGTGTTGCCAACAATTCCAAAGGGGGAGATTGTTGAGCAAGGTGCAGCAAAAGAATTGCAAAAGTATTGTCATTGTTGTCAACACACATGCATTGATGCAATTGATGCGATTCAGAGGTCAGTCAGATCAAGTGCAGTGAATTTCAAGAAAAACAGAGGTGACCCAGATTCAGAAATTGGCAGAAAAAGACAAGGAAGAAAACTGTCGCGATATCGCGACATGTTTTCTGTCGTGATATCGCGACAAAACAGAGGAGAGAGAAAACGCAAGGAAGATTGTCGCGATTTCGTGACATTGCGGGGGGCGGGAGAGAGAAAATGCAAGGAAAATTGTCGCGATTTCGCGACATTGCCGAGGAGAGAGAAAATGCAAGGAAAATTGTCGCGATTTCGCGACATTGCCGAGGAGAGAGAAAATGCAAGGAAAATTGTCGCGATTTCGCGACATTGCCAAGGAGAGAAAACAAGGAAAAGCCGATCGGACATTCCGGGGAGAGAAATGCAAGTAAAATTGTCACGATTTCGCGACATTGTCGAGGAGAGAGAAAGTGCATGCCAATTTGTCGCGATATCGCGACATGGCAGAGGAGAGAGAAAGTGAAAGGTAAACTGTCGCGATTTCGCGACATGCTGGCAGAGAGGGAAGCAAGGTGAAAAGATGTCGTGATTTCACGACATAAATGGAGGAAAGGAGCTAGCAACGAAAAGTGTCGCGATATCGCGACACGTCGGGGTTTCGCGACCCGAAGAGGAGAGAGAATGCTCAGCAACAAAGGTGTAGCGATTTCGCTACATGTTGAAATGAATGGAAACAAAGGTGTAGCGATTTCGCTGCATGATGGAAATACATGGCACAAAGGTGTAGCGATTTCGCTACAAATAGGAAGTGCAGAAAACAAAGGTGTAGCGATTTCGCTACAAGTGAAAAGGCACAAACAAGAAGATGTAGCGATTTCGCTGCATGACAAAATGTATAAAAACAAAGGTGTAGCGATTTCGCTACCATTCAAAGTTGCAAAAATTAAAGATGTAACAAGTCAAAAGCACAAGGCACAAAGTTGTAGCGATTTCGCTACTGCATGAAACAAAGAGTGTACGAAAGCAGTGAACGTCGCGATTTCGTGACATGTTCCATTTTCGCTGGAGTCTGCAAGGAGAGTTGTACGGAAGAGCAAAGTGTCACGATTTCGTGACATGTTCCATTTTCGCTGAAGTTTGCAAGGAGGATTGTACGGAAGCCCAAAGTGTCACGATTTCGTGACATGTTCCATTTTTGCTGTTGCTGGCAAAGGAGAGTGTACGGAAGCCAGAAGCGTCATGATTTCGCGACAAGAAGGATGATGACGTCAGCAAAGGCCGAAAGCATCGCGATTTCGCGACAAGAATAATGATGACATCAGCAAAGTCAGAAAGTGTCGCGATATCGCGACAAGATGCAGGGAAAGCTTTCAAGAGCCAAAACGGTCGCGATTTCGCGACATGCTTAAGGATGACGTCAGCAAAAGTTCTAAGTGTCGCGATATCGCGACATGAACAGAGGGAAAGCTTTCAAAGCCAAAATGGTCGCGATTTCATGACAGCAAGGGCATGAAGTGTACGGCTTCAAAAAGTGTCACGATATCGCGACAGTAATGATCGCGGGTAAAACCCACAGGAGCATGCAAGGTGACACGTGTCGAAAAAGCATACAGAAAATCATGCAACCTATTACGTAAAAAGTAACTGATGTCAGATCGCCAGTTACAAATTGACAGGTGTCGATCATGCACTAGAACAGTTGTATATTCTTGATTGAAAAAGCATTCGATGCATCACATATGGAGTTTCGAAAAAGCATTCGAAAATCCGTATTTGAAGAAATCGAATAGCCGTATTGCAAGGTTTTGAACAGTTGAAGTGCATGAAACAAAACAGTCATATTGCATGGATTCAACAGTCGTATTGTAGGGTTTCGAACAGTTGAAGTGCATGGAACCGAACAGTCGTATTGCATGGATTCAACAGTCGTATTGGTGGTTTCGAACAGTCGAAGTGCATGGAACCGAATAGTCATATTGCATGGATTCGAACAGTCAGAGTATGTGATTCGATTGCATGCAAGATTGAAAGGTTATAAAAGAATAGTCGTACAGAGAAGATGTTGCTGCTGTTAGAGGGAAATTGCTGTAAAAAGAGGGTTAGAAAAGAGTCAAGAGAAAAATTAGCAGAGCAGTGAGAGTGTGCAGAGTTGGGTTAATTGCAGACCAGTCAGGGTCGTGCATGAAGTGAAGACATTCTTATGTCATTTTAATTTGAACAGAATTGCAGTCCAAGTTGGTGCTTGGTACTAGGGGTTGGTGCTCCATCTGATGTGCAGCAGAAAATTAAGGGGTTGGTGCTCCTTCCAGTTGATGCTGGTAAAGTATTTGTAAAATTGATATTTTGCAAAGACTGGATTTGGATTGGAGTCCAAGCAGTCATTTTTGAGGAGTAGCCAAATTGGTGAACCTCGGTATATTGAGTGTTGTGGTGTGCTCTCTTGTTCAAGTCGGTTTTCCAGTTTTCAAGTTCTATTTATTTCATATTAAATGCTGTAGATATTAAAATTAATAGCTACACTGATTCACCCCCCCTCTCAGTGTCATTGTGTGAACATCAACTATGGTTTCAATTTAAAGTATACACGTTTACTTCATTTTAGTCTTCAGAGCTCCCAGCAAGGTGTATCACAAAATTGAGCAGCTTCAAAAAAAATTCTCTAGTCAGGTACTGAGGATAATAAAAGGATCCATTTAGTAGGTTGGAACAAGGTTTGCAAACCTAAAGTTGATGGGGGGTTAGGATTAAGGAGAGTTGCTCATCTCAATACAACTCTGTCAGCCAAACAAGCATGGTGGTTATTGACTAAGGTTGATAATGAATGGACTACCATAGTTAGGAGGAAATACCTCCAAGGTGTGAACTTCCTTAATGAAAACTTAGCAAGCAAGGGGTCTAATTTTTGGAAGGCAATCCTCACGAGCAGGGATCTTGTCAAGAAAGGTCTTAGATGGATTCTAGGAAATGGGTAAACAATAGAATTTTGGAAGGATCGATGGGTGAGAGCTGAGGAGTTATCCTAGATTCCTTGTTTGGCTAGGATTCAAAATCATATGGAGCAGCATATTGGGAAGAAGGTTGCAAATTATATGTGGTAGGATATAAATATCAACATGTGGAAACACATCAAAGTACAGGGCTTTGAAGTGGAATCTGAAGAGCTTTATAACATTTTAACTCAGAAAATTACTGCCTCTGGAGAGGATGAATATCACATTGTTTGGGCTGAGACTAAAAGTGGTGACTTCACAGTTAAGTCTGCCTATAATTTGCTTCTCAATGTGGAAGGTCAACAATTTCAACCGAGTTTGGTTTGGATCAAAGGCTTAATTCCTAAAATATCCTTTTTTTCATGGCTGGTGATTCAAGGAAAAATCCTCACTATGGACAATATGTTATCCAAAGGTATGGTTATTGCTAACCGTTGCTACATGTGCAAGGTAGGATGGGAGACTACCCAAAAATTGTTTTTGGAGTGTCTGGTAGCGGAGTCCATCCTGGATGAAATTTTCCAAGCCTTTAGGATCTCGTGGGTTAAGCTTGCTCTTATATCCGAAGTGTTCCATCAATGGCCTCAACCCTTTGTTAGCCTAAAACTTAAGTACCTATGGAAAATCTGTTGACATCATTTTCTCTAGAAGATTTTTCTATAAAGGAACCATAGAGCCTTTAAGGATACCATTCACAACCCAAAAACCATCCTCAATAGGATTATTGTCTTTACGAAAGAAAACCTTAGCACCTTAGTGGATGAGAACCACTCAATTCTTCCCCAAGAAAAACAATTAGCTCGGGCCTTAGGTATTGAGGACAATCCTTCCATTCCTTTGCCCAATCCCAAAAATAGGATTTCTTGGGAGCCACCCCCCCAAGGTTGGTTCAAAATAAATTTTGATGGTGCAACCAAGGAGAACCCGGGAAGAGCTGGAGCTGGAGGAATAATCAGGGATCATCAAGGAAATCTGGTCAAGGCCTTCGCTGAACCATTGGGAATCAGAACTAATAACGAAGCAAAAGCTAGAGCCCTTTGTAGAGGGTTGCAAGTAGCCCAAGCAACTCAAGGTAACTTGATGATTGAAGGTGATTCTATGAACATCATCAACCTGTTAACCAATGGCAAAAAACCTCCATGGAGAATCAAGGGAGTCATCCATGAAGTGAGGATCCTTTTTGTGGCAAGACAGAACATGAGGGCTCGTCAAGTGTACCATGAGGCCAATAGGTCAGTTGAAAAATTAGCAAACATAGGTTTTGATGTTGGTAGTTTGGTGACATGGACACAATGTGTGCCATGTGAAGTGGAAAACATTATTAGTCATGAAAATAAACCTACCCATTAAGGAGAAAGATGAATGGGTGTTTTTTTCCCATGGAGCTGGTAATAACTATGGGGTTTCCCTCTAAATCATACCAAATTGGAAATGAAGGTAACAAGGTGTAAGCCTTGGAAAATTTTGACAAAGAATAGGAAATGGGCAAGCAACAGGTTTCACAAGTGCAAAGTTCTAAACTTCAATTCCTGTCAATGTAAGTAAAGTTTACAGTTATGTTTAGGTATGGGTGTGTTATGTTAGTAAGGTGTTGTAGGGGATTCAACACAATTTTTGGTAAGAATGTTTCAAGGATGACTAGGATCTACAATCTCAATAGAAGGCTAGACATTGTAATAGGTTTTGGGTTAACCTGCAAAACCCGGTAATTAATGAAGACTTTTATTTATCAAAAAAAAAATGTGTGGTTAATGCTCATTTAATAAAATGGGTTGGTTTTAATTAACCAACACCCATTTAATAAAAGAGGTTGGTATTAAATAACAAACACCCATTTAATAAAATGGATTGGTATTAAATAACCAACATCCATTTAATAAAATGGGTTTGGTTTTAAATAACCAACACCCATTTAATAAAAGGAGGCTCTAAGCATTTAATAAAAGTAGCTTTCTTTCGCACAACACTTGGTGGTAAATTGTTGAACAAAACTTGGTGGCAGTTTTGTATAACACTTGGTGGAAAATTATTTCACAACACTTAGTGGTAAATGGTTGCACAACACTTGGTGGCAGTTTAGTTTTTACGCAGCATAGTGTGGCAAAGTTTTCAGAACAAATTGTGGAAAATTCTTGCATAACACATGGTGATGACTTGATTTCTAGATCTGTAGTGGAAGAACAGAAAGAGCAGAAAAAATATCAGAACAGGGGGAGAAAAGTTGGATAAGATAATATTTTAATCTAATACCATAGTAAGGATTGTAATCAAATTATTATTTCCAATAAAAATTTGTCGAAATCTCTTTGATCGTGCTTTTACCTATTTTAGTGTTTCCACATAAATTTTATGTTTCTCTTTAAACTATGTGTATATTTTTTTTTTTAATATGAGATTATTTATATTATTTACCTTAATTACAAGAATTATTGGATTAATACTAACACATAGAAAGAGTTTATCTCTTTGAAAATAACTAGACAACACACCAATGCTTGTATTCACATTGTGAATTTACAAAGCAGTTTTTGGTTCAATTTTTAGAGATTCTCAACCACAAATTAAGAAATTTTTTAAGCATGGACATATTTAACGAACATAAGCTATAGGATTAAGCATAATTCATAGATCTGTATGTAGAGGTGAATCCACGATGTGGTACTTTACATATCAATTTTGGTATCAAAGCTGATTTTTCCTAAATAATTGTGTATGCAAGGCAAAAGATCTCAAGGAAAGAACTTAGCCCCATACAACCCAAATATTGGAAGAAAAAGTATTATAGCTATGGAAATGGTAGATTAGTCAAAACCTAACTGTCCAAAAATTTCCAATAAGAAATTTTAAAGAAGATTTCTTGAAATAGAAAACACTCTCCAAAGCTTGATGGAGTTGGTGCTTTCTCAAGAAGAAAGGAAATCAAGTAAGAAAAAGAAAAAATTATATTCAAAATCTGAGATTGATTATGGTTCTTCCAATGGTGATAAAATGGATGTTGAATAATCCCACTCTAAACAACCTAAGAATATCTCATCACAACCCTTAATTGCAGATCCGTTCAAAATGGAGTTCAAAATTGATATTCCAACCTATGAAGGGGAGTTAGATCTTGAAAACTTATATGTGTGGTTGAAGAAATTAGAGGTTTAATTTGGTACTAAGTTTTATATATAGGTACAACATATCAACTTTGCTAGATTGAAATTAGGTGGTCATGCTCTCACTTGGTGGGTGGTATACTCAATTGGATTGGCAAGAAATAAATAGCCAGTTGTGGAAACATGGGCAAAATTTGTAAAGGCTATAAGAGCTCAATTTTATCCTATTAGATATCAAGATAAGAAGTAGGAGAGATGGTTGTTTCTAAGATAGAGGTAGGGCCAAACAATCCAATAATACACCACAAAATTTAGAAAACAAGTTTTGTTAATGGATGTTAATCTTCATGATACTCAAATATTTAAGAAATATAGGTGTGTCTTGTCTTATTATATCAGGACAAAAATGGCATTATTTGATGCCAAGGACATTGGTGAGGCTTGCATTAAAGCCACATACCTAGAAATGAGGGTCAAAAATCCAATGAAAGATAATAAGGCATCAACTTCATCTAAATCCTCTAAGCCTGTAGAGAAAACCAAGGGTTCCAACAATAAAAGCAAGAAGAAATTAGGGGCTATAACCACCAAATCATAAAAGGATGAAAAAATTGCAAGGAGTTTAATTTTTATACTCATTCAAGTGAGAATTATTGGAAGCTACACCCTGAAAAGAGGCTAAAATGGTGGAAGAAGGAAAAGAAGAAATCTACCAATTCTTCTAAAAAGGTTGAGCATGAGGAAGAAGAGTGTTTTGAGGAAGAGGATGAAGGAAAGGTAGTGTGTGGTACCAAAATTAAGCCTTTAAAGCAGTAGTAGACCTCTAAGAAGGAAGAAAAATATTTAGAGACCAAGAAAGAGGAATTATTTTGGGTCTACATACAAGTATAGAGGACCAAAGTCACAACACTATTTGATAGCGGATCCCAATAGAATTTAATTTATGAGGATCTAGTTAAGCAATTGATATTGAATACTATGGATCATCCACAACCATATCCATTGGGATTGATGCATAAGTATATGGATCTATAGGTAACCAATAAATGTAATTTACAATTTTCTATCAAAAATAAATTCTATGATGTAATATTGTGATGTAGTACCTCTTGATATTTGGCAAGTAATTTTTGGTAGCCCATATTTATGGGAAAGAGATGCTTTGTTTATATAGAGGTACAATATTTGGAATTTGAAGAAAGGTGCAATCACCTATGTGATTAATCCTAGTAGGTTGGAAAATAAATTTTAGTTTGTGATAGTGCAACAGGCCAAGCATTTGGTAAATGTAAGCAAGAGATTCATGTTATTGATGATAAAATATACATATAGTAATGTGTATATCAGTAAGGAGGTGGAAGCAACCAACTGTACTCCCAAAAAAAAAGAAGGAATTTGAGCCTTTTTATTTTGAAAATTACAAGGGGCGGCATGAATATGTTGGACTTGGAAATAAGTACAAGGAGTTGAAAATGGAGTGTAAGGCAAATCCAATAAGGTTTTTCATTTGGAAAATGACTTGTTGTATAAAGAGGGAAAACTATATGTGCACAAGGAAGATAAATATTTATAGATGATAAGAAAATTTCACACATCACTAGTTTCTAGTCATTTTAGTGTGCACAAAATAGTAGCTAACCTACAACGATATGTCTACTGGTCCAATATGCAGAATGATGTGTCTAATTTTATTTATGGATATGAAAATTGCAACTCAAGAAAATCCAACAACCGCAAAGGTAAAATTCTAAGCAAGGCAAAATGGATCTCCAAGAAGCAATAAGAGAAACAATATTCCTATATGAATAAATATGATTTTGAGGGACCAAAATCCTCTAATGGGGGAGATCTTGATCAGGAGATCAATTAAAAAAATCATCTATAAGAGCTTCGGATAAAATCCTCACTTCTGAGCAATCAACACTTATTGAAATATATAATGGAGAAAAATTGGCTTAACTTCCTATAGCAACGGAAAAATGGTGCACCTTAACTAAAGCAACAGAATGCATGTGCTTTATAAGTCCTACGAAAGTGCAAATCAAAGCATGCAAGCAAGAGGCAATGTATACCAAGTGATAAAGCAAATGGAGCATTATACTTATTAGATAAATTCAAATCAAATTACAATGCCTTGATTTGAGGACTTGAATTATCTTGATACAATCTGTTACAATAAAGGGGTGCCAAGATATATCAATCTCTCAAATAATGTGGTGCACATACATTTTTCTTCCGCATGCCCACACTCGAAGTGGGTAGGCTCAATGTCGTCGTCGCTTACATAAATGTGATCCTTGCCATTTGATGTTTCCTATCACATTTTGGCACCTGAATCTACACACAAGAAAGCAAAAGAGATTCAAAATCATATGTGTATGATATCAAAACATGCAATCCCTACAGCCTGAAAAGGCGCATATGAGGTATAGATAGCAAATGGATTCCAAACAAGATGAAACTCAAGAGTGATATAAAGGAGATGGTTTTGGGATGATATCACCTAGTTTTGTAAAATAATTATGCTCGATCGCTGCGTTAGGTCTTGCTGCACGTAGTGAACCTGCACAAGGCAAACAAGCGATTCTCCTACCTAAACATGTCAAAAACCTACAAAATTTGGTGGGTAAACATAAAATGATATTTGGAGAGAATCCATATGATCATATTCTAGATATTCTACCCAGATACTCTTGCATGCAAAAGTGGGACCCACATGCATACAAAACCGTAAAATAGTTATATCTTTGTCAATACATGTCAGAAAGTAATAAAATTTGAAATAAAGCATCTCATAGACATGTTTAAAATAATAAATTGAAAATGGTCATAAAATCATGCATGAATTTATATTCATACCGGGGTGAGACAAATTCAGTTGTCATAGATTGGGGGCGCCCAGGGGTGGAACGCCCACCAAAATATCCTTAATGTTTATACCAATCCATTGAATATTGATGCAAAACTATAGGGGAAGTATTTTAGGTGAACTTGGTGTGGGTATTCAAACTATGGATTCAATTTTAGGGTCAAATTGCACCTTCTTGTACCACCCAATAACCTCTCTCGTGAAGGAGAAATTATAGATGAAAAAGGAGCAATAAAAGGTGAGGTAATAACTCGGTAGCACTTCATCACAAATCCTAGCAAAAACCTATCCCCTCTTGTATGAGAATGTCATCCATTTTATAAACCTAGGAGGTCAAATGTGCAAAAGGCCATGCAAGGGCATGCAAAGCCCAAGGGGCCACTTGTCCACCAAGGCGGCATGCATAGAAGGAGAAGAAAATCTCCCCAAAATGGCCTCATTGATGAGGGTTTTCATAGGCATGCCTTGGGTTATGATATGCATGCTTTGAAGAGTAGGGAAAGTGGTATTTTATGGTGGTCACTTGTCCAGATTTGAATTTTTTCTAGTCAAACCTACTATTCACTCCACCTGGGGATGAATGTTGCTATTCACTTCAGGATGGGATGAATAGAAACTACTATTCATCATAGGGTGGGACGAATAGGAACTGGGCCTCAAAAAGCCCCCAACTAACCTAGGAACCTTCCAAAGCTTCTTTGGGAGTGGTTAGAACCATTTCTTGACCTCTAAAGGCTGCCCTAAGGGCTTTGTACATCAATTTTATCAATACCTTGGTAGCATAATCTGATTGGCACTGTTTTGGTGTCTATAGATGCTCCTTTTTAAGAAGCATTGAGTGTAGCACAATGCTAAGTAAAAATAGATGACCAGAGTGCTTAATGATTAAGGTTACTCAGTAACCTAACCAACTTTAGATGCCCCATTCATGGAAATAGCATGCGTTATTGAATCCTCACTTTTGATGAGCTAAGGGATCTGCTTTATCTTGGATGTTATTCAGTCATGAAGTGGGTGTTTCTCGATGTTACACATGCTTACTAGAAACCAAGAATTTTAATTTGATACTTTGTGCTTTTTTGTTACCCCAAGCACGAGCATGATTATCTTTGTCAAAGGTTTGTTGGAAGAACACAATTTGCATGATTGAGTGTTTAATAATTGATTATGATTATGAGTATGACTAACCCCTCAAGCGACGAGTCGATGAGGGAATGACCTAGTGAGAAAAAATATGAGTCACTTGACCTAGATGACTTTTGTTGGGTTGCCTTGAGGTGTACTCATGAATATTATGGCAATTTTGGAATGATATTGCCGATCCGATAGATGTCGCATGGAGGAGAGAGAGTCAAAAACTCAGTTCCCATGGAGTGGTCCATCCATTTAAATATTTCTTAGGGACTAAATAAGCAACTTTCGATACCTCTATGGCACTTTTGAATTCTATATTGAGCTCAAAGGAATTCCATAAAATTTGACTTGTTTTTGGTGGGTTTTAAACCATTTTGTGGGCACCTTTTGGAGTGAGAGAGATAGAAAAAACTTGTTCCCGTGGAGTGGTCCGATGATGCTAGCCTTCTTATGGAGTGAAGTAGAATATCTTAATGACTTCGATGGTGGTTTATTATAATGTTATGCTTGGGCATGAAATCGACCAAGTTTAGGCAGATTTATATTGTTTTTGTAGCCCGTTTGGAGTTATTTTTGGCTGTTTTGAAAATTCTGAGCTATATTCATCCCAGGGTGCAGTGAATGCAAATTTTGTATTCATCTTAGGGTGGGACGATAACAAAATAATGCGCTCATCCTACCCTGGGATGAGTACAACCCATAATAGCCTATAAAGCACCTAAAATCATGGTGTGGGGCCATTATTGCAAGTTTTATTTGGCGATTCGAGTGGTGAGGAGGAGGAGAGCGATTGTGTGTAGTGAAGCGCTATTGAAATAGATCCATGACACTATGAGTCAACAAACTGGAGCATCCATTAGAGGAGCTGGCGCAACGTAGATATGTAGTGACTCCTCGATCTTACTTAGTGCTATTTTTAATTTTGTTTGTTTTATTTTTTTATTTGTTTTTGTTTTTGAGGCCATTTATGAAGCATAGGAATTCTTACTGATCTTTGTTTTGTGTTGCTTATTAGGTGGTGAGGGATCATTATTGTAATATGAAGATTTTTGATACCACCAGGGATGCCTTAAATGAGGCAGATTGGGAGTGGTTGGATGCCTTGGGCCTTAAACAAATTATTATTATGATGTAGTGAAAATGGAGTTCATGAAATGGTATGTTTTAAAGAATGTATATGAGGTTTTTATGAGACTCAAATATTCTAGCTGGTGTGATAAAAGGTTGTATACTGGCTATATGAGACTTTTTGACAAGGTATGAATCTGCTAGGACGACCAATATACTTCATATCCCTGTGTGTGCAAGTGAGTTCATTCCTATGATATGCATAAGGATACCACCAATTCCAAGCAAACTCTCAACCAAACATGTATTGAGAATCACCAAATGAATGCCATCATCTTATATTTTGTATTGAGTATGACTAGACCAATAGGAAATCTAGATTACCAAAGCTAGCTCGTAAACATTGGTCTATGCACATGTCGAAGCTAATGTGACAAACATGTCATCATGCATAAGGATACTGCTAGTGCCAAGTAGGCTATAAACCAAAACTGTACTAAGGATCACCTTATGGTTTTCCAAATGGTGAGAGTTCTAGGGATTCAAGTTCAAATCACTACTTTCTTCAATTTATTGGGATACTTGCTCTCATATATAGTGATAAAAATAACTATTTATTTTGAGTTTTTTCTTTTTCTCTTGAGCAAGGGATTTGAATTTTGAGTGATGGGGATCACTGTTTCTTGTGCTTTTTGATGTGTGCACTTTATGATTGTGTACTTTAGAATTTTTAATTGGAATTTTTGCTTTGTGGGGGTTTGTAAATTTAGACTGTTGCAAATATGTGAAAATGTGGAATTTTGAGGACAAAAATGGGGGGAAGAACCACTTATTGTTATGGGGGAATTGGGTAGGGGAGAACTTTTCCTTTTTCCAAATATCAACATTATTGAACCATTCGCATAGGGGGATGATCAGGATGACATTTTCACATAAGGTAACCTAGAATACTTCATGGATTTCATCTGTCTTTGTGCAAAACTTGGATTGTTAATTTGTAAATATGTTTGGGATATGATGTACACAAGGCATAATCTAAGCAAGACTCTACCTCCTAAAAATAAAGATAGCTTCCTTCCAAACCTGAAGAGAAGATAGAAATGGTTGAGTGACCAAAATACCTAATGACATTCTAAAACAAATGATTAGGTGAAGCGATGGACACAAATATGGATTGTGAAAAATGAGGGTGAAAATGATAAGTAGAACATTGAACTATGATTACTTTCACAACATTGATTTTGAACGATAAGTGTACAGTCTGATGCTAGGCATGTATGAGCAAATCTAAAAATGTAAAGTGTAAATGATGGGTATGTCTAAATGCAAGAGATGATAGAATGCAATGGGATGCAGTGTGATGAGATGCAATATTTTTTTTTTGTATTTTTGATATTTTGATAATGTTTTTGAATTTTTGATTGATTTATATGTATGAAAATGCAATGCGATGCAATGTTTTTGTATTTTGATGTTTTGATGATGTTTTTGAATTTTTGATTGATATATGTATGTACATGTGACCAACGGGATTATTGGGGACCATTGGGGCATTTGGGGGGACCAAAGGGCTTATGGATGCCTTTGGGGCTTTTTGGTTGACCTAGACGGTTCTAGACTACCTAGGAGCATTTTAAGTTGACCAAGTGGGTTAAGGCACCCTTGGAGCATTTTGGGGTGACCTAGATGGTTCTAGACCGCCTAGGAGCATTTTAGGTTGACCAAGCGGGTTAAGGCACCCTTGGAGCATTTTGGGATGACCTAGATGGTTCTAGACCGCCTAGGAGCATTTTAGGTTGACCAAGCAGGTTAAGGCACCCTTGGAGCATTTTGGGGTGACCTAAACGGTTCTAGACCACCTAGGAGAATTTTAGGTTGACCAAGAGGGTTAAGGCACCCTTAGAGAATTTTGGGATGACCTAGATGGTTCTAGACTACCTAGGAGCATTTTAGGTTGACCAAGCAAATTAAGGCACCCTTGGAGCATTTTGGGGTGACCTAGACAGTTCTAGACCGTCTAGGAGCATTTTAGGCTGACCAAGTGGGTTAAGGCACCCTTCGAGCATTTTGGGGTGACCTAGATAGTTCTAAACCTCATAGGATCATTTTAGGTTGACCAAGAAGGTTAAGGCACCCTTGGAGAATTTTGGGAGTACTATGGTGCTCTTAAGCATGAAAAGCCTCAAATGGATGATGTTCAAGGGCTCAAGATCTTTGAATCCTTCGATAGAGTCCAGGTGATATGTTTCAGGTCCTATATGATTGGTGATGACTAAAGGACCTAACCAGTTTGACACAAACTTATCACTTAGGTGGGATGGCAAATTAGAATTTTACTAGTTCTCTTTCAGGACAAGGTTACCAATATGAAAGTTCTTGAGATGGACTTTCGTATTGTAGGCTCTCTTGAGTCACTCCTGATAGAAGCATAGATGCTCTAGGGCATGAACGCGTCGCTCATCAAGCAACATAAGTTGGTCCAGTCGAGCCTGCCATGCAGTATCATCATCAATGAATTCTTGCATGGATATGTGCAGTGAGGGGATCTCTAGCTCTAGAGGTATGACTGCCTCTACACCATACACTAGTGAGAATGGGGTTGCCCTAGTGGGTGTTTGAATACTAGTGTGGTAAGCCCATAGGGCAAGAGGGATTTATGTGTGCCAATCCTTATGATTATCATTGACTATATTTTTAAGGATGGCAATTAATGTCTTGTTCGAAGCCTCTGCTTGCCCATTTTCTTACAGATAATATGGTGTCAAAAAGCTATGTTTGATATTATACTTATTCATTGAAGCACACACAACTTTTTTTTTGAACAATGTTCCATTATCCAAAATGATTTTGGATGGAATACCAAAATGAAAAATGATATGGTTTGTTATGAACTCCACTATGTGGGGTCCTGTCGTCAAGGTAAGGGGAAATTCTTCCACCCACTTGGTGAAGTACTCGATCACCATAATGATAAATTTGTGATGACCCGAGGATGCAAGGGAGATATTCATGATCAAATCGAGTCCCCACTACAAAAATGACCAAACCAATTGAATCGGTTGTAAGGCCTGGGAAGGTATGTGTGTCAAATTAGCATGGTATTGAAACTTCACACACTTCCTAACATACACACAACAATATCACTCTAAGGATGGCCAATAATAGCCCATACAAAGAATTCACTTTGCGATGGCCATGCCGCTAAAGTGACCACCCCATGTACCATCATATGCTTAGGAAATGGCCCAAGTAGCTTCCTATTTTTCTAAGCAATGAAGAACAATTCCTTCGTAGCTTCGACGATACAAAATGTCTCCTAACAAGACATGCTTTGCCACTTTCTGCTTGAGTGTCCTTTTGGTGGTATGCAACAATCTAGGTGGGAGGCTACCAATATTGAGGTAGTCTCGAATTAGAGTATACCAGTCCTGCTGTGTAGAAGCTTCGATGGTGTGAACAACCTATCTCTTTAAAAGTTCATCCCTAGCGAATGTTGACTATGGGAGAACTTGTAAAAGTAGCATGGTGCTACTATGAAAAGGGGTTTGAGGGAACAAGGTGTAGCACCCTAAAATTGGCGCAGTAAACCTTAGTAAATAATTTAAATTTGAATTTTAACCCTAAACCGCCCTTTAACCGCCTGTTAAACCGCTCCCCTTATTTTCCGTGCCATTTTTAGGATTTGTTGTGACCGTTGGACGATATCGTCGTCGATCAGACGATATCGCCTCAGATCGGACGAATTCGTCTGGAATAGAACGTCCAGACGATTTCATCCCAAAACTGATTTTTCATAATTAGCCTCTGTTTCAACGACGTCTCTAACTTGGGCAAAAGCGTGTCTGTGCAGTTAGAGACCCTCCCCATTGGAGATCTCCCAGATTGGGATGATCTCCAACCTCCTAACCTCCCTCCTAAGCCTATTTAACCTTAGGACCTCCCCTTGACCTTCCCCTGGCTGAATTTCCCTGTAATTCGATCTTTACGTGCATTAGAATACCTTGGATCACTACTTGCCTTTGTCCCTTTTGAAGTTTTCTTGTAGGGACCTCATTGTTTTTCAGCCGAAGCAAGCTCAGATCGTCTCAGACGATCCTGTATGATCTCGGACGATCACGTCGCAATTCGAGACGATTTCGTATTTTGTAGACGATTTCGACTGCAGCCAACATTGGGGGCAATCAGTGCCCTGAGTTTGCATTTTCTATCCTTTATCTATTGTTTTATTTTGCATTAGTTAGGTTTATTCTATTTCTGCATCTTGGAGTTCACCTCATGTAGCATAGATGCATGATAAAGTCAAAGTTAGTCATTAAAACAATGTATTTTACTTAATCTGTTATCTGAAGTTGTCATTCTAGCATTCATACTATCATTTCTATCATTTTCCCTTGCTTTTGCAATTGTATTTTTTGTTCTTGGTATCCATTTTTGTGATTGTAGGTCTCTAATTCATCGAATTCGTCATTAGATGATTCATCAAATTAGAGACGATCTCATCGATTAGAGACGATCTTGTCGGATCTAGATGATCTTGTCGATCTTCAGACGATCCTTCTCTGATCTGTCAAATTCAAGACGATCTGGACTGCTTCAAGCTTTAGAATCTCCATCAAACATCCGAAATCAGGTATGACTTTTCTTCATTTAGCATATTCTCTGTATTTGATATTTATTTCTACTTTTTGTCTTCATATAATCTGCATTTTCATATAGCATAATTTAGATTCATTTGGCCAAACCTAGGACTTGGATGATTAAACATAAAACTGAACACATCAAACTCATTCCCAACCTAGGCATGGAAACTGCCACTCAAAGTTTCCTGGTGAACCCCACCATCCATCGAAAAATCACCTTGATACCCCTCCCCCGAGAGGCACGACCTTCAAAGGGCCTCTCAGTCCGAGGTACCGTCCCATCCTTCTCGCATCCCCCTTCCGGGCGTGGATCCTTTAGCCTGAAGGTAAGGGTGCAAAAAATTTGGAACGATACATTTTGGTGAACCCGACGTGAATAACATAGGCATCTTTCTGATTCAAAAATATAAAAAAACAAAAATATATATATATGTATACAAAAAAAAAAAGTAGCAAAATCATCATTTCAAGTTTGTATGTTTTAGATTCAATTCTAAATAGTAGATACTAAATATTACTTTTAGAAGTACTAAAGAAACCATGAGTTTTTACTCAAATCAATATGAGCCCATCAGTAATGTTGGAAGAATTCAGCTAAATACATTTGTTGATTATGACCAACCTCATCCCTATTCAACACCACCTCCATCACACTTTTCTCATTTTTCATCCTTACCCCAACAGGACAATCCCTTTGCCAATCCTCTTCATAACGATATTATCTATTCTCCCATATATCCATATTATGTCTATCAATCCACATACAATCCTCCTCCACCCTTTCAATATTCTTCTTTCAATACAACACATCCATTTCAACAAGAAAATACTTATTCTTCCAATTCTACCATGCACTCACCTCATACTTCGCAATCTTCCTGTCATCATTCTACCCATAATAAAG
Source organism: Wollemia nobilis (assembly GCA_028583015.1). Classification (NCBI taxonomy): domain Eukaryota; kingdom Viridiplantae; phylum Streptophyta; class Pinopsida; order Araucariales; family Araucariaceae; genus Wollemia; species Wollemia nobilis. The sequence continues at coordinate 13,419,023 of JAQPPZ010000733.1, forward strand.
AAAGTAGAGGTGAGAAACCATTAGGTCCTTTTATGACGGAATTCCTAAGGCACTTATCAAAAACCTCTCGAAAACCTTCATCACGTAAATTTACTAAGCTCAATCAACCAATGGATATAATTCTCAAGTATTTACTTGACACAAATAGGATTGAACTCCCTTCCATAAGACAACCTGATACCACAATAGATTGGTTTAAACCTGAGCTACATTGTGAATATCATAGAGTGGATGGACATATGACACAAAAATGTAAAGATTTAAGATGTTCAATTCAAGATTTGATTGATGAGGGTCTTTTTAATATAAAGGAATTACAATCTACAACTGATTATAAATCTCCAATAAACAATCAAACTCCTACACAACAAATACCAATAATCAATCAAGACATGGGGATCTCCCAAGAACCCCTATTCAATTATCAACAACAAGAAACCAATCAAATATTGCATGTTAATGTGTCCCATCATGATGATATTATTAATATAGTAACAGAAACTACAAATGAGCAACCTCAAGTTCAATCAACTCAATCTGATATTCAAGAGATGGATTCCTCATTTGACCAACCTTCAAAACTATCTTTGGCTCTAGAGAATGATCCAAAATGGAATGTAAGCATAGAAAGCTCATCTTTAGAATCAAAATCTCAATTTGAAGTCCACTTTGATAGCCAACAACAAGTGATTAACCCTCAAGCAAAGATATCCCTTTTAGAAGTATTACAAAGTTCTCATAAGGAAACGTTGTTCAAAATACCTAGCCAACAATTTGTTCCTCATGATATTTTCCCTAAGGACATAATTAATGGTGTAAACCCTCTTGAGGTTAATCATATTTCATTCTATGATGAGGATATTCCTTCCTCTACTCCACAAGAAGACTCATCTCTTTACATTACAGGATCTAGTAAAGAAATACCTGTTAAAACTATCATGGTAGATAATGGCTCCTCTCTTAATTTATGCACTTATCAATTATTTCAAAAACTCAAATTAAAGGAAGAAGATCTTAATGAATCAAATGTTATTATAAAATCTTTTAATAATGAAATTCAAGAAACATCAAGTTCTATACATTCTCCATTGTCACAATTACCTTCTATCCATCATTTTTCTTCATCCATATATGATCATCCTTGTTTACCAAATAACACTCATGCATATCTTTCACATATACTTTCTCCATCTTATCAAGACTTGGAATATAGTAATAAGAATGAAGAACTTTCTTATCCTTCTGACATTTTATTTTGTAACATGATCAATTTTATACATATAAAAGTCAAATCTTTTGCTACATTATTTTACATTATAACAAAGCTTGTGTTATCGCTACCTTTTATTCATCACCTTTTGTTCTTACCTTCACCACAACCAAATTATCCTTCAAAACCGCCTTTGATTTTGAAGCAACCTTAGGCATGCTATATTCAAATAACCTTGTATATTGTATATATTATTTTGTATATTGTTTCATTTTAAGTAATCCATACAAAAATTTCAAAAATAATAATATTATTTATTTTCAAATTCATAAATTAAAATCAAAAACATCAAAATCATCAAAAACCACAAAAATATTTGTTTATTTATTGCACCTGTTAATTCTTGAAGTATTGCATATAAAATAGCAATATTATTTACTCTTTCAAAAAAAAAAAAAAAAAGAAGAAAGAGAGAGTCAAAATTATCAAAATCTTCAAAAATATTTGTTGTATATATTTATTCTTGAAATATTGCAGTTATATTTTCAAATTATTTTGGATAAATTAGCATTTATTTGGAATCCCTCACTTTTGCAAACACATGAATAAATATCTTGATTTTATCTGGCATGATTACTAATCTCTCTTATATCAAAGTCCACAAGTTGAATTAAATAAAGTTTGAGCATAGAGAATTGATCTTGTTATTTACTTAAACCAAGCATATCCTTTCACATTAAAATGATTACATTTGCAAATTCAATACTATGCTACATAGTAGAAGTGGTTTCTTGAGCGAAAAGTTTCCCCTGCTATCCTATCATGCACATGGTCTAGAATCTTTGAGAATTGACAAAAGGACAAGCTCACCCCTACCCAGAATAAAAATCCCTTGCTCTACAGCCAATCCGAGCAAGTATCCCTAGTATAGGAAGCAAAAAAAAAAAAGAAAAATCAAGCAAAATCATGAGAAAAAGAAGCATTATTTCTAGTATCATTTTGTACCATCTCAACAATATTTCAGCATTATCTCAAATATCAAAGCAAAAATACAAAAAAAATACAAAAAGAAAGAAAAAAGAAAAAGAAAAGAAAAAAGAAAAGAAAGAAAAGCAAAGAAAAGCAAAAGCAAAAGCAATAAAATCCCTTTTCCCTACCCATTGAAAAGAAAAGAAGGGTGAATGAGCTTGAATCCCTGGAATTCTCAATTATTCGAAAACCGTGAGGTAAGCCCCATAACAGGTGGTTTGTGCCCAACCCGCTTGGCCTTGGGTAACTCCTAGCGTGGTGATATGTCTGTCACATTAGCGACCTTCTTTTGTACGAACCTATGTCTGCTTATGGATTAGCTAGCTCTTGATAACCCGACTTACATAGTAGTCTGGTACGGTTATATGCATCTAAATCATGGTCAATGAACACTTATTTGGTTAATTCAAATCACTTGTATCAAATTATCTTGCTCAAAACTGGTAAATGCACAAAGCAATTGCACACACATTTGTATTTGAGAGATTTTGTGTATCATTATGATAAATCAAGATCGGAAATGAACTCACATATGCACATGGGATTCCTTATAAATCTAACTTTTGTCTTTGAGATAATTTAAAATATTTATGCAAATTGTCTGGAATAATTTCATTTTCTTACTTGAGAACAGTTGTTTAGTATAAAGACAACTACATGCATTTTCAAAAAAAATCAAAATCTTCTTTCAAAAACATGCAATAAAATCACATTTATATATATATTTTTTGACTTTCACGACGATGGTATAGTTCCAAAACCTAAATTGGAATTTTATGCCTAGCGCAAGTCCTCATCTTTATATTTTTTGTTTATTTTCAAAATTAAAAATCAACCATGCAATAAAACTATTATATCAATTTCTTTTTTGGATTTCGCGATGATGGTATAAGTCTATACCTAAATATTCTATGCCTAGCGCAAACCATTGTTTTAATTTTATTTCCCATTTATTTAAAATCATAAAAACATATGGCTTCAATCATTATGTTACACAATTATGCTTTAAAAAGAACGAACATTGTTACTATTTCATGTCATTATGTCAACATTCAATTTTGCAATGATGGTATAATTCCTAGGGAATTATTCAAAAATTTTATCACACTTAGGAATTTATGCCTAGCAAAAATCATTTTTATTATATTTCATGCATAATATTTTCATGGAAATCTGAAAACAAATCATCATCATCATCATCATTTTCATCATCACAACACAAAGTCTTAAGACAGTCTCTTAAGCACTCTTTTACTTTTAACAATATTTCTATACTGGGATTAGCTTGACGACCTAGCGAGCGGCGACTCCATGAAATGGTCATAAATAGCGACAATGTCCTTTGAAATTATTGTTAAAAGTCCCTTTTATTTTTTATCAAATCATACCACAAACAACCAATTTGTTTACATCAGATTATTTCATTTAAATTTTAAAAGCATGACATAAAATTATAATATTTCCAAACGACATAATTACATGAATCATCAATCAATCAAATCAAAACATTAAAGCATCATACAAACATATGCACAAGTCATATCATCAAAAAAATCTCATATATATCATCATACAGTTAAAATGAATAGTAAAAATGAATTAGGGTTTTACCCTATTTTCTTAATTTTATTCAAAAACAAATTAACAACATTTTTAAATTTTGCTTTTTCGTGTTTTTACCTCAAACGTTCGATTTGGGTAAAAACACGGAGGGGGCACCATAGTAAGCTATCGTACGATTCGACCTAGAATCGTCGCCTAAAAATGGGAATAAATTTTTGCTTTCTCGTAAATCGAGAAGAACTCGTCTTTAACGCATTTTCTTCGAAAAATTCGCTAAAGAGGGGGCAAAATGTAGCACCCTAAAATTGGCACAGTTAAACCTTAGTAAATAATTAAAATTTGAATTTTAACCCCGAACCGCCCGTTAACCGCCTGTTAAACCGCTCCCCTTGTTTTTCGTGCCATTTTTAGGATTTGTTGTGACCGTTGGACGATATCGTCTCGATCAGACGATATTGTCGTCGATCAAACGATATCGCCTCAGATCGGACGAATTCATCTAGAATAGAACGTCCAGACGATTTCGTCCCAAAACTGATTTTTCATAATTAGCTTCTGTTTCAACGGCGTCTCTAACTTGGGCAGAAGCGTGTCTACGCAGTTAGAGACCTCCCCCATTGGAGATCTCCCAAATTGGGATGATCTCCAACCTCCTAACCTCCCTCCTAAGCCTATTTAACCTTAGGATCTCCCTTGACCTTCCCCCTGGCTGAATTTCCTTGTAATTTGATCTTTGCGTGCATTAGAATACCTTGAATTACTACTTGCCTTTGTCCCTTTTCAAGTTTTCTTGTAGGAACCTCATTGTTTTTCAGTCGGAGCAAGCTCAAATCGTCTCAGACGATCCTGTACGATCTCGGACGATCACGTCACAATTCAAGACGATTTCGTATTTCGTAGACGATTTCGACTGCAGCCAACATTGGGGGCAATCAGTGCCCTAGGTTTGCATTCTCTATCCATTGTCTACTATTTCGCTTTGCATTAGTTAGACTTATTACTATTTTGCATCTTGGAGTTCACCTCATGTAGCATAGATGCATAATAAAGTCAAATTTAGTCATTAAAACAATGTATTTTACTTAATATGTTATCTAAAGTTGTCATTCTAGCATTCATACTTTCATTTCTATCATTTTCCCTTGCTTTTGCAATTGTATTTTTTGTTCTTGGTATCCATTTTTGTGATTGCAGGTCTCTGAAAAATTCTTCTGACGAATTCGTCGGATTAGAGATGATCTCATCAAATTAGAGACGATATCATTAGATTAGAGACGATCTTGTCAGATTAGAGACGATCTTGTTAGATCAGTAGATTAGGGATGATCCTGTCAGATTAGAGACGATCCTGTCAAATTCCAGATGATCTGGACTGCTTCAAGTCTCAAAATCTCCATCAAACATCCAAGAATCAGGTATGCTACTTTTCTCATTTAGCATATTCTCTATATTTCATATTTAATTCTGCTTTCTGTCTTCATATAATTTGCATTTTCATATAGTATAACTTAGATTCATTTGGCCAAACCTAGGACTTGGATGATTAAAGATAAAACTGAACACATCAAACTCATTCCCAACCTAGGCGTGGAAACTGCCACTCAAAATTTTCTTGGTGAACCCCACCATCCATCAAAAAATCACCTTGATACCCCTCCCCCGAGAGGCGCGACCTTCAAAGGGCCTCTCAGTCCGAGGTACCGTCCCATCCTTCTCGCATCCCCCTTTCGGGCGCGGATCCTTTAGCCTGAAGGTAAGGGTGCGAAAAATTTGGATCGATACACAAGGACACCCAATCGGCATGATTCAAGTGATCATGAATTTACGAGAACCAATCATGAGATGTTTCAATTTGAATCAGGCAGATGCCTGGCATGGCTTCAGAGCTCTCACACTTCATCATGGGTTGTGATAGCATTTTAACATGAATGGTGGTTATGTCATCTAAAGGGTTTTATAGGATAAGTGACCCCAGGGATGCCATAGTATCCAAAAAATGATTCGATGATCGAGGGATTGCCTCGATATCGTACCACTAAAAATTTACCAAGAATCTGTCCACAAGGGCTTTATTAGCTTACAACACTAGATATTTGCACTTAAAAATCCCTTTGACCTTGTTGATAATTAGCAAGGAGTCACAAAAAATGTTAAGCTTTTTTATTTTCATGGTGATGGTTGCTTGAAGACCTATGAACAAGGCTTCGTATTTTGCATTGTTGTTAGTGCACAGGAAATCGAGTTTAAACGACAAAGGCAATGGATCCCCTTGTGGCGTAAAGAACATGACTCCCATGCCACCCCCTCGGTCACACTTGGAGCCATCAAATAATAGGGTCATATCGGTATGGATCTCAGGCTCATCAAAATTTAGCGATTCTGAGATATGGAAGACCCTGTCATCAGGCAACTCCATGCTAAGAGGTTGATCATCCTCAATAGGAGCCTCTGTAAGCTGATAGGTGATGATCTAATATTTGATATATTTTTATCCAATGAATTCTAGGTCAAACTCCATCAATAGCATGATCCATTTCGTCATGCGACTACTATGATAAGTGCAACTCATCATGTATCATAATGGATTCTATTTCGACACAACATACGTGGTATGCCCTAGCATATAATGGTGTAGCTTCCTAGTGGTGAAAACCACTACTAAGCACAAATTCTCGACATATGCATATCAAAATTCGTAACTAACCAAGATGCGGCTAAGATAGTAAGTAGCTTGCTATTTGAAAAACTCGTTCTTGTGGGCTAGCATGGCTCCCAATGCAATATCAATGCCTGAGATGTATAAGTAGAATACTACTCCTGGTCGAGGGGGTGCAAATACTGGTGAAGAAACTAGGTATAACTTTATTTAATCAAAGGATTCTTGGCACTCGTCATACTAGTGGAATGTGACTCCCTTATGCAATAGTCTATTCATTTGCTGACATTTATCTGACAACTGCACTATGAAACACTTGATAGATAGGATTTTGCCTTGGAGGCTTTGCACTTGCTTGATATTAGTTAGGGGAGGCATTTCACGGATAGCCTTGACTTTATTAGGGTCTACCTTGATGTCGCTTGGAGACTATGAAACCCAAGAGTTTTCCAGATGTGATGCCGAAGACGCACTTCTTGTGGTTTAGCCTGACATTGTGCTTGATGAGGCGGTCGAGGACTTTCCGTAAAAAATCAAGATGCTCATGAAAAAATAGAGACTTAGCCAATAAGTCATCCATGTAATATTATATAATCTTGTGCATGTAATCATGGAATATGTATGTCATGGCCCACTGATAGGTGGTACCAGCGTTCTTGATGCCAAATGGCATGACCCTATAACAAAATGTTCCTCACGGTGTTGTGAATGTCATATTGAGATGGTCTTCAGGGTTGATACGGATTTTATTATACCCAGAGAAACCATCCATGAGGAAAAGCATTTTTTGACTTGTTGTGGTGTCTACCAGGGCATCGATTCTAGGCAAAGGAAAATCATTCTTAGGACTCACCTTGTTTAAATCTCTAAAGTTTGTGCATATGTGAATCCTCCTGTCAAGCTTCTTGATAGGAACCATGTTGGACAACCATGGTGGATAATCTACAGGGATAAAAAATTGGGCATCCAAGAGCTTTTGTATCTCGTATTTAACCATAAAGGCTACTATTGGATGCATTCTTCACAGTTTTTGCTTTATCAGCTTAACTTCCAGGTTAAGTGTTAAATTATGCATGACCAAATTTGGGTCTAGTCCCGACATATCCTTATAGGACCATGCAAAAGCCTACTTTATATTCATAATAATCTGAATGTACATGGCTTTCTCTTTAGGGGATAAGCCTTCCCATAGCTTGATAAACTATGGATTATCTGGATTTAAGCCTGTCTCTGTCAATCATTGGCTCGACTAACATATGTGATCCATCCTCTAACTGATGTGGAGTCAGGATCATGTGGATGTCATCTACTGAGTTAAGATCATAAATAGGAATATCAGGTTCCACTTCATCATGAAAGACATCCTGAGAAGAAATTGGGGTGAAATGAAACATATCACTGCATGTCCAATACTCATATGATGACGGGGGTGAATCAATGTGATCCCAATCGATAGTATCTAGGTCTAGAGGCAACAAATTGGAAGGATTGATTGGATTGTGGAGTGGTGTGGTCAAATCAATGGAGATCATATTTATGGAATGGATTTTCTCTCCAGGATCATGGGTGAAAGACTTCTCATTAGTATCACTTCCTACTCGCAAGTGTGGCGATGGGGGAATAGGGATCACCGGATCTTGTCTAGGGATATACTACATGATGGGATAGTTGTGCTCAAGGAGCTCCATATATGTTTGTGGTTCAAGAAATACTGCATGATAAATTCAGTCCCAATTGATTGGTATTGCCATTAAGCATGATCTAACATGCAGCTGACGATACACTACATGTATGTTGATGGTCTCATGATGATGACGCAAATAAGGAGGACCAATATAGGCCCTATCCATATCATCTTCATCATCACTATCCTATATGAGTCCCTTGCCCCTATCCATAGGAATTTGGCAATTAGGCTGATGAGATCCCATATATGCTCACTCCTCATAATCATAATTGTGTATGAGGCCTTCTTCACTCTTGTCTTGTGGTGCCATCAACACATGAGGATTGAGTAGTTTGAGCAAATGTATTGAGTCCTCACCAAGTGGTCTAACTTCTTTAGGGCAGATCGACTCTTCAAGAGGTAGGAGCTGCTGCCAGATAGGGTCATCTATGGATAACATGGACATTAAGTCCTCCTGCTCACCATAAATGGGGATGACCTATGAATGATCACTGTCTGACTCAAAGGGATCATAGGGTGCCACCTCGTAATCAAACTCATCATCTAAGGTCCATTCATAGGAGGGGCCATCATCACAAACATGAGGACATGCTTACGAGCTCTTGCCTCTCTCAAAGTGTGGGAGAATATTTCTAAATACTACCAGGATCTCGTTTGATATCGATAAATAGTCCCCCAATTAATAGATGGTATGTGGGTTGGTGTAAGGGTCTCTAACCAACTCATATCTCTTACCTATAGGTCATCAAATCCATCCAAGAGGATATCTAGGGGAAAGGGATTGTTATGCCCTAATCCTGACTTGTCATACGACATTTGATGTTGCAGCTAAAATGGGGCATGCATGCCTTGCTCATATCAGCCTAACCCGTAACCATACCAATTTCATAGGTCAAAATACTTTAGTGTGAAGTTTAGGTTAGACAAATAATCGATTCATTCCCCGAAAGGTTCCTCATCCTCCTATTTCTATTGATATGGCTCTATGCCATAATCAAGGCCCCCATATACAAAATTTTCCTGATTAGGAGGGAGGCCTAAAGGTATAATGATGCCCCTTAAAAGGAGAGGTTTGACCATGTCCTATACTGACTCAACTATGGGTATAGCCATAATATTCCAGACTATGTACTCACCCATACTTGTGTTAGCCATATCAACTATGATAGACGACCATAGTGAAGGGGGAAATAGGAGTGCCTCTTGGACCCATTCCATAAAGGGCTCATCGGTTGACTCTTCCTCCATCATGCTAGGTATCTCTTCAGAGGATACAATGGAGACTATTGGGGGGATATCTTCAATGAGTCTCTTCCATGTGTCCTTCGGTGGTAGGGTCATGGATGATGGTAGTGCTGACGAAGGAGCTGATGATGAAGATGTGATGGACTACGATAAAGATGGCTCTTTAGGAGGGTGTGATGCCAAAATCAAATCCAAATAGGACTTATTCAACTAAAAGTCCAAATGAGGTGATGGTAGGGTCGATTCAGGAAATTGTTGCACCATGTTTCAATATTTGAAGGATTCTAGGTCTATCGAGGCGACGTGAACCTGAACTTCATACATGTATTTTAGGCACTAGTGCATGATTGAAGGGACACACTTCATGTTCCTGATCCATGGTCTGCCTAGCAGTATGTTGTATGCCATCTCGACCTCTAGTATGTGACACAATGTTGAAATTGTCTTTTGCCCAACTTGAATGGGTAGGGTAATTATGCCAACTATCGAGCATATAGCATCATTGAATGCTCGTAGGGTGTAAGTGGATGCGACAATGTGTGATGTTGGAGGTTTAAGATGCTCTAGTGCCATTGTGGTAATGATATTACTGGATGAACCAATGTCTATTTGAACTCTCTTAAATGGGATCCCATTCACACATGCGATGATGTGCAAAGGTGGATCCACTATGTCAGTGGGAACAGGCCTTAATTCATATTCCATGAATATTATGATCAGCTCAGTATATTGGCATACATGCCCAATAAAATTGTTGAATGAATTTGCTTCTTGGGGCTACAACTCAATGGCTTTTAGAATCTCCATCAGGGCCTCCCTGTGAGGCTAATATTTATGGATTAGCTCATAGATGGAGAGCCTAGCCGATGTGGTCCTCAAACTCTGAGAGAGCTTATTATGGATTGTGGCCACAAGTCTAGGTAGGGGACTCTATACTAGAGGTTATGCAGATCATGAAGTTGATGAAACATCTCTTGGAGCCATAGGGACTACAACTGGACTTGGGTATTTCTTGTTCCGTGTCATGATGCTCATCATGCCCACAAATACTTGCTTGGGATAGGACTAATGGACCTCATTTACTTATGGTGTGGGATTGGAATGATCCTCATGGGTAGGTAAGGTGTATTTATAAACCTCCATATGTTGGTTGTTTGGTGCCACGGGGTTGTCTACCGTGAGAGCTTTGCTATCAATTATGTCCAGCACCAAGTTCTTGAAATTGTAACATCTGAGGATGTCATGACCCTTTTGTTAGTGGTACTTGCAATAAAAGTCTTCTCGGTATCCTTTAGGCTTTGGTGTGCTAGGATATATAGGTCTAATATTAGGTAGGTGGACAAAACTGGCTACATAGAGGTAGTCAAACAAGGAATCCATATATTATGTTATGGATGTATACTGCCACCTGGGGTGGCGCTGTTGATTTTTCCCCTATTTTTTATTTTTCTTCTCATAGTTCCTAGGGGGTTTGGCATGATATTCTATCTTTTGAGGTTGTTGTGATTATACCGACGCTAGGATAGTAATGGCAACTTGATTGACCATGGCAGGATTTGGTTGCACTGTGTTGGTCTTAGTGGTCTTAGTCCACTCCTTACGAGGTTTTGCAATCTTGCCCTCTTGGATCTTGATTTCTTCAATGGTCCTAGCCTGTGCCAGGGTATCCTCAAGAGTTGCATACTATTGTAGTTGTAGTAGCAAGGAGATGGGTTTTAGGTAGCTCTTAGTAAACATCTGGGTCAACTCCAATGCGGGGAGTAGATAGGGCACCTTTGAAAGCATAGCTCGTAATATGTTTCCATAATTATTGATTGACTCATCATCATACAACTTGAGACTAGCTAAGTCAACAAGTGTCACCATTCTCTTGGTATTGAAGGTAAAATATTCTAGAAATGCATCCATGAGCTGATCTAAATTGTGAATGTTGTACTTTTGGAGCTATGAAAACCAATCAGAGGTAAGGCTCGTGAGAGTGGTCACAAAAGTCCTTAGAATCAAGGTATCATTGTCCTAGATACCAAAATATTAGCTCAAGAAATGGGTGACATGCTCCTGTGCATCCTCTTCCCCATTAAATGTGGCCAACTAAGGCATCTTGAATTGTTTAGGGTAGGGAGACATAGGGAATGATGGATGCATAGGGTGACTACAAAGCTAGTGTAACATGGGATTTTGGGACCCAGAGGTTATATTCTCAATTGACTCGAGATGCTCTGATAGTGCCTTGTAAGCATTGGAGGACTTGATCTCCTTCTCTTTGTCCTATTCTTGTGATGGATTGCAAGGAACGTGAGGTCTATTACAAGGCGGTTATGGGAAAACCCCCCTCCATTGATATGGCATTTCCACGCATGCTTCTTCCAGCTTGTACCCATCGCATGCATCGTAAGACATCTCTAGAGTTGGTCTATAAACCTATGCAGTCACCCATGGAGGGCAGTCCACATCATTCCTGGGAGTCAAATCTCAATCAGACCTAGGAGGTCTAGGAGGTAATCCTCTATAATTTCTAGGTGACCTCTCTCAAACTGGGGGTTGTTGCCTCTAATAGGTTTTTTTCCTATGATTACTCGGGGTTGGAACCCGCTCATGCAGGGTATTTTAGAATAGCTCATTGGTTTAACATTAATTATGTTCCTTTTCGAGCTAATGCAAGCGATCTAAGTTCTCCTTGTCATGCCAAAGCTGTTTAAATTGAGCTTGGAATTTCGTGTACTTGGAAAATCCCTATCTAATATAATTTGTTGTTCAAGTTCTAGGTGGCCTAGATGGTTCCCCTCGATATCTTTCTCAGTCATGATGATCTGAGACCTCTGTAATGTGATTTCCTCTATCAAGGTTGGTTGCATTCACCTATGGTTCTGGACAAGGCAAGTGTTTCCTATACTCAGTAGGTATGAAGGTATAATGCCCCCGCATAGTGAATTGCTCTTGAGGAATGTCATGGACTTCCTCATATATTCCCTTGTGAACGAGGAAAGATAGGGCTGAATTAGCTCGCCATACATGATGATCCTCATACTCATCCGACTATCTGGGCTCCCTAGTCTTAATTTGATGAGTGATGTAATATGTGATCTGACCCTTGAGTGGGCACTTTTGCTCTAACAAGCACACAAATGTGTGGTACTACCCTATCTTTGTGTGCCTCTTCACACACTAGACAATCATCATCAAAATGAGTCTTTGGCATGTCTATATAATGGGAGTATTCTCCTTGAGTTGGCTCTTGGTGCATGGGGACATCCCATTTGGGGATCTCTTGGAGACCTTGCTCTGTCCTAGCTATCCTAGCGGTCCATGGACTAGGCTGAGTGTCAGCCCTCCAAGGTGGTATAACCAAATCTTGAGGGCTATAACGAAGGTGACTTGTGTCTCCATGTACACTCTCCATAGCTTCCACCCTTTATTGGGCTTGGTTGTGGGTGAAAACCATTGTAATAAGGTTCTATCAAACATTTAATGTTTATTTTCTTTACAAAATTTATGAAACAATACACCATAAATGGAAAACACACAATCAAACATGTGTTTATCTTTGTTAATGTATTAGATGTGTATCCTAAAACTGGTTTTAGTGTTGTTTTAGATTTGTTGTAAAGATACCTCGTGTCACATGTTTGATAATTATTGGATTGTATTCTTGAGTTTAATGGCTTCCAACTATATACTCATAGCTCGATATCCTAACTATGAACTCCAGGTCACATTATCCCACCTATAATGTGTTGTAATGAAGCCCACACATGGCTAGGGAGCACAGGTCCTACCAGTTCCTCACCCAGTTCACCTGTAGTCTGCGATACACCTCCCCGAAGGGTGATGTGTGCTATAGCCCATGGGATATGATGGATCTTGGAACCAAACTTGGTAATATGGATTGGTTTCATGGGATTTGGGCTAATTTGGATATGAAACCCACTGTCACTTGTGCTCTACCAACAGTTGGGGATGAAGTCCAACTCGTTATCGTTTTAAGTGGATCGTGGTGTGTGTGATTCCTTTTAATCTAAAATAAGGCAAGCAATAGAGCATTCAATTACTTTTCACTAAATGCAATATTTAAAGCAATTTTTTACTTTCATAATATTAAAATATGAAATATGGAAGTCACTACACTAAGCTAGGAAAGAAACCCTAAATGAAAGCTCATTGATGGGTGAGCAGCATGCAATCAAGCCAAGGAAGATGCAATCCTAGTTAAGATTTGCTACTTTATGTATTTTTTTATATTTTTGCATTTTTATAAAAGGAAATGTGACAATTTTAATTTTCCTACTTAAGCACACAAAGCGAAAATCAACATAAAAGAGGGTTCTATAAATGGAAAACAGAAAAGAAATAGTTTAGACCCTACCTCTTCTCTGCCATTGTCTGCTGGTTCTGGTATCTGGCTTAGAAAACCTACTATTTTCTATTTTTTCCAAGGTGGGATGAATTTCAGGTCTGCATTAATCCCAGGGAGGGATGGATTTGCATCCGTCCCAGGGTGGCACAAATAGCAGTCCTGAGTTCGCCTGGGTCTAGAGCGACTAGAACCTGTAATCAAAAAAGGTGAAAAAACAAGTTATAAAATTACCTAAAGAAAAAGGGGCTAGGTCCCACCATGATCGCAACTGTAGCAATGGAAAAATTGTGCACCTTAACTGAATAAACATAATGTATGTGCTTTATAAGTCCTACGAAAGCGTAAATCAAAGCATGCAAGCAAGAGGCAATGTATAACAAGTAATAAAGCAAATGCGGCATTCTCCTTATTAGATAACTTCAAATAAAATTATAATACCTACCTTTGAGTACTTGACTCAGCTTTATACAATATATTACAATAAAGGGGTGCCAAGAGATATCAATATCTCAAATAATGTGGTGCACATCCACTGTTCTTCTACATGCCCACACTCGAAGTGGGAAGGCTCAATGTCGCTGCCACTTATGTCAATATGATCATTGCCCTCTGATATTTCATATTGTGTTTTATCACCTGAATATACACATAATAAATCAAAATATATTCAAAATCATATATGTATGATATTAAAACATGCAATCCCCACAGCCTAAAAAGGTGCATATGAGGTATGGATAGAAAATGGATTCCAAACAAGATAAAATTCAAGAGTGATGTAAAGGAGATGGTTTTGGGATGATATCACCTAGTTTTGTAAAATAATTATGCCTGATAGTTGCGTTAGGTCCTGCCACACGTAGTGAACCTACAAAAGGAAAACAAGTGATTATCCTACCTAAACATGTCAAAAACCTACAAATTTTGGTGGGTAAACATAAAATGATATTTGGAGGGAATCCATATGATCAGATTCTAAATATTCCTCCCAAAGCCGCCTACATGCAAAAGTGGGACCCACATGCATACAAAATCATAAAATAGCTATATCTCTATCAATACATGTCATAAAGTAATGCAATTTTAACTGAAGCATCTCACAAACATGTATAAAATAATAAATTGAAAACATTCATAAAATAATACATGAATTTCTATTCTTCCAAGGGTGGGGAAAATTCAACTATCATAGATTGGGGGGCACTCGGGGGTGGGACGCCCACCAAAATCTCCTAAAGTTTTACACCAATCCAATGAATATTGATGCAAAACTATAGTGGAAGTTTTTTATGCAAATTTGGTGTGGGTATTCAAACTATGGATTCAGTTTTGGGGTCGAATTGTGCCTTCTTGTACCACCTGATAACCTCTCATGAAGGAGAAATTATGGATGAAAAAGGAGAAATAAAAGGTGAGGTAATAACTCAGTAGCACTTCGTCGTAAATCCTAGAAAAAAATTATCCCCTCTTGGATGAGAATTTCATCCATTTATAGACCTAGGAGGTAAAATGTGCAAAATGGCATGCAAGGGCATGCAAGGCCCAAGAGACCACTTGTCCACCAGGGCAGCATGCATAGGAGGGGGAAGAGAATCTACAAAAAATGGTCTCATTGATGAGGGATATCATAGCCATGCCCTAGGTTATGACATGCATGGTTAGAAGAGTAGGGCAAGTGGTATTTTCTGGTGTCCACTTGTCCTGATTTAACTTTTTGCTAGTTAAACCTTCTATTCGCTCCACCGAGGGATGAATACTGCTATTCACTCCAGGGAGGGATGAATAGAAACTAATATTTGTCCCAGGGTGGGAAGAATAGAAACTAGGCCTCAAAAAGTCCCCAACTAACCTATGAACCTTCCAAATCTACTTTGGGAGTGGTTAGAACCACTGCTTGACCTCTGAGGGCTG
The DNA here is from genome assembly GCA_028583015.1 of Wollemia nobilis. Taxonomy (NCBI): domain Eukaryota; kingdom Viridiplantae; phylum Streptophyta; class Pinopsida; order Araucariales; family Araucariaceae; genus Wollemia; species Wollemia nobilis. The sequence continues at coordinate 13,434,678 of JAQPPZ010000733.1, forward strand.
CCCTAAGGGCTTTGTGCGTCAATCTTGTCAATGCCTTAGTAGCATAATTGGATTGGTGTTGTTTTTGTGTCTACACTTCTATCATTCAATGAGTGGTTAACACTCATTTAATAAAATGGGTTGGTTTTAAATAACCAAAACCCATTTAATAAAATGGGTTGGTATTAAATAACCAACACTCATTTAATAAAATGGTTTGGTATTAAATAACCAAAACCCATTTAATAAAATGATTTGGTTTTAAATAACCAACACCCGTATAATAAAGGGAGGCTCTAAGAATTTAATAAAAGCAACTTTCTTTTGCATAACACTTGATGGCAGTTTTGCATAACACTTAGTGGAAAATTGTTGCACAACACTTAGTATAAAATTGTTGCACAACACTTTGTGGTAGTTTAGTTTTTACATAGCATAGTGTGACAAAGTTTTCAGAATAAATTTTGAAAATTCTTTCATAACACATGGTGATGACTTGATTTCCAGATCTACAATGGAAGAACAGAAAGAGAAGAAAAGATATCATAATAGGGGGAGTAGAGTTGGAGAAGAGAATATTTTAATCTAATACCACAGTAAGGATTGTAATCAAATCATTATTTTCAATAAAGATCTACAAAAATCTCTTTGACCGTGGTTTTACCCATTTTAGGGTTTCCACGTAAATTTGGTGTTTCTCTTTAAACTATGTGTATGTTTTTTTGAATCTAAAATTATTGTTATTATTTACCTTAATTGTGGGAATTACCATATTAATACTAACACATAGAAATATTTCATATCTTTGAAAATAACCAGACAACACACCAATGCTTGTATTCATGCTATGAATTTACGAAGTAGTTTTTGGTTCAAGTTTCAAATATTCTCAACCATAAATTAAGCAACAGTCTAAACATGGATATATTTAACAAACATAAGATATAGGATTACACATAATCCATAGATATATATAGAGGTGAATCCATGACATGGCACTTTATAGATCAAGTTTGGTATAAGAGCTGATTTTTCTTGAAGAACTATGTATGCAAGGTAGAATATATCAAAGAAAGGACTTAGACACATACAACCCAGATATTGGAATAAAAAGGATTAGATATGTAAAAATTGTAGATCTATCAGAACCTAACTCTCCAAAAATATCCAAAAATTAATTTCAAATAATATTTATTGAAATGGAAAGCACTCTCCAAAGCTTGATGGAGTTGGTGCTTTCTCAAGAAGAAAAGAAATCAAGGAAGAAAAATAAGAAATTAGATTCAAAATATGAGATTGATCCTAGTGCTTCCAATGGTGAGAAAATGGATATTAAGGAATTCCATTCCAAACAACTTGATAATATCTCATCACAACCCTTGATTGCAAATCCATTCACAATGGAGGTCAAAATTGATATTCCAACCTATGAAGGGGAGTTAGATATTGAAAAATTATATGGGTGACTGAATAAATTAGAGGTTTAATTTATTACTAAGTTTTATACAAAGGTAAAGCATATCAACTTTTCTATATTGAAATTAGTTGGTCATGCTCTCACATGGTGGGAGTGATACTCAATTGGATTGGCAAGAAATCAATAGCCAGTTATGAAAATATAGGCAAAATTTGTGAAGGCTATAAGAGCTTAGTTTCATACTATTGGCTATCAAGAGAATATGTAGGAGAGATGGTTGTTTTTGAGATAGATTCAGGGCCAAAAAATCCAATAATACACCATATAATTTAGAAAACAAGTTGTTTTAATGGGTGTTAATCTTCATGATCCTCAAATATTTAAGAAATATAAGTATGGTTTATCTTATCAGATTAGGACAGAACTGGTATTATTTGATGCCAAGGATATTAGTAAGGTATGCATTAAAGCCACATACCTAGAACTGAGGGTAAGAAATCCAATGAAAGATAATAAGGTATCGACTTCATCTAAATCCTCCAAGCCTACTGAGAAAACCAAGGGTTCTAACAGCAAAGGTAAGAAGACATTAGGGGCTACAACCACAAAATCATAAAAGGGTGAAAAATATTACAAGAAGTGTAATGGTGATACTCATTCAAGTGAGAATTTTTGGAAGCTACACCCTAAAAAGAGGCCAAAATAGTGGAACAAGGGAAAGAAGAAATCTATCAATTCTACTAAAAAGGTCGAGCATGAGGAAGAAGGGTGTTTTGAGGAATAGGATGAAGGAAAGGTAGTGTGTGCTACCAAAATGAAACCTTTAAGGTAGTATAAAACCTCTAATATGGATGAATAAGCTTTAGAGGCCAAAAAATAGGAATTATTTTGGGTTTGCATACAACTGCAGAGGATGAAATTCATGACATTGTTTAATAGCAAATCCTAACAGAATTTAATTTTTGAGGATATAGTGAAGTAGTTGGGATTGAATACTATGGATCATCCACAACCATATCCATTGAATGGTTGCATAAGGATGTGGAGCTATAGGTAAGCAAGCAATGTACTTTATAATTTTCTATCAAAAATAAATTCCATGATGTAATTACTTTTGATGTAGTACCTCTTGATATTTGACAAGTAATTTTTGGTAGCCCATTTTTATGGTAAATAGATGCTTTGTTTAAATAGATATATAATATTTAGGAGTTGAATAAAGGTAGAATAGAATCACCTATGTGATTAATCCCAATAGGTTGGAAAATAAATTTCATCTTGTGACAGTGCAACAGACCAAGCATTTGGTAAATGTAAGAAAGAGATTTGTGTTATTGATGATAACATATAGAGATAGTAATGTGTAGATCAATAAGGAGGTGGAAGCAGCCAACTATAATCCCCAAAAAAATAAATAATTTGAGCCTTTTTATTTTGAATATTACAAGGGGAAATATGAAGATGTTGAACTTGGGAAGAAGTACAAGGAGTTGAAAAATGGAGTGCAAGGCAAATCCAATAAGGTTTTTCATTTAGAAATTGACTTGTTGTTCAAAGAGGGAAAAATTTGTGTGCCCAAGGGAGATAACCACTTACAAATGATAAGGAAATCTCACACATCACTAGTTATAGGTCATTTTAATGTGCACAAAATAATAACTAACCTGCAGTGATATGTTTATTGGTCCAATATGCAGAATGATATCTAATTTTATTTTTGGATGTAAAAATTGCAGCTCAAGTAAACCCAACAACTACAAAGGTAAAATGCTAAACAAGGTAAAATAGATATCCAAGAATCATGAGGGAGGTCTTGATCAGGAGATCAATTTAAAAAATCATCTACAGGAAGTGTGGAAGGAGCTCCGGATAAAATCCTTACTTTGGAGCAATCAACACTTGTCAAAATGGAGCATGAAGGAAAATTAGCTTAACTTTCATCATTCAATGAGTGGTTAAGGCTCATTTAATAAAATGGGTTGGTTTTAAATAACCAACACTCATTTAATAAAATGGGTTGGTATTAAATAACCAACACCCATTTAATAAAATGGGTTGGTATTAAATAACCAACATCCATTTAATAAAATGAGTTGGTTTTAAATTACCAACACCCATTTAAGAAAAGGAGGCTCTAAGCATTTAATAAAAGTAGTTTCCTTTCACACAACACCTAGTGGTAAATTGTTGCACAACACTTGGTGGTAATTTTGCATAACACTTAACATAAAATTGTTGCACGACACTTAATGGCAAATGGTTGCACAACACTTGGTGATAGTTTAGTTTTTACAAAGCACAGTGTGGCAGAATTTTTAGAATAGATTGTGGAAAATTATTGCATAACACATGGTGATGAATTGATTTTCAAATATGCAATAGAAGAACATAAAGAGAATAAAATACATCATAACAGGGAGAGCAGAGTTGGAGAAGGAAATATTGTAATCTAATACCATAGTAAGGATTGTAATCGAATTATTATTTCCAATAAAAATTTACAAAACTCTCTTTGATCATGGTACTACCCATTTGTGGGTTTCCGCGTAAATTTGGTGTTTCTTTTTAAACTATGTTTATATTTTTTTTGAATCTGAGATTGTTGCTATTATTTGCTTTAATTGTGGGAGTTACCAGATTAATACTAAAACATAAAAAAAAAATGATATCTTTGAAAATAACCAAACAACACACCAATTCTTGTATTCACACTGTGAATTTATGAAGTGGTCTCTGGTTCAAGTTTCAGATATCCTCAACCACAAATTAAGCAACAATCTAAGCACAAACATATTTAACAAACATAAGCTGCAATATTAAGCATAATTCGTAGATATGTGTATAGAGGTGAATCCACGGTGTGGCACTTTATACATCAATGACTTATGTCCAATAAATAATAGTTGAAGGAGACACTTGGTAAAATTTAGCTGAACCATATTGTAATACATGGCAGCATGTGGCTCGTCATACATATTTTTTAAAATTTGAATTTGAACAATTTTGGTAGTTTTTAAGGTCTTTGAGGAAAATATTTCTAGGTCTAGAAATGTTACATATTAAAGTATATTGAGGTTGTTTTTTATCATACACACTTTCAAACCACTTTGTACTAAAGGAATTTATTATGTTCTATCATGGCATCAAAAATATGGTATTCTTATAGGAGTTTAGAAACAATTTTTTACCATCCTTATTGTCATTTTTTTGGAATCCTTATCTAAGAGGAACATGAAACTTGACAGAACATTATAATAAAGTTGATCAATTTCACATGCTTGGTAATATCCCTTCATATTTCCCTCTCTTCATGGATAATGCTTTTAGTGATGTACTAGTTATAAGAGGTGATATTAGTAAATGTTGAAATGGGTACATTTTATATGACTATTTGAGACACATTAATCCACTTTAGCTAAAAACATATGAGATATACGCATGTATTATCACTCCTCTATCCATAGGCATAATAATTGATTGCTAATGGAAATCACTTCATTGTTCAAATACAAGAGCATTGATCTAGCTTGTTTATCTTATTAAGAACACAAATTTTATTTGTCTCTACCAAATTTATCTTCTACCAATGGTTAAGAGCATTATTACTAGTTGTAAGCTTAGTAATATAAGAAAGAGAAACCATTTTGATAATGAGATAGAGTATCCATTTGATAATCAACACAAGAAGTACCTTGTTCCTACATGGTTCTCCTAGATGCAAATAATTAATTATTCAATGGCTTTGCTTCTATTGATTTTTTGGACCTTGTTTGAGTATTATCATCTTCTACTACTTTTTGTGGTTGAATCTTACTCTATACTATAGTCCAAAACATTATTCCTCATAGGTAAGTTCAATACAAGATCTCCTTGTTGTAACAATCTGGGCTTGAAATTAATAGTCATGTTGTTGACTTTGCATTATATGTTGATGTTATTCTTATGATAATTCAAGGTCATAGATCCAATAATTGGAGCTAAAACTTCGTATACATAATATGTTTGATCTAGTTAATCTCTCTCTCTACTATTTAGAAATTTATGATTCTATTCACTTATGGAAATCACTGTGAAACCTTATAGTGATAAGAATAGGTCATGACAAAAGTAAATTTTAATAGTAAGAGTTAATAAAAAAATTAAAAGTGTTAAGATCATGATAAAAGACCTTTTCCAAAGGGTCTAAATGTCTTAAAATATTATTTAAATAATTTAGTATATGATATTTTTTATAATATAACTAATATGTATGTTAAATTCTAAAATATTTTTTGATTAATTATACAATTATTAAAATATCATGAGGAAAATTTAAGAAGAAATTTTTAGATATGTATTATATTTTAAAAATATTGTGTAATTATGAAATATCATAAGAAGTTTCCAAGAGCAAATATATTTTTTATTATCTTTCAATTTAGATTTCTTCATCAAGGAAATACCTTTGTTTCATTCAACAATAGAGGACTTCTCATGAAAGACACATTGAGTACTTAAGAGATCAAGCAAGAAAGCAAGGAGACTAAGTAAAGAAGGAGTTAGGAATAAAAGTCCTAGCTAGAAAAAGAAGAATGCATAATCATAGATGGTGTGTCTAAGGGATTATTTAAAGGAGGGTGTGGGATATAGTCATTTGGTAAGTAAACAAGAGGTGGAGACTAAATAGACTAAATTCACTTATTATTTTGTAATCACATTTGTATACATCCCTTATTCTACATATATACTTAGATATTTTTCTTATTACTATGTAAGGTCTATGGTTTTATTTCTTGCCATGCTTTATCCTTGTTTTCACTTTTGTGTATGTTTCATGTGAATATAAGCATTTTGTACTATATTTCCATTGTAATGTTAAGTTTATGCATCAAGATGAAAGCCATTATCAAGAGGATGAACTAGGATGATCTTATATTTATGTTTAGGATTAATATATTTGCTCATTGATCAGGACTCTCATAGGGTTGTTTACTTTATCTAAAAGGGGACTATAGAGCACAAGACATGGCATCCTCACATTATCTTTACTCAATAAGATCCTATACAAAATTCTCTTATGGTTGTTATATTCCATAGCATTTTAAGGATAATGACAATATGGTATGGTGGGATGCATCTCTAGGACAACATGAGTTTATCCCCAAAATTCAAGATAGTGATAATATAGTTCAAGGATTGCAAGTGTGTATAGAATATATAAAAATAAGTTTAGACCCTAAATCCAATTTAAAAACACAAATATCAATATAGTATTACTTATAAAAAAAAAATTCAATTATAAATCCTTAAAGGAGCAAACATTAAACATCCATCAACAATATAAAAATAAATAAAAAATCACTAAAAGTTACTAATTTTGAATTCCTTAAAGTTAAATCAAATGGAAATCTCAAAATCTAAAACCAAAATCAATAAAATATAAAATTCTTCAGTCATCCTCAAGGTCTTCTATAATTTTAAAACCTTCAAATTAACTCTATCCTTATAGTATCAAGTGCCTTTATATTCATTGAATAAGCAAAATATTGTTGGAAATATGAGCAAGATTTGTTGTCATTGATGTCAAAAGTCAGTTTCAGTGAGCAGTGCAAGAGGAAGGATGTCAAGAGTCAGAGAAATATTACTTCTAGAGCTAAGGGAAATAATATTATAATATCTCCCATTATAATATTCAAGGTGATCAGATAAGGTCTACAGGAGAAATGAGAAGGCCCAAGGAAAATAATATTATAATATTAAAGGTCTAATGGTAATACCTAAAGAAATTAAATTAATTATAAATTAATTTTAATAATTTCATTATAAATTAATTTTAATAATTTCATTATAAATTAATTTGATTAAATTTATAGTTATTAAATTAATTATAATAATTTTATTATTAATTAAATTATAATTCAATCTAATAACCCTAAAGTCAGGGTTATAAGGGCATACATAAATTGTTGATATCATATTCTATCTCCTTCATCGACGTCAATGATTTCCAAGGTATGGGTATAAATACCCAAAGCCCAAGAAGCTTCAAAAATCACCCATAATTTTAATTAAACCCTAAGCAAATTGTGTGCGCAATATTCGGTGAGCAAGAGAGGGAATAAGTCCTCGTTTGACCATTTTTGGTACGTAGCAAAGGGAGAAAAGGCACAATGTACGAAGGTCTTTTCAACACCTAGCTAGGTGGGCTAGCAGTATTTGGCAGCATCTTGGGAATGCGAGGTATCACGTTCAATTTGTAGCAGGGTTGGTTGTGCTATTGTTTTGTCCACTGAATATGCCAAAACCTTTTGGCTTGTGGCACCTAGGTAGAAGACAAATTGTTGTGGGCATTTTTATCTTCCACATGAGTGCTTAGCTCACACATCCTGGCAATTGTGGCTAAGGTACTGGAGGTGCTATGACGTGGGATTGAATCCCGCTGAGAGTACTTTGAGAGGTACTAATTTTTTTGTTATAAATTGATTTGTGCTTCTAAGGTTGTATGGTGTATTTTTGAGCTTAGGGAGATATAAGGTTGATGAAATTAAATAATTATTTTTTATTTAATTGTTTGGTGGATTGAGCTATTTAGAGTGGAGTTATAAGGTGTAATAAGAGATTTATTTTTATATATGTTTTTGGTGAATGCTAATTTCAAGGAGTAATAAGGTGTATTTGAGTTTAATTATTTTTGTAATTGTGAAATATTTTGAGGGAGTGTTAGAGTGATATTATTTTATCTTATCTTTGTAATTGGCAAAGATGGAAATTGTGATTAAGATAGGTTTTGAGGTCAATTATTCAAAAAAAAAAGGTATGGGTACATCTTCCTTGTGAGTTATTGTTCGATGTTATGAATGCTAAGTTGGAGTGAAAGGGTTGTTTGATAAACATTGTTGAGTTTGATTGTTAAAGTTTTTTCTAAGTGAGATTTGTTGATTAAAACCTGGTTTGATAAGCATTGATGGAAATATTGAATGAGCCTTCATATGCATGATTAGGGTTTTTGCAATATCATGAGTATCATTGTTATGTGAAGTTGAGAATTATCTTGAAACTAGGGTTTGTGCAAGATCATGAGTACCATTGTTATGTGAGATTGTTTGATAAGCATTATTGGAAATAATGGAGTTTCATATGCTTGGACTAGGGTTTGTAAGCAAGGCGTGTCTCATTGAGTGAGTGATTGAGTAGAGTTGATTGAACCTAGTCAAGTGGAATTGTTGAAGTGATAGTTCAAGTTATGTGAAACAAATTGTTCTATATTTTAATTTGATTTGAGAAAGATATTGAAAATTATTAAGCATTGTTGTGAGTGTGAAGCATATTGAGTCTCTAAAAATTCTCTATATGTTTTTGTGAGATTTGTTATTCTCACAATGACACCGAGAGGGGGGGTGAATCAGTGTAGCTCTTTAAACTTAAACTCACAACTCTTAAAACTAAAATAGTGAAAACTAAAAACTAGATACAACAAGTATAACAAGAGAACATCACACAACACAAGATTTAACGAGGTTCACCAATTTGGCTACTCCTCAAAAATGACTGCTTGGACTCCCATCCAAATCTAGCCTTTGTAAAGCACCAACTTTACAATCAATTTACCAGCACCCACTAGAAGGAGCACCAACCCCTTATTTATCTGCACCAACAGAAAGGAGCACCAACCCCTATTTACGAGCACCAATTGTAAGGAGCACCAACCCCTGATTTATCTGCACCAATAGAAAGGATCACCTACCCCTGATTTACCAGCACCAACTAGAAGGAGCACCAGCCCCTAATGCCAAGCTGCAACCTGAACTTTAATTTTGAATCTAAATGTTTGAGAAAAAAATACCTTCTCTTTTGCAAGACCCTGATTGGTCTATTTCTTACCCAAACTCTTTCATTGTTTGTGAATCACATGCATCTTCTGTGCTCTTACAGTCGCACTATGTTTTCTTTGAGCTGCCTCTCTACGCACACTCTATGCACTTTTTTTACACTCTCTGAGCACACTCTATGAACCCTTTATGCACTGTCTCCGCAAACTCTACACCGTTATAGCCACACTTAGCACTCGTCTTCACCCTTTTCGCTCTCTACACACTATGTTTTCTTTGCGCACTCACTATCGCACTTAGCATTATTCGATACTTCTTAGCACTCACTCTCTGCACTTAGCCGCCTTTGCATTCACTCTGTGCTCTTTGCCATATATCACCGCCTTTGCACTCTCTATTCTCTTACGATCGCATTTTGCACAATTTGACACTTAGCACTTTTGACACATATTCGATGACCTCACAATTATCCAAACAACTCTCATTTTATAACAATATTTTCATGATGAAAACCCTAATCTTAGTCGACTTTCATAACAAATGTAAACCCTAATCTTAGTCGGCTTTCATAACAACTGTAAACCCTAATCTTAGTCAACTGTCATCAATCTTAGTCAGCTTCAACTCATGAAGATATTCGATAATTCCACCGCTCGAAGATTTCATTCGATAACAGTCCCTGTAGCCGCTGCACTGATTTTTGTTCACTCTTCATATTTTAGCTACATGAATTCACTCTGTATCTACCCCCATAAATGCTGTAGTGATGTCGGTCCATTATCACACTTTTTGTTTCAGTTGGGTTCTTCTTCTTGCATTGCTTTTGGCCACGAAAATATAACATGTCACGATATTGTGACATTTCTGCCTCTTTGTCCTTTTCTTGGCTTTTTCCCGCAAAAATACATGTCACGATATTGTGACACTTTCACCTTTGTACACTTTTTCTATTCTTTTGTCTTGATATCATGACACTTCTACTTTCGTACTCTTCCTCTTTTATTTTGTCGCGATATCGTGACACTTCTGCCTTCGTCGTCTTCCTCTTTGCTTTTGTCGCAAAATCGTGACACTTCTACCTTCATCGTCTTCCTTTTTGCTTGTCATGAAATCATGACACTTATGCTTTTGTACTCTTCTTCTTTGCTTTTGTCATGAAATCATGATATTTCTGCCTTCATAGTCTTCCACTTGCTTTTGTCATGAAATCGTGACACTTTTGCTTTCATAGTCTTCCTTTTTGCTTTTGTCTTGAAATCGTGACACTTCTGCTTTTGTACTCTTCTTCTTTGCTTTTGTCATGAAATAATGATATTTCTACCTTCGTAGTCTTCCACTTGCTTTTGTCATGAAATCACGACACTTCTGCTTTCGTAGTCTTCCTTTTTGCTTTTGTCGTGATATCGCGACACTTTTGCTTTCGTACTTTTTTTCTTTGCTTTTGTCGTGAAATCGTGATACTTTTTCTACTTACACTCTCTCTCCTCTTTTTTTCATGAAAATGTGACATGTCGCGATATCACGACACTTTTTCTTTCTTTCTCTTTTTCTTCTAACTTGTGAAATCGTGACACTTTATCCTTCTTTCTCTATCTCTTCCAACATGTCACGAAATCACAACACTTTATCCTGCTTTCTCTATCTCTTCCAACATGTCGTGAAATCGTGACACTTTTTCTTGCTTGCTCTTTCTCTTCCAACATGTCGCAAAATCATGACACTTTTTCTTGCTTGCTCTTTCTCTTCCAACATGTCATGAAATCGCGACAGTTTTTCTTCCTTGCACTTTTTCTTCCAACATGTCGTGAAATCGCGACAGTTTTTCTTCCTTGCACTTTTTCTTCCAACATGTCGTGAAATCACGATAGTTTGACTTCCCTGTCCATTTTCTTCCAACATGTCATGAAATCACGATAGTTTTTCTTCCTTACTCTTTTTCTTTCAACATGTCACGAAATCGCGACAATTTTTCTTCCTTGCTCTGCATGTCGTGAAATCATGATAGTTTGACTTCTTTGTCCTTTTTCTTCCAACATGTCACTAAATCATGACAGTTTTCCTTGCTTGCTTTTTCTCTTCCAATATTTCATGAAATCATGACACTTTTTCTTTCTTACTCTACATGTCGCGATATCACGACACTTTTCTTACTTGTCTTTTTCTTTGATCTTTTGCATATGGGCCACTTCGGTCTTCTTGGAAAATCACTATACATACTCTGAATAACTTATGAACTCCTGTCCACTCCATCATTACTGTGTTCACTACATCAACCGATCTATCTGATTGTGTCCACTACATCAACCGATCTATTTATTTGTGTTGACAACAATGACAATATTGTCGTTGCACCTTGCTCAACAATCTCCCCCTTTGGAATTGTTGGCAACACACGTGCAATTTCCTGTAACTCTTCTCCCCCTTTGACAATAATACCAAAGGGCTACTGCAGACTCCCCCTAAGTCCATGCACAACATTCTCAGGAAAAAATTATTACACTTAGCAAAAATCACAAACATGAGCAAAAAGATAAACAAATACATAAATGCTCCCCTTGAGAATGTGATCCCGATAGCTAGTTAATTCTTGGGAATATCTCCCACTCCCATTTTTGAGCTAATTTTTACTGGATTATCAAAATTGATATGATCGAGCCTCTTGTTTCACAACCAATTTTCTTCTTCCTGTCTAATCAAGCAAGCTCGTTCTAAAGTCTCTAAGAGAGTGTACAGGTTGCCAGATGTCCTCGATCCAGTTGCTATCAACTTTCCATTGTTTGCTTTTTTGACTTCTACACATCTTGCCCAATCTGCATCTATTACTCAAAATCAATCCACAAGCCTTCTCAAATACTTGCCTCAAATCTGCTCAACAAAATCTCAACTCTTTTTGGATTGCTTGGAATTATTCCTACAAACAGACCTCCTGCGTTGATTTTACACCTGTCAAAAAAATTATCAAGTGACTCACACTTGTACCAAATGTTGTCCACCACTGTACCGATACTACAATTTCACTGCCAACTCTGTGCAAGCACCAAACACTATACCAAAACACCAACCAAATCCCTTTTTATATTTTCAACCTGATCTATGTTTTCTACAGTCACCGTTGGTCACACCTTACTTTCAACTGTTCATTCTGAAGAAGACATTTTGTCAAACACTTCACGGACAACTATATTGCACCTTACTCAAACTCATACTTTTGGACCTCGATCACAGATATGACTTACGCTCAACAAGTTATGCTTTAGACCAACCACAAACAAGACTTCTTTTGACTTGATTTTTTCGTCACTGATCTTAACTGAACCTTTGCCGACTATCTTAGCTCCATCATTATTTCCAAATTTTACTGAGCCACCTTCATATTGCTTAATCACTTTCTCAAATCAATCTCATAGAAGCATAAAAAGAATTGTTAGAGACTTAATATGTTCTATACTCAAATTCCAATCACAACTCAAATCAATCTCATAGAAAAATTGACTGTTCTCTTAGCTCGTTCTGTCAAATGCTAAACGCTTTCTAGGTATTGTGCAGAACTCTGATTTTGCAAGTGAATTAAATATTTTCACCAAAGTGTCATAAAATATCTAACAATATTCATATCAATATGTATTACAAATACACACTGCTTTTATCGAAACACATATATGCAGTTAGGGCAACATTCTTTCACTAGCCAAATTATCTGAACTGTTATAATCCATAGCTTTGAACAGTGGCAGTAAGAACCATCAACAATACAACAATGTCATATAGCAATACTACCAATGGTGACAACTCTCAATTTAATTATCACCCTTCACGAAACCTCCACAACCAACTACATGAACTGAAACACATTTTGATAACTATACGACAACTCCCCATGACTACTTGTCTTTCATCCTCAGATAGCCAAACAAACACATAGGAGAATTAAAATAATTTTTTTTAAGATTGCTCCCCCTGAGGATGTGCTACCTGGAGTAGCTTAGTGCAATAGCGACGTAGTCTCCTTCAGTCCAAGGAGACACAATTTCATTTCTTCTATCTTTCTCCAAACTTTCTTAAACTTGGGCTTGAGTTTTTCAAGTATATCCCTATTTTGAACCTTTTCATGAACTTGAACAATTCTCTTGTGTGGTTGTCTCTTGTCCATCCTTGATGGATGATTATTTTCATTTTTTTTATGCACATGATTTATTCCCTGTCTGTATTGCATTCTTTGTGTTTGATAAAATCTACGATATTGCCTTAGATTAGATACAAAAGTGCTTGTACAAAACCTTGCTATGTGCCTGTGACCATTACATTTAAAACATTGCACGTAGTGTTCACTCAGAAAAGCAGATGTATTTCTACTAGCATAACTCTATGATCTATTATTCAATCCATAATAAATTGCCTTGTGACCATAATGGTTGCATCTAAAACAATAGTCGTTAAAAGCATTATTATGAATAGAATGGGAGTGATAGAACCTCTTTTGTTGTGGTTGCTTTGCTATAGATCTCCTTTGATATTTTCTTCCTTTTGAATATTTAGCTTCAAACTTTTCTTACTTCGATCCTTCAATAGTGAACTTCTCTTTCTCTACATATTTGGAAGATGACGGTTGTTTAGCTTTAAAATTTTCTTGCTTCGATCCTTCAACAATGAACTTCTTCTTTGCATATTTTGAGGATGAAGGTTGTTCAGCTTCATATCCAAGACCACGCTTATCCGTGGAGATTCTTTGTTGGCTTATCATTTTATCTAGCAACTCTGTGCTCTTCTCGAATTTGAGATTTGTATTGGCCTCTTCTAGTTGTTTCTTCAATAAAACAATCTCTTCTTCTTGTTTGCAGCAACCAATCTCTTTCTCATTGATTTGTGACCTGAGAGTTTCTTCAATCCTTTTGGATTCTTCTACTTGTAGCTTTAGATCACTAATAAATTTGTTAGATTCCTCTTCACGTTTGCTACATACATCGACTTTATGATTCATCTCTTCTGTCTGCATCCTTAAACCAACAATCTCTTCTTCTAGCTTACTGCAATACTCTATTTTCATGGTTATTTGCACTTTGAGATCTTCAAATATTTTCTTGGATTCGTCTATCTATACTTTTAGACTGGTTATTATTTCATTTGCATCCTCAAGATTTCTATCTAGAGCTATAATTAGTTTATGTTTCCAATTTGCTTCTACATCAATTTCTTCTTCATCACATTCCTATTCTGAATCATCCTCTAGGACTTCTATTTTGAAAGGATCATTATCATCTTCACTGCTACTAAATCCATGGCAATGACGTGCATCATGACTGAGTTGACCACAAACAAAACATTCTTCACCTTGTGAACCTGCATCACAACTGAGTTGCCTCTTGGCATTTTCTCCACTGTTTGATTCATCTCTTGAATCTATTTTCATTTTTCCTCCCAAAGAAACAACATTGAATTCATCTTCATTTTCTTTTCTGACCATATGTGTTCTTTTCTTCTTGTGTCTTATGATTATACTTTTGCTTTTCTTTGCCATTTGTGTTCTTGTAAGATCTTCTTTCAAGCTGTTAAACCTTTTTCAAAGGAACCTAGCTCTGATACCAATTGTTATTCTCATAATGACACTGAGAGGGGGGGGGTGAATCAGTGTAGCTCTTTAAAATTAAATTCAGAAATATTAAAACTGAAACAATGAAAACTAAAAACCATATACAGCAAGTATAACAAGAGAACATCACACAACACAAGATTTAACAAGGTTCACCAATTTGGCTACTCATCAAAAATGACTGCTTGGAATCCCATCCAAATCTAGCCTTTGCAAAGCACCAACTTTACAATCAATTTACCAGCACCCATTAGAAGGAGCACCAACCCCTTATTTATCTGCACCAACAAAAAGGAGCACCAACCCCTGATTTACTAGCACCAACTGGAAGAAGCACCAAACCCTGATGCCAAGCTGCAACCTGGACTTAAATTTTGAATCTAAATGTTTGACAAAAAAATACCTTCTCTTTTACAAGACCCTAACTGGTCTATTGCTTACCTGAACTCTTTCACTATTCGCGAATCACACGCATCTTCTGTGCTCTTATAGTCACACTATGTTTTCTTTGAGCCGCCTCTCTACGCACACTCTACACACTTTCTTTGCACTATTTGAGCACACTCTATGAACCCTTTATGCAATGTCTCCACACACTCTGTGCTATTATAGCTGCACTTAGCACTCGTCTTCACCCTTTTTTCTCTCTATGCACTCTGCTTTCTTTGTGCACTCACTGTCACACTTAGCATGATTTGATACTTCTTAGTGCTCACTCTCTGCACTTAGCCACCTCTACATTCACTCTACGTTATTTCCCATCTATCACTGCCTCTGTTCTCTCTACGCTCTTACGACCACATTTTGCACACTTTGACACTTAGCACTTTTGACACATATTCGATGACCTCACAATTATCCAAACAACCCTCCTTTTATAACAATATTTTCATGATGAAAACCCTAATCTTAGTCGGCTTTCATAACAAATGTAAACCCTAATATTAGTCATATTTCATAACAACTGTAAACCCTAATCTTAGTCGGTTGTCATTGGTCTTATTCGGCTTCAACTCATGAAGATATTTGATAATTCCACCTCTCGAATATTTCATTCGGTAACAGTCCTTGTAGTCGCCGCACTGAATTTTGTTCACTCTTCATATTTTAGCTGCATGAATTCACTCTGTATCTGCCCTTGTAAATGCCATAGTGATGTCGGTCCACTGTCACACTTCTTGTTTTAGTTGGGTTCTTCTTCTTGCATTGCTTTTGGCCACAAAAATATAACATGTTGCGATATCGTGACATTTTTGCCTCTTTGTCCTTTTCTTGGCTTTTGCTCGTGAAAATACATGTCATGATATCGTGACACTTTTTCCTCCATACGCTTTCTCTATTCTTGTGTCGTAATATCACAACACTTCCACTTTCATGCTCTTCCTCTTTTCTTTTGTCGTGATATCATGACACTTCTACCTTCGTCGTCTTCCTCTTTGCTTTTGTCGCAAAATCATGACACTTCTACCTTCGTCATATTCCTCTTTGCTTTTGTCATGAAATCATGACACTTCTGCTTTCGTACTCTTCTTCTTTGCTTTTGTCATGAAATCATGACATTTTTGCCTTCGTAGTCTTCCACTTGCTTTTGTCGTAAAATCGTGACACTTCTTCTTTCGTAGTCTTCCTTTTTGCTTTTGTCACGAAATCACGACACTTCTTATTCCTTACTCTTCTTTGATTTTGTGGTGAAATAATGACATTTATGCATTTGTAGTCTTCCACTTGCTTTTGTCGCAAAATCATGACACTTCTGCTTCCGTAGTCTTCCTTTTTGCTTTTGTCGTGATATCGCGACACTTTTGCTTTCATATTTTTTTTCTTTGCTTTTGTTGTGAAATCATGGCACTTTTTCTACTTACACTCTCTCTCCTTTTTTTGTCACAAAAATGCGACATGTCACGATATCGCGACACTTTTTATTTTTTTCTCTTTTTCTTCTAACTTGTTGCAAAATCGTGACACTTTATCCTGCTTTCTCTATCTCTTCCAACATGTCATGAAATCATGACACTTTATCCTATTTTCTCTATCTCTTCCAACATGTCATGAAATTGCGACACTTTTTCTTGCTTGCTCTTTCTCTTCCAACATGTCACGAAATCATGAAACTTTTTCTTGCTTGCTCTTTGTCTTCCAACATGTCACGAAATCGTGATAGTTTTTCTTCCTTGCACTTTTTCTTCCAACATGTCACAAAATCGTGATAGTTTTTCTTCCTTGCACTTTTTCTTCCAACATGTCACGAAATCATGACAGTTTGACTTCCTTGTCCTTTTTCTTCCAACATGTCACGAAATCATGACAGTTTTTATTCCTTACTCTTTTTCTTTCAACATGTCGTGAAATCACGACAGTTTTTCTTCCTTGCTCTGCATGTCGTGAAATCACGATAGTTTGACTTCCTTGTCTTTTTTCTTCCAACATGTCACGAAATCATGACAGTTTTCCTTGCTTGCCTTTTCTTTTCCAATATGTCATGAAATCGTGACACTTTTTCTTTCTTACTCTACATGTCGTGATATCGTGACACTTTTCTTACTTGTCTTTTTCTTTGATCTTTTGCATATGGGCCACTTCGGTCTTCTTGTAAAATCATTGTACATACTTTGAATAACTTCTGAACTCCTATTCACTGCATCATGACTGTGTTCACTGCATCAACCGATCTATATGACTATGTCCACTATATCAACCAATCTATCTGTCTATGTTGACAACAATGACAATACTGTTGTTGCACCTTGCTCAAAAAGATTGAACAAGATTCTGTGTGAAGCTTATTTTTGTGATTGAAGAGGATTTTGTGTTATATTGAGTTGATTTGAGTGAGCTTTTGTGGAAGCTTACAATATAGATTTGAGCCAAGTCTTTGTGAAGACTTTTTGAGCATATTGGACAAGTTCTAGTGAGGACTTGTTAAGCAAATTTGAGATAAGTCTTGGTGAAGACTTGTTGAGCAGATTGGACAAGTTCTAGAGAGGACTTGTGGATAAATTAGTGTAAGTTTTTGTGGAAGCTTACAAGGTAGATTTGAGACAAGTCATTGAGAAGACTTGAGAGCAGAGTTGATTGGTTAATTTGTTCAAAACTTGGGTTAAGGTTTGGGGTAGATCTATCAGAGTTGATTTGTGATTGATTCAAGCTTTGTGTTAAGGCTTGAGGACAGAGATTGAGCATATTTGTGCTAGATCAAAGGATTGTGTTTAGTGCATATTTGAGGATAGATCTTGAGCAAATTTGTGCTAGATAAAAGGACTGTGTTTATTAAATATTAGAGATAGAGATTGAATAAATTTTTACTAGACTGAAGGACTATATTTAGTGTAGATTTGAGGATATAGATTGAGCAAATTTGTGGTAGATCAAAGGATTGTGTTTAGTATATATTTGAGATATAGCTAAGAGTAAGCTTAGGAGGTGACATAGTATAGAGGATGATAGTCTCTAGTATATAGAGGTCCATTAGCTAGGGTAGTGAAGATAAGTCTTCTAAGTGAGGGAGGAGTCTTTAGTGGATAGATATCCATAAGCTAGTGCAGTGGAGACATCAGTTCTTCTAGAATATCACTAGCCAGAGTAGAGGAGGAGTTATCCTATGGATAGAGATCTATGAACTTGATTAGGGGATTGGTGTTTCCTTTGGATAGAGGTCCATAAACATTGTAATAGGGAAAATATTCCCAAGAGATTTTTTGAGAAAATATTAGTGAATTATTCTCTCCATGGAGTAGTCCACATTAGGTGAACCACGGTACATTGTTGTCTCTATTGTGTATGGTGATTTATGCATTGCTTTGATTACTATTTTTGATATTGTCATTGATATATTGCATAATATTGATTGGGAAAGAAAAAGTAAAAAGTGGTCTTATATTGTTCACCCCCCCTCTCAGTATAACCTTGTGTTCTTAAAATATTAACTTATTTTACACAGTAATGTTCTAAAGTTTTTATAGCGATAATAACACAAGACACTAAGATATGTTTTTGGTACTTGAAAACTAATTTTTAATATGTTGATATATTTAAAGTATTAAAATGCATCTTTAAAATGGTTTCAAAAGTAGAGGAGGCATCTCATAGAATTTATATCTTGAATATATATGCTAGTAAAAAACCAATACAACATAATAAATATAGCTTGAAATTCTATTAACATATTATCATTTTAGTTGAAAAACTTCATATTGATATTCTTAAATTAAGATACTATTTATATGGGTATACATATAAACTTAATAATTTAGACAATTTACATTTTAAGCATATGTAATTATGATACTATGTGCATCAGTACTTTATTATCATCAATAGAAATCATTCATCAATATGTAGAACTATCAAATAATTCATCTAAAAATAATATTCCATAAATATAATCAACACAATGGGACACAAATATAGATAATACCCCTATGGTAGGAAAACACCATCAATACTCCTTAAGGAAGGAATAACTCCACCATATGTTTCAAGATGAGAGTGCCACTTAGAGAGGGCAAGGTCTCATAAGACACTTCATGGACAAATTCAATTACAATAGGATACTCAATATGAATGATCATGATTATGATTATGATACCCCTTCTTTATATATGTTGGCAATTTTGGGTACTTTGGGTACATTGACTTTGCTCAAGTATATAAGTTATCATTGATGTCAAGAAGCTTTTGAAGGAATTTGATTTGATGTCAAATAATTTGTTTTGATGAAGGTTACGGCATGATAGTTTCAAAGGTCTTTTGCAAACACCAAGTCGACAGGTTCGAGAGAAAGAGCTCGCAAAGAAAAGTGTCGCGATTTCGCAACAATTTGCAAGAGGGATTATATAGATGAAAAAGTGTCACTATTTCATGACAGGTTTGAGAGAAAGAGATCACAGTGAAAAAGTGTCATGATATCACGACATGTCAGGTTTTCACGACCCGAAGAAAAGAGAAGCGCTAAGGAGAAAAAGTGTCATGATATCGCGACATGTCAGGTTTTCACGACCCAAAGAACTAAAAAGAGCTAATGAGGAAAATTGTCACGATATCGTGACATGTCGCATTTTTGTGACTTAAGCAGGAGAGAGAAAGCAAGTTAGAAAAGTGTCACGATTTCGTGACAAGTTGCAAAAAAAACGTACAAAAAGTTGATAGCGTCGCGATTTTGCAACGGGTTACAAGGAAAGCGTACAAAAGCTGAAAGCGTCGCGATTTTGTGACAGGTTGCAAAAAATGTGTACAGATGCAGAAAGTGTCACGATATTGTCACAAAATCGTGACACTTCTACCTTC
This sequence comes from Wollemia nobilis, assembly GCA_028583015.1. Classification (NCBI taxonomy): domain Eukaryota; kingdom Viridiplantae; phylum Streptophyta; class Pinopsida; order Araucariales; family Araucariaceae; genus Wollemia; species Wollemia nobilis. The sequence continues at coordinate 13,454,752 of JAQPPZ010000733.1, forward strand.
ATCGTCTTCCTTTTTTCTTTTGTCATGAAATCATGACACTTCTGCTTTCGTACTCTTCTTCTTTGCTTTTGTCACGAAATCATGATATTTCTGCCTTCGTAGTCTTCCACTTGCTTTTGTCATGAAATAGTGACACTTCTGCTTTTATAGTCTTCCTTTTTGCTTTTGTCCCAAAATCATGACACTTCTACTTTTGTACTCTTCTTCTTTGCTTTTGTCATGAAATCATGATATTTCTACCTTCGTAGTCTTCCACTTGCTTTTGTCGTGAAATCACGACACTTCTGCTTTCGTAGTCTTCCTTTTTGCTTTTGTCATGATATCGCGACACTTCTGCTTTCGTACTTTTCTTCTTTGCTTTTGTCACGAAATCGTGAAACTTTTGCTACTTACACTCTCTCTCCTCTTTTTTTCATGAAAATGCGACATGTCGCGATATCACGACACTTTTTATTTCTTTCTCTTTTTCTTCTAACTTGTGAAATTGTGACACTTTATCCTTCTTTCTCTATCTCTTCCAACATGTCGCGAAATCACAACACTTTATCCTGCTTTCTCTATCTCTTCCAACATGTCGTGAAATCGTGACACTTTTTCTTGCTTACTCTTTCTCTTCCAACATGTCACAAAATCATGACACTTTTTCTTGCTTGCTCTTTCTCTTCCAACATGTCATGAAATCGCGACAGTTTTTCTTCCTTGCACTTTTTCTTCCAACATGTCGTGAAATCGCGATAGTTTTTCTTCCTTGCACTTTTTCTTCCAACATGTCGCGAAATCGCGATAGTTTGACTTCCTTGTCCATTTTCTTCCAACATGTCATGAAATCATGAGAGTTTTTCTTCCTTACTCTTTTTCTTTCAACATGTCACGAAATCAAGACAATTTTTCTTCCTTGCTCTACATGTCATGAAATCATGATAGTTTGACTTCCTTGTCCTTTTTCTTCCAACATGTCACGAAATCATGACAATTTTCCTTGCTTGCTTTTTCTCTTCCAATATGTCATTAAATCGTGACACTTTTTCTTTCTTACTCTACATGTCGTGATATCGCGACACTTTTCTTACTTGTCTTTTTCTTTGATATTTTGCATATGGGCCACTTCGGTCTTCTTGGAAAATCATTGTACATGCTCTGAATAACTTATGAAATCCTGTCCACTCCATCATGACTGTGTTCACTACATCAACCAATCTATCTGATTGTGTCCACTACATCAACCGATCTATTTATTTGTGTTGACAACAATGACAATATTGTCGTTGCACCTTGCTCAACAATCTCCCCCTTTGGAATTGTTGGCAACACACGTGCAATTTCCTGTAACTCTTCTCCCCATTTGAAAATAATACCAAAGGGCTACTACAGACTCCCCTTGAGTCCATGCACAACATTATCAGGCAAAAATTATTACACTTAGCAAAAATCACAAACATGAGCAAAAAGATAAACAAATACATAAATGCTCCCCTTGAGAATGTGATCCCGATAGCTAGTTAATTCTTGGGAATATCTCCCACTCCCATTTTTGAGCTAATTTTTACTGGATTATCAAAACTGATATGACCGAGCCTCTTGTGTCACAACCAATTTTCTTCTTCCTGTCTAATCAAGCAAGCTCGTTCTAAAGTCTCTAAGAGAGTGTACAGGTTGCTAAATGTCCTTGATCCAGTTGCTATCAACTTTCCATTGTTTGCTTTTCTGACTTCTACACATCCTGCCCAATCTGCATCTGTTACTCAAAATCAATCCATAAGCCTTCTCAAATACTTGCCTCAAATCTGCTCAACAAAATCTCAACTCTTTTTGGATTGCTTGGAATTATTCCTGCAAACAGACCTCCTGCGCTGATTTTACACCTGTCAAAAAAATTATCAAGTGACTCGCACTTGTACCAAATGTTGTCCACCACTGTATCGATACTACAATTTCACTGCCAACTCTGTGCAAGCACCAAACACTGTACCACAACACCAACCAAATCCCTTTTTATATTTTCAACCTGATCTATGTTTTCTACAGTCACCGCTGGTCACACCTTACTTTCAACTGTTCATTCTGAAGAAGACATTTTGTCAAACACTTCACGGACAACTATATTGCACCTTACTCAAACTCATACTTTTGGACCTCGGTCACAGATATGACTTACGCTCAACAAGTTATGCTTTAGACCAACCACAAACAAGACTTCTTTTGATTTGATTTTTCTATCACTGATCTTAACTGAACCTTTGCCAGCTATCTTAGCTCCATCATTATTTCCAAATTTTACTAAGCCACCTTCATATTGCTTAATCACTTTCTCAACTCAATCTCATAGAAGCATAAAAAGAATTGTTAGAGACTTAATATGTTCTATACTCAAATTCCAATCACAACTCAAATCAATCTCATAGAAAAATTGACTGTTCTCTTAGCTCGTTCTGTCAAATGCTAAACGCTTTCTGGGTATTGTGCAGAACTCTGATTTTGCATGTGAATTAAATATTTTCACCAAAGTGTCATAAAATATCTAAAAATATTCATATCAATATGTAGTACAAATACACACTGCTTTTATCAAAACATATATATGCAGTTAGGGCAACATTCTTTCGCTAACCAAATTATCTGAACTGTTATAATCCATAGCTTTGAATAGTGGCAGTAAGAACCATAAAAAATACAACAATGTCATATAGCAATACTACCAATGGTGACAACTCTCAATTTAATTATCACCCTTCACGGAACCTCCACAACCAACTACATGAACTGAAACACATTTTGATAACTATACGACAACTCCCCATGACTACTTGCCTTTCATCCTCAGATAGCCAAAAAAACACATAGGAGAATTAAAATAAAAAAATTTAATATTGCTCCCCCTGAGGATGTGCTACCTGGAGTAGCTTAGTGCAATAGCGGCGTAGTCTCCTTCAATCCAAGGAGACACAATTTCATTTCTTCTATCTTTCTCCAAACTTTCTTGAACTTGGGCTTGAGTTTTTCAAGTATATCCCTATTTTGAACCTTTTCATGAACTTGAAAAATTCTCTTGTGTGGTTGTCTCTTGTCCATCCTTGATGGATGATTATTTTCATTTCTTTTATGCACATGATTTATTCCTTGTCTGTATTGCATTCTTTGTGTTTGATGAAATCTATGATATTGCCTTAGATTAGATAAAGAAGTGCTTGTACAAAACCTTGCTATGTGCCTGTGACCATTACATTTAAAACATTGCACATAGTGTTCACTCAAAAAAGCAGATGTATTTCTACTAGCATAACTCTTTGATCTATTATTCAATCCATAATAAATTGCCTTGTGACCATAATGGTTGCATCTAAAACAATAGTCGTTAAAAGCATTATTATGAATAGAATGGGAGTGATAGAACCTCTTTTGTTGTGGTTGCTTTGCTGTAGATCTCCTTTGATATTTTCTTCCTTTTGAAGATTTAGCTTCAAACTTTTCTTGCTTCGATCCTTCAATAGTGAACTTCTCTTTCTCTGCATATTTGGAAGATGACGGTTGTTCAGCTTCAAAATTTTCTTGCTTCGATCCTTCAATAGTGAACTTCTTCTTCTTTGCATATTTTGAGGATGAATGTTGTTCAGCTTCATATCCAAGACCATGCTTATCCGTGGAGATTCTTTGTTGGCTTATCATTTTATCTAGCAACTCTGTGCTCTTCTCGAATTTGAGATTTGTATTGGCCTCTTCTAGTTGTTTCTTCAATAAAACAATCTCTTCTTCTTGTTTGCAAACAACCAATCTCTTTCTCATTGATTTGTGACCTGAGATTTTCTTCAATCCTATTGTATTCTTCTACTTGTATCTTTAGATCACTAATAAATTTGTTAGATTCCTCTTCACGTTTGCTACATACATCGAATTTATGATTCATCTCTTCTGTCTGCATCCTTAAACCAACAATCTCTTCTTCTAGCTTACTGCAATACTCTATTTTCATGGTTATTTGCACTTCGAGATCTTCAGATTTTTTCTTGGATTCGTCTATCTATACTTTTAAACTGGTTATTATTTCATTTGCATCCTCAAGCTTTCTATCTAGAGCTATAATTAGTTTATGTTTCCAATTTGCTTCTACATCAATTTCTTCTTCATCACATTCCTATTCTGAATCATCCTCTAGGACTTCAATTTTGAAAGGATCATCTTCATCTTCACTGCTACTAAACCCATGGCAATGACGTGCATCATGACCGAGTTGACCACAAACAAAACATTCTTCACCTTGTGAACCTGCATCATGACCGAGTTGCCTCTTGGAATTTTCTCCACTGTTTGATTCATCTCTTGAATCTATTTTCATTTTTCCTCCCAAAGAAACAACATTGAATTCATCTTCATTTTCTTTTCTGACCATGTGTGTTCTTTTCTTCTTGTGTCTTATGATTGTACTTTTGCATTTCTTTGCCATTTGTGTTCTTGTAAGATCTTCTTTCAAGCTGTTAAACCTTTTTCAAAGGAACCTAGCTCTGATACCAATTGTTATTCTCATAATGAAACTGAGAGGGGGGGGTGAATCAGTGTAGATATTTAAAATTAAATTCACAAATCTTAAAACTGAAACAATGAAAACTAAAAACCATATACAACAAGTATAACAAGAGAACATCACACAACACAAGATTTAACAAGGTTCACCAATTTGGCTACTCATCAAAAATAACTGCTTGGAATCCCATCCAAATATAGCATTTGCAAAGCACCAACTTTACAATCAATTTACCAACACCCACTAGAAGGAGCACCAACCCCTTATTTATCTGCACCAACAAAAAGGAGCACCAACCCCTGATTTACCAGCACCAACTGGAAGAAGCACCAAACCCTGATGCCAAGCTGCAACCTGGACTTCAATTTTGAATCTAAATGTTTGACAAAAAAATACCTTTGCTTTTACAAGACCCTGACTGGTCTATTGCTTACCCGAACTCTTTCACTATTCACGAATCACACGCATCTTCTGTGCTCTTACAATTGCACTATGCTTTCTTTGAGCTGCCTCTCTACGCACACTCTACACACTTTATTTGCACTCTTTGAGCACTCTCTATGAACCCTTTATGCAATGTCTCCACACATTTTGTGCTGTTATAGCTACACTTAGCGCTCGTCTTCACCCTTTTTTCTCTCTACGCACTCTGCTTTCTTTGCGCACTCACTGTCACACTTAGCATGATTTGATACTTCTTAGTGCTCACTCTCCGCACTTAGCCACCTCTACATTCACTCTATGTTCTTTGCCATCTATCATCGCCTCTGTGCTCTCTGCGCTCTTACGACCACATTTTGCACATTTCGACACTTAGCACTTTTGACACATATTCGATGACCTCACAATTATCCAAACAACCCTCCTTTTATAACAATATTTTCATGATGAAAACCCTAATCTTAGTCGACTTTCATAACAAATGTAAACCCTAATATTAGTCAGATTTCATAACAACTGTAAACCCTAATCTTAGTCGGTTGTCATTGGTCTTAGTCGGCTTCAACTCATGAAGATATTCGATAATTCCACCGCTCGAATATTTCATTCGGTAACAGTCCCTATAGCCGTCGCATTGAATTTTTTTTACTCTTCATATTTTAGCTACATGAATTCACTCTGTATTTGCCCCTGTAAATGCCATATTGATGTCGATCCACTGTCACACTTCTTATTTTAGTTGGGTTCTTCTTCTTGCGTTGCTTTTGGCCACAAAAATATAACATGTTGCGATATCGTGACATTTTTGCTTCTTTGTCATTTTCTTGGCTTTTGCTCATGAAAATACAACATGTCGTGATATCATGACACTTTTGCCTCCATACAATTTCTCTATTCTTGTGTCGTAATATCACAACACTTCCACTTTCGTGCTCTTCCTATTTTCTTTTGTCGTGATATCGTGACACTTCTGCCTTAGTCGTCTTCCTCTTTGCTTTTGTTGCAAAATCATGACACTTCTGCCTTTGTCATCTTCCTCTTTGCTTTTGTCATGAAATCATGACACTTCTACTTTCATACTCTTCTTCTTTGCTTTTGTAATGAAATCATGACATTTTTGCCTTCGTAGTCTTCCACTTGCTTTTGTCGCAAAATCGTGACACTTCTGCTTTCGTAGTCTTCCTTTTTGCTTTTGTCATGAAATCGCGACACTTCTTCCTTACTCTTCCTTGCTTTTGTCGTGAAATCATGACATTTATGCATTCGTAGTCTTCCACTTGCTTTTGTCGTAAAATCGTGACACTTCTGCTTTCGTAGTCTTCCTTTTTGCTTTTGTCGTGATATCGCGACACTTCTGCTTTCATACTTTTCTTCTTTTCTTTTGTCGTGAAATCATGACACTTTTTCTACTTACACTCTCTCTCCTCTTTTTGTCACAAAAATGCGACATGTCGTGATATCGCGACACTTTTTCTTTCTTTCTCTTTTTCTTCTAACTTGTTGCAAAATCGTGACACTTTATCCTGCTTTCTCTATCTCTTCCAACATGTCGTGAAATCGTGACACTTTATCCAATTTTCTCTCTCTTCCAACATGTCATGAAATTGCGACACTTTTTCTTGCTTGCTCTTTCTCTTCAAACATGTCACGAAATCATGACACTTTTTCTTGCTTGCTCTTTCTCTTCCAACATGTCACAAAATCACGATAGTTTTTCTTCCTTGCACTTTTTCTTCCAACATGTCACAAAATCGCGATAGTTTTTCTTCCTTGCACTTTTTCTTCCAACATGTCACGAAATCATGACAGTTTGACTTCCTTGTCCTTTTTCTTCCAACATGTCATGAAATCATGACAGTTTTTATTCCTTACTATTTTTCTTTCAACATGTCGCAAAATCACGACAGTTTTTCTTCCTTGCTCTGCATGTCATGAAATCGCGATAATTTGACTTCCTTGTCCTTTTTCTTCCAACATGCCACGAAATCATGACAGTTTTCCTTGCTTGCCTTTTCTCTTCCAATATGTCATGAAATCGTGACACTTTTTCTTTCTTACTCTACATGTCATGATATCGTGACACTTTTCTTACTTGTCTTTTTCTTTGATCTTTTGCATATGGGCCACTTCGGTCTTCTTGTAAAATCACTGTACATACTTTGAATAACTTTTGAACTCCTATTCACTGCATCATGACTATGTTCACTACATCAACCGATCTATCTGACTGTGTCCACTGTATCAACCAATCTATCTATCTATGTTGACAACAATGACAATACTGTCGTTGCACCTTGCTCAACAAGATTGAACAATATTCTGTGTGAAGCTTATTTTTGTGATTGAAGAGGATTTTGTGTTATATTGAGTTGAGTTGAGTAAGCTTTTGTGGAAGCTTACAATACAGATTTGAGCCAAGTCTTGGTGAAGACTTTTTGAGCATATTGGACAAGTTCTAGTGAGGACTTGTTAAGCAAATTTGAGATAAGTCTTGGTGAAGACTTGTTGAGTAGATTGGACAAGTTCTAGAGAGGACTTGTGGATAAATTAGTGTAAGTTTTTGTGGAAGCTTACAAGGTAGATTTGAGACAAGTCATTGAGAAGACTTAAGAGCAGAGTTGATTGGTTGATTTGTTCAAAACTTGGGTTAAGGTTTGGGGTAGATCTATCAGAGTTGATTTGTGATTGATTCAAGCTTTGTGTTAAGGCTTGAGGACAGAGATTGAGCATATTTGTGCTAGATCAAAGGATTGTGTTTAGTGCATATTTGAGGATAGATCTTGAGCAAATTTTTGCTAGATAAAAGGACTGTGTTTATTAAATATTAGAGATAGAGATTGAATAAATTTTTACTAGACTGAAGGACTATATTTAGTGTAGATTTGAGGATATAGATTGAGCAAATTTGTGGTAGATCAAAGGATTGTGTTTAGTATAGATTTGAGATATAGCTAAGAGTAAGCTTAGGAGGTGACATAGTATAGAGGATGATAGTCTCTAGTATATAGAGGTCCATTAGCTAGGGTAGTGAAGATAAGTCTTCTAAGTGAGGGAGGAGTCTTTAGTGGATAGATATCCATAAGCTAGTGCAGTGGAGACATCAGTTCTTCTAGAATATCACTAGCCAGAGTAGAGGAGGAGTTATCCTATGGATAGAGATCTATGAACTTGATTAGGGGATTGGTGTTTCCTTTGGATAGAGGTCCATAAACATTGTAATAGGGAAAATATTCCCAAGATATTTTTTGAGAAAATATTAGTGAATTATTCTCTCCATGGAGTAGTCCACATTGGGTGAACCACGGTACATTGTTGTCTCTATTGTGTATGGTGATTTATGCATTGCTTTCATTACTATTTTTGATATTTCCATTGATATATTACATAATATTTATTGGGAAAGAAAAAGTAAAAAGTGGTCTTATACTGTTCACCCCCCCTCTCAGTATAACCTTGTGTTCTTAAAATATTAACTTATTTTACACAGTAATGTTCTAAAGTTTTTATAGCGATAATAACACAAGACACTAAGATATGTTTTTGGTACTGTAAAACTAATTTTTAATATGTTGATATATTTAAAGTATTAAAATGCATCTTTAAAATGGTTTCAAAAGTAGAGGAGGCATCTCATAGAATTTATATCTTGAATATATATGCTAGTAAAAAACCAATACAACATAATAAATATAGCTTGAAATTCTATTAACATATTATCATTTTAGTTGAAAAACTTCATATTGATATTCTTAAATTGAGATATTATTTATATGGGTATACATATAAACTTAATAATTTAGACAATTTACATTTTAAGCATATGTAATTATGATACTATGTGCATCAGTACTTTATTATTATCAATAGAAATCATTCATCAATATGTAGAACTATCAAATAATTCATCTAAAAATAATATTCCATAAATATAATCAACACAATGGGACACAAATATAGATAATACCCCTATGGTAGGAAAACATCATCAATACTCCTTAAGGAAGGAATGACTCCACCATATGTTTCAAGATGAGAGTGCCACTTAGAGAGGGCAAGGTCTCATAAGACACTTCATGGACAAATTCAATTACAATAGGATACTCAATATGAATGATCATGATTATGATTATGATACCCCTTCTTTATATATGTTGGCAATTTTGGGTACTTTGGGTACATTGACTTTGCTCAAGTATATAAGTTATCATTGATGTCAAGAAGCTTTTGAAGGAATTTGATTTGATGTCAAATAATTTGTTTTTATGAAGGTTACGGCATGACAGTTTCAAAGGTCTTTTGCAAACACCAAGCCGATAGGTTCGAGAGAAAGAGCTCGCAAAGAAAAGTGTCGCGATTTTGCAACAATTTGCAAGAGAGATTGTACAGATGAAAAAGTGTCACGATTTCACGACAGGTTCGAGATAAAGAGCTCGCAGTGAAAAAGTGTCACGATATCACGACATGTCAGGTTTTCACGACCCGAAGAAAATAAAAGCGCTAAGGAGAAAAAGTGTCACGATATCGTGACATGACGGGTTTTCGCAACCTGAAGAACTGAAAAGAACTAATGAGGAAAAGTGTCATGATATCGTGACATGTCGCATTTTTGTGACTTAAGCAGGAGAGAGAAAGCAAGTTAGAAAAGTGTCATGATATCACGACATGTCACGATTTCGCGATAGGTTGCAAGGAAAACGTACAAAAAGTTGATAGCATCGCGATTTTGCAATGTGTTACAAGGAAATCGTACAGAAGCTGAAAGCATCGTGATTTTGCGATGGGTTGCAAAAAATGTGTACAGATGCAAAAAGTTTCACGATTTCATGATAGGCAAAAAAGAAAGCAGACGGAAGCAAAAGTGTTGTGATTTCGTGATAGAAACTGAAAGCTGGTCTTCTATAGGAGAAGTGTCATGATTTCATGATAAAAACAGAGAGGAAGGCTATGAAGACAGAAGTGTCACAATATCATGACAGAAGTGAAGATGAAGTCTACAGAGGCAGAAGTGTTGTGATTTCACGACAAAAGTAAAAAGGAGGTTGACGAAGGGAGAAGTGTCGCGATATCATGACAAAAGCAAAGTTGATGCTAACAAAGACAGAAGTGTCACAATTTTGCGACAAGAGCTTAGTTGAAGTCGACAAAGGTTGAAGTGTCATGATATTGTGACAAAAGCCAAAAGAAAGTGTACTGTTGCAAAGGTGTTGCGATATCGCGACATGTTGTAGTTTTGTGGCAAAAGCTACAGAAGAGTTATAGAGACAGTTGAAGCCGACAAAATTAAATGTGAGTCGACAAAGATTAGGGTTTGCAGCCAAAGAATTTTAGGGTTGTGTAGCAAACTAAAGATCAAGGTTACAGCTAACTAAGATTAAGGTTTTGATCTTGAAAGTGTTATTATAAAATGCAGGCTATTTTGAAGATTTGGTTGGGTTGTTGGTTGTGACGTTCATAGATAGAGAGCAAAGTGAGAAGTTCGATCACCGAGAGTAGAGTGCAAAATTTTATTGAAGTGTGCAGAGTGAGCGAAGATTCATGGTGAATTTTTCTAAGTGCCACTATGATTGCACAGATAGTGCAAAGGTTGAATTTCGACAAAGTGCGGCTGTGAGTGCATAGAAAGAGCAGAGGGCATAGAGAGCACAAAGGGCAAAGATGAACGCTGAGAGCTGTTGTATGAGGACAGAGGTGCACTAGTTCTTTGAGAAGAACCTAAGGATAGATTTGGCAAGTCTTCGAGAAGGCTTGTGTGTAGAGGATTGATTTGTTCAAGTGTTGGATAGATCTGACAGACAGAGGAAGACTTGTACTAGACAAACTGAATGTGTTTGGTACAGGTTGCTAAGCTGTTGTGGACGTGATCATAGAAGGCATAGGTATCTTAGGCTAAGCATTAAGGATAGGAGGTCTTCGATGGAAAGGAGTTCCACGTGCTAGCAAGAGGTAGAGGCAGTTGATCTTCTAAGGGATCATTTCCAGAGCAGAGGGGAACATATCTCCTTTGAGAAGAGGCTCATAAATCTAGATTGAGGGGAAGGTATCTCCTTTGAGCAAAGGCTCATAAATTCTGATTGGGGGAAGGTATATCCTTTGGGTCAAGGCTCATAAACATTGTAATTGGGAAGGATTCCCAAAGAACTTTGAGATAACTTTTAGAGAAAATTTTTATGGACGTAGCCCAGCCATTCTGGGTGAACCACATTAAAATTGGTGTCACTTTGTGGATGATTTTTTGCATTGTCTTGATATTGCTTTGGGTATATTGCTTTACTATTTTGAAGTATAAAGAAAAAATTAAAAGAGGTCTTATACTGTTCACCCCCTCTCATTATAATCTTGTGTTCTTCAATTGGTATCGGAAGCGAGTGCCTTCGAAAAGTTTAACGACTTGAAGGAAAAGCTAGTAAAGAACACAATGAATCATTCAAGTAGCAATGCAACACCTATTCTTGATGGGTCAGATTTTGGTCTTTGGAGTGCAAGGATGAAGGTTCATCTAATGGCACTTGGTAATGAGGTATGGGAAGTGATTGAAGATGAGTACACTATTCCTGTACATGGTCCTAATACTAAAGAAGAAAGGCTCCTACATCACAGAAATTCAAAAGCAATGAATGCAATTCTGAAAGGCTTACAAAAAGCATATCTCACCAAAGTGATTCACTGCAATATAGCTAGTGAAATATGGAAACAGTTGAAGGTGGTTCATACAGGTGATACAAATGTCAGAAATGCCAAGTTGAGACACTTCAAAGGTATGTTTGAACAACTCCAGATGAATGATGATGAAAATATTAGTGACTACATGCTTCAGTATGGATGAGGTTGTTAACTCCATGAAAGACTTAGGTCTTGAGCTTGCTAAAAATGATGTTTGTGATAAGATTTTAAGGTCTCTTCCTAATATATTTAGTGAAAATATTTATGCTATTGAGGAAGCTAAAGATTTGGATAAGTTTAAAAAGGATGAGCTCCATAGTATACTTGCAGCATTTGAGTTGAGAACTCAAGTGAAGGTTGATGTCAAGAAAGAGGCAGCTTTCAAGGCTACCAATAAATCCAAGGGTAAACATCTTCAAGAGAGTGATGAGTCTTCTAGTGATGAAGAGGCATATTACAGTAAGAAATGCAAGTTCTCTAGAAAGCACAAAAGCATGAAAAATATAAGATGTTTCAATTGTGGAAAGTTTGGTCATTATGCTACTGTTCCCAAGAATGAAAGTGATGAAGATAAATAGGATTCTAAGAGCAAGGATTATGAAAAGCACAAGCATCACAGGAAGAACAAATATGAGCACAACAATCAAGGAAAGAGGTATTCTCACAAGCACAAGAAGAGTTTCTACCTAGACAAAGCAAGTAAGTGTTCTAGTAGTGATAGTGAAAGTTCTTCAAGTGATGATGAAAATGAGATGTTGTTCATATCGAGAAAAAGAGGAAGAACCGAAACATAGATTCATTATCATGAAATGTCTTAGATGTGGAAATTTTGCTCACCTTGAGGATGATTGTACAAATAATGATTTGGTTTCTAGTATGTATGAGGATGCTTCAGAAAACTATAAGGAAGATGCTTGTATGGTTTTTGAAAAAGGTAGCACCTCTAGTGATAAGAAATCTGAAAAAGGCTTTGATGATTCAGAAAGCAAACAAATAAAGGATCTTTAAAGTGAACTTATTAATGCTCTTAGTGCTTTGAAAAAGGAAAGAAAGAAGAATGCTAGACTCAAGACATAAGAACTCAAGGATGAGTTAGAGTCTAAGGTTCTTGAGTATAGTGAGTTAGAACAGAAAATGGCTTCTTTGAAATAGGAAACTAAAGAGTACAAGGATAAGCTTTACAGGTTTCAAGATAGCTCCAAAAAGGTTAAATCACTCGTCAAAGGTCAAAGAAAGACAACAGATAAAATAGGCCTTGGTTTTGTTAAGCCACACAAGGAACAAGTTAGAGAGTCTAGTAAGAGACTCCAAAAGGAAGAGAGTTCTGATGAGGAAAGTATTTCAGATCAAAATTCCTTGAATGATAGATACGCAGAAATAGAAAATAGAATTCAGAATGAGAAGAAGAATTTTTCAGGACCCAAGAGGTCAAATAAAGGAAAATTTCAAGACAGATGTTTTGCTTGTCATAATTTTGGTCACATGGTGTCACATTGCATGGCTCAAGTGAAGAAGGTAAATGACAATTTCAGAAGTGCTAGTTTCTTTCAAGGGTATTGCTACTCTTGTCAACAGTTTGGGCACAAGGCATTCTATTGCAAGGTAAATAACAGAGAGCGAGTTTGGTCGGAACGAGTTTGGCCAGAACAGGTTTGGTCAGAACAAGTGGATTCAAATATCAGGTTTACCTCAGAGAAACAACATTGTCAAGTGTTTCAAGTGCAACAATGAAGGTCACATAATCAAACAGTGTAGAGCTGAAATTCTAGATTACAGGAATAGGAATAGTGGCATGATCAGGTCCAAGGATGAAGGCATGAACAAGAACAGGGATGAGAACAAGAACAAGAACAGTGACAAGAACAGGAATATGGGCAAAGAGTTCAAGAGAAGGCCTAGCAAGGAAGTTATAGATGCTGATGATGATCAGTGTCTAATGGGAGTTTTACTCCCACCCTAGAATTAATCACCTCATCAGGAGGTGGGGGAGGGACTAAGCTAAGAGGCTCATTCTTAGTCCCGAGCCCCAAAGGTGGCCCTTTGACATTGATGACAAAGGGGGAGAGATATGAGTAATGTGGAGAGCTTCAAGTGAAGAGGAAAGCTTCAAGTCAGGGGGAGCAAAACTTCAAAGGAAGATTCTAAGTTGTTAGAATAGTTGGTTTCAGTTTTGGCTCTTGAGAAGTGTTTTCAGTAAAGGTTTGCCATCAATGACAAAGGGTGAGATTGTTGGCAATTTTGGGTACATTGCCTTTGCTCAAGTATATAAGTTGTCATTGATGTCAAGAAGCTTTTGAAAGAATTTGATTTGATGTCAAATAATTTGTTTTGATGAAGGTTACGGCATGACAGTTTCAAAGGTCTTTTGCAAACCCCAAGTCGACAGGTTCGAGAGAAAGAGCTCGCAAAGAAAAGTGTCACGATTTCACAACAATTTGCAATAGGGATTGTACGGATGAAAAAGTGTTGTGATTTCTTGAAAGGTTTGAGAGAAAGAGCTCACGGTGAAAAAGTGTCATGATATCGCGACATGTCGGGTTTTCGTGACTCGAAGAAAAGAAAAGTGCCAAGGAGAAAAAGTGTTGCGATATCGCGACATGTCGAGTTTTCACGACCCGAAGAATAGAAAAGAGCTAAGGAGGAAAAGTGTCACGATATCGTGACATGTCACATTTTCATGACTTAAGTAGGAGAGAGAAAGCAAGTTAGAAAAGTGTCACGATATCGCGACATGTCACAATTTCATGACAGGTTGTAAATAAAACGTACGTAAAGTTGATAGCATCGCTATTTCGTTTACAAGGAAAGCGTACAGAAGTTGAAAGCGTCGCGATTTCATGAAGGGTTGCAAAAAATGTGTACGGATGCAGAAAGTGTCACGATTTTGTGACAGGCAGAAAAGAAAGCAGACAGAAGCAAAAGTGTCAAGATTTCATGATAGAAACTGAAAGCAGGTCTTCTATAGAAGTGTCATGATTTCATGACAAAAGCAGAGAGGAATGCTATGAAGATAGAAGTGTCATGATATTGCGACAAAAGTGAAGATGAAGTCTGTAGAGGCAGAAGTGTCATGATTTCACGACAAAAGCAGAAAGGAGGTCAACAAAGGGAGAAGTGTCGCGATATTGTGACAAAAGCAAAGTTGATGCTAATAAAGACAGAAGTGTCACGATTTCGTGACAAGAGCTTAGTTGAAGTCGACAAAGGTTGAAGTGTCATGATATCGTGACAAAAGCCAAAAGAAAGTGTATAGTTGCAAAGATGTCATGATATCGTGACATGTTGTAGTTTCGTGGCAAAAACTATAGAAGAGTTACAGAGGCAATTGAAGCCGACAAAGTTAAATGTGAGCCAACGAAGATTAGGGTTTGCAGTCGACAAAGTTTAGGGTTGTGCAACCGACTAAATATTAGGGTTATAGCCGACTAAGATTAAGGTTTTGATCTTGAAAGTGTTATTATAAAAGGCAGGATTTTTTGAAGAGTTGGTTGGGTTGTTGGTTGTGACGTTCATAGATAGAGCATAGAGTGAGAAGTTCAATCGTCAAGAGAAGAGTGTGAAATTCGATTGAAGTGTGCAGAGTGAGCGAAGGGTCATGGTGAATTGTTTTAAGTGCCGCTATGATTGCACAGATAGTGCAAAGGTTGAAGTTCAACCAAGTGCGGCTGTGAGTGCGTAAAAAGAGTAGAGGGTGTAGAGAGCACAAAGGGCAAAGATGAATGCTAAGTGTTGTTGTATGAGGACAAAGGTGCACTGGTTCTTTGAGAAGAACCTGAGGACAGATTTGGCAAGTATTTGAGAAGGCTTGTGTGCAGAGGATTTATTTTTTCAAGTGTTGGGTAGATCTGACAAACAGAGGAAGACTTATACTAGATCGACTGACTATGTTTGGTACAGGTTGCTGAGTTGTTGTGGACATGATCATAGAATGTAGAGGTATCTTAGGCTAAGCATTGAGGATAGGAGGTCTTCGATGGAAAGGAGTTCCACATGTTGGCAAGAAGTAGAGGCAGTTGATCTTCTGAGGGATCATTTCCAAAGCAGGGGAAGGTATCTCCTTTGAGCGAGAGGCTCATAAATCTAGATTGAGGGGAAGGTATCTCCTTTGAGCAGAGGCTCATAAATTCTGATTAGGGGAAGGTATCTCCTTTGGGCCGAGGCTCATAAACATTGTAATTGGGAAGGATTCCCAAAGAACTTTGAGATAACTTTTAGAGAAAATTTTTGTGGACGTAGCCCAGTCATTCTGGGTGAACCACATTAAAATTGGTGTCACTTTGTGGATGATTTTGTGCATTGTTTTGATATTTCTTTGGGTATATTGCTTTACTAAATTGAAGTATAAAGGAAAAAGTAAAAGAGGTCTTATACTGTTCACCCCCCTCTCAGTATAAGCTTGTGTTCTTCAATATACCTATCTTCTAATTCTACTTTGAGGAGTTGACTATTAAACACTAATCCCACTTATTACAAAATAATAATATAATATAATCGAACATGGGTTTTATGTGGCCTATTACAACTATCCATAAAACCCTTATTCAATTTAATATCATATCCCCATATACCTATTCCTAGGTACCATAGTTCTGGCAAAGTGGGAATTGTTTTGTCGATTGTAGAAATTTAGAATTTTTTGGGGATCATACTAGTTAAATTAGTGCGATATATTTTCAAAATTAAGTGATTTATTAATATATATATATATATATATATATATATATATATATATATATATATACTTATTAGTTGATTTTTAAATGTTATTTTTCAATAGATATCACAAAATCTCTAATATTTAAACAAATTTTAAATACCTATGTTTGTTATAGCTTTAAATATGAGGGTCCATCCTGTTGGTCAAAGCACTCCCTTGGGAGGGTGGATACCACAATTCAAATCCCTCATATCTCATAGAACTGGAGCACCACAAACTATGTTAAAAATTTTACCAAATGCAAAAGGAGTTTATAGTGTCAGTAAGGAGTAGGATTCGAACCCATGAAGAGGCAATAAAAATATAACGAGTTATTGATTCCTCTAGTTACACAAAAAAAATATTTGTTATAGCTTTAGTAAAAAAATTTAATAAACTTTCCTGATAAATATGAAAATTTCAAGTTCACTCTACTATTGTTTTTATGTTGCATTATCACAATTGCTATTGATCTCCACACAAAAACAAAACTATAGATAATCTTTATCATTGGCTTATTTTCATTATCATTAAGATCTTCTTAGAGAAAAGCTAAAATTCTTGGGAAAACTATAATTGCTCCATAAATTCTTTTAGGAACAAGAGTTCTTTCTAGTCATATTTATGTGAAGGTTCTTTTGCTAGTCATTTGACTCTCTTATTTGCTAATCATATTGATGTTAAGGAATTTTTCTTTTAAGGAGTATATTTACTTAACAATAAAGTTTAATAGTTATTCATAGATTGTAGTTTATGTTAGAGAATTATCTTATTAATAAATATCTTTGAATAAAACTCCACATTAACGTGATATATATTCCTTCTTTTGGATTCCAATAGGATAAGTTAGATGGTCATAGCTTATGCGTAATTATTACTATGATATCCAAGAGGTCCTTTAAAGATAGAGAAATTTATATTGATCATCCTTGCAAACACTACCTTTATCAAATGTGCTAGGGTTTCCCCTAGGTCTACCATCAACATTTACCTTCATCTATCCTTGAGATGGTTTTGACCATTTTACTAGGATTTCCTATGGAACTTTTCTATAAATGGATGAAATTAAACTAGAAGTTTCAAATTTTTATGAACCTTGTGCTCCACTTTTTTTTAATTTTAAAAGTGTTTCAAAAACATGTTCTCCATTTCTTTACTATTTAACCATGTCTTTGTTATGGTACTTAGGGATAGGAATATGGGGATATAATATTATATTGTATAAGGGTATTATAGATAATTGTCATGGGCCACATAAAACCTAAGGTTGAATATATTATAATATTATCTTATAATAATGAGTGGTATAAGGGTTTAAGAGTCAGCCCCTCAAAGTAGCATTAAAATATAGGTATATAAATAAGGTATAATATCATTGTAATAATCGATCACATCAAGTATTCTCTTGTAATCATCTTTGATCATAAAGTGACCTCTCATCTTGGGAAGTCTTATGAAGTTATTCATTCTTTAAGGAGTATTATTGATGTTACCCTACCTTATGCATATAATTTACTATCTCACATTTTATGGATTATTACTATGGATAATTATTTATGAATGGATGTTTTGTTATTTCAATATATAGTGAATGATTTATGTTAGAGATAATAAACCCTTATCCCACTCATTATTATAATATAATCAACCTTGGGTTATGTGTGGACCATACCAACTATTTGTAATAACCTTATACAATATAATATTATATCCCCAAATTCCTATCCCTACGTACCATAATAGTATGATGAAGTATGCAAAGTAGTAACAACAACCTTGAAAGAACCAAGCAAAAAGAAAAAATATAGCATGATATATAAATAGCAAGTGAAAACACAAAAGGAAGAATACATAAGAACAAGGTAAAAATATTTTATATATCTTGCAAAGCATTTCCCAAGACAATTTGAGAAAGAGCTACAACAAAGAAAAGACACAAAAAAACAATATCACAAACAAACAATGATTTTAGTATGCTAAACAATTATATGAGAGAAACCAAGAAAAAATATATCCATCCTATAATTGACACAACTGGCAAACTTCTCTAAAATATTTTAAGGAGGACATTAAGAAAGTAATAATAGGTAAATCTCAAGACATAGATGGTATTCAAGCCAAACATTTCAAGTGTAGAGTTGACATATTAGCACCACATATCAAATATACTTTTAATGACACCATTAAAGGAATATTTCCACTAGAATGGATAACAAACCTAGGCATACCATTGCATAAAAATAGAGATGCTAACAATCCTTCAAATTATCTCACCATTATTATTAATCCTCTTTTTTCAAAATTATTTTCCAACCTAGTAGAAAGAAAAACTAGTCAATGGGTAGAAAAATCAAGGAAACTAAGAAATAGGGCAAGTAGGATTTAGACCAAAGTACTCATCAATAGATCATTGTATTACTTTAATACACATAATACTTAGGGTATGGAATGAAAAATAAGTTTATTTTTATCTTGTAAACTTTATAAAGTATTTTGACACAATACCTAGAGGTAAATTATAAAAAAAAATGGAAACAAATGATGTACCAACCAACTATGGAGCAACTATACATGAATTTTATGAGTAAGTGGTGGTAAAAAATAAAATCCCATAAGGGCTACTAGAGAGTTTTGGAAGTGATTTCAGGGTGAATTGTGAAACATGGTTATGTATTTACCTACATTATTTGCACTTTACATAGACAAATTGGAGGAATGAGTAGAAAGGATGGGAGGAGAGGGAATACACATGTGTAATTATGTAGTGAAACTTCTTGTCTATGATGATGACCTCATCTTGTTTGGAAAGACACTTAAATGTTTAAAATAACATCTAAAATATTTACAATATTTTATAAAGAAGTTGGGATGCAATAAACACTAAAAAGACTAAAATTCTTGGTTCTCTACTTAAAGATATTATAAATAGCCATGTATTTTATTTTACAGGAAATCCTTTAAAGGTAGTAATAGAATACAAATACTTTAGGTTACATTTTCAAAGCAGGCTTAATTGGGAAATATGCAAGATGATACGAATACAAGTAGGATGTAGGGCACTCTACTGATTTCTAAATAGAGGAAGAATAGAAAATATATGGGATTGGAAAATATTTATGATATTCTAGTGATGTTATATTTATGTGAGGTGTGGACTAGTAATATATCATATTTAAATAGAGACAAATAGAAAGAATTCAAAGGGGACTATTTTCAAATAATTTCAAAATTAAAGTATCATTCCCATATGAAAATTTACTTGTTGAAACAAGGACTTTTCCACTAGAAATAAATGCCATTATAAGGCTATTTGGGTACCTAAATAAAATACAAAGAATGGAAGATAGCAAGTTTCCAAAACAAGTAATCAAAGAAATATTGAATAGAGGGAAAATAACATGAATAAAATAAAATGAAAATGGATGGAAAAATGGTGCATTAAAATTTCATGAGATCCTAAATTTAAACATTGAAATTAAATAGTATGTGATAAAAAAAATCAGACTTGTCATGTAGACTGAAAGTTTAAGAGTGAAAAAATAGTTTTACATCAACAAGTTCAACCCAAACTGTAAACATAGCCAAAGAAATTACATAGATGCAAGTATCAAATGGAAGGAAAAAACATTTATAATCCAACTAAGATCTAGTTCACACCATCTCATATGCAATACTGGGAGATGGAAAATTCCTTAGAAAGCATGGTCAGAACGAACATGTCTTTTACACAATATGAGTAATGGAAACTGAAAAATATTTTGTCATGGAATGTGAAACCTAAAAAGACATCAAGTTGCATATGAGGACACTCTAAAATTAAAATCACTAATGGAACTTTTTGAATAACAGAGAATAGAAAAATAAGAAAACTTCTCATCAAAATCAGCAACAAAAGAAACACGTTCAAAATTTTGATAAGAGAATCTTGAACTTTTTAACTTTGTTGAACAATTTTATTTCTTGGATGTTATTGAAATTTGAAACTTTGAATAGGAAGTCCAAGGTTTGAATTCAAAAGGGATTAGGGTTATACACCATACCCCATGTTGTATTAAAGCTCTTAGTCTTGTAGACTGTTTTAATTTCATGGAAGTAATTAAAATCATCTAATTTCATTTCGTTTAGTTTCATTTCATTTCAAGAAAATCCAAGTTCAAATCAATAGGAGGACGACCTCAATGTGATCCTAGTTATGCTTTGCATCATACTTCAACCAAAAATAATTTGTATTTTATAATTTAGTTTATTCTTATTGAAAGGTTTTCTATATAACTTGTATTCTATGGCATATAATACATATCTTATAATTTTATAAAAATTTAAATCTAAAAGGAATATATAGTTGATATATAAGATCTAAAAATTATAATAAATTTTTTTTTAATAGTTACAATTCAACACATGGTTAATTAAAATAGGATTATAACATGATTTCAAATTTAAAAATATATATTAATATTTAATGAGTGAATTAAATTATTCCTTCACTAATATTCTATTGCATTATTTAAGTTATAACTTTATAAGACAATAATTACAAAATGTCTTTAATCCTTTAATCTTAAAATTTTATAAAATTTAACTTTAAGTATTAATTTGTATACTAAAAATATATGACAAAATAAAATATACAAGTTAATTTAGACTTTAAAATATATATAAGAAAATTGTTGATGTTTGGAAATGGTCTCTACATAGAAATTAGGCTAGTGCAAGAAAACTCTAGGTTCTAGGAATTTGCCTTTGTCATTTTAACGGCTTCCACTCAGACGGTAGCTTCAACTTATGTTGAAGCTGTCGAAGTAAGGAATGGCACCACGGAAGAGACCCTGCAAGTTCGTGCTGAAATTTTTCCATGAGGTAACAATACCAATCATGTTATTGAAATTCTTGTTATTGAGTTTGATAATGCATGCATGTGGCTAGAAGAGCATACCCTGATAGGATATTTCCTAGATCGTATCCTGAACGATACTCTAATCCGATCTTGGATTCAACAGTATTGGCAACCTTATGGTATTAAGATAGATAATATTCAAAATTTATCAAAAGGATTTTTTCTTTTTCGCTTTGTTGATGCTAAACATGTGCAAGAAGTTTTTAGTCGAGGTCTTTGGTATGTCCAAAGCTCTTTGCTTATATTTCAACAGTGGTCTAGAGATTTATCTATCAATGATGAGGCTTCTCTAGAAGTGTTTTTTTGGGTTGAGTTCCCTGGTCTTCCAACGTACTTTGGCCATTCATGTAAAGTATTGCTTCCACACTTGGGAAGGTGGTCAACTTAGAACAAAATAAATTCTATAATTTCCACACTAACAGGCGTGTGTGTATCAAATTTGATCTTTCCATGGACCTTACTAAGTCTATTGACCTGAATATTGGTGAAAAGGTTTTCACATAGCAAGTTGTATACATTAATTTACCCAAAATCTGTTACTGTTGTCAATAAAATTAGCAAAAAATTAAATATTATACACTTATAGCCGATAAATTCAAATCATGCAATGCTATTGTTCCTCCCCTTACTCTGACAACTCCAGCTCTAGGAGCCAAGAATCATCTAGATGAATGGACTATGAAAAATAGGAAAAACCATCAATCTAAGTAGTCGATGTTACAGGGAGGTTCTAGTCCCAACCCTCCCGTGCAACAACCATCGAAACCATGCATGCTAGCCCTTCCAGATCCCACTACTTCGATGCAACCATCTCCCTTGGCACCAGGAGGGTCCTCTTTTGTACTTGATTCAAACGAAGTTTCACCGCCTCTAGTATCTTCTTCTTCCAATGATTTTGCTACTTCCATTCTAAAGCAAACATTACCTGAGGATGTGTCATTCTCCAGGTCTCATTGTTCACATAGTTCAGCTCGTGATGGGTTACATCAAGAAAAAAGACATCAAACCAACTTTCTTAGGGAAAACCATGAACGATTTCTCATCAATTCATTCACTTCCCTAGGAGAGTTGGGAGATACTGAAGATGTTCCTGAGGGAATGAACCTTAATCATCCTCAATGATTTTTTTGTCTTGGAATGTAATAGGACTAACAAATCCAATTCAAAAATATTAGGTCTATAGAGAGATTCAAAATGTTGCTCACCTACATGGCATTTTGGATAATTTGTGTTTGCAAGAAGTTAAAGTTGCTAACTTCATTTTGTATATTACTTGTATATTTTTATGATCAGTAAGTAAGTTTTTTTAATCCCATAATACTTCTGACAAAGGAGGAGTTAATACTTTCATTTCTCCAAGGTAACATTCTCATATTGTCACATGGGGGGTGGACCCCTCAAATCAAGCAGTTTGGATTTCTTTTCAAGTTGGTGGTATCCCTTTTGGTTTTATTAATGTGTATGCTTCTAATAATGTACGAAAAAGATGTGCTTTATGGTGATGGCTTGCTCTTTCCTTGCTTTAAGTGGTTTGGGTGGTGTGTGGTGACTTCAATATGGTGGAGAAACTGGTTGACAAACTTGGTTTGCTCCCTATGGATTAGAATATTGGAAAATAGGAAGCATGGTTTTTTTCAAGAATAAGCTTGGGCTAAGTGACCCTAATTCCTTCTTTATATCCTCTGATTTTCTTGAGTCGATGTAGTATACATGGTCCAAATTTCAAGCTGGTAATACCCATATTTTGAAGCAGCTTGATAGAGCTATGTTATCTGAACATTCTCATTTTTATTTCCATCGCTTATTGTCTTATTTACCCTTTGTTTCAAATGTTCTTGATACCACCCTTTCTGATCATGCTTCTATTGTGTTTTCCATTTCTTGTTCTCCGCCTCCGCCTCATCAATTCAAGTCTCAGTTCTATATGAATATTTCTTTTTTGAAAAATCAAACTATGTCTGCTCATATTTGCAGGATTTAAAATCTAGTTCCTAGACCAACTAGAATTCATGGTAGAATTTCCTAGTGGAATGTAGCTATCTCCAAAATAATTATTCTTCTAAAGAATTTAGAAGATGAAGTTGTCAAGCGAAGATGAATCTCTAATGTAGCCCTTAAATTTGAATTGTCTTGAGATTTGGTCAAACTAGAAGTAAGCTCTCTAAGCTCTATTATTCAAGCCCAAGTTGCAGTATTAGGCATGAGCTTAAAAATATTGAGCTTTATGAAGCAATGGGAGCTTAGCTTTGTGTTCGGCTTCACTGGTTGAAAATTGGCGATAAGGTTTCAAAAGATTTTTTTTAGAAAATAAAGCCCTTGAGATAAGTCATTCATTTCAATGCTATTCAGGATGCAAGGGTTCGTTGGGAATCACTTCTAGATATTATTAAAGTTTTTTTCAAGCATTATCAGAAATATTTTTTTTCTTAGGAGTTAAATCATGAATGGTAGGCTACAATTCAAGCTTCTTGTGCAGTTGTTCATGATAAGCTTTCAAATCTTCAAAAGGAATCTTGTAAAATTCCTTTATCATTGGATGATCTTGTTGAAACCCTATTCAAGATATTAGATGGATTTCCTTGTAAAATTTATAAGGAGTATTGGGACATCATTGGCCTAAATTTATTGTATGTTTATCAGGAAGTAGTGGTTTCTGGATCTTTAGGTTCTATAATTAATAAGGGCAATATTAAATGCATTCCTAAGTAGGGGGGTCTATAAGTTCTCACCAACTGGAGGCCTATTTCTTTAATCAATATGAGTTAAAAAATTATTGCTAAGGCTTTGGACTTACGCCTTAGACCTATGTTACCACTTATTATCCTCCCTGAGCAGATTGAGTTTGTGTAGAGTAGATACATTATGGATAATGTAATTTTTGTTTGGGAGGGCATGGAATGGGCTAGAGCCACTCAAAAAAATATTATTTTCATCAAGATTGATTTTGAGAAAGCCTATGATAGGATTGAATGTAATTTCATCCTTACCATACTTCAAGATTTTTGGACCACATTTTTTTATCTTGGTTAGTATGCTTTTTACAGATGCTTCAGCTATTCTTACTTTGAATATTTGTTAGTATGAATCAATTGGATTGTTTAGATCTGTCAGACGGAGTTGTCCTTTGGCTCCTCTTTTCATATTGGTAGTTGAAGATTTTGGATACCTTCTTGCTAACAAAGTGAGTCAAATATTAAGCGTATTTCTTTACCTAAAGAATATTCTCAACTCATAAATGGGAATTTTGTAGATGATTCTTTTAAAATTTCATGAGGATAAACACTCTGTCAAACAGGCACTAGATTAATTGGATGTTTTTTGCAAAGCATCGAGATCTAGCATTCAATGGAGGAAGACCTCATGCTATAGGTAATCCTCTTTAGACCTTCCAAGCTGACTTGAAAGCTTCCAGTGGCATTGGATCCAACTAGGGGAGATGTTTAAATTCCCTAGAATTCCATTTGCATTCCAAAGTTTCCCTGTTGTCTTGTGGAATTATGTTTTACAATAATAGAGAAAAAAAAATCCTTTTGGATCACCAAAAAACTTACTCTAGCCGATAAGTTTCAGATGTGTTCCAAAATTATTGCTACTACTCATGTGTATTATTCATCATGTTGGGTCCCTTCTCAAGCCTACTATAAAAATTTAGAAAATATTTTAAGGGATTTTATTTGGGCTAACTCGTCACATAAACAAGGATTTAATTGAGTTGCCTGAGATATTGTCGTATTCCCAAAAAATCAGGAGGTAGACTACATGATTGTCAAAGACAAGATTTTGCTTTATCTACTAAATGGATTCTTTGAACCTTAAGTGGTTCTAAATATTGAAAAGTTCTAATTCAGCACTACATTTCCACTGGTTTACCTCTTGGTAGGAAGCCTTGGAAAGGCATTAATTTTTAGATTGTCCTAGTTGCTCCTATCCCAAATAAAATTCAAGGCTCTTTTGTCATTCAGAGAATATGGAGGGCTTGGGAGAAAATTAAATCTTGGTTGTGTTGGCTAGGGTATGGGCATAAAAAAGGTGTTTCTATTTCCACTTATAATGTTTGATGGTCATATTTTATTACTTTTCAAGGTTCCCCTCTTGCTTTCGTGCAATTCATGCTCAGCGGTTCTTCAAGAAAGGGATTTCAATAGTGGTAGACTTTTTTTGAGATATTCCAAGGATTGGATCCCATGGGATGATTTCAGGAGATTGTTTGGTCTGTGGCCAGATGATAAGAATACTTATGACATTGTTTTGGATTGTATCCATTTTTTTCTTTGGCCCATGATCTATAGATATTCTCAAAAGTCTTGGTGGTTGAACTAGGGATGGTTTAAGAAAACCCAGTTTCTTACTTACAAACCTAAGTTAGGGTATGTTTGTCTTACTCCCGATGTCCCTATGGTTTAAAGACTCAATGGGGTCTAAGATTTAAATTGACTTGGGTAGGATATATTGAACTCAAATAGGCTTTCTTTGCCTAGAGCTTATTATCCTATGGTCTTCCTCTTGAACAAAGATTAAAGTACCTTGGAATAGAGAATCCTTCCTGTCATTTTTGTAGTGCTCCAGAGGACCCCCTTCATCTTTTTTGGTAGTGCAAGAAATTTTGAATGGTCTGGGATTGACTTGAGTCCTTATTTCAACCTCATATGGCTAGTTCATTCACCTGAGATCATGCTTTGCTTGGCGACCCACCAAATTTTTCCTTACCCTTCTTGAAAGTGTGGAACATTCTTTGCATCAGTGTGCTCTTTCATATTTGAAAAAATTGTAACAGAGTTCTCTTTTCTCAGCGGCATAGTTCAGATAAATTTTCAATTGCTGATAAGTGCACGATTTATTTTAATTTTTGGTTCCAAATTTTAGTTCAAGTGGAGAAAGTTCATATGGAGGTGGAGCATCTTCATGCTATTATACAGCACTGGGGTAATGCCCCATATACGGTCAACCGAATGCCTTCTAAAGAGACTTCTTGATCTCACAATTTTTCTCGATCGTGCTCTCGTTGGTGAGTTCCCTCCCGGTCTGCAAAAATATATTGGTCTCAACCGTCTCCTGTTTGCCGATCCCAAGGCAACATTGGTAATAGTACATCTCATCATGGCAATGGCTGGGAGGTTCGCCAAGTGGAGCCAGACCCAGTTGTTGGTTGGGAGGATCTCATTCCCACGTGCCCGATCACTCTAGCTAATATGGTGTGTTTGGGTGTATCTGTTGATGTCTTTGATATAGGTGATAATGTTTGCACGCCTAGAGAGGATGGGTGGCTCATTTCCATTCCTTCTAATATTGGTTGATAGCATATGGAAGGTGAGGGAAATTCACCTCGTAAGCATACCCCCCATGATTGACATGATTTAATGCATATTTTTTGGTGTTGTGGTTGGTGATGAGTTTAACCTTGTTTTTGTTGTTTTAAACAACCGTTTTCAACTCAACCTGAGTTAATGTGACTACCTAATAGAATGTGTCTATCCACCCATTTTTTTGTTGTAAAAACTTATATTTTAAATTAATTAAAAATTAAACCTTTACATTCAAAATATATATATATATATATATATATATATATAAACTAAAACAAAAATATTATGTGTTTAATATATAAATAGATAGGGCGTTCATGGGCACTTGGTGAGGGGAGGCATCTAGTGAGGACTACACATTAAGCATGTAATAGGAGAAAAGAGAGGGAAATATATGGAAAGGAAAGCATTTCTCTCGTATCTTGCTATCTTCATAGTCGATATTCTGTGGGTCGAAACGTCAATGCATAGTCATTTTTTTAAATTATTTTTATTAAAATATTATTAATTATGTTTTGGTGGAAATAACTCTGGTTTTGTTTTTAGAAGGTTTAAAGTTGAAAATGTGTGCAATTTTATGTGCGTGTTCAAACCGAGGTGATTCCGTGTGGTTGCAAATTTGTTTAGTTCGAACTTTAGTTCTTATATACATCATACAAAATCATTAAATTATTCTCACATGTATTAACCATATATAATTGTTTTTTATTAAACATATATTTTAATTTATTTTAAATAATTTTAAATTTCAAGTGTTTTATTTTTTAAAATAATGAAAACCGTAATTTTTATCTAAAACAAATAAATAACTACAAAAAAATAAAAATATATAAGGAAGGTTTTTAATACATGAAGAATATTGTAGTGGTAATATTTTGGATTTTTATATAGGAGATCTATGTTCAAACCTTGTAGGAGGGGGTCGAAACCCCTTATAAAAACCTAGGTAAAATTAATTTTTAAGTTTGAAAAGGGCAACTTAGTGGTTAGGGCTTTGGATATGGGCTGGATGGTAGGGGTTGAGTAACTACCATTTGGTTAATCTTTGAGTATAGGTTGGATGGTAGAAGTCAAGTGACTCCCAAATACCTGCTCTAGTGGTTAGGACTTTGGGTATAGGTTGGATGGTAGTGGCCAAGTGATTGCGAGCTTCAGTTGGATGTCTTGGTTAGGGCTTTGGCTTCTCTTTAGGGAGATGTATAGGCTGGATGGTGGTACAGTTGGCTACTTCAGTTGGATACCTTGGTTAGGGTTTTGGATTTTCTTTGGGGAGGTTCAAGGTTCAAACCAAAACCTATAAGCTTCAATTGAAGGTTTTAGTTAAGGCTTTGGCCTCTTTTTAGGAGGTTCAAGGTTCAAACTCTGGTGTACCCCGTCCCAGTTAGATGTCTTGGTTAAGGCTTTGGCCTTTGTGTGAAGAAGATCCAAGGTTTAAAGGATAGTAGCAAAAAACTGTTTACCAATTGCAAACCCAATAGTTTAAGGTTTATAATAGTACTCAATAATGTTACCAATTCCAAAATATATATAAACATTGCAAATCAAATTGTTGTCAATCTATCAAGCAATCGAGTTGATCTAGTGGCAGACAGAGATTCAATTTAATAGCAGATCAAGCAATCGAGTTGATCTAGTGGCAGACACAGATCCAATTTAATAGCAATTTAATAGCAGTCAAAATAGGACATAAAATGTAATATAGTTCAGGCCAAGTCTCAATTATTTTTATTTTTGTGAGAAGAAGTTCATGTCAGCCATAATGTGATAAGAACGTATCTAGCACTTCAAAAAAAAGTGACTCTCTATAGAAACCATACACCACTTAGGTTGGACGTACAATTATTTTATACTCCACTTACTTTGCATGTATAATTATTTACTTAGGTTGGACGTACAATTAGTTTATACTCCACTTACGTTGCACGTTTAATTGTTTTTCTTTTCTGCCTAAATTCGCAGAGCACTCCACCTAGGTAGCGTGTGCAATTAATTTTCTGCCTAAATTCGCAGGGCAGGTCCCTAGTCTGTGGCTACACATCGACTTGGGATTTACAGAACGGCGGAATGACCGCAGAACGTAAGCATGTAAGCATGTGTGTCTGTAGGAGTGCTATCGGGTTTAGCAGATCCAATTGCCACTGTATGGAAGGGGTCTCTTGATGCTGTGCGAATAGGATGTTACAGGCGATTCATCACAATAGGTAACCTTGTTCCATTAAGTCGACATGCACCCTTTTTTTATTTTCTTCCGATTTTCCCATTTCGAAAGAAGTGGTTGATAGAATTACCGTGCAAAATTGAAATTTTGTAATATCAAATCTTCTGAATTAATTTCATTTGAAAAGGAAAACATTTGCAAGGCAATTCTATCACCCACTCTTCTTTCGAGTTGGGAAAGCGAGTGAAAAAAAAGGGTGTGGCCATGTGAATGTCGACTCAATAGAATAGGGGTTGTGAACCAGCCACATTGGGGACCAGCCACACATTGAGGACCTGCCCTAAGAATTGAGGCAGAAAATAAATGTATATCCAACCTAAGGGGAGTACATTTATTGGTATTTCACATTAGTTTATCGAAAAAACACAACAATCCATCAAGGAAGTTGCACCTTCAACCAGCTCAGCACCACTGATAGAAAAAATGAAGTACATAGGGGAGCCACTTATTTGTGGACAAGACAAGGACTTTGCAAGACTAATGGAGTTGGTGCAGCAGACATCCCAAATTGATGTGGTGGGAATGGGAGGATCAGGAAAAATTCTACTCCTCAAAAGACTCTTAAACAGTCAGCATGTTGAAAATATGTTAGGCAATGAATTGTTGCTTTGGCTCTCTGTTTCACAGACTGTGTCCTTAACAAGCCTTAGAAATGATCTGGATTGCCAAATAGCCATAAAAAAAAAATGAAAGTTTTAACCAAATGAATAGCGAAGATGATGTTAATGTATGGTTGAATAAAAGAATGAGTAAATACAACTTTGCCTTGTTCTTAGATGATGTTTGGCAAACAAGATTCGAAGGGTCGACGATTGCTTACGGCAGAGCTCACTTTCCAATTACTAAATTACAAACTCGATAAATTTCGTTAAAATTTTATTTCGTTCGTCCAATCATAAAAGCAGAATAAAAAATAATTAAACCAAACGAGCGTTCTTGGGACCTTTCTTACACGTGCCACTTTCGGTGATCGTCCAAGTCACTTGCGACACTTAGAAATTTTGGTGACGTTCAGCTAAAATCGGCGTCGATCTGGGCAATCCAAGGACGTTCTCAATACTCCAAAATACTCCAACACGTATTGGCCGTTCCCGGCAGTGGACCATTTGGCGGAGCGCCATTGAAGATTTTTTTAATTTCGTTTTTTTGAAGTTCGACGGCGGGAGCGAAGTGCGAAGGGAGCGAAGTGTGGATTGCGCTCCCGTAACTTGCACAATCGCAGTTGGGAAGACAGCTCCAGACTTAGCCAAATTTTGGGGAGCGGTTGGTCAACGCCCGACTTCGCTGGTCAAAGGCAACGAAGTCCGACTTCGCTGCGCAGTTGGGAAGACAGCTCTAGACTTAGCCAAATTTTGGGGAGCGGCTGGTCAACGCCCGACTTCGCTGGTCAAAGGCAGCGAAGTATGACTTTGCTGCGCAGTTGGAAAGATAGCTCCAGAATTAGCCAAATTTTAGCCTTGCAAACTTTTCCTATCCGGAGGCTTGCGCGGCTATCGCGATGAAATAAAAATGCTCTGAGGCGATTGTATAGACAATGAAATATTATATGCAGACGGAGATGACCGCAAACCCTACATATGCCTTAAACAAAAGCAAATGTTATTCTTATAAGACGAGGGTTACAAAAGTCCTCAACTGAGGAAAACTAACATCTACAGACTAAAGCTGCAGGATAAACTAAGAGGGAAAACAAATGTCGAGTCTGCTGCTCGGACATTAAACAGATGAGCTACACTGCTCACTGAAACGATCTCGTCTTCTACTTTGCTATTTCTCCAAATTTCCTCTCGCTCACCACTCTCTCCATTAATTGTCTGAAGACCCGAACTGCCTTATATAGGCACGAGAAGAGGAAGATAGGGGTTATGCTCTGACAGGTTCTGACATACCCTCAACTAGGGTTTTTGACCAATCGCCAAACCGAAATTAACTTCTCTGACCAATCATTAAACTGGCATTAACTTCTACGGCGATCGAATATGTCAGATGTCACATCTGTCAAAAGGCACGTGTGACGTCAAGTCAAACTTATGCCGAGATCGACAACTGCGCGAGTGCAGTCCGACTTCACCCAAGTTCGGAGCGCAGTGTGGCGGAGGCATGAAATCAGGATTAATATTTCTAACACCCTCCTTTAAACCTGATTTCACGAGCACTTTGACTCCAAGATGCTCTCGTAATTTGTTGAAGTCTTCCTCCTTTAAAGGCTTCATGAAAATATTTTCCAACTGCTCCTTGGATCTACAAAACTACAGTTGAATTTCTTCGAACTTCACCAACTCTTTGATGAAGTGATAACGAATATCAATGTGCTTCGTATGGCCATGGAACACGGGATCCTTTGACAATGCGATGGTCGAATTGTTATCATAAAAAAATGTTGTCGCGCCTTCTAGAGGATAGTTCAGTTCATTCAGAACTCTTCGCAGCCAAACTGCTTGGCATGCGGTTGATGTGGCAGTGACATATTCTGCTTCGATTATGGACAACGTAATGATGGGTTGTTTCTTGGATGCCAATGATACTGCCCCTGATCTGAGATGGAAAGCATACCCAGAGGTGCTCTTTCAATCGTCAGTGTTGCCATCCCAGTCATTGTCTGTGAAGCCCACCAGTTCCAACCGGTCCTGTCTGGCATAAAATAGGCCATTGTTCCACGTCCCATTGACATAGCACAAGATCCTCTTGCCTACTTGCTAGTGCGTGTCCTTCAGAGTCTCCATGAAATGACTAATTAAACTGACTTCGAACATCATATCTGGACGAGTTGTAGTCAAATACATCAGACTGCCAACTAGCCTCTTGAACAGTGTTGGATCTACATTCGTCCCTGAATTTAGCTTGCTTAGCTTCAAACCTGTGGTTATAGGTGTGATGGTGGGTTTGTTGTCCTCCATCTTGAACCACTTTAGGACATCCTTCGCATACTTGCCCTGAGAAATGAAGATGCCATCTGCCGATTGGTCAACTTCAATGTCAAGAAAATACTTCATCAGCCCTAAGTCCGTCATCTCGAACTCCTTCATGGTTGTTCTGAATAGGGCAAACAGTGTTGTGTTGTTGCCAGTGTAAATTAAATCATTCACATACAGGTAGACAATTATGAGCTCACCTACATCATTTGTCTTCATTTATAGAGTGTGCTCATATGGGCGTTTTACAAACCTATTTTCTTAAAAATAACTATAAATATGGTTGTACCAAGCCCAGGGTGCCTGCTTCAAACCGTACAGGGCCTTCTTCAACTTCAGGACTTTGCCCTCCTAGCCTTCAATTTTATAGCCTAGTGGCTGGTCTATGTAGACCTCTTCCTCTAACACTCCGTTGAGAAAGGCTGACTTGACATCCATCTGGTACATCTTCCAACCTTGTTGGGCTGCCAATGCCAAGATCAACCTGACTGTGTCAAGTCGGGCTACAGGCACATAAACCTCATGGTAATCAATGCTTGACTTTTGATTGTAACCCTTTGCCACCAGTCTGGAATTATTCTTGTCAATGTCTCATTGGGCGTTGAACTTTGTATTATACACCCACTTGACTCCAATGGTCTTCTTCCCTACTTGAAGATTTATCAGTTGCCATGTATCATTCTTTTCAATGGCTTTAATCTCCTCGTCCATCACTTGCACCCACTTCTGATTCTAACTTGTGTCTTCGAACTCTACTAGATAAAATTCAGTAAAAAATGCGAAGTCAGAGTAATCTTCATCTACATGGCTTTGGGTTGCCTCGTAGATTTCTTGCAAGCTCCTTGTCTTCGCTGGCGTCACCAGGTTCTGGATTCTATTTGCACATGGAGGCGACCGATATGGAGTGGCTGTGCTACTGCTGGCACCACTACTATTGTTGGAGGTTGTAGGTGGTTGCACACTTCCTTCTTCCATGTCAAAAGACTCTACTACTACTGTCTCTGACTGGTCAGTCTCCGACTTGTAGTTCTAGGCTTCAGATTCAAGAAACTTCACATGATGACTGATGATGAGCTTCTTCGTCACAGGGTTGTATAGCCTACATGCTTTTGCCTACTCATTGTACCCTATGAAAATGGACTTCATAGCTCTATCATCCAACTTATGTCACTTCTCTTTTGGAACATGTGCATATGCAATGCACCCGAACACACACAAGTGAGTCACATTTGGCTTCACACCGCTCCAGGCCTCCTGAGGGATTTTGTCCTTCACGCTTTTGGTGGGACATTTGTTTAGCAGGTAGACTGCACATGTTACAACCTCTACCCAAAATTTGTGTGGCAATCCCTTCGCCTTCATCATGCTTCATGCCATCTCCATGATGGTTCGGTTCTTCCTCTTAGCTACACCATTTTGCTATGGCATGTATCTGGTAGTGAACTGCCTTCAAATTTTGTGTTGCTTGCAGTAGTTATGGAATTCATTGGAGATGTATTCACCTCCTATTGAGCAAGGTGCAGCAACAGGATTGTCATTGTTGTCAACACAGTCAGATAGATCAGCTGTTACAGTGGACAGGAAGTTCAGATGCTCAGAAGCTATTCAGATGCAACAAATAGGGAGTTTAGAGATCTTTCAGAGTATGTACGTGCCTTGCCAAAAAGACCTAAAAGGCCATATGCAAAAAATCAAAGAAAAATACAAGTAAGAAAAGTGTCGCGATATCATGACATATTCAAAAAGCAGAAAAAGTGTCGCGATTTCGTGACATTTTGGAAGAGAGAGAAGTAGTAGGTAAAAGTGTCACGATTTCGCGACATATTGGAGGAGAAAAACAATAGGGAAAACTGTCACGATTTCATGACATGTTGGAAGAATAGAAGGCAAGTTGAAAAACTATCGCGATTTTGCGACATGTTGCAGAAGAAAGAGTCTGAAGTTAGAACTGTCGCGATTTCGTGACATGTTGCAGAAGAAAGAGTCTGAAGTTAGAACTGTCGCGATTTCGTGACATGTTGCAGAAGAAAGAGTCTGAAGTTAGAACTATCGCGATTTTGTGACATGTTGCATAAGAAAGAGTGAAGTTAGAATTGTCACGATTTCGTGACATGTTGCAGAAGAAAGGGTCTAAAGTTAGAACTGTCATGATTTCACGACATGTTGCAGAAGAAAGAGTCTGAAGTTAGAACTGTTGCGATTTTGTGACATGTTGCAGAAGAAGGATTCTAAAGTCAGAACTGTCACGATTTCGTGACATGCAGCAGAAAGAAGAGTCTAAAGTGAGAACTATCGCAATTTCGTGACAAGTTCAAGGAAGAAGAAAGAATAGCAGAAAGTGTCACGATTTTGTGACAGGTTCTGAAGAAAGCGTACAAAAGCAAAAAGTGTCACGATTTTGTGACAGGTTCCAAAGAAAGCGTACGGAAGTATAAAGTGTCATGATTTTGCAACAGGTTTTGAAGAAAGCGTACAGAAGTAAAAAGTGTCACGATTTTGTGATAGGTTCCAAAGAAAGCATACAGAAGTAGAAAGTGTCACGATTTCGCAACAGGTTACAAAGAAAGCGTACGGAAGCAAAAAGTGTCGTGATTTCACGACGAGTTCTAAAAGAAGAGTATGGATGCATAAAGTGTCACAATTTTGCGATAGAAACAGAGAGTAAGACTTCGAAAGCAGAAGTGTCATGATTTCACGATAAAAGCAGGAAACAAGTCTTTGAAAGATGAAGTGTCACGATTTCACGACAAAAGCAGAGAGGAAGACTTCAAAGACAGAAGTGTCACGATTTCGTGACAAAAGCAGAAAGGAAGTCTTTTGAGGTGGAAGTGTTGTGATATCATGACAAAAGTGAATATGAAGTCTACAGAGGCAGAAGTGTCGCGATATCACGACAGAAATAAAAATGAAGTCTGCAGATGGAGAAGCGTCACGATATCGTGACTAAAGCCAAGACAAAGCATACAAAGGCAAAAGTATTGCGATATCGCGATATGTTGTAGTTTCATGGTAATAGTAACAAGAGGAGCTACAGAGATAGAAATGTCATGATTTCGTGACAGGTCTTAAGTGTGCAAGAGCAGAAAGTTAACCTGAACATCTTCATGAGCAGAAGCTGACATAGATCGATCTTAGCCGACTAAGATTAGGGTTTGCAACCAAGATGAGGGTTTACTTTTGCATTATTAGCTGACTTTAATTAGGGTTTTTATCTTGAAATCTCTAGTATAAAAGGAGGGCTATTTGGAGAATTGAGGTGTCGTCGAATGTATGTGAATTAAGCCCGCAGTACGCAGAGAGCAATTCGTGTCGAATCGAGCTAAGTGCAAAGTGAGAGCGCATAGAGAGCAAAAAAGCGAAAAGGGACAAAGACGATCGTTTGACTATTTTGAAGTAGAGTTTGCGAAGCAATTACACAAAAGCAGATTGTATCGAAGCATATTATGCAAAGTAATTATGCAGAGAAAGTAGAGTGCATAGAAACAACAGACTATGCGCAAATGGCGAAGGTATTTTATTATCAAACTTAAATATTCATTTTGAATTCCAAGTTGCAGCTTGGCATAAGGGGTTGGTGCTCCTTCCAGTAGGTGCTGGTAAATCAGGGGTTGGTGCTCCTTTCTGTTGGTGCAGATAAATAAGGGGTTGGTTCTCTTTCTAGTGGGTGCTGGTAAATTTATTATAAAGTTGTAGCTTTGCAAAGGCTAGATTTGGATGGTAGTCCAAGCAGTCATTTTTTAGGAGTAGCCACATTGATGAACCTCATTATATCTTATGTTGTGTGATGCTCTTTGGTTGTGCTTGTTGTATCTATTTTAATTTTACATTATTTTCAGCATTAAGATTTACAGATTTAAATTTTTAAAACGACACACTGATTCAACCCCCTTCTTAGTGTCACTATAAGTACAACAATTGGTATTAGAGCTAAGTCCCTGAAACAGGCTTAATCGGCTAGGGTGATCTTGGAAGTGATGCAATGGCAGGCGGTGAAGGCTTCTCATCAAACAAAGCACCATTTTTTGACGGATCTAATTACGCGTTCTGGAAAATTAGGATGCAGACATATCTCTGTGCTCTAGGTTTCAAATTTTGGGATTCAATAGTCAATGGGTACTAAATTCCTGCCACAGCTCCAACCAATACTGTCGGTAAGAAACCGTTTGAGAATGACTCAAAAGCAAAAAATGCTATCATGTGTGGATTAATTGACAGTGAACTGGTAAAGGTCATAAGTTGTAAAACTTCAAAAGAAGTATGGGACAAATTAAAGAGTATTCATGAAGGAGATGATAAGATCAAAGAATCCAAGCTACAAACACATCGAGCCCAATTCAAATCATTAAATATGAACAACAATGAGAACATAGAGGCTTTTATGTTGAGAGTTAATGGAATCATTAATTCGATCAGAGGTCTTGGCAAAGAAATCGATGACGCTACCGTCGTGAAAAATGAAGATATAGAGGAAAGCTACCATTTAAATGTTTCAACTGTGGAGGCGTTGGGCACTTTGCGACTAAATTTCAACTCAATGAGAAGAACAAAGATGAGGAAGCATTGCATCAAGAAAGAAGTGACTGGAAGAATAAAACAAACTTCAGAAAAGGCAACTTCAAGAAGAAAAGTTTCATCTCCAGGAATGTAAATTCTTTAGAGGATAGCTCCGATGAGGATTCTGAAGAGGAAACAGGTGAAGCTCTGTTTATGACATTTGAAGTAGAAAAATTAGAAAAGCAAGAAGGAATGAACTCTGAAGTATGTGTTGAAAAACCTAAAGCTAAAGTAGATCTAGAAGGTGAGTTGATCTCTGCACTTGTAGAGTGGAAAACTGAGAAAATAAAGAATAAGAAACTTTCAAGAAAGCTTGAGGATGCAAACGACATCATAACCAATTTAAAAGTACAGACAGAAGAATACAAAAAAATATCTAAAGATCTCGAAGTTCAGATAACCATGAAAATTGATTACTGTTGTAAAATAGAAGAAGAGAATGTTGGTTTACGGATACAGATAGAAGAGTTGGATTGCAAAATTAGCTGTTATCGCAAACGTGAAGAAAGTTCAATGAATTTGGACAAGATTTTGAATGACCAAAGACCTGCAGGCATCAAATTTGGTCTAGGATTCGTCGAAGGTGAATCATCTAGTAGACCAAAGACCAGAAACGAAGAACCTATAAAAGATAAAGATAAGAAACAAGTTTATGAAGGAAAAACAACTCATGCAAAATAAAGCAATAATGTCAGGCCCAAAAGAAGAACTGACAATGATGGATTTACCAAGGTCACACATCAAAGAAGAAGAAGACCTATGGCTCCTACAACAACCTAGCAAAGACCATATTTCGGGTTCAATCATTTTTTTGGTTTCTATTTCAAATGTAATGGTTATGGGCATAAAATTTCAGACTGCAAGTATAATGTAGGACCAAGAAATTTCACTAGTAGAAATGTTTTTTCACCGCTAATGAATTATGCAGTAGAATGCTTTAACTGTCATAATTTTGGTCACATTACAAGAAACTGTCGAAGTACTTCTATTTCAAATCAACCTCAGAAAAGAAAATTTCAACCAAATAGGACGAGACAAAATAGAAAACTTCTTGAAATATATGCACAAGATACTGAAAAGGGAAAGTCTAAACTAGAGCCCAATACGGTAGTCAAAATAGAGTGGAAACAGAAAGAGAAGCTTAAGGAAGAAAAGGAATCCTTGATAGTACAAATAGCTTTCAAAGCATAGAATAAATGTGTACCATGGATACTTGACAGTGGATGCTCAAGTCATATGACAGGTGATAAACAAAAACTTGAAAAATTACAGAAATATGAGGGTGGTTCTATAAATTTTGGAAATAATGATGGAGCTAAGATAATCGGGAAAGGATCAATTAAAATTAGTGATATAAAAATCAATTCAGAAGAAGTCTTGTTTGTGGATGGTTTGAAACACAACTTATTAAGTGTCAATCAGATCTATGATAAAGGACATGAAGTAGTGTTCAAAAAGTAGGGTTGCGAAGTCAGAAAAACAAATAGTGGAAAATTGATAGCAACTGGATCAAGGACGTATGGCAACCTGTACACACTCTCAGAGACTTCAGAAGGTGCTTGTTTCATTGGACAAGAAGAAAAAAATTGGTTGTGTCACAAGAGGCTTGGACACATCTGAAGAACACAAGCTTATACTAAGAGGGGGGGGTGAACAGTAGAAGACCTCTTTTTAATTTTTTTTTATACTTCAAAATAGTAAAGCAATATACCCAAAGAAATATCAAAACAATGCACAAAATCATCCACAAAGTGACATCAATTTTAACGTGGTTCACCCAGAATGCCTGGGCTACGTCCACAAAACTTTTCTCTAAAAGTTATCTCAAAGTTCTTTGGAAAACCTTCCCAATTACAATGTTTATGAGCCTTGGCCCAAAGGAGACACCTTCCCCCAATCTGAATTTATGAGCTTGATGCCCACGAAGATATCAATCAATAGTGCAAATGGAGGAAATTAAAAGACAAATTCAAGACTTATTGTCTAAAGGTTTCATCAAACCTAGCACTTCTCCTTGTGCTTCACCTATTTTGCTTGTATTGAAGAAAGATGGCACTTGGAGACTATGCATTGATTTTCGAGCATTAAATAAGATCACCATCAAAAATCGTTATCCACTTCCATGAATTGATGATCTGTTGGATCAGCTCCAAGGAGCTAAGTTATTTTCCAAGATCGATCTCAAAAGTGGATACCATCAAGTCAGGATTGAGGCAGAGGACACTTGGAAGACAGCATTCAAGACTAAGATGGGACTCTTTGAGTGGCTTGTCATGCCCTTTGGTCTTACGAATGCTCCAGCCACATTCATGCGGCTAATGAATGAAGTGTTTCGTGATTGTTTGGACAAATTTGTAATTATTTATTTGGATGACATCCTTGTATTCTCTTCCTCTTGGAAAAGTCATCTTGAGCATTTGGAATATGTTCTTCAAACTCTTCAGAAGAATCAATTGTATGCCAATCTTTCCAAATGTTCTTTTGGGCAAACTTCCATTGCCTATTTGGGATTTGTAATCAATGAAAAATGCGTTCAAGTGGATCTTGCCAAAATTGAAGTCATTGTCAAATGTCCAACTCCTACTTTTGTCACAGAGTTGAGGAGTTTTCTTGGACTTGCTAATTTATATCGCAAGTTCATTGCAGGATACTCCACTATCGCTGCTTCTCTTCATTTTGTAACCAAGATCAAGATTCAGTTTCAGTGGACACAGGACCAACAGAAGGCCTTTGACACTTTGAAACAGAAATTGTGTAGTGCACCTATTCTTGTGCTGCCAGATCTTGCCTTTTGAGATTGAGACAGATGCTTCACAATATGCACTTGGTGTCATGCTTAAGCAGAATGGCCATCCAGTGGCCTATCATTCTGAAACATTTTCGGAGGCAAAGAGGAATTATTCCACTTATGATAAGGAGTTGTATGCATTGGTGCAGGCCATAAAATACTGGAGACATTACCTTCTGGGTAAAGAGACTGTAGTTCATACTGATCACATGCCCCTTAAGTTTCTTCAATATCAGTCCAAAATTGAAGAAGCTCGACACATGAAGTAGGCATCCTATTTATAGCAGTTCCATTTGGTGATCAAATACAGGAAAGGACAAAATAATGTAGTGGCAGATTGTTTGAGTCGACCTCCATCAGCTTGTGCCTTGACTGTAGTGACTATGTCTCATGTTGGTTTTCAGACTTGGCCTTCTCAGTATTCATCAGATCCTGATTTTGCCAAAGTTATTCACCAACTTTCTCATCCTTCTTCTTCCAACTTGAGAGGTCTTCAAGACTTTCACATGTAGGATGGAATGTTGTATAATTTGGATAAACTTTGTGTTCCTCATGAGCGTAGAGAGTATCTTTTGAAGGAGGCTCATTCTACACTTTATGGCGGACACTTTGGCAAGCAGAAAACTCTTCATCATCTTCAGAGGTTCTTCTTTTGGC
Organism: Wollemia nobilis; assembly: GCA_028583015.1. Lineage (NCBI taxonomy): Eukaryota > Viridiplantae > Streptophyta > Pinopsida > Araucariales > Araucariaceae > Wollemia > Wollemia nobilis. The sequence continues at coordinate 13,494,394 of JAQPPZ010000733.1, forward strand.
CCCATATGCAGAGATATGTCCTTCACTTCTTGCAACAGTGTGCCGTTTGCAACCGTTCTAAATCCACCAACAGGAAATTGGGTATGAGCATGCCTTTGCCCATTCCTTCTCGTCCTTGGGAGAGCATTTCCATGGACTTGTTGAGCGCTTTCCCAATGACAGTCTGACAACAAGATTGTGTCTTCGTCATTGTGGATAGATTTAGCAAGATGGCCAAATTCATTCCATGTCGTAAGACGAGTACTACTCAGGACTTGGCTCAGCTCTTCTTTGAGACAGTGTGGTGCTCCTTTGGTCTTCCTATCAGCATTGTTTCTGATCATGACTCACGATTTGTGGGTCACTTTTGGTGATCCCTTTGGAAGATCTTGGGTGTTTCACTTAACTTCTCTACTGCCTATCATCCACAGTCCGATGGGCAGACTGAGGTAGTTAATCGTACGCTTGTACAGAGTTTGAGGATTTATCATCATTCCACTCCAACCAAGTGGGACTTAAGCCTCACTCACATTGAGCACGTGTACAACAGAGTTGTTCATAGTTCGACAGGGCACTCTCCTTTTGAGGTTTGTTTTGATTTTCAGTCGTTGGCTCCTTATGAGTTGCCTTTGTCCTTGCCCTCACCAGCTACCATGCATATTCAGAAGGAGCAAGACAAGGCAAACTCTTTCATCCAGCATCTGCAGAGCCTTCAGTCCAAAGTAGTTCAAATTCTTCAGAAGACTCAGCAGAAACAACGACAACAGATGGACTGACATCGTATTCCTCACCACTTTCAAGTGGGTGATAAAGTATGGTTTTACCTCGATAGGCAATGATTTTTGGATAAGACCCATAGCAAAATCAAACCTTTACACTATGGTCCTTATACCATTTTTCAAAATATTTCAGAGAATGCCTTTCGCCTGGATCTTCCAGCTCATCTAGGCATTCATGATGTCATCAATGTTGATCTTCTTAAGCCGTACTATGATTCCACCTTGGAATCTGATCCAGCTATCAGTCATCCGATTGATGTGGTTCTTGATGCACAGCTTTCACTTTTTGAAGATACACTTTTTGATACGAAGACTCGGCAAACTCACCAGGGTACTTCTACTTCATATCTGGTGGTCCGTCGTGGCCAGTTTGCACACCAAGATTGCTGGATTTCTGCTCACCTCATGTTTCGATATTTTCCCGCTTTGTTACAAGCATTGGAGTCCAATGCTTTTGTTGATGGTATGAGTGATGAGGTTTAATAGACTTTAGGTTTAATATTTATTTATTTTTCCTAAAGTCTTGTATTTGCCGACATTTTATTGTCGGTAGCTTTGTAATGTCGATAGTTGCCGAAATTCCTTGTTTTCATTTGTCGACAGCTTCTTATCTACTCCTGTCGACTTTCTTTGTTTTAGTTGGCTATTTAAGCCTGTAAATAAAATAATAGTACAGCTTGGCCAATACCACATCAGTGTTGAAATACCCTTTAATAATAATTAAAATAATAATAATAATTATTTTATTAATAATAAATTAAACATGAACCTTTGACAAAGGTTTGAGTTAATTTAATTATTAATAATACACATGGCCCTTTGCATTAAGTTAAGCTTGGTTTTAATAAAAACCCTTAATGAGTCTAAATGGTTTTAAGAAAAACCTTTAGCCTTTTCACCATGGTTTTAATAAAAACCCTTTAACATAATGAAGCTTCTCAAGATATTCTTGACATCACACTCTTTTGAAATCAACACAAAAATGCCTTTTGACATCAATGACAACTTATACATTTGAGCAAAGGCAATGTACCCAAAGTACCCAAAAATTGCCAACAATCTCCCCCTTTGTCATTGATGGCAAACCTTTGCTGACAACACTCCTCAAGAGCCAAAACTAAAACCAACTGAAACCAACTGTGCTAACAACTGAGAATCTTCCTTTGAAGTTTTGCTCCCCCTGACTTGAAGCTTTCCTCTTCACTTTGAAGCTCTCCCCCTTACTCATATCTCTCCCCATTTGTCATCAATGGCAAAGGGCCACCTTTGGGGCTCGAGACTAAGAATTAACCTCTTAGCTTTGTCCCTCCCCCACCTCCTAATGAGGTGATTAATTTTGAGGTGGGAGTAAAACTCCTATTAGGCACTGATCATCATCAGCGTCTATAACTTCCTTGTCGGGCCTTCTCTTGAACTCTTTGTCCATATTCTTGTTCCTGTCATTGTTCTTGTTTTTGTTCTCATCCTTGTTTTTATCTATGCCTTGATCCTTGGACCTGATCATGCCACTGTTCTTATTCCTGTATTCTGGAATTTTAGCTCTACACTATCTAACTGTGTGACCTTCATTGTTGCACTTATAACAAGTAACAATGTTATTTCTTTTAGGCATACCTGTTCCTTGAATCCACCAGTTCTGACCAAACCTATTCTGAACAAACCTATTTTGACCAAACTTGTTTTGACCAAACCTGTTCTGACCAAACCTGTTCCTGATATTTGCCTTGCAATAAACTGCCTTGTGCCCAAACTTTTGACAAGAGTAGCAATACCCTTGAAAGAAGTTACCACCTCTGAAACTGTCATTTACCTTCTTCATTTGAGCCATGCAATGTGAAGCTATGTGACCAAACCTATGACAAGCAAAACATCTGCCTTGAAAATTTCTTTTATTTGACCTCCTAGGCTCTGAAAACTTCTTCTTCTCATTCTAAATTCTATTTTTTGTTTTTGTGCATTTATCATTCAAGGACTCATGATATGAAATACTTTCTTCATCAAATTTTTTTTCCTTTTGGAGTATCTTACTAGACTCTCCAACTTGTTCCTTGTGAGGCTTAACAAAACCAATGCCTATTTTATCTGTTGTCTTTCTTTGACCTTTGATGAGAGACTTAACCTTTTTGGAGCTATCTTGAAACCTATGAAGCTTATCCTTGTACCCTTTAGTTTCCTCTTTCAAAGAAGCCATTTTCTATTCTAACTCACTATACTCAAGAACCTTAGACTCTAACTCATCCTTGAGTTCTTGTGTCTTAGCTATAGAGAAGTCAAGACTTTCTATAAGATCATCTCTCTCCATACAACATTCATCCAACTTATCCTTGAGTCTAGCATTTTTCTTTCTTTCCTTTTTCAAAGCACTAAGAGCACTAATAAGTTCACCTTTAAGATCTACTTCACCTTCCTCTATATGTTTGCTTTTAGAATCATCAAAGCCTTTTTCAGATTTCTTATCACTAGAGGTGCTACCCTTTTCAAAAACCATACATGCATCTTCCTTATAGTTTTCTGAAGCATCCTCATACATACTAGAAACCAAATCATTATTTGTGCAATCATCCTCAAGGTGACCAAAATTTCCACACCTAAGACATTTCATGATAATGAATCTATGTTTTGGTTCTTCCTCTTTTCTCGATATGAACAACATCTCATTTTCATTATCACTTGAAGAACTTTCACTATCACTACTAGAACACCTACTTGCTTTGTCTAGGTAGAAACTCTTCTTGTGTTTGTGAGAATACCTCTTTCCTTGATTGTTGTGCTCATCTTTGTTTTTCCTATGATGCTTGTGCTTTTTAGAATCCTTGCTCTTACAGTCCTATTTATCTTCATCACTTTCATCCTTGGCAATAGTACAGTCAGTAGCATAATGACCAAACTTTCCACAATTGAAACATCTTACATTTTTCATATTTTTGTGCTTTCTAGAGAACTTGTTTTTCTTGCGATAATATGCCTCTTCATCACTAGAAAACTCATCACTCTCTTGAAGTTGTTTACCTTTGGATTTCTTGGTAGCCTTGAAAGTTGCCTCCTTCTTGACATCAACCTTCACTTGAGTTCTTAACTCAAATGTTGCAAGTATACTATGGAGCTCATCCTTTTTCAACTTATCCAAATCTTTAGCTTCCTCAATAGTAGAAATATTTTCACTAAATCTATTAGGAAGAGATCTTAAAATATTATCACAAACATCATTTTCAGCAAGCTCAAGACCTAAGTCTTTCATGGAGTTAACAACCTCATCCATACAAAGCATGTAGTCATTAATATTTTCATCATCATTCATCTTGAGTTGTTCAAACATACCTTTGAAGTGTCTCAACTTGGACTTTTTGACATTTGTATCACCTGTATGAACCACCTTCAACTGATTCCACATTTCACTAGCTATCTTGCAGTGAATCACCTTGGTGAGATCTGCTTTCTGTAAGCCTTTCAGGATTGCATTCATTGCTTTTGAAATGTTGTGATGTAGGAGCCTTTCTTCTTTAGTACAAGGACCATGTTTAGGAATAGTGTACTCATATTCAATCACTTCCCAAACTTCATTCCCAAGTGCCATTAGATGAACTTTCATCCTTGCACTCCAAAGACCAAAATCTGACCCATCAAGAATAGGTGCTGCATTGCCATTTGAATGATCCATTGTGTTCTTTACTAGCTTTTCCTTCAAGCTATTAAAATTTTTGAAGGCACTCGCTCTGATACCAATTGAAGAACACAAGCTTATACTGAGAGGGGGGGGTGAACAGTATAAGACCTCTTTTTACTTTTTCCTTTATACTTCAAAATAGTAAAGCAATATACCCAAAGCAATATCAAAACAATGCACAAAATCATCCACAAAGTGACACCAATTTTAACGTGGTTCACCCGAATGCCCGGGCTACGTCCACAAAACTTTTCTCTAAAAGTTATCTCAAAGTTCTTTGGGAAACCTTCCCAATTACAATGTTTATGAGCCTCGGCCCAAAGGAGACACCTTCCCCCAATCTGAATTTATGAGCCTCTCGCTCAAAGGAGATACCTTCCCCTCTTGCTCTGGAAATGATCCCTCAGAAGATCAACTGCCTCTACCTCTTGCCAGCACGTGGAACTCCTTTCCACCGAAGACCTCCTGTCCTCAATGCTTAGCCTAAGAGACCTCTGCCTTCTATGATCACGTCCACAGCAGCTCAGCTACCTGTACCAAACACAGTCGATCGGTCTAGTACAAGTCTTCCTCTGTCTGTTAGATCTGTCCAACTCTATGAACAAATCATCCTCTGCACACAAGCCTTCTCAAAGACTTGCCAAATCTGTCCTCGGGTTCTTCTCAAAGAACCAATGCACCTCTGTCCTCAAGTTCTCTCGATAGAACTCTCAAAAACTCAGCTCACAAGTCCTCTGCTAGGACCTGTCCAAATCTGCTCACAAGTCCCCATCGAAACCTGTCCAAAACCTGCTCACAAGTCCTCTGCTAGAACCTGTCCAAAACCTCAGCAAGCTCACCAAGAAAAACTTGCTTAGCATGAACCCACAAAGAGAATTGTTAGAGACCCAATGTGATTCATAAACCTCATAGAAGCATAAAGAGAATTGTTAGAGACTCAATATGTTCTATACTTAACTCCCAATCTCAATCTCAAATCTCATAGAAACATAAAGAGAATTGTTAGAGACCCAATATGTTCTATACTTAACTCCCAATCTCAATCTCAAATCTCATAGAAACATAAAGAGAATTGTTAGAGACCCAATATGTTCTATACTTAACTCCCAATCTCAATCTCAAAAGAATAAGATAGATGTAGTATGCTTTTCTCAAGAATATGAAACACAACCCAACAATTGCCAACCATGCAATATCTCATATAACAATGATGCTTATATTATTTTTACCAACAACTAGGGTTTCATCATCTCAATGCAAGTAGCAAGTCTTACTAACATAAACCCTAGTGCAAAAATGCTTCCTCTTACTCAACCAGAATTATGCATTCACCCAAAAATTCATCAATGACTTTAATGCATAAACAATCTTCAATATCCGAGAAAATAAGATTTACACAAAAATACCTAGTAGACAACCTTTTCACTCCAAACTCAATTTCAGAAAATATACCATAAACAACATACATGGAAGAAGTTGCCCATACCTTTACTTTGATGAAGAAGGAGAACTCAAAATCTGTCACAACACTAACTCTCAATTTGCCACCAATTAGAGTTAGCAACTATACAATAATACACAATAATAAAGATCCAAATATAACACCTTATTTCTCCAACTTAGTAAAAACCACCAAAGTACAATAACATACAAAGTAAAACCTCTTTACACCTTATTACTCCACATAAACATTAAACATCAATAAACCAATGTCAAAACAAAAAATGATACCTTAACCTTATACCTCCCGCGCATTCACAACCACCATTCTTTGCACACCGCGACCAAAAGGAAATTCCCAACGAAGAGAATCGAACTCGGCACCTCTGCCGTCTAGCGCTTTCGCTTAAACGCCACCGCCGTTGGGTCACAAGTGCCCAACGAAGTAATACACCGCTGCCCTCTCTTTTATCTTCCTTTGATGCCAAGAATCTGGAAAACGTAAACGTCTTCCACAAGCCGCATGCAAACAATCCACTGCCGTCAAGCCAAAAGGTAAGGATGCAGCCCAAGCTCAAATCCGAGTTTGCCAAGCACAGTCTCCAAGACACAGAACAAGCACGATATCAAAGACGTCAAACGGAGATCAAAAACATAGAGCAAGCTCAACTCGAAGTCACCAAGCGTTGTTCGAAGGAAATAGAGCAAATGCAAATCATGGACGCCAAGCGCAAATCGAATGAAATAGTGCAAATGCAAATCACGGACGCCAAGCGCAAATCGAACGAAACGGTGCAAATGCAAATCGTAGATGCCAAGCACAAATCAAAAAATACAGAGTAGCCACAAATCATAGATATCAACATTAATCGGAGGTACTCACTTTTGAAAATCATGCCAACTTATATAGCAATTTTTCCTTCACTGTTTGACGTCGGCGCTCCTCCAACGATGGCAACAAATCGGCGAAAGAATTCTTGTTTCTTCCATCGCTTAAGGGTTGAAAGACCCTTTAATAATAATTAAAATAATAATTATTATTATTTTATTAATAATAAATTAAACTTGGACCTTTGACAAAGGTTTGAGTTAATTTAATTATTAATAATACACATGGACCTTTGCATTAAGTTAAGCTTGGTTTTAATAAAAACCCTTAATGAGTCCAAATGGTTTTAAGAAAAACATCTAGCCTTGTCACCATGGTTTTAATAAAAACCCTTTAACATAATGAAGCTTCTCAAGATATTCTTGACATCACACTCTTTTGAAATCAACACAAAAATGCCTTTTGACATCAATGACAACTTATACATTTGAGCAAAGGCAATGTACCCAAAGTACCCAAAATTGCCAACAATCTCCCCCTTTGTCATTGATGGCAAACCTTTATTGACAACACTTCTCAAGAGCCAAAACTGAAACCAACTGAAACCAAGCTGTGCTAACAACCGAGAATCTTCCTTTGAAGTTTTGCTCCCCCCGACTTGAAGCTTTCCTCTTCACTTTGAAGCTCTCCCCCTTACTCATATCTCTCCCCCTTTGTCATCAATGGCAAAGGGCCACCTTTGGGGCTCGGGACTAAGAATTAGCCTCTTAGCTTAGTCCCTCCCCCACCTCCCGATGAGGTGATTAATTCTGGGGTGGGAGTAAAACTCCCATTAGGCACTGATCATCATCAACGTCTATAACTTCCTTGTCGGGCCTTCTCTTGAACTCTTTGTCCATATTCCTATTCCTGTCACTGTTCTTGTTCTTGTTCTCATCCCTATTTTTATCCATGCCTTGATCCTTGGACCTGATCATGCCACTGTTCTTGTTCTTGTATTTTGGAATTTCAGCTCTACACCGTCTGATTGTGTGACCTTCATTGTTGCACTTATAACAAGTAACAATGTTATTTCTTTTAGGCATACCTGTTCTTTGAATCCACCAGTTTTGACCAAACCTATTTTGACCAAACCTGTTCTGACCAAACCTGGTTATCGACCAAACCTATTCCTGATATTTGCCTTGCAATAAATCGCCTTGTGCCCAAACTGTTGACAAGAGTAGCAATACCCTTGAAAGAAATTACCACCTCTGAAACTGTCATTTACCTTCTTCACTTGAGCCATGCAATGTGAAGCTATGTGACCAAACCTGTGACAAGCAAAACATCTGCCTTGAAACTTTCCTTTATTTGACCTCTTAGGCTCTGAAAACTTCTTCTTTTCATTCTGAATTCTTTTTTATGTTTCTGTGTATCTATCATTCAAGGACTCATGATCTGAAATACTTTCTTCATCAGAACTTTCTTCATTTTGGAGTCTCTTACTAGACTCTCCAACTTGTTCCTTGTGAGGCTTAACAAAACCAATGCCTATTTTATCTCGTTGTCTTTCTTTGACCTTTGATGAGAGACTTAACCTTTTTGGAGCTATCTTGAAACCTCGTGAAGCTTATCCTTGTACCCTTTAGTTTCCTCTTTCAAAGAAGCCATTTTCTATTCTAACTCACTATACTCAAGAACCTTAGACTCTAACTCATCCTTGAGTTCTTGTGTCTTAGCTATAGAGAAGTCAAGACTTTCTATAAGATCATCTCTCTCCATACAACATTCATCCAACTTATCCTTGAGTCTAGCATTCTTCTTTCTTTCCTTTTTCAAAGCACTAAGAGCACTAATAAGTTCACCTTTAAGATCTACTTCACCTTCCTCTATATGTTTGCTTTTAGAATCATCAAAGCCTTTTTCAGATTTCTTATCACTAGAGGTGCTACCCTTTTCAAAAACCATACATGCATCTTCCTTATAGTTTTTTGAAGCATCCTCATACATACTAGAAACCAAATCATTATTTGTGCAATCATCCTCAAGGTGACCAAAATTTCCACATCTAAGACATTTCATGATAATGAATCTATGTTTTGGTTCTTCCTCTTTTTTGATATGAACAACATCTCATTTTCATTATCACTTGAAGAACTTTCACTATCACTACTAGAACACTTACTTGCTTTGTCTAGGTAGAAACTCTTCTTGTGTTTGTGAGAATACCTCTTTCCTTGATTGTTGTGCTCATCTTTGTTTTTCCTATGATGCTTGTGCTTTTCGGAATCCTTGCTCTTACAAATTCTGTTTATCTTCATCACTTTCATCCTTGGCAATAGTACAATCAGTAGCATAATGACCAAACTTTCCACAATTGAAACATCTTACATTTTTCATATTTTTGTGCTTTCTAGAGAACTTGCCTTTCTTGCTGTAATATGCCTCTTCATCACTAGAAGACTCATCACTCTCTTGAAGTTGTTTACCTTTGGATTTCTTGGTAGCCTTGAAAGCTGCCTCCTTCTTGACATCAACCTTCACTTGAGTTCTCAACTCAAATGCTGCAAGTATACTATGGAGCTCATCCTTTTTCAACTTATCCAAATCTTTAGCTTCCTCAATAGCAGAAATATTTTCACTAAATCTATTAGGAAGAGATCTTAAAATCTTATCACAAACATCATTTTCAGCAAGCTCAAGACCTAAGTCTTTCATGGAGTTAACAACCTCATCCATACGAAGCATGTAGTCACTAATATTTTCATCATCATTCATCTTGAGTTGTTCAAACATACCTTTGAAGTGTCTCAACTTGGCCTTTCTGACATTTGTATCACCTGTATGAACCACCTTCAACTGATTCCACATTTCACTAGTTGTCTTGCAGTGAATCACTTTGGTGAGATCTGCTTTCTATAAGCCTTTCAGGATTGCATTCATTGCTTTTGAATTGTTGTGATGTAGGAGCCTTTCTTCTTTAGTATAAGGACCATGTTCAGGAATAGTGTACTCATCTTCAATCACTTCCCAAACCTCATTCCCAAGTGCCATTAGATGAACCTTCATCCTTGCACTCCAAAGACCAAAATCTGACCCATCAAGAATAGGTGTTGCATTGCCACTTGAATGATCCATTGTGTTCTTTACTAGCTTTTCCTTCAAGCTGTTAAACTTTTCGAAGGCACCCGCTCTGATACCAATTGAAGAACACAAGCTTATACTGAGAGGGGGGGTGAACAGTATAAGACCTCTTTTTACTTTTTCCTTTATACTTCAAAATAGTAAAGCAATATACCCAAAGCAATATCAAAACAATGCACAAAATCATCCACAAAGTGACACCAATTTTAACGTGGTTCACCTAGAATGCCTGGGCTACGTCCACAAAACTTTTCTCTAAAAGTTATCTCAAAGTTCTTTGGGAAACCTTCCCAATTACAATGTTTATGAGCCTCGGCCCAAAGGAGACACCTTCCCCCAATCTGAATTTATGAGCCTCTGCTCAAAGGAGATACCTTCCCCTCTGCTCTGGAAATGATCCCTCGGAAGATCAACCGCCTCTACCTCTTGCCGACACGTGGAACTCCTTTCCACCGAAGACCTCCTGTCCTCAATGCTTAGCCTAAGAGACCTCTGCCTTCTATGATCACGTCCACAATAGCTCAGCTACCTGTACCAAACACAGTCAGTCGGTCTAGTACAAGTCTTCCTCTGTCTGTCAGATCTGTCCAACTCTATGAACAAATCAATCCTCTGCACACAAGCCTTCTCAAAGACTTGCCAAATCTATCCTCAGGTTCTTCTCAAAGAACCAATGCACCTCTGTCCTCAAGTTCTCTTGATAGAACTCTCAAAAACTCAGCTCACAAGTCCTCTGCTAGGACCTGTCCAAATCTGCTCACAAGTCCCCACCGGAACCTGTCCAAATCTGCTCACAAGTCCCCATCGAAACCTGTCCAAAACCTCAGCAAGCTCACCAAGAAAAACTCGCTTAGCATGAACCCACAAAGAGAATTGTTAGAGACCCAATGTGATTCATAAACCTCATAGAAGCATAAAGAGAATTGTTAGAGACTCAATATGTTCTATACTTAACTCCCAATCTCAATCTCAAATCTCATAGAAACATAAAGAGAATTGTTAGAGACCCAATATGTTCTATACTTAACTCCCAATCTCAATCTCAAATCTCATAGAAACATAAAGAGAATTGTTAGAGACCCAATATGTTCTATACTTAACTCCCAATCCCAATCTCAACTCAAACTCAATCTCAAAAGAATAAGATAGATGTAGTATGCTTTTCTCAAGAATATGAAACACAACCCAACAATTGCCAACCATGCAATATCTCATATAACAATGATGCTTATATTCTTTTTACCAACAACTAGGGTTTCATCATCTCAATGCAAGTAGCAAGTCTTACTAACATAAACCCTAGTGCAAAAATGCTTCCTCTTACTCAACCAGAATTATGCATTCACCCAAAAATTCATCAATGACTTTAATGCATAAACAATCTTCAATATCCAGAAAATAAGATTTACACAAAAATACCTAGTAGACAACCTTTTCACTCCAAACTCAATTTCAGAAAATATACCATAAACAACATACATGGAAGAAGTTGCCCATACCTTTACTTTGATGAAGAAGGAGAACTCAAAATCTGTCACAACACTAACTCTCAATTTGCCACCAATTAGAGTTAGCAACTATACAATAATACACAATAATAAAGATCCAAATATAACACCTTATTTCTCCAACTTAGTAAAAACCACCAAAGTACAATAACATACAAAGTAAAACCTCTTTACACCTTATTACTCCACATAAACATTAAACATCAATAAACCAATGTCAAAACAAAAAATGATACCTTAACCTTATACCTCCCGCGCATTCACAGCCACCATTCTTTGCACACCATGACCAAAAGGAAATTCCCAACGAAGAGAATCGAACTCGGCACCTCTGCCGTCTAGCGCTTTCGCTTAAACACCACCGCCGTTGGGTCACAAGTGCCCAATGAAGTAATACACCGCTGCCCTCTCTTTTATCTTCCTTTGACGCCAAGAATCTGGAAAACGTAAACGTCTTCCACAAGCCGCATGCAAACAATCCACTACCGTCGAGCCAAAAGGTAAGGATGCAGCCCAAGCTCAAATCCGAGTTTGCCAAGCACAGTCTCCAAGACACAGAACAAGCACGATATCAAAGACGTCAATCGGAGATCGAAAACACAGAGCAAGCTCAACTCGAAGTCACCAAGCGCTGTTCGAAGGAAATAGAGCAAATGCAAATAGTAGACGCCAAGCGCAAACCGAATGAAACAGAGCAAATGCAAATCACAGATGCCAAGCGCAAATCAAACGAAATGGTGCAAATGCAAATCGTAGATGCCAAGCGCAAATCAAACTAAAACAGAGTAGCCACAAATCATAGATATCAACATTAATCGGAGGTACTCACTTTTGAAAATCATGCCAACTTATATAGCAATTTTTCCTTCACTGTTTGACGTCGGCGCTCCTCCAACGATGGCAACAAATCGGCGAAAGAATTCTTGTTTCTTCCGTCGCTTAAGGGTTGAAAGACCCTTTAATAATAATTAAAATAATAATAATTATTATTTTATTAATAATAAATTAAACTTGGACCTTTGACAAAGGTTTGAGTTAATTTAATTATTAATAATACACATGGACCTTTGCATTAAGTTAAGCTTGGTTTTAATAAAAACCCTTAATGAGTCCAAATGGTTTTAAGAAAAACCTTTAGCCTTGTCACCATGGTTTTAATAAAAACCCTTTAACATAATGAAGCTTCTCAAGATATTCTTGACATCACACTCTTTTGAAATCAACACAAAAATGCCTTTTGACATCAATGACAACTTATACATTTGAGCAAAGGCAATGTACCCAAAGTACCCAAAATTGCCAACAACATCAGTTTTGATAACCTAGTAAAAATTAGCTCGAAACAGGCAATGAGAGATTTTCCCTCCATTAGAAAACCTTCAAATAGCATTTGTGCCTCATGTCCAAAGGAAAAGCAAACTAGAGTCACATTCAAAACAAAGGAGTACTACACAAACAAACCCTTGGAACTAATACACACTAATTTATGTGGACCCATGATAATATAGAGCATAAATGGTGACAAATATTTTATGTTGTGTATTGATGATTACTCCATAATGACATGGATTTTTTTCTTAAAGAATAAAACAAAAGCCTTTGAAATGTTCAAATATTTCAAAAACCAAGTTGAGAATGAAACAGAAAAAATGATCAAATGTTTGCGATCAGATAGAGGAGGAGAATTCATTTCAGATGAGTTTTCAAAGTACTATGAAAAATTCGGTATTAGGAGACAATTTTCAATAGCGAGGACACCTCAACAGAATGGTGTGGTAGAAAGAAAGAACATAATAGTACATGAAATGGCATGAACTATGCTCGCTGAGAGCAAAGTAGCAAACAAATTTTGGAAAGAAGCGGTCCATACTGTGGTGTATATCCAAAATAGGTACATGTTGAGAACACATGAAAGCAAAACTCCTTATGAGTTGTGGTTCGGTAGAAATACAACAACAAAATATCTCAAAGTTTTTGGTTGCAAGTGTTACATTAGAAAAACTGAAGACAATCTTGGTAAGTTTGAAGATAGAGCAGATGAAGGTATTTTTGTTGGATATTCGTCAAAAAGCAAAGCTTACAAATGCTACAACAAGAGGCTAAAGAAAATTGTGGACAGTGCCGATGTGAAATTTGATGAAGGTAGGGAACGAACAATTAGCTTTGAAGAAAACTACCCAATTTATGAAGAAGTCATTAAAGGAGATGAGGAAAATGAAACAAAAAAGAAACAAAGATCTGACTCAGATGATTTAATTGATGATTCAGAAGTGGAAGAAAATAAGAAATTCAGAACAGGCAGTTGGCAGAAAAATCATCCTAGAGAACAAATAATTAGAGACCCCAGAGCTGGTGTTCAGACAAGAAGAAAAGTAGTAACTAGTCTCTTTTATCCAGCATTGAGCCCAAAAATATAGATGATGCTAGCAAAGATGAAAGTTGGATGAAGGTAATAAATGAAGAATTAGATCAGATTGAAAAAAACAAAACTTGGGAGTTAGTACCTAGACCTGCAAATAAAAATATAATAGGTACTAAATGGATATTTTGAAACAAACTAAATGAAGACAGACAGGTTGTTAGAAATAAAGCAAGATTTGTATGTAAAGGTTATGCACAAGTTGAAGGTATTGATTTTGAGGAGACTTTTGCACCAATGGCTAGACTAGAGGCAATCAGAATGTTTTTGGCTTTAGCAGTCTACAAGAATTTCAGAGTGTATCAGATGGATGTAAAATCAGACTTTTTAAATGGGAATCTTGAAGAAGAGGTTTATATTGAGCAGGCAGATGGTTTTCAGATTGGTGATGATCCCAACTTGGTTTGCAAATTGAAGAAAGCTTTCTATGGCTTAAAACAGGCACCCCAAGCATGGTATGCAAGGCTAGACAACTATCTCACTCAACAAGGGTTTAAGAAAGGTATGGTGGATAGTAATATATATGTCAAAATAGAAGGTGGGCATCTCATAGTTCTTATTGTATATGTAGATGCCATCATATTTGGCAGCATCAAAGATGAGTCATGTAAATATTTAGCAAATAAAATGCAAAAAGAATTTGAAATGTCTATGATTGGTGAACTGTCATATTTTCTCAGGTTGCAAGTTAATCAAAATGAGAAGGGCATATTTATTTCCCAAGTTAAATATGTGAAAGAGATGTTAAAAAGGTTCATAATGGAATATTGCAAGCCAGTTAGCACTCCCATGTCAATAGGTTGCAAGTTGAGCAAGGATGAAAAATCTCCACCTATTGATCAAACTATGTACAGATCGATGATTGGAAGTTTACTGTATTTGATAGCTACTAGACCAGATATCTTACAGGCAGTATGCATGGTAGCATGATTTTAGGCTAGCCCCAAGGAGACTCATGTGACAGCAGTAAATAGGATTTTTTAGTATCTCAAGGGTACTATGGAGCATGGGTTATGGTATCCGAAAGGTAAGGATTTCACCCTCATTTCGTATTCAGATGTAGATTGGGCAGGATGTGTCGATGACAGAAATAGTTCCAGTGGAGGTGCATTCTATCTTGGAGACAGGACAGTAAGAAATAAGAGTCAGTTTCTTTATCGACAGCAGAGGCAAAATATATTACAGCGACAACATGTTGTAAGCAGGTATTGTGGATGAAACAAACCCTAAAAGATCTGGGTATCAACTTCAGTTAGCCAATATCAGTTATGTGTGATAACACTAGTGCCATTAACATCTCCAAGAATTCGGTTATGTATTCATGCACAAAACACATTGCTATCTGGTATCACTTTTTGAAGAAGAAAGTTGTGGAAGGTGAGGTTAAGTTGGACTTTGTTCCAACTACAGAACAGGTAGCAAACATTTTCACAAAACCATTGCCCAAGGAAGTGTTTGAGTACCTTCGCAATAAGTTGGGTGTAGTCACACTTCCCAAGAATTGACTAGCTATAGGGATCACATTCTCATGGGGAGAATTTAAGTATCTGATTATTTTTTTGCTCATGTTTGTGATTTTTACTAAGTGTAAAAATTTTTTCCTGAGAATGTTGTGCATGGACTCAGGGGGAGTCTGCAGTAGCCCTTTGGTATTATTGTCAAAGGGGGAGAAGAGTATGTGTTGCCAACAATTCCAAAGGGGGAGATTGTTGATCAAGGTGCAGCAACAAGATTATCATTGTTGTCAACATAGTCAGATAGATCAGCTGTTATAGTGGACAGGAAGTTCAGATGCTCAGAAGCTATTCAGATGCGGCAAACAAGGAGTTTAGAGATATTTTAGAGTATGTATAGTGCCTTTCCAAAAAGACCTAAGTGGCCCATATGCAAAAAATCAAAGAAAAAGACAAGTAAGAAAAGTGTCGTGATATCATGACATATTCAAAAAGCAAAAAAACTGTCACGATTTCGTGACATTTTGGAAGAGAGAGAAGCAGCAGGTAAAAGTGTCACGATTTCACGACATATTGGAGGAGAGAGAAATAGCAGGGAAAACTGTCGTGATTCTGCGACATGTTGGAAGAATAGAAGGCAAGTTGAAAAACTAACACGATTTCACGACATGTTGCAGAAGAAAGAGTCTAAAGTTAGAACTGTCACGATTTCATGACATGTTGTAGAAGAAAGATTCTGAAGTTAGAACTGTCACGATTTCATGAGATGTTGCAAAAAAAAGAGTCTAAAGTTAGAACTATCATGATTTTGTGACATGTTGCAGAAGAAAGGGTCTGAAGTTAGAACTATCACAATTTTGTGACATGTTGCAGAAGAAAGAGTCTAAAGTTAGAACTGTCGCGATTTCATGACATGTTACAGAAGAAGGAGTCTGAAGCCAAAACTGTTGTGATTTCATGACATGCAACAGAAGGAAGAGTCTAAAGTGAGAACTATCACAATTTCATGACAAGTTCGAGGAAGAAGAGAGAAAAGAATAAAGCATATGGAAGAAGAAAGTGTCACGATTTCACAACAGGTTCCAAAGAAAGCGTACGGAAGCAAAAAGTGTCATGATTTTGTGATAGGTTCTGAAGAAAGCATACGAAAGTAGAAAGTATCACGATTTTGTGACAGGTTCCAAAGAAAGCATACAAAAGTAGAAAATGTCACAATTTCACGACAGATTCCAAAGAAAGTGTACAGAAGTAGCAAGTGTCACGATTTCATGACGGGTTCTAAAGGAAGCGTACGGATGCAGAAAGTGTCATGATTTCATGACAAAAATAGAGAGTAAGTCTTCAGAAGTAGAAGTGTCATGATTTCATGATAAAAGCAAGAAATAAGTCTTTGAAAGATGAAGTGTCATAATTTTGCGACAAAAGCAGAGAGGAAGACTTCAAAGACAGAAGTATCATGATTTCATGACAAAAGAAGAAAGGAAGTCTTCTGAGGTGGAAGTGTTGCGATATCATGACAGAAGTGAAGATGAAGTCTACAGAGGCAGAAGTTTCATGATATCACAACAAAAATAAAAATGAAGTCTATAGAGAGAGAAGTGTCATGATATCACAACTAAAGCCAAGACGAAGCGTACAGAGGCAAAAGTATCGTGATATCATGACATGTTGTAGTTTCACGGTAATAGCAATAACAGGAGCTACAAAGATAGAAATGTCATGATTTCATGACATGTCTTAAGCATGTAAGAGTAGAAAGTTAAACCAAACATCTTCATGAGCAGAAGCTGACATAGATCGATCTTAGTCGACTAAGATTAGGGTTTGTAGCTGACTAAGATTAGGGTTTACTTTTGCATTATCAGTCGACTTCAATTAGGGTTTTTATCTTAAATTCTCTAGTATAAAAGGAGGGTTGTTTGGAGAATTAAGGTGTCATCGAATGTATGTGAATTAAGCCCGCAATATGTAGAGAGAAAGTCATGTCGAATCGAGCTAAGTGCGAAGTGAGAGCGCACAGAGAGCAAAAAAGTGAAAAGGGGCAAAGACGATCGTTCGATTGTTTTGAAGCAGAGTGTGCAAAGCAATTATGCAGAAGCATATTGTATTGAAGCAGATTATGCGAAGCAATTACGCAGAGAAATCAGAGTGCATAGAAATAGCAGACTGTGCATAAAGAGCGAAGGTATTTTATTGTCAACTTATAGATTCATTTTGAAGTCCAAGTTGTAGCTTAGCATAAGGGGTTGGTGCTCCTTCTAGTAGGTGCTCCTTCCAGTGGGTACTGGTAAATTTATTGTAAAGTTGTAGCTTTGCAAAGGCTGGATTTGTATGGTAGTTCAAGAAGTCATTTTTGAGGAGTAGCCACATTAGTGAACCTCATTAAATCTTGTGTTGTGTGATGCTCTTTGCTTTTGCTTTATGTATCTGTTTTAATTCTACATTATTTTCAGCATTAATATTTACAGATTTAAATTTTTAAAAGGACACACTGATTCACCCCCCCTCTCAGTGTCACTATAAGTACAACAATTGGTATCAGAGCTAAGTCCCTAAAATAGGCTTAATCGGCTAGGGTGATCTTGGAAGTGACGTAATGGCAGGTGGTGAAGGCTTCTCATCAAACAAAGCACCATTGTTTGAAATATCTAATTACGCATTCTAGAAAATTAGGATGCAGACATATCTCTGTGCTCTGGGTTTTGAAATTTGGGATTCAGTAGTCAGTGGGTACATAATTCCTGCCATATCTCCAATCGATATTATCGATAAGAAATCGTTTGAGAATGACTCAAAAGCAAAAAATGCTATCATATGTGGATTAATGGATAGTGAACTGGTAAAGGTCATAAGTTGTAAAAATTCAAAAGAAGTATGGGACAAATTAAAGAGTATTCATGAAGGAGATGATAAGATCAAGGAAGCCAAGCTACAAACACATCGAGCCCAATTCGAATCATTAAATATGAACAACGATGAGAACATAGAGGATTTTATGTTGAGAGTTAATGGAATCATTAATTTTATCAGAGGTCTCGATGAATAAATCGATGACGCTACCATCGTGAAAAAGGTAGTAAGATCTCTTCCTCAAAGGTTTGATTCTAAAGTCTCAGCTATAGAAGAAGCTAAAGATCTAAATCACTTTAGTATGTATGAGATGCATGGTTCTATGACTGCATATGAGATGATGATAGGAAGGTCTAATCCCATAGATAGAGAAGCAGCCTTTAAAGCCCTAAAAGGTAAAGATGCAAAACAAGAGTCTGAAGAAGAAGAAACATCATATGAAATGGAAGAAAATTTTGTTAGAAAACTAACAAGAGAAAAAAGAAGATACAGAGGAAAGCTACCATTTAAATATTTCAATTGTGGAGGCATTGGGCACTTTACGACTAAATGTCAAATCAATGAGAAGAACAAAGGTGAGGAAGCATCGCATCAAGAAAGAAGTGACTGGAAGAAGAAAACAAAATTTAGAAAAGGCAACTTCAAGAAGAAAAGTTTCATCTTTAGGAATGCAAATTCTTCAGAGGACAGCTCCGGTGAGGATTCTGAAGAGGAAATAGGTGAAGCTCTATTTATGGCATTTGAAGTAGAAAAATCAAAAAAGGAAGAAGGAATGAACTCTGAAGTATGTGTTGAAAAACCTGAAGCTAAAGTAGATCTAGAAGGTGAGTTGATCTCTGCCCTTGTAGAGTTGAAAACTGAGAAAATAAAGAATAAAAAACTTTCAAGAAATCTTGAGGATGCAAACAACATCATAACCAGTTTAAAAGTACAGACAAAAGAATACAAAAAAATATCTGAATATATCGAAGTTTAGATAACCATGAAAATTGATTACTGCTATAAACTAGAAGAAGAGAATGTTGGTTTAAAAATACAGATAGAAGAGTTGGATCACAAAATTAACTATTATCACAAACGCAAAGAAAGTTTGATGAAGCTGGACAATATTTTGAATGACCAAAGACCTACAGCCATCAAATTTTGTCTAGGATTCGTCGAAGGTGAATCATCTAGTGGACCAAAGACCTGAAACGAAGAATCTATAAAAGATAAAGATAAGAAACAGGTTGATGAAGGAAAAACAACTCATGCAAAAGAAAGCAATAATTCTAGGGCCGAAAGAAGAACTAACAATGATGGATTTACCAAGGTCACACATCAAAGAAGAATAAGACCTGTGGCTCCTACAACAACCTTGCAAAGACCATCTTTCAGGTTCAATCATTTTTTTTCTGGTTTTTGTTTCAAATGTAACGGTTATGGGCATAAAATTTTAGACTGCAAGTATAATGTAGGACCAAGAAATTTCACTAGTAGAAATGCTTTTTCATCGCTAATGAATTATGTAGTAGAATGTTTTAACTGTCATAATTTTGGGCACATTGCAAGAAACTATCAAAGTACTTCTATTTCAAATCAACCTCAGAAAAGAAAATTTCAACCAAATAGGATGAGACAAAATAGAAAACTTCCTAAAAGATATGCACAAGATACTGAAAAGGGAAAGTCTAAACTAGAGCCCAATACGGTAGTCAAAATAGAGTGGAAATAGAAAGAGAATCTTAAGGAAGAAAAGGAATCCTTGATAGTACAAATAGCTTTCAAAACATAGAATAAATGTGTACCATGGATACTTGACAATGGATGCTCAAGTCATATGATAGGTGATAAACAAAAATTTTAAAAATTACAAAAATATGAGGGTGGTTCTATAAAGTTTGGGAATAATGATGGAGCTAAGATAATCGGGAAAGGATCAGTTAAAATTAGTGATGGAAAAATCAATTCAGAAGAAGTCTTGTTTGTGGATGGTTTGAAACACAACTTGTCAAGTGTCAGTTAGATCTGTGATAAAGGACATGAAGTAGTGTTCAAAAAGTAGGGTTGTGAAGTCAGAAAAACAAATAGTGGAAAATTGATAGCAACTGTATCAAGGACATCTGGCAACCTGTACACACTCTTAGAGACTTCAGAAGGTGCTTGTTTCATTGGACAAGAAGAAGAAAATTGGTTGTGGCACAAGAGGCTTGGACACATCAGTTTTGATAACTTGGTAAAAATCAACTCGAAATAGGCAGTGAGAGATTTTCCCTCCATTAGAAAACCTTCAAATAGTGTTTGTGCCTCATAAAGCAAACTAGAGTCACATTCAAAACAAAAGAGTACTACACAAGCAAACCCTTGGAACTAATACACATAGATTTATGTGGAAGAATAAAAGGCAAGTTGAAAAACTATCACAATTTTGTGACATGTTGGAAGAATAGAAGGCAAGTTGAAAAACTGTCATGATTTCATGACATGTTGCAGAAGAAAGAGTTTGAAGTTAGAACTGTCATGATTTCGTGACATGTTGCAAAAGAAAGAGTCTGAAGTTAGAACTATCGCAATTTCGTGACATGTTGCAGAAGAAAGAGTTTGAAGTTAGAACTGTCACAATTTCACGATATGTTGCAGAAGAAAGAGTTTGAAGTTAGAACTGTCACAATTTCACGATATGTTGCAGAAGAAATAGTATGAAGTGAGAACTATCATGATTTCGTGACATGTTGCAAAAAAAAGGGTCTAAAGTTAGAACTGTCATGATTTCGTGACATGTTGTAGAAGAAAGATTCTAAAGTTAGAATTGTTGTGATTTCACAACATGTTGTAGGAGTCTGAAGTCATAACTGTCGTGATTTCACGACATGTAGTAGAAGGAAGAGTCTAAAGTGAGAATTGTCATGATTTCATGACAAGTTCGAGGAAGAAGAAAGAAAAGCAAAAAGTGTCACGATTTCACGATAGGTTCTGAAGAAAGCATACAAAAGCAGAAAGTGTCACGATTTCATGACAGGTTCCAAAGAAAGCGTACGGAAGCAGAAAGTGTCACAATTTCATGATAGGTTATGAAGAAAGTGTACGAAAGTAGAAAGTGTCACGATTTCATGACAGGTTCTAAAGAAAGTGTACAGAAGCAAAAAGTGTCATGATTTCATGATGGGTTTCAAAGAAAGCATACGGAAGCAGAAAGTGTCACGATTTCATGACGGGTTCTAACGGAAGCGTACAGATGCAAAAAGTGTCATAATTTCATGACAGAAATAGAGAGTAAGACTTCGAAAGCAAAAGTGTCACGATTTCATGATAAAAGCAGGAAACAAGTCTTTGAAAGATGAAGTGTCACAATTTTGCAAAAAAAGTAGAGAGGAAGACTTCAAAGACAGAAGTGTCATGATTTCACGACAAAAGCAGAAAGGAAGTCTTCTGAGGCGAAAGTGTCGTGATATCATGACAGAAGTGAAGACAAAGTCTATAGAGGCGGAAGTGTCACAATATCATGACAAAAATAAAAACAAAGTCTACAGAGGGAGAAGTTTCGTGATATCATGACTAAATCCAAGATGAAGCGTACGGAGGCAAAAGTATCACGATATCGTGACATGTTGCAGTTTCGTAGTAACATCAACAAGAGGAGCTATAAAGACAAAAATATCATGATTTCGTGATAGGTCTTAAGTGTGCAAGAGCAAAAATTTAACCCGAACATCTTCATGAGTAGAAGCAAACACAGATCAATCTTAGCCAACTAAGATTAGGGTTTACTTTTGCATTATCAGCCGACTTTAATTAGGGTTTTTATCTTGAAATATCTAGTATAAAAGGAGGGTTGTTTGGAGAATTGAGGTGTCATCGAATGTATGTGAATTAAGCCCATAGTATGTAGAGAGCAAGTCGTGTCGAATCGAGCTAAGTGTGAAGTGAGAGCACATAGAGAGCAGAAAAGCAAAAAGGGGCAAAGATGATCGTTTGACTGTTTTGAAGCAGAGTGTGCAAATCAATTGCACAAAAGCATATTGTATCAAAGTAGATTGTGTGAAGCAATTGCACAGAGAAAGCAGAGAGCACAAAAATAGCAAACTATGCACAAAGGGTGAAGGTATTTTACTATCAAACTTATAGATTCATTTTTATGTCCAAGTTGTAGCTTGGCATAAGGGGTTGGTGCTCCTTCTAGTAGGTGTTGGTAAATCAGGGGTTGGTGCTCCTTTCTGTTGGTGTAGATAAATAAGGGGTTGGTGCTCCTTCCAGTGGGTGATGGTAAATTTATTGTAAATTTGTAGCTTTACAAAGTATGGATTTGGATGGTAGTCCAAGAAGTCATTTTTGAGGAGTAGCCACATTGGTGAACCTCGTTAAATCTTGTGTTGTGTGATGCTCTTTAGTTCTGCTTGCTATATCTGCTTTAATTCTACATTATTTTCAGCATTAAGATTTACAGATTTAAATTTTTAAAAGGACACACTGATTCACCTCCCCTCTTAGTGTCACTATAAGTACAACACCTCTGCCATATTTCTAAGAGTATTGATATGATATCTGCTATGTTTCTCCACCAAAGCCTTGAACTCCTTGAATTTGGAAAATGCTTCTAACTTTAGCTTGATGGCATAGATCCAAGTCTTTTGGCTGAAGTCATCTATGAACATTAAGAAGTTTTTTTTATAGACAAACGTGCTGGTCTGCATCAGACCACAAATTTCTAAGTGCACTAGCTCTAGTGGCTGTGATGCTCTCTAAGACTGATCGAAAGGAAATGAATCCCTATATTGTTTTTCAACTAAGTAGCCCTCACAAACTTGATTTTTCTACTCTATCAGGGGTAAAACCTTTACCATATGCTTCTTGTGCAGTTGATTCAGGCCATTGAAGTTCAGGTGATAAAATCTGAGATGCCACAACCAAGTAGCATCTTTCACAACTACACTTAGATACATCAATGATTCATTTTGAATTTGTAGCAAAAACATTTTATTTTTTTTCATGGACACTGTAGCAATCTGCCCATGCAACTTGTCTCTGATGGTGCAAGCTCCGTATTTGAAATGGATCGTATGTCCCTTCTACATGAGTTGTCCAATGCTCAATAGGTTGTGCTTTAGGCCAGACACATAGTAGACGTCACAGATCTGCTTCCATTCATCAAGCCTGGTGTGAATGAGGATCTTTCATTCCCCATTACGGGAACCTTATTGTTGTTCCCCATATTCATCTCAGACTGGACTATTTCATCCAGTTGGGAGAATATCTCCTTGTTTCCCACCATGTGGTTGTTGCACCCACTATCTAAATACCAAACATTCTTCTAGCACTCCTCCTCAATGTTGCAAGTCAACAACACGTTTCCTCCTACCACATTTTTAGTTTCATCTGTGTAATGGGCTTGCTATTGATTCTCCATGGCCATCTATTTTCTACACTCTAAGATGGAATGGCTGAACTTCTTACAAAAATAGCACTAGACCTTTGACATGTCCTTATAATCATATCTAGCTTGCTGATTTCTTGAACTACCTCTTCCACCTTATTAATGCAAATTATAATTGGTCTCCCCTTCTCTAGGGTTTGATTGTCCTCCTTGGTTATTGCCTTTCCCATGCCTACCTCTGCCTCTTCCTCTGTGAGAACTAGAGGTGCCATGGTGGGAATCTTGTCTGCCACTATCTCGAAATGAGACCTGAGCCCTGAATGCTTGCTCCAGAGAGGTCTGAGATGAATGGCTCAGCCTCTATCCATGTGTCTATAATGAACCCATGATCTCATCTATCGATAGGGTTGTCAGATCCCTCGACTCTTTGATTGCTATCATAATCGAGTCAAACTTGGTAGGTAGACTTCTGAGAATTTTCTCCATGATTCTCTGGCTCTGCATAATTTCTCTATTCAAATACATCTGGTTGATAATGTTCATCGTCTAGGTGAAGAAATCACTCATGGACTCAAACTCACTCATTTGTAAATTTTTAAACTCCTCCTGAGCATTTGTAGCTTCACCAACTTTACCTTATTGGTGCCCTGGTATGAGCTGGCCAGAATCTCCCAGGCCTACTTTGCCTTGGTGGCTGATCTGATCCATAAGAAGATGGACTCCTCGATTGCTTGTGTGATGTAGAAGAGGGCCTTATGGTCCTTCTTCGTGTTCTCTTTCAATAGGTCCTTGTCTGCTTGAGAGAGGGCGACTAGTGTTGTTGCATCTACTAGTTTTGGGTAGCCATTCTCGACTAACTCCCATAGCTTCTAAGATTCGAAAAGGATATTCATCTAGATGCTCTAGTAATCATAATTCTTCCTATTGAAGAATGAGATCTGTAGCTACAAGTTGTTGCTACTAGAAGCCATTCTGCTTTGGTCTCCACGTCAAGGGATCAGTGGCTCTGATACCAATTTGAAGATTTTTTTAATTTTGTTTTTTTGAAGTCTGACAGTGGGAGTGAAGTGCAGATTGCACTCCCGTAACTTGCACAATCGAGCTGCACAAGCACAATACGGGTGCGCTTCAAAAAATTTGCTAAGTCAAGTTACGCTCGATCAACTCTTGACTTTGTTGGTCAAAGGTAGCAAAGTCCAACTTCACTGCGCAGTTGGGAAGATAGCTCCAGACTTAGCCAAATTTTGCAGAGCGGTTGGTCAATGCCCGACTTTGTTGGTCAAAGGCAATGAAGTCTGACTTCAGTACGCAGTTGGGAAGATAGCTCTAGACTTATCCAAATTTTGGGGTGCAGTTGGTCAATGTCTGACTTCGTTGGTCAAAGGCAACGAAGTCTGACTTTACTGCGCAGTTGGGAAAACAGCTCCAAACTTAGCCAAATTTTGGGGAGCGGTTGGTCAACACCCGACTTCATTGGTCAAAGGTAGTGAAGTCCGTATTTGCTGCACAGTTGGGAAGACAGCTCCAGACTTAGCCAAATTTTGGCCTTGCAAACTTTTCCTGTCCGAAGGCTTGCATGACTGCCGCGATGAAATAAAAATGCTCTGAAATTATTATATAGACAACGAAATATTATATGTAGATAGAGATGACTGCAAACCCTATAGATGCCTTAAAGAATAGAAAATTTTATTCTTATAATACGAGGGTTACAAAAGTCCTCAACTGAGGAAAACTAACATCTGTAGACTAAAGCTGCAGGATAAACTGAGAGGGAAAACAAATGTCGAGTCTGTTGCTTGGACATTAAACAAATGAGCTACACTACTCACTAAAATGATCTCATTTGCTACTCTGCTATTTCTCCAAATTTCCTCTCGCTCACCACTCTCTCCACTACTTTTCTGAAGACCCAAACTACCTTATATAGGCGCAGGAAGAGGAATATAGGGGTTATGCTCTCATAGGTTCTGATAGACCCTCAACTAGGGTTTTTGACCAATCGTTGAACTGACATTAACTTCTTTGACCAATCGTCGAACTGGCATTAACTTCTCTAACCAATCGTCAAACTGGAATTAACTTCTATGATGATCGGATCTATCAGACATCACATCTATCAAAAGGTACGTGTGACATCAAGTCAAACTTTTATCGGGATCTGTGACTGCGCGAGTGCAGTCTGACTTTGCCCAAGTTTCGAGTGTAATGTGGCAGAGGCGTGGAATTAGGATTAATATTTCTAACAGCCATTACTTCTCTGTTGCTCCTAATTCATGCCACTAATAGCAAAGTAAATATGAGTCACCAAATTTAAAAAAATATTAGATCAGTTCGTAAGGTATGCCACATAGCAGTGTTTTTTTAAAAAATTAGGAGCATCAACCATTCAATAAAAGGTGGAAAAGTACCAGGTTAACATTTTTTGAAGATTCTGTTATTTATCCGATAAGTTCCTAGCATAAAATCATGATTTTAGTACATTTATAAACTCAAGTACGAAATATCCGAGCAATTTTTGACGTATTTTCGACAAGTAATTCCAGTTTTTGATGCAAATTTTAATGTTTTCAGCGGTAGTTGACGACTTGGTTTTATTTTTATTTAGGGATATAAATCCCACATATTTTATGTAGAGGGCATCTACTGCCTTATAGCCATCAAAATGTAGTTAGAATAGTGCTCACATGGCCGCATCAGAGTTGGGCATAGATGTTATTCCGTTGAACGACGTTGTCAAACAGTGACCGTTGTTTAACCGTTGTAGTTGAATCGGACAGTGACAGGTGAAGTTTGTTTTGGTTTAACCATGCAATTTTTTTTAGTTAACCATTGAAGTTTGATTCATACAACGGTCACCATTGAAGTTTATTTTGATTTGGTTAACCGTTGAAGTTGAATCAAACAAGTTATCATTGCACTTTGATTCAGTCAAGTGAGATCATTGCAGTTTGAATCGAACAAGTTATTGTTGCACTTTGATTGGATCAAGTGATTGTTGCAGTTTGAATCAAACAAAAATCAAAAGGTGAATCATTCAATTTTTGGTTACCATAAATTTCATGCCATAAATTGGATGAGTGATCCAACTACACCAAACAAGTGGACTAGAGGAGCAAATGGAATATTATAATGCATGGATATGAAGAAACAACAGTCTCGAAATCAAGGTGTGCAGTATAATTCTCTATTTAGAATTAATAGCTTTGACCAAAACCATTGGTCCATGGCTTCACCTACTAAGTCCAATTTTTCATCTCCAAATCCTAATCATTCCACTCCTACACCAGACCACAATAACCCTTCACCTACCAAATACATCATCTCTAAAATTCCCAATAGTGTGGATTTCGATGTGCGTCAATGTCTCTCACAACAACAATTAGATTTTGCTAATATACTCTCTATGCTACAACTACTTTAGGACTTGATTTTTAAACTTCTCCCTTTCGATAATAAATCATCTCAAGATATCATCAACCCACAACCTTTAAATGTTCATCAACCACCCGAATATTCAAAACCTGCTTTCGATTTTGATCCTTCAGCAGGTGATGCCTCCAAATTATTAGAATGACCTCATGATGTTCTAGTTCCTCGCACTAACATGCCCACTTTTGAAGGATATGATCCTAGATGATGGTTAGCCAAAATGGATGGTATTTTTCATCTATATTGTATACTAGAAACAGGTTGTGTCACGTATGTATCTTGTAAACTGGGTACCCAAGCCTATCAATGGTTGTTATGGCAGATTCGTCAACATAATCACTCTCTTATGTGGCCTAAATTTAGGGAACTATTCCTTAAAATATTTGATAAAGGCTTTTCCTCATCATATGTGGTTCGCCTCATGGAACTCAAGCAAATAGGTTCCGTAGAAGACTATGTCGCTGAGTTCACAAGTCTTCTCACCTATACACATGAATTGAGTTCAACCATGGTGGTATCCACTTTTTGTCATGGTCTCAAGGATAAAATTCAAAAATAATTCAACATGCACGATCCATGTACTCTTGATGATTCCACACGTATTGCTCAAGCAGTCGAAAATAATCTCCAAGAAGTTGTGCCCTATAAACGTGATTCTAACTTATGTCATCCTTATCGCAATAATGATTGTTCCTCTAGATTTTTTTGCTTTAAATTTCATTCTTATCATCCAAGAGATCAAGGCAGTATGTCAAACCTTTCTCATGGAATGTGATACTAGTGATGAAGAAGATTTACCTCAATCAAATCCACTCACAAATCCAAAACAACAACCAATATATATAAATGAAGTAACACAATAAGAAGATACTATTGTTCTTTTGGTTCATGCACTTATTGGTTTACAATCTCATAATACGATTAAGGTACAAGAATTTTTAATAACAAATATGTTAATGTGTTGATCGATTTAGGTAGTACACTAACTTTATTCATTTCAAAACTACCAAATCCTTGACCTTGTTTATGAATACTTCCAATCAAGATAAGTTTCAAGTATCGATTGCAAATGAAGGTAATTCTCAATGTGTTGGTCGAGCATCTCCAAATTCTATACAAATGGGGAATTATAATTGGCGAGGAACTCTCTTTTTTATGAACCTAGGGAGCTCCGATGTCATTTTCGGTGTAGAATGACTATCTCAACTCGGCGATGTTACTCTTAGTCTATAAAAATTATACATCAAATGGAAAGAAAATGGAAAAATCATGTCTTCAAGGAATTCAATTTCCACCTTCCAAGGCTATGATTTCACATTGCATGGAGAAGTTACTACAAAAATGAGGTTATGGTTTTATAGCTCAAATAAATTCCATCCAAGCTCAATCTTTGGATACTTCTATAACTCTCTCAAAGGATATTCAAAATATTATGGATAATTATGAATAAGTCGTCAGTGAACCAAGGGGTTTACCTCCTAAACTATCACATGACCATGCCATACATCTCATTCCTATAATTATTTCTCCTAATGTTCATACTTATCGCTATCCACAATCTCAAAAGTCAAAAATAGAGAAGCTAGTCCAATAAATGTTCGAACATGGAATCATTCATCCTAGCATCAGTCCTTACTCATATCTAGTAGTTATGGTATATTGTAAGGATACTTCATGGTGCATGTGTCCTAATTTTCGTCCTCTCAACAAGATCACCATCAAAGATAAGTTTCCTATCCCTGTAATTGATGACTTATTAGATGAATTACATGGTGTTAGTTATTTCACTAAACTTGACCTTCACTCGGGTTTTCACCAAATTATGGTTAGGGAAGAGGATATACCTAAAACTACTTTTCAAACTCATGGTCATTATGAATTCCTAGTCATGCCTTTCGATCTTACTAATGCTCCATCAACCTTTCAAAACCTCACGAGCCATGTTTTTAGGCCATATCTTCATAAGTATGCCCTAGTTTTCTTTGATGATATCCTAATTTATAGCAAATCTTGGAAGGATCACCTAGTTCATGTTGACAAAGTCCTTAATATTTTACAAAAGGAAAAACATTTTTTTAAAAGATCCAAATGTGCCTTTGGGGTCTAAGAAGTCAAATATTTGAGGCATATCATATCTCATTAAGGAGTAAAGGTAGATACCCATAAAATCAAAGCTATTCAATATTGGACTTTACCAAAATTCCTCAAAAATATTTTAGATTTCTAGGACTTATAGGATACTACCGCAAATTTTTCCATAACTCTGACAATATTGCAGCACCTCTCACGACACTTACCAAAAAGGATGCTTTTATTTGAAATGAAATAGCTTCTCAGGCATTCCAAACACTCAAAGAAGTTGTGTTCCACTCCAGTGTTGGCTACTCTTGATTTTAACAAGCCTTTCGTCATTGAGTGTGACGCTTCTGGTACAGGTATTGACATTGTTTTAATGCAAGAAGGTCATCCATTGGCTTTTGAAAGCAAGCAACTTTTAGGCAATAAGTTGGAACGATCTACTTATGAGAAGTAAATGATAGATATTTTACATGCCATTAAGAAATGTAGGTATTATTTACTAAGTAGTTGTTTCATCATTAAGATTGACCATAGGAGCCTTCAATATTTGTTAGAATGTATTTCATGCCCTGAACAGAATAAGTGGATGACCAAACTATTCGGGTATGATTTCATCATTGAGTATAAGAAAGGTAAAGAAAATGTGGTAGCTGATGCCTTATCTTAAAAATACAAGTATGAGGTGATCTACAATTCTATTTTGAGTCCTTATCCCCAATGGTTGTCTTAACTTCAAGAAGAATGGTTGGTTGATTTCGAATCTGCTCAAATTATTTAAGATATGAGAATACGATCATCTTTGCATCCTTATCATATTCAAATGGTGTGAAAGATCACATTTATCTTCCACAGGGTTCCACTATTAAATATATGATTCTCCAATAATTGCACGCATCCCCTCTAGAAGGACACTCTGGATTCTTGAAAACATACCAATGAGTGAAACAATCATTTTATTGGAAAGGCTTAAAATCTAATGTCAAGACATTTGTGGTTTATTGTGAGGTATATCAACATAACAAAGGTGAAACAATTAAATCTCTAGCACTACTGCAACCCTTACCTATCTTGGACTGCCAATGGGAGCACATATCCATAGATCTCATTGAGGGTCTTCCCAAATCAGAGGGTAAAACTATGATTTTTGTGGGCATGGATTGTCTTTTCAAATATGCTTATTTTTGTGTATTACAACATCCCTACTTAGCAAGTAAAGTAGACTAGGTATTTCTTGACTCCATTTTCAAGTTACATGGTATACCCAAAATTATTGTGAGTGATCGTTATCCTATTTTCACTATCAACTTTTGGAAATAATTATTTTGTATTAGTGGCACCAAGTTGAATATGTCTTCCTCATATCACCCCTAGTCGAATGGTCAAACATAAATAGTTAACAAATGTTTGGGTACTTACCTTCGTTGCTTTGATCAAGATAAGCAGTATCACTGGATTCAATGGCTTTCATTAGTGGAATGGTGGTATAATACTTCTTACCATTTTTACCTCAAGATGTCTCCATTCGAATCTTTGTATGGTCAAAAGCCTCCAGTAATTACATAATATGTTCCAATATTTTACAAAGTAGCTCAGGTAGAGGACTTATTACAACAATGTGAAACAATGCTTAAAATTATTAAAGACAATTTGACATAGGCACAGAATCATATGAACCAACAATAATACTTACATTGTTCGAAATGACAATTCAAAGTAAGAGATATGGTCTTTTTGCATCTGCAACCTTATAAGCAGCTATCCTTGAATATCAAGTCTAATCAGAAGTTGGCTCCTCAATTTTATGAGCCCTACAAAATAGTTCATCACATTGGTTAAGTCACATATCAATTGGAGCTTCCACCCTCTTCTCGTATACAACCGTTTTTCATGTATTTTATCTCAAATAAGTGATTGGCCATAAGGTGCAATCCTAGATAGAGATTCCATTACTAGATGAAGAAGGTCAAGTAACTCTTTAGCTTGAAGCAATAATGTGAACAACAGTACACCATATTTGATCACACCAAATTCAAGAGTTCTTGATTAAGTGGTAGGACTTTCCACAAGAAGATGCTACATGGGAGTCAAAGAGTATTTTCTAGTATTTTCCAACTTTGAGGACAAATATTTATGAAGGGGGAGCCATGTTACAACACCAATATAGCATAGTTGGCTATATTTCCAATTGAATTATTTTTCATCAAATTTATTTATATATAGGAGTAGATTTACTTAATTTATTTCATCATCAAATAATATTTCCTATTGTGTATATTTTCAAGAGACTCCGCCCTCTTTTAGTGGCTATTAGACTTTACCCTCTCTAAGTGGTTGTTGTAGATTAATTCATATTTGTTTTCATTAATAATTTTTGAATAAATTGTTATTTACGAAGTGTTTTGCTTCATCTTATAATCCAGTTGTCTATATTTGTGATCAAATTTTATTATCATCCAAAATCAATATGGATTTAATTATCTTAGGCATGCATTTTGTGCTCTTTGTTTAGGGGAATGATTTATAGATGTATAATATAGTAATAATAAGATGCCACATTGTTTGTAACTTTTTTACTAAATTGGGACAATGGTTTACCTTTCTTTTAATTAGGAAAAGCAACCTAAAAAGGACACTAGGACAAAAACATCTTGATCAACCATTGTCTATCTATGGAGTGGTGGGGTTGCATTGTAATCCTTCAAATATGAGAAATATTGTGCAATAAATTTTTATCTCTACTAGTTCATATCAGGTCTTATAGCTGATTGTTCTAGGTACTCTGGCATGTTAACTTGATGATGCAATTTTTTTGTGAACAACAGTGAACAACAATGGGTTGTTAATATAAATTTTTTATGATAATTGAATCATTGATTTATATAATATATTCAAATTTTTGATGATAACATTTTTATCTTGAGGATTGAAAACTAATTACCTATAATTACCTATGATCATTATATTATTAGGCTTTTGAATGCCTTCTATATAAATGAAGTGGACCAATGATTTTATTCTATGTTTGTTTGAATTGGATGGTTTTTGCTAGTTCTGAAAAGATCCATTTGCATCGGTGAAAATGTTTATGATGGGGTATTTAACATTTCAATTCTACCAAGAATCAAAAGATCCATTTTTTTTATAGGTAATATCATATATCTGGTGTTTGGTTTGTACAAATCATCAATTTTTTTTATTTAGAGACTACTTCAATGAGTATGTGCTAAATATATAATTCTAGGGGTGATTCTTGCTATCATTTGTATTGAGATAGAGTATGTGTGCATGTGCAGGGATATGCTTGTGTGTGCATGTGTGTTCTTACCTTTGCTAGCAAGAATATTGATAATTCACTTCGTAATTCCTATCAAATTTGGATAATCTGATATTGTTGAATTGGCTTTTTTAACAAGCTATCTTTATTTATTATCTATTTTGGACTGGTTATGCAAAAAATTATCTTTGAATTAGTAGTAAAATAATTATTAAACATGGCTCAAAGAGAAATATGCTGCTTTGAAGTTCATTCTAAAGGCCCTATTGGGGTTTCAGATAGAAAGCACAAATAGCTCTTTGTTGCTTCATCCTGCTTTGTTATATATTAGCTTTTTTACTATATAGAAGCATTTAACCAAGGTTTTTAGTGTTGACTCAATCAAGATGGTCTACACTCTTATTAGGTATATTACAATTTATCATTCATTTGAACTTGGATTCATTATTTGAAGTGCATTCAATGTTATATTAAGCAACTTTATGTGAAATCATAAAAAGAAGTGCATCAAAATCAATAAGTAGTTGATTAGAAATTATGAAATTTAAGAGTTTTCTTAAGATGAGATTTCATCATTGCTTGATATTAAAGTACAAATTACTTCGATTTACTTAATTTATTTTCTAAGTACCATGTCTTCTACAATAGCTAATAAATCCTCTACATGATCTAGGAGTGGAACTAGAATATTGGGATAACTCGTAATTTTAGACTACCGAATCCATTGGATACTTTTTGGAACCACATCGAAGGAAGTTACTCTTCTTTTTTATGGCTTCACCATCCGTAGATGTAATTATTGTTACAGATAGTGGAATTCATGGCATCGAAGCGAGCTCAAAGGTTTATTTCAAAAGTGGTGGATGAGGTAATAATTCTTCTCCAGATGTTGTGATCTCTCTTGATGCTATTTCTCTAGTTGTAAACTGGTATCAAAATCATTGTCTTATAGCTTATTTTTTTGGTCAGATCCCACCATAAGAATATCTTCAAAATTGGCTAAAAATTCACTGGGAATCTTATGACGTTGTGGTTGCGAGTATCCACAATCTTACTAAAGGTTATCTTTTTTTATCCTTTAAATAACCCTTGCAAGTGCAAACTGTGGTTGCTAAGTCAAATTGATGGTTTCTTCGCAATACTTTGATGGTCCTTTCTCCTTGGACTCCTTTCTAAGTTTTGGAGTAAGTTGCCTTGAAAGTGTCGGTTTGTCTTGAAATCCTTGGTCTTTTGTTGTTCTTATGGGTGTTTATTATTGATATTTTTAAGCCCATTAGTTGGGTGATCTGTTAGGAAGAAGAGTGGTTCTCAACATGACCCAATAAAATATTTTATGTTGAGGTTGACCTCCTACAGGATCTCAAAGAATTTGTGGACATTCAGTTTGGTACAAAGAATTTTATGCAAAAAATTGTTTACTTTAATTTGCATAATACTTGTTTCAGTGCCAATACACCACACATTGTATCAAGGACTATTCGTTGGTTGCTCAAAAACCTTTAGTGGTTGCCCCTACTCCTCAAACTGTACCTACACATCCCAAATCCTTTGTTGAGGGTGATTGGATCACAATTTCTAATAATAAGGGGGTGACCAACCCTAAGTCGATGCTTTCTAATGGAGATAAAGTTGTAAAGCCACCATTTCAGCCTCCTGTTGTTCCTATTCATCCTATTTTGGCTCCTTAGGCTCTGCCTATTGAGAAACCTCCTAAGCATAAATAAGCCTTAGAAGAAGAGAATTCACTGTTAGTACCTCCACCCTCCAGGTGTTCACATAGTCCATCTTGAGATGGCTCACCATTGTCAAGGGGAATCCAGGAGGCTAAGCATAATTATTCGACTATTGGTAACTTATTTAAACCTTCTTAGACCTCTTTATTTAATAGGTTTTCGATGTTGGCTGATAGTGTGGGTAGTCCCTCGATTATTAGTAAATTATTTTAAACTTCTCAAATCTTTACATTTAATAGTTCTTCAATGATGGATGACAGTGTGGGAAGTCGCTCAATTATTGGTGAATTATTTCAACCTTCTCATACCTCTACATTTAATAGTTCTTTGGTGTTGGTTGACAATGGGGGTAGCCCTGCGGGAGATAACTCCATGGATATTCCTCCTCCATGAATTTACTTTTGTGGAATGTTTGAGGACTTACAAAGTTCTCAAGAAAATTTTATGTTAGATTCGTTCTACAAAGTATTGTCCATGTTGATGTTATTTGTTTACAAGAAGTTAAGAACTATGGTTTTTTGTTAGATGTTTCCCTCAACTATATTGCAGGTTTTTAATGCATTTCACTACTCACCATGAAGATTTTTGGGGTGGTGCTTCTATTTCTATCTCCTCAAAACATGAGGATTGTCATCTTGGGTCTGGCGAGGATCCTTCTCATCATGTGGTTTGTATTTTATTGAATATTAATGGGAACACCCTAGGTATTGCCAAATTTCACTCTACCCTTTGGTGGTACCTGGTTTATCACTTACCAATAGCGTATTGGTTTTTTATAGTGATTTTAATATGGTTAAGCATGCTGAAGATAAAATTGGTTGCCTCTCGATGTGCTGGTGTGTTGAAGAGCGTGAGGTCTAGTTTTTTCTTAAATGCCAATGGGGTCTTTTTTATCCCCTTTTTTTCTAGCACAATTGTACACATCCACCCTGGTTCACGTGGTCCAATTTTTAAGCTGGTAATGATAAAGTCTACAAGTACCTTGATCGAGTTATGATGTCAGAGCAATAATATTTTTATTCTCCTCCATCAATAATAATATTGTGAGGGTCTGAGATCAATTCCTACTATCAAATCATTTTCTGATTTCCTTTCAAATTGAGTGGAGTGGTCACCAATTTAATTTTTCATGCAATCAATTTTATTTAAATACTTCTTTATTGCAACACCCTAGCACGATTGTTGCGATTAAGAGAATCTATAATTTATTACCTCGGCCTCCTCACTCTATCAGTTGGGTTTCTTTGTGGAATGAGGCAATTATCCCTACTACTCCTTTCATGTGGCATTTTGGCAAATAGGTGGAACATGTCAGAAAGCGTGCTCATTTGGTTGTTACAAAGGAATACCAATAAAATTTACTATTGTTAAAAAATGATTTGTATGATCGGCAGTTGAAAACCAAGTTTTTTGGTCTTCACCACCAGCTTATAGTCCATGAACGACATGAATCCAGGGGGCTTAAATTTAGGCTCATATGCATTGGCTAAGGGTTGGTGATTTCCCATCTAAAGCCTTTTTCAAATCTCTTCGTTCCAAGTAGGCAAAGATTTAGATAAAGGCTATTCAAGTCTCTCATAATAGGTTGACTTCTCTTCTTGATATTGCATCGACCTTTGTGGATTATTATAAGCTTATATTTCAAGCATAATAGGATTCTCTAAAACATCATATGATGCTTTAGCATTGTCTTAATGTTGTTTCTGCTAAGTTGTATGCTTATGAAAGACTTATTTGTGAGGCTCCTCTTTCACTTGTTGAGCTTCATAATGCTCTTATGACTATGTAGGATGACAAGTCCCCTAGTATTGATGGGTTTCCCTGTAAATTTTATAAATCCACTTGGAATTTTACTAGGCCTAATCTGCTTAATGTCTACAATGAAGTGTTAGCCAACAATTCTCTAGGCAATATTATCAATCATGGAAATATTAAATTTATTTCTAAAGTGGGAAATCCTAAGCTTATCACTAGTTGGAGACCTATTACTTTGCTTAATATCTCTTACAATATTTTGGCTAAAGCTTTAGCTCTCCATATTCACAATATTCTTCTTGTGATTATCAGACTGAAGAATACAGGTTTCATTAA
The DNA here is from genome assembly GCA_028583015.1 of Wollemia nobilis. Taxonomy (NCBI): domain Eukaryota; kingdom Viridiplantae; phylum Streptophyta; class Pinopsida; order Araucariales; family Araucariaceae; genus Wollemia; species Wollemia nobilis. The sequence goes on from JAQPPZ010000733.1 coordinate 13,530,401, forward strand.
AGGGTGTTACATCGTGGATAATATTATTGCTATCTGGGAAGGTTTAGAATATGCTCATCTCTCTAGTCAAATTCCCATTTTCCTTAAACTAGACTTTGAGAATTATTATAATCATATTGAGTGGCATTTCATTCTTGTCATGCTCCAAGCTCTTAACTTTGGCCCTTTTTTGTTCAAGAATGTCAGTATGTTATTTTTTAATGCTTCGATTTGTCTTACTATTAATGGAAATAGGTAAAATAATTTTGGTTTGTTTCATTCTATTTTCCAAGGATGTCCTTTGGCCCCCTCGCTTTACGTCCTTGTTGCTGAAGCTTTTGGTTATATTCTCACAAATCAAGCATCTAAGGGGTTGATCAAAGGTATTCTTTTACTTGACATGTCCACCCAGCTTATTAATGGGCACTTTGTAGATGATTCTTTTCTTACTATCAATGAGGATGAGGTTTCAATTTCAACTAATTTGGTTTGTTTGGACATTTTTTGTAAGGCCTTGGGATACAACATCCAATGGTCTAAGTCTCTTTGTTTTTTCCTTTCTTCTTCTTCTCTGCTTGCTTGGATTAGACATTTTTCATGGCATTGGCTTTAAAGGGGTGAGTGTTTTAAGTTATTAGGAATCCCCTTTACTTTTGACAACTCACCTTCTGAACTTTGGTAGTTTATCATTGAAAGAATTTAAAATAATATTTTCTATTGGGCCTCGCAATCCCTTTCTCTTGCTGCCAAGTTTCAAGTTTGCACTAAGATTCTTGTTGCCACCCATGTTTATTAATCCTATTTTTGGGCCCCTTCTAAGAATTCTTATACTAAGTTGACTAGACTCCTTAGGGGTTTTCTTTGGATCAAGGGGAATAATTTGCATGGTTTTCATTGATTTTCTTGTGATATTTGTTGCACATCTACTGATAATGGAAGGATGGACATCATTGATATTTACAAGCAAAGTATTTATTTGTGTGCTAAGTTGGTGGTTAAATCTATTGAAGGCCCTAAAGCCTAGATGGTTTTGATTCACAGTTATATTTCTTTAGGGTTACCTTATTGGCACAAATATTGGGCTAATATTGACCTCCATACTCTCATCATTACTTCTAATCTAATTAAGATTCAGGGTTCCTTTGTTGTTAAAAGTATTTGGTGGGATTTTGAGGTAGTGAAACCTCATCTTCGTTGGATTGGTGATGGTTTTTGTAATGGTATTTTGTTCAATTATCAAAATATCTAGGGGTCTCTTATTCTGTCTAACTCTTTGGCTCTTCTTGTTGATATGCCAGGGATTAATATTTGAGGCTCTTTTGCAAGGGTATCTACTTTATTAAATATTTAGTGCACTATCGATACTGGATTCCTTGGTTTGATCTCAAACATAAATTTAATATTTAGAATTCATATTTTCCTTATATTCTTAATATTCAAGAGCTTATGCTTGATGTCATGCTTCATAAGCTTGGCCTTCAACCCCCGAGTGCCTGGTGGAGGGATTGGTGTTGGAATGTGGATACTCATTTCAAGAACTACTCTTCTTCCTTACTTTATCAACTTCTTAGTCTTGTTTTCCCTGGTGTTGATAAGCTTAATGAGAGGTGGTAGACCCACTCTACCTTCTATACTTGGATTGCTCATCTAAACCATATCTAGAAATATAACCTTGAACCCAAGATTACCTTTTTTCTTTAATCTCTTATTTATAAAGAGTTTCCTATGGGATAGATACTTACTAGGGTTGGTGTTCCTAATCCTTAGTATCCAGCTTGTGGTCATTTTGATACTTATAAACATTTGTTTTGGTTCTACCCTTGTGCTAAGTTTACCTAGTCTTGGATTCACTCGTTGTTCAAGCTCTTTCATTCTGAATTCTTTAGATGGCAGATGATTTTTTTGGAGATAATAGTTGTTGGCCTGGTTATATTGCTACTCTATGGAATTTCTTTCATGTTATTATTTTGTTTCAACTTTGGAATGTTGTTGTCTATTCTAGAGATTCAATTTCCACTCAGTTTTCAATGCATGAAAATATTACGATGTTTTCTATTTTTACTATTTATATTCATTCGTAGGCTTCCAAGTTGACTCATGAGTTGACACATCTGATAAATATTATGACGTACTAGTGCGAGGCTCCATGCACTATTAACAGGATTTTTGCTTGTAAAGCAAAATCGATCAACACCACTTAAAGGAGTAAAATCAAAGTAGATAACAATGTATGCATAAAATGAAATATCTTATTTATTATAAACTTGAGGATCTTGGATCTCCACTTTATACATAGATATACCCCAAATTAGGGGTTACAATACAATATTTTCTTTGATACAATTATTACAATCAGAGGGTTTTAAAACCCTCGTTCAAATGAATGTTGGTGTCTTTGGATTGTCTTCACTCCAAACAAGTGTGAGTGGGCTTGTGTATCCCTATGGGGCCACTCAAAGCTATAACAACCATCAATATAAATGTCTCCTATAACCTACACATAAATAGATTAGAATAAATTTATCAACACTTGTGGGGCCTCCATAGTGTGAGGTCTACTAAAACTAGCTAAAATGCTTGATAAATGAAGTGCAAAAACACTGAAAATGTAAGTAAAATAATGAAACTCAATACCTTATCAAAATATGCTTGAGTTGCTATATCTATGCTCCTGATAACTCGATATAGTGATGCATGAATGCCCATGAGCATCCGAGGATTTAGTGACTATAAATCGATGAAGGGTGAATGTCTTGCAACATTCATGGATGGACATGGATGCCTTACAATATTCCAAAAATGCTCTGCAGCATTTGAGGAATGCCCTAGAGTGTTTGAGGTTATGGGGGGATGCTCTGTAGAATTCAATATGGTTCGTAGAGGATTCAATGGTGGATATGGCAACGACAAGGAGGTAATATGTTAGTAGAGTGCTAGGGTTTATGAAATGATAGATTATCAATGCTTTCAAATCTTGACCTCTGAAAAATATTTCAACCTTCATTCACAAAAGTGAATGATATTTTATAATTTTCCCTTAAAACATGTTAAGGGTTCGATGACACCAATGAGAAACCGAGATTAAAACATGATGAAGGGTTGAGATTTTGATTTGATAAGTGATATGGATCATGTTAAATGAATGGTCAAAATTAAGACATGATGGGTGACTAGGATTTATTCATTTATATATATAGATATATATAAACATATAAAATATTTATATTTATATATAAATAAATATACATATATAAATAAATAATGAATGACTATGATTTGATGATGCGTAGATGACAAGTGGCTAGGATTTGGTGTCTACAAATGTCCCTTTTTGTATTGTGTTGCGTGAAACACAATGCGATACAAAAAAAACAAGACACTTGGTTTGGTGAAGTGGCTTCTTTCCTCGATGTGCAAGAAGATCCTCAAGACAAAAATTATTGTTGTAGCCTACCCCCTCAGTTGACGAATGAGTCTCATGAGCCCATTGACATAATTGTTGATGATTTAAATGATGTAAATGAATGTGAATGATGTAACAAAAATAAAAGGTGCAATGATTGATTCTTATTTTTTCCCAACAAAAAAAATAGTTTTTTGACATGTAGATGATATGAATGATGTAAATGAATGTGAATTATGCACTGATTGATTCTTCTTTTTTCCCATATAGAAAAAGGGGGTTTTTGACGTGTGGATGATATAAATGATGTAAATGATGTAAATGAATTTGAATAGTGTATCCCGATGTAGGCAATTGAAATCAAATTTGGTTACCCCAAGTTTGGGGTGATTCTATGCTATTGAAAAATGTCTTTTGGTATCATTGAAATTCAAAATTATGAAGATGCAAAAAATAAAAAAGTAAAGAAACCAATCATCCTAGGGGCCTATTAGTGACTGTAGAAATTCCTGAATGTAAAATGAGGAACCAATCATCCTAGTGGGTTGTTATCCCTGGTGACTATTGTAATGTAAATAAAATAATGTAGTGAAAGTTATCCGTGTTTGTTACCCCATGAAAAAGGGCATCAATGACAAATTTTGAGAAAATTAGTCTGAGCACAGTCTCACTCAAAAAAAGAGGAACCAAACATATTTTGTTTTTTGAAAAAGTGTATTTTGGGTGATGATATGGGCAAGCATCCTTATGGTGATCTACCCATCCTATCGAATTGCATGGATAACCAATCGCTACAATATCTAGGGGAGTAGAGTAAACCACTAGATATGAGTTTCACTTTATAATGTAAGTGAATTTGCTAATGTTGAATGTACATGCACTTATGAGTGAATGTGGTAATTTTGAATAAATATGGAAATGCACTGATGAGTGATTTTGATGATTTTGTGAAATTTGGAATTGTTTTGGGATATTTTGAAACAATTTGAGGCATTTTTGTGACTTTTGATTACAAACAATAAATAAACACCCAAATAAATCCATGTTATCACAAAAGTGATGAAATGATGTGATGAATGTTTGCAATAGTAAGTGTGGTAGTTTTGTAAAATTTTGGACCGTTTTGAGGCATTTTGATGCGGTTTAGCTATTTTCATAACTTTTGGCTGCAATCATAAATTAAGCACATAAATCAATCCATGTTATCACAAAACATAATGGAATGTTTTAATGAATGTATGGATGGATTTTGAGGTGATTTTGTGGTGTTTTGCTATGATTTGAGGCCTAGTAAATCCTTTTGCAACATTTTGGATCCAAACATCATCTAGTGTCCACATCATGCACTAACATGGGAGAGTGTATACCACTTGGTAGATGTAGATAAGTATTTGAGTGTGCCAGGTAGATTACCTGAGACATTTGAGCATGCAAAAATTGGCTATAAAAGGGATACAAGAGAAAAAATTGATTCATTCTTGCATTTAAGATTTTGATCAGTGACGTTTCAAGAAGATTGAGTGAGTGAGGTGATGGCAATAGAAGAAATGGATACGAAAATAGGAGTTGAGATGCAGATGGCAGAGGTAAGTGCCCTTAGCTCTCTTTTTTGGATTTTACAATGTGTTTTTTATTATGAAATGAATGTAATAGTAATGTGTATTTGTTGTTTTATTGTGCTATAGTTGAGGATCTTGGAGTCTTGGCATCTATTTTCACCCATCATACCAGGGGTAGGAAAGATGTTGTAGAAGGATCATTGGTATTGGATAGAGTGGGTGGGATTGGCAGGGTGTGCTTGATTGAGGTGGTGAGGGCCGATGATGGGTACCTCTCTACCTTAGCAAAGATATGGGATCCAAATAGGGGGACCTTTCATCTCCTAGTAAGAGATATGATGGTGATATTGGAGGACGTGTACCACATATTCTGAGTACCAATGGAGGGATTACATGTCCAATTTGGACATGATAAGGAGTATGATATGAGGTGGATATTTGGTGATCGATGGAGGGGGATAAACATCAAATGTTGAGGGATCATGTACTTGGATATGTATGTGGAGAAACAGTTGGAGGTACTACCAACCTTAGTCATGTTCCTGCTAGCTAATGTGTTGGTACCCAACAACATCGACTGTCAGTTTCCATGGAACATGATTCAATTGGTGTTCTATATGATTGATGATCCTTGGATGTATACATTGATGCCTACACTACTAGCATAGACATATCTATATTTATACAAGGTGAAGAGGTGGGAGCAAAAGGGGTTGGACTGTAGTGTGTTGTTGCAAATCTGGTACTAGAAGCATGTTAGTGTGGCTCATCCTGTGGGTCTGTCATACGAGTGGGATAGGAATAATCCATATGCATTGAGATGGTAGGTAGCTAAGTAGATAGAGTTGAGTAATCTTGGTCGTAATGGCGAAGAGTGTAGATATTTATGGGTAGGGGTAATACTAAACCAAGTGTACTAGAACCCGTGGTGGGATGATAGGTGGCCTAGTGATGGAGAGTAGTTGTAGTGGGTCAGGTAAGTGATATGGATGGTTGGGTGGCATGGGAGTGAGTTAGAATTGATCCAATTCTCATGGGTTTTACTATAGTTTGGGATATGACAAGGACTACCTGACCCTCTAGTGCTTTATAAGTATCGAGCTAATGAGTCGAGTCTGCCTTGTATGGAAGAGTGGCAGGTGGATTATGAGGATGATGAGAATATAGATCTCTCAAATGTAAATGATGTTGGGACCACAAGTGACTATGATGCATGGTTTGCTTAACAACCATCATGGGTACCTAGTTAGGTGGTTGAGGAGGGTAATGGGGATGATGGGGAGATAGTAGTAGAGATCAAGGAGACTCCCTAACATCATATATATTGTTGATTCAATAGTCAAAGTAGGTAGGTGATGATTCTAGTAGAGTAGCCTCCAAATATTGTGGGTAATTTTGATGGTGGGGTGATATGGAGGAGGTTTAAGAGGAAAATCCTATTCAAAGTGAGGAGGAGTGGGTTGAGCTCTAGATGGAGTGAGACCAACTCTAAAATATGGTTATAAAGTGAGATGTAGTGATAGTGGCTCACAATGATGAGAATTCTTGGCTACAAGTGGAGTTAGAGGTATAAATGATGATAAGTGGAGGTGAGGATGTGATAGTGAGGATCTAGGAAGAGCTGGCATAGAGGGATGCTCTTTAAAGATAATATGCGCTATACCTTTGATATCAGGAGGGCTACATTCAGGAGCTAGAGGACCTTCTTATGTATTATAATATTGGGTTGCTAGTGTGGTCTTCCTCCTCCCTAGAAGATTCTATTAGGTATAGTGACTCTAGGCATAATGACTCTCGATATAGGGCTCCATTAGGATCTTAAGGGTCTACCTATGGGTTCTAGCTAGTACCTTGATGCACTTTTTGTATATGATATGTAGTGCTCCATTGTGTATAGCCTTCAAGCGTTCTTTGTACATGTGATATATATATATATATATATATATATATATATATATATATATATATATATATATATATATATATATATATATACATGGCCTTTATTTTTGTGTATGAATTTGTGTGAATGTTTGTGTGAATGCATGTGTATATGATGTGATGGATGATAATGTAATAATGCAAGTGAACTAACACATTGATGATAATTTGTAGTTTAGATTTTGCTTGACCATATTTATCATTGTTGCTTAATCAGGGACACCAACATATAATTGTGGGATATGGAGTGGAAGACTCATGTAATGTTATAATATGGATGTTGTTTTGGCTTACAAATGATTGATATAGAGTTGTTTTATAGAGACTCAAACATCCTAGTGATGCCAAACAAACTCACTAAGTTTTGTATAATTTCTCTAAGACCAAATGTTTGTGCAATGAATGTTCATTTACCAATAATGAGAATGGTAATGACTCAAGGTAAACAACAACCAATGTGTGTGTAAGTGATTTCATTAACCCATCTTGAGTAAATTGAGATGAAACTTGTCATGGAGAAAACTAGGAAGCTAGTTTATCCTTATGTGCGATCAGAGGCCTCTTCAAGAGAGATGTGTCTCCACATATGAGTTTACTCCATTACCAATCAAGTGTCTATAGCCTCGATGGAGATAAGATCCATAGTCCAATGATATGATCTCTAAGATTTTGGGAATTAGACTACCTAATAATCTGTATGGAAATGTAGTTCTAGCCTTAGTACTTGAGGATTTGTGGTGTGTGGTTGGTAAAATAATTAGAGCTTTGGGGAATCAGATTCTCAACCAAGGTGATGAGAATTTAACCCTATCCTTACTACTTGTTATTTTATTTGGAAGTATTTATAGTGGTGAAGACCACTATTTTGATTTTGGACTATGTTCATAATGGGACAAGCAAAGATGACTTTTTCACTTTGAGGTTCAACCCAATCATGGTGTTATCCTTCTTTGAAACAAGATGTTTTTAATAGGTGTGACATGTGCTTGATTTAGGAATGTTAGAGTCAACTCCTAAAACTCAATATTTTCTTAGTGAAAATGTGCCTTGTTCCTAGAGAAAACTCGACATGTATTGAAGGTTGCTTGAAACACTATGAGTGGTTGAGTGATTGAAAATACTTAGGAATGATAGAATGATAGTGCAAATTATGTAATGACTTATGAGCTATAGAAATGAGATGTATATTAACTCAAAAGTACCCCTGATTAAGGAAACAAGATATACTACATCAATTATTGTCTAAACTAAGCAAGCAACCCCTAATATGGTGGATGAAAAGCATCGAAATGACATGAAAGTGCTTGTGGAAAATGAATGTGTGAAATGCAATGTGTATGAATGATGTATTTTTAGCCATGTATGTATATACATATATAAATCACATTAATCATAGAATGATCTCAAGTGGATGGTGTTTAGTGGCTCAGGCTATTCTACTCCCCCTAGACTAGAAAGCCTATATCGTTGGTATTGATGAATGAACCTTGAGAACCAGGATAGTAGCAAGCAACACATATGAATGCAAATAGAAGGGATATGCAAAGGCAAAAATTCAAAAATATTTTTTTTATTATGTACATATATTACATCAATTTGTTGTGAGGTGATCAATGGAGTGGGGGTGGTGGTTCATAAATTGGCTCAACTTGCTCCCTTGGGAGAAGTAAATGAAATATGGACAGATGTATGAGGAACATTATGAGATAATACTTATCCTATTTGGTGAATGGAGTGATTGGGATTGATTTCTCTTTATATTCATCTAAAATTATCGACATGACATTGTATTCTTCATATAATTCCTCTTTTGAATCTAAATGGAGGCTTTGAAAAGCTTGTTCAAAAAGAAGAAGTGGAAGAACATGGATTGTATCCCAAACTTGAACGTTCATGTGTTTCTTGATATTGAGGTTCGAAGATCTCATGCCTACCCTATTCATATCATCCTAAGTTATATCCTTACCAATTAACCTACCAAAAATATTGTGATGGGAAATCATGATTGGTCATGTGTTCGAGGTTAGTAGAGGATGGTTGCTTGGGTTTGTCAAGGGAAAGTCGATTGAACGATGAATAGACCCCCCATATACAAAATTGATTATGTTAGGTGATTAACCCATATTGTACACCACTCCTATTGATAAGGGTGGGTCACGTGGGTGACTATAATCCTTAGTAGTTTAGATGTTGAGCAGTGTATTTGTGACATTTTGAACCACATACTCACCAATACTAGGACTAGCGAGGTGGACTACAAGTTGTGTGAGTGATGATATGGGTGGAGTGTATATGGAGATGTAGGAGTTTGGGGTGACTTATGGTTCAAATTATGGGAGATATATATGTTGGAATGACATCTCACAATTCATCCAATCGACATGTGAGACGTTGATCGATGGAGATGAAGATAGATTTGGTTGAGGAATTTGATGTATGACTGGAGGATTAGGCATGGGTGAAATGATAATGGGTGTTTTTAGAGTTGTTTGGATGGATGGTTATATATGGGTTGTAATGGGTGATGTAGATGATATGGAAGATGTGGAGGTATGTCCCCTTGGTGTGGATGTGGAAGGTGTTGATTGTGTCTAACCACATGTACATTTTGTCGACTGTGATGAAGATGGGGGTGTGAAAATGGAAGCTTGATGTGGGTCAGTGATGGGAAGCTCCTCAAGAATAGGTGTTTTGGTTGAAGTATTGTGATGTGATGTGGATGGTGTGGTTGATGGGGTTAAGAACAAGTGAGTGGATGGAAGTGTGGACTCATATGGGTTGGAGATGAAGTTTCAATATTTGAATGGTTCAATGTCTACTGGTATGCAATAAATTTATCTCTCATGCATGTATTTAAAATATTGTTGTAGTATCAAGGGAACACATTTCATCTTCCTTATCCTAGGGCATCCAAGGAGTACATTATAGGCCATGGACCATCATGATCGTTATTTTGTAAAGCGAAATCAATCAACACCAATAAAATTTATAAATCAAAGTAGATACTAATGTACACATAAATTGAAAATATCTTATTTTTTATAAATTTTGGGAGCATAGATATCCAATTTATACATAGATATACCCCAATTCAGGGGTTACAATACAATTTTTCTTTGATATATTTATTACAATTAAAGGGTTTTAAAACCCTTGTTCAAATGAATGTTGGTGTCTCTGGATTATCTTCACTTTAAAAAAGCATGAGTGGTCTTGTGTCTCCTGTCGGACCACTCAAAGTTGTAACAATCATAAATATAAACACCTCCTATAACCTACACACAAATATATCAAAATAAATTTAGTAACACCTACGGGGCCTCTACAGTGTGAGGCCCACTAAAGCTAGCTAAAATACTTACTAAATGAAGGGCAAAAATACAAAAAATGTAAGTAAAACAATGAAACTTGATACCTTGTCAAAATATGCTTGAGTTTTTGGATCTACGCTCTTGATTCCCATGAGCATTTTAGGGTTTGGCAACTACAAACTGGTGAACTGTGAATGCCTTACAACATCGAGGGATGGTTGTGGATGCCTTGTAGTGCTCCAAAAATGCTGTACAATTTTTGATGAATGCCCTACAGGGATTATAATGAATGGTTATGATTTTATGATGCGTAGATGACAAGTGGCTAGGATTTGGTGTCTACATGCCTAACCTCCCTCTGCCTAAAGTTCCAACTATTTCTTTGAGGCCTTGGTGTAGCAGTTCAATGGGGTGACATTATCCGACCTTAGGTCATTCTGTTAGTGCCCACAGTAGGTCTCGGTCTCCTCCAGGAGTGACTCCATTTGCCTATTTAGGTTGTTTATTCACCCTTTTAGGGGTTGGTTTTGATTTTGATCTCAGGATTTGTCTTTACAATGTTGATCATTTGGGTGTTCTTATACCCCAAGCTATTATTTTTCCATCTCCCATTTATTGTAACCTCTCTTATTTTTATTGAATATAATTGTTGGTTACAATAAATAAGTAGTTGATTATGCTTAATATATATGTGCAAATTAAATTTATGGTGTATGCACAAATTTCTATTTTCTTGAATGTTTCAATTTAGAATATATAATCCTCTCCTTGGTGATATCCTCCCTCTCAAGTTCAACTAAAGGCAACCCCTGTTAAATACTCCAACAACATTTGTAGTTAATCTTGTTACATATACAATCATTCAATTTGATTTACATATATATCAAATATAAGGATATTCTAAAATTTATTCCATCATTATTTTACATCTCATTCCACATAAATGATAAATCATCATCACAGCCATGTGTCGTACAAAATTATTACATATTAAAATTTAAAGTGTTTTAAATAAATTTAATAAATTAAGGATGTGACATTTGCAAATTTCATAAGGATTATAGAGGAAATAATATTAAATGGATAAATTTGCAAAATTAAGAATTGATTTTAAATTTAAGGGAAAACCTTGGTTAGATATTATTCAAAAATTAAAACAAGAGTTGGGAAAAATATTACTTCAAAAGCTATATTAGTTTTTGTAGTTGTAAATAAAATTATTAAAAAATAAACCTTACCTAGGTGTTTCAACAACATGGAACTTCATACTAGATATTTTGCAATTGATAGAGAAACATATTATGTGGTCCATCAATGAGGTGGTCTTTGCAAATTGTTGGCCTAATGCTTGGTTAAAGCCTTATCTTCTTATTTTTAATCCAAAATGACAACCATTGGCTTTGAATTCTAGATTTTCAAAAGTCAAAATTGATTACTTTTTTTTTTTAAGTGAAAAACCCCTTGCGGATCCACCTTGGTCAGAGAGACCATGAACAGGGAGTTCTACACTGTAAAATTCACCCGGGAGTCGCACCCGACCCTGCCCTCACCAACATTATCAATTGGATTTTGGATACCCAATTCAGCTTTTTCGTAGGATGGATATTTGAACCTGGGACCTCCCTTGGAGGATTGCCCTCTCCTCTCCAACTCACTTACAACACCTGGGTATCAAAATTGATTACTTTTTAAGCCTTAATACTACCAGATATATCACAAGAATGAATATAATATAAGCACAATATAATAAGGTCAATCTAATAATATGAGTAGAATAATATGAGAAAATTAATATGTATATCAAGGCTAATAATATATCATATAACATTCAATAAAAAAAAACAATATGAATGTAAATAACCTGATTCATTCATGTAATATGCATGAAGAAAAACTTACAATATTAATTGCTTAAAATGTATGCAATCTTTATTACTCCACTTTCTCATACAAATATGATACGGTGATGATAATATTAATAATTGATGTTTTATTCTTCTATGGAGTACTATATATCCATAGTAGAATGATTTTTTGGATACTTGATTTTTCCTTTCCATATGCCCAGTATCATGACTCTTGGCTTCTCTACTTGACACTTGCATACTTGATGAACACTTAACTCTATATTGTATGCACACATATACATGACTCTTACACTTCCATAATTTTCACACTCTAATATAAGATACTTGTGCACATATTTACATTATATATTTTATCTTTTACATATAAATAATTGTGCACATAGACTCAACTTACACATGACACTAAATCATATGACACTTGTGCATTTCTTGCATATTACAAATTTATATGATACTTGTGCATATCATGCACATTCACACTTACATAAAAGGAAAAATATAAATTAGTCTCTAAAAAATTATTCAACCCTAATATATTATTTACAAATGTACCATGAAGGTACCATGGGAGTACATTAGCATATACCAAATAATGTAATATACTCCAACACCCTCATGTATTACATTATTTGTTTATTGAAGACTTGAGTCTTCAATCATGGTCTTCATCTTCATATTCAATCTTCAAGTAACCCTTGGACCTGTGCTTGAGTTCATATTTGTTTCATCATATTGAAGTTTGGATTCACCTAATACTTGCGATGGTAGAAAGGTTATTGAATCTCATTTCCTATATTTTGTCTTCCACTCAACAATTTCATCTTGACATAAAATAAGCTCTTGAGAAAAACCAATTGAATCTAAAGCATATATTTTATTTTTGATTGATCATGTAGCCTTTGTTATATTTTGGTTTTTGATATTTAATTTATTGTGCTTATTTATACATTTGAATTCAATTGATCTTCCACTTTCAACCAATTGAGTAACCGAAATGAGATTGGTTGACAATCCTGGAATATACATAACATCTATTACAAAATCTAAAAATGGTATACTAGGTGTTAAACTACCACTTCCATGGCTAGGTATCTCTTATTATCTACAATATTTAAATAAAAATTATCCTTGAATTCTAGACACTTGAACCATTGTAAATTACCAGTCATATGATGACTAGCTCCTAAGTCTATATACCAAATATCTTTTTCTATTTGAATTGTTTGATTAGATTCACTTGATAATATATTGCATTTTTTACAAGAGTTTTGAAGAGTATGATGCTACCTATTAAATAGATTTTGTTTTTGAATTTTTTCTTTTATAAAATATGATTTTCTATTTGGATAATACCATCTATGTTGAAAAGTTCCTCTTGATAACATATCCATATCTGAACCTTTTCTATGTAGAAGATCTTATAACTCCTCGATTTAAATACTTCAAAAATCTTAATGTTTCTACAGAGTAGTATACCTTGTCTCCATATGTCTCCCTAGATCTGGAAACTAAGAGTATTTTTTTACAAATTTATGTTTTCCTAAATTTTGATGTTGAAATATTTTTGTTTCCTATATATATAAATTTGTAAATATTCAAAAGCTTTTAATTTTGTCAAACTATGAAACTAAATCAAAATTTTAAAAACTTTAAATTTTAAAAATAAATTATCTTGTTGTAAACATTATTACTCTAACCTTATGAAAATATGAACATATTTCTCAAAAATAAGTAACTTTAATATTAACTCTCCTAAAATTAAATAACCATAAACAATCCTTATTACTCTAAATAACTTTAGACTTAACTTATAAACTTATCACTCATAAAAAATTAAATAACCACAAAAATTCCTTATTTCTCCTATCTGCAAAAAATAAAATTATAAACATTTATCTAACTAAATACCTTATATCTCCTATAATAAAATTTAAATAAAATCAAACCCTAAAAATTAAATCAACCTCTCATCGAATATTTTTGCATGATATTGTTGCTTGTTGTTCTAAATGCTTGTCCTAGTTTCTCATTGTTCTTTCTTGCTTGGGTGAATCCCTCAATATTCTTTCATAGGAGCATTGGAGATTATTCTCCACATGTATCCATTCATGGTAGTGTTTCTTCTTCTTAGATGTTACTTACTACTTGGGTTTCATGCTCTTCAATGCTTAAACTTACTTAAAACTCATCCTATGGTACTTTTTTATGCTCAAGATCATTCTTGGACATTCTTGATTGCTTAGTACTTTTCCTATGGTGCTCAAACTCTCCTTTGAATGTTACAATTTGATCAGAACTTGCCCTATTGTGCTCAAATTGTTTCTTGGGTGTTTCACTATGTTATACTAATGCTTATAACCTCCCTTTGACATTAGACACCTTTCGTTGGCACTTAAAATATTTCTTAGGTATTTCACTATGTTATACTGGTGCTCAAAACCTTCCTTTGATGTTAAAAACCTTTCCTTGCTCAAAATATTTTGGTTTCTCCTTTTGTACTCTGGTTTGTGTTTGGATGTTCACCGTTACTCTAGTTTGTGCTCTACATTCCTCCTTTGGTTTTTGCATTCAAAATCTCTTCTCAAATGCATAGACACTGCATTCCTTGGTTGTTTATATGATGTGCCCCTCATCAAATGCTAAGATACTATGTTCCATGGTTTCTTAGATGTTGCACTTATATATTATGTATTTGCTTAGATTATGCGCTTAGACATTCAATGTCTCTCCTTAGATTTTGTGTAAACTCTGCTTGTTCACTTCCTTGACTTGAAAGATTTCCTTGGATGTCTTCTTATCCATATAGGTTGATCTCTTCTTTCCTCTATGTTAACTTAATAGTCTTGTTCTTTGTACTTAATATACCTTGGCCTTTGCACTTCATATACCTTGGCCTTTGTACTTCATATAACTTAGCCTCTACACTTCATATAACTTAGCTCTTACAACAATAATGTGTTTTTTTGGCTCAATTTGACCTTTATTTCTTTTTACAAGTGATTATCGGTTGACTTGCTATAACCTCTATTTCTTGTTGCAAGTGATGATCGTTGGTTGATGATATCTTCTTCCTTTTTGAAGCTTAGACAAATGGACCTTCATTATTAGCTTGGAATACCTTCTATAATTTCCATTATTATTCTTTATTATATCTTGAATCTTTCTACTTTGATCTTCTACTTATCCTCTCATGAAATATTTTATTACATGCTTCTTTTCTTTTCTCTATAAGGATATTTACATATGTATTCTTAGACTTATTTCTAATCTCTATGGCCACTTTCCTTATCTATTAGAATTATTTAATTCAAACCTCTTGAACCAATTTATTCTCTATATATGAATCTTCCTTTAGATCTTATTCATTGTAGATTCAATGCTTAGTTTCAAGAATGATATACCTATATCAAGAATGATGTATCTTTCTCAAGACTTGATATATCTTTCTTCTTCCTTTCTATACTACTATATTTTCTTCTTCAGAAGCTTTATATGCTTCTCAATATACTTCTATTTATTTCTTAGGAAGTTTATCAATATGATGCTATCTATTTCTTAGGAAGCTTTGTATGCTTCTAAATTCATTGCTATCTATTTCTCTACACTTAGAAACTAAAACTCTTATCTATCTTCTATAGGAAGCCTCTCACACTTATGTTGCTTAAAATCTACTACAAATCTTTCAATATTATGTCAAGGTAACTTTGTATGTCCTTTAATCCTTAAATATATCTTAATTTCATTGGTTTACAATGACCTTAAATTCTCTCTTGATGTCAATATGACACTAAATGTCCTCATATATTCTATAAATGTCAAGGTAAGTTTGAATTTCCTTGTATCTTCTATCAAATTTCTATATCAAGAGATAATTATGTCTCTAATTCTTCAACTATCTCTAAAATTAATGTCAAGGGATATCTATGTTCCTAATTCTTCAACTATATCTAAAATCAATGTCAAGGGATGCCTATGTCCTTGATTCTACAATTATTAGTGCTAAGGGTTGGCTATGTCCTTGAATTATCAACTATCTCAAAGTTGATTTACCTTCCAATAAATATAGTTGAGTCCTAGTCTTCACTAGTTATTCTTCAACTATGGAAAGACCCTAGCCTATCTACTCACTATGACCTTAAAATAGAATTTGAGTCTCACTACCTTTAAAGTGGAAAGAAATCTTAATCAACTTTATCAAACTAGATAAAATCAATTTCTATAAGTGGTTAAAATAACTCTTGTCAATCTAGATAGAGTTTGGTGATAGCTCTGATACCATTGATTGTTTTTAAGCCTTAATACTACCACAAATATCACAAGAATGAATATATTATAGCCATAATATAATAAGGTCAAGATAACGATACGAGTATAATAACATAAGCAAATTAATATGTATGTCAAGGCTAATAATATATCAAATAATATTCAATAATAAGTAGTAATATGAATGTAAATAACCTGAATCATTCATGTACTATGCATGAAGAACAACTTACAATATTAATTGCTCAAAATATATGCAATATTTATTACTCCACTTTCTCTTACAAATATGATATGATGATGATGATATTGATAATATGATGCTTTCTTATTTTTCTATGGAGTACTATATATCCATAGTAGAATGACTCTTTGGATACTTGAATTTTCCTTTCCATATGCCAAGTATCATGACTCTTGGCTTCTCTACTTGATACTTGCATACTTGATGAACACTTGACTCTATATTGTATGCACACCTATACATGACTCTTACACTTTCATAAATTGCACACTCTAATCTAAGACACTCGCACACATCATTACATTACATATTTGATCTCTTACATATAAGACACTTGTGCACATAGACTCAACTTACACTTGCACACTAACTCACATGACACTTGTGCATTTTATGCACATTACAACTTTACATGATACTTGTGCATATCCTACACATTCACACTTACATAAAATAAAAAATATAACTCACACTTTAAACTATGACTCAACCCTAATCTAATATTTACAAATGTACCATGAAGGCACCATGGGGGTACATTATTATGTACCAAGTAATATAATATACTCCAACACAAATTATATTTATGCCAACAATAATTCCAAATAGTGTGCTTCTATTAGTAATCTAATTGAGGGGCAAGACCTTAAACAAGTAGCACATGAGCTTCAAAATTTGTTTCAAGATATCCATAATCCTCATTTTTAATGGAAGGATAAGCTAGTTTGGAATAAATTAAAATATGGTGGATACTCAACCAAGTTGAAATATAAGGCTTTGGAGCAATCAAAATTACCTACTCTCAAGGAAATTTAGTAGGAGGAATGTTTGGTCATTGAATACCCCTCCCTAAATCCTCAACATTCCTTTGGTTAAGAATCTAAAGCAATATATTTATAAGAGACACTTTGCAAAGAAGGGAATAACATGGACATTTTAGGCATGTCTTGTGTGAGGTAGAAACATCAAATCATCTACTTCATTATTCTCTTTTTCCTTCCAAAATTTGAGGCTACTTTAAGAAAATAAAGTCTATTAGATAAATCTATTAACATTAAAAGAGTTATTGAAATGTTGGATTAGTTATTACAAAACTAATGCATTAACTATTATATGGAGGATTGGACCAGAAATTATATATTAGAATTTGAGGCTAGAAAGAAATAATAGAATTTTTAAGAATAGATATTAAAAACAATATCAAGATTTGGATTCGTATTGATGTTTCTTTTCCACAATATTTTTGGACATGGTAATAATCATGGGAAGTCTCAAATGTGAAAAAATATCCTATATTTGTGGTTAAATAATTTGAAAAAAATGCTAGGATCATTTGCAACAGTGGAGTTAATGCAAAGGCTCTATATTGATCCATGGTAAAATGAAAATATCCAAAATTTAGGTTTATCTATTGCAAATGGAGGAAATGAAACAATGTTTGAGCATAATATAATGTAAGGGTAAAATAATATTTCAACAATGTTCACATTATTTTTTCATCCAAATCTGGTATACATATCATATATTAACATATCAATATGTCTCTCCATGTTGAGAGAATTTTTAGTTCTATAACTCTTGGTGGTTCACCTCCAGTTGTGACTTTCCATGTTCTCTTCATGCTCATATCTAACCTTTCATAAGGTGGAAATCATAAATCATCCTCTTAATGATTACATGAATCCAAATAATATGATAGAGTCTAACATCCCCTATATTATATTATTTGGTATAAATATCATTATCTCCCATGATTCAAGAGTGGTACATAGAAAATTATTCTTTGTCTTTGGCTCTTGCTCTCACTCTTTGGCTTTAGCTCTAGCTATGGAT
Organism: Wollemia nobilis; assembly: GCA_028583015.1. Taxonomy (NCBI): domain Eukaryota; kingdom Viridiplantae; phylum Streptophyta; class Pinopsida; order Araucariales; family Araucariaceae; genus Wollemia; species Wollemia nobilis. The sequence continues at coordinate 13,548,805 of JAQPPZ010000733.1, forward strand.
TTATCATTGGATGGTTGGTTGTTACTTTGCTATCTTTGGCTTAACTAGACCTAGATAATCTCAATTTATTTTATCTATTTGGTTGTCTCTAGGTCTACCTTTGGGTTATTATCTTAGGGTCATTGCCTATGGGTCACCTTTGGGTCTCTACCTCTGGTTCATTACCTCTAGGCAAACTCTAGACTAGGTCATTACCTCTAGGTTATCTTTGTGTATCTACCTCTAGATCATTACTTCTTAGTTGCCTTTGACCTCTAAGTCACCTTTTTGGGTTACCTTTGGATTATCATTTTGTTAGGATCCTATCCTAACACCATGTTATAATTCTCATTTACCTATGTAATAACCAACTTCCAACGTGGGGATCCCATTTTAATGTTATTATGCAACACTTAGTAATGTAGGTGGCAATAAAGGTACCTCGCCAAGTGGTACCATCTCATGTAACCATTTTTATCAATATTGTAACCGATGTAGTAAGATGCCTTGCCAAGTGGTACCATTTCATGTAATTGTTTTTATCAAGATTGTAACCACCATTTTGTGGAAGATTCTAGATCAAGTGGCATTTTGCATATAAGCCACCTCTTGAGAATTAGGTAGGGTTGCATGAAGTTTTCCTTTAAAAATATATGAAGCCATGTACGAGATTATCCTTTTGCAAGCTAGTGAAATATTGAAGAAGGTTACCCCCTCGAAGCGGCTCGTAATTCAATGTTACTATGAGATTGTTTCATTTTTGTAATTGATTTTTGCATAGTGATATTGAGTTATTTGATGTATGTGATTTAATTTTCAGTATTTTGTATGAGTGTGCCTTATTTTAATAGTAGATTCCTAACAAGTGGTATCATAGCACTTTCTAGGGCTAAGTTCTGCTGCAAGTAAGATGATTCTTGTTAGTCATTACAACTGTTAAGTATAATTTTCCTGTGTGTTTTTTATTTCTGTTTTTCCTTTATAAAAAAAAAATCTAAAAAATACAGTCATTTTTTTTACAAAAAATCAAAATACCAAAAAATAATACAGTAGTTGTGTAGGTTAGAAACCCTATGCTAGGGGTTTTAAAATATTGTAAAGGAGATGTAGTTATTGGCTAAGCTAGGTAGCCCATAAAGCATCTAGTGAAGTGAGAGACGATCAGGCTCCAATACCCAGGGCTCAGACAACACTCACGCATGAAATTGAGCTCCCACATATCTTCGGGAATATCATGAGACAATCTAGATTTAAACAAGATTTTATCCATTAGGAAGCTTCTCAACCTTGTATTATCCATATTCCATGGGACACAACATCCTGGATGATTACCCTCCTATACTATTAGAGAGGCAGATATTATGCTCAAGGGTATGTGTGGAATCATCCTTGAGTAGCAGCCTGAAATGTTGGTCCGAGCACTATTGTTCATCACTGCGGTATAACAGAGGGCCTATGGGTATTACATACTCCCTTACTTAGCATACCTAGTTCACAAAAATAAAATAAAAACAAAGTATCATCCCCTTGCAAATCAACCCATCCCTATTCTGCTAACCTGCATTCACTATCCCCAAAAGTGAGCATACGAAGAAGACTTTCCCTATCATAGAAAACAAATTGCATGCACCAACAGTCAAGACAAATTTTTGCAAGTGTTTGAAACAACTCGTGGTCAAAATCTGAATAGTCGGGACAACGACAGTAACAGTCCTTTGTACCAGTCCATAATTGTAGACTTTGTGTCAGACAGAGTTGTTAGTGTCAAAAAATTTCCTAAGGTTAGAAACAACAACTGTGTTAGTAACCCTAGTACAGGTGATAGGAACAGAGAATAGTGAGTGACACGGTGGTCAGGGTATAGACTACACAAGTCAATGACAGTTGATTCTAGAGGGTAACTTTTGAACCGTAACTCCAAATAAAAAATAGAGAACACCAGTAGACTCAACACAATAGAAAAAAAGGGATATCTCTTCACATAGAGCTCATATTGACTCAAAAATTTAGTAGAAAATTCTACACTCTATTCTAGACAAAATTGTCCTTGGCAACTCCTGGTCAAATTTTGCATCGAATTTCTAAAAATAGCAAATGTTGATTTTTCTTGCTAAGGCCATAAATTTTCATCAGTCCATTAAATTGATCCAAATTTTTGGGAATAAAATCTACTTGTTATTATGCACAAAAGACCCTCAAGGACTCATTGATGAAATTTTAAGTACAAGTGGAAGAAATTACCTTGATATCGACTTGCAACCAATAGGAGATCACAAAAAGTCAAGAAATTCAGTATATCTCCTCATTGAGTGCTCAGATCAAACAACCACCGGAGTGGAGCCTATGCTAAAATCATTGTTGCAACTAATTTTCCAAATTAAATTTTGGACCCTTACTAAAAATAGTAACTCCTGAAAATTTGATGTCTATTTTAAGTAAATCAGCATAAGAGGGACCGTAATGGCAAGCGACACTCGAGGACAACAACAAAAATATTTAGACTTGGGCACATTATTGGATGACTTGCAAAAATCCATTGCTTACCTGACCTCTGCAAACAAGAACATAGGCACAGAGATTCGAGAGCTTCGACTAGATCATGATAATACTAGAATCTGTTTAGAAGAACAACTCACAGATATGGAGACCAAATTGCACGACAGTACCAAAACTGAACACCATCCTGAAAAATCTGAACGAGGTCGATGAAAACTAGATGACAATAACTATGATCGAGATCCAACCTTTAGAATGCCTAAATTATACTTCCCTAAGTTCAGTGGAAAGGATGTCGATGGGTGGTTATGTCGGGTTGATTAGTTCTTTCGACTCCATAATGTCCCTATCTATCATCGAGTTTAGATGGCTTCCTTCAACCTAGAATTTGATGCCTTACACTAGTTCCAATGGCTACGAGTTGCTAACCATGATCTATCTTGTGAGTACTTTGAGTCCCAACTACTCACCCGATTTGGCCCTAATGATTATGATGACTTTACAAGTACACTGACAAAGCTGAAATAAACCACCTCAATTCATGATTACCATACCCAATTTAAGAAATTGGCCAATAAAACTAAGGATTTGAATGTGGGATTTTTTATGATTTGTTTTTTTAGTGGGTTATGAGATGATCTCCAGGCTAAAATCAAGATGTTCAAACCCCACAGCATGATGGAGACCATTAGTTTAGCCCGATTGGCCGAATCTAACCTCTCATCTCAAAGGTGGATACCGCTATTTTTGCATAATTGACCTTATTTCTCTTCTCAGGTCCAAAACCATACTGATAATAAACCTTCTTCTCCCAAGCGATTGACTACAGAGAAAATGGATGCACGTCGTGCCCAAGGGTTATGTTATAATTGTGATGAAAAGTTTACAAAGGGGCATAGATGTGCAAATAAGAGATTGTTTTTAATATATGTGGAGGAACCAAAAAATAGTGACCATAGTGATGAGGAGAGTGATACAACTGAGGCACCAAATCCACAAGAAGAGGAACCATCATAAACACCAACAAAAATTTTATTCCATGCTCTTGTCAGGATTACCACCCCACAAACCATGAAAGTTATGGGTTATTTCAAAGGCCAACATCTCACAATTCTTATTGATTCAGGTAGTATGCACAACTTTATTGATCCTCAGGTGGCCAAATGGACCAACTGCTATATACACATGCAATTATTTCAAAGTCATGGTGGTCAATAGAGGCACCTTACCTTGTAAAGGTAAATGTCAAAATGTCAAAATTCAGATAGGGGATTATGAACTCAAGAAAGATATGTTCGCCCTCTAATTGGGAGGATGTGATGTTGTGTTAGGATCCCAATGGATGAGCACCTTGGGCACTTTATCCTGCAAACTTGTAGAACTATGGCTGCAATTTTCATAAAATGGACAAACATATACCATCAAGGGTATCAAGACTAGCCCTACACAAATTATTAGTTCCAATCGCATGGAGAAGTTGTTGAAAAAGTCCTCCCGTGGGGTCATTGCACAAATATTTTCAATTCAGACACCCACTTCTATAGCAGATCCACTTCCAAAATATTTGCAAGTTGTTCTAACCAAGCACAATGGTGTCTTTTCAGAACCAACTACACTGCCACCTAGTCGCTCTCATGACCATGCTATTCCACTACTTTCGAGTAGTGCACCATCGAACATTAGATCGTACTGGTATCCTCATGCTCTCAAGTCATAAATTGAGAAGATGGTATAGGAATTTCTCAAGGTAGGTGTCATTCGACCCAGTACCAATCCCTATTCTTCTCCAATTTTGCTAGTTCGCAAGAAATATGGCTTGTGGAAATTGTGCATAGACTACCATGAGCTCAATAAGATCACCATCAAGGATAAATTTCTCATTCTAGTAGTGGATGAATTGTTGGATGAATTACATGGAGCTATGTACTTCTCCAAGTTGGACCTTCGTTTAGGGTACCATCAAATCAGGCTCAAGGACGAGGATATTCCAAAAACTACTTTTCATACTCATGAAGGTCACTATGAGTTCTTGGTAATGCCATTTGGTTTGACAAATGCACCATATAGATTTCAAAGCCTTATGAACAACATCTTTCATCCCTTCATGTGGAAGTTCATCCTGGTTTTCTTTGATGATATATTGATTTATATTTTCTCATGGGAAGAACACCTTACCCATGTGGATCAGACATTATAGTTATTGGCCCAACATCAACTTTTTTCTAAGTGGTCTAAGTGCTCCTTTGGTCTGACTGAAGTGGATTATTTAGGACACATTGTTTCCAAAGATGGTTTCAAAGTCAACCCTAAGAAAATTCAAGTAGTTTAGGACTGGGAAAAACCCCACACTCTCAAAGGACTTCGGGGATTCTTAGGACTTACAGATTATTACAAGAAATTTATTCGTAATTATGGAAAAATAGCAGCTTCGCTCACATCTATGTTAAAGGACTCTTTCACTTGGATAGGACGCGATGATCAAGCCTTTATTGAATTAAATCATACCATGACCACCACACCTATTCTATCCATGTCATATTTCTCTAAACCATTCATCATTAAAAGTGATGCTTCTAGTCATGACATTGGGGCAGTATTGATGCAAGAAGGGAGACACTTGGCCTTCACTAGTAAGGCACTCTCTAAGCGTAATTTAGGAAAATATACATATGCCAAGGAGATGTTGGATGTTGCGGGCCAAACAAGGTTAACTTTCTATCTATTTTGTCACTTGCCCGATCATTAATTATCAACCAGGGATTCATAAACTTTCGAAGGATCTCTTACAGGATCATTCACAATACCACATTGAGATGAGTCCTTATAACTCTACTATTGGGGGTGTTCAAAAGGTTGTCAATCTCTCATGCACTCCTCAATAAAATGTGTATGAACAATTAAATATTTAGAAAGAAAGCATTCATACGTGCATCTAAGAAATAATCAAACCTATTGCAATAATAAAACACAAATACAGGAAATGAAACTATGAAAGCATGAAATCTACAAAGCATAGAAAATAAGGGGAAGAATATTGTCTTGGAGTGGGCCCAAGCTCTAGCAGATCCCTCCCAATGTGAACACACTTTAGGAATTTCTAGACTTTATTATGCAATCAAAGGATTACAATGTGTATTCTATATGTTCTATATAATTTCTATATGTTCTATATTCTATAATTTATATTCTTTAGAGAGGTATGTGTGTGTTTATATAGCACATGCACAAATATTCTGTTACAACTCGGTTACAACCATCGGTCTATTCCAGACTCGACAATGGAAATATGGTAAGCTTCGGTCATCATCTATCAAAAATTGGCTTTGTTCCTAATAATGGCGTGTTTCGTAATTGGCTCATGCTTCACTTGGCATGGGCAGCACAATTCCCACAAATATCATGTGCAGCGTGAAGTTGTAACTGCACCATTTATTATCACCTGCATCATGTTTTATCTGGTCAACGTGCAAAAATAGAGGCGCCTTCCTTTGTGGAAGGCGCCTACCTAGAAGAGGAAGGCACCTATCTTCAATTGGCACCTTCCTGGAAGGGGAAGACACCTACCTTCTTCTGGCGCCTTCCTGGAAGAGGAAGGTGCCTGTCCATTATGCATCAATTCCACAATAAACAAAGTGTCAGGTCCATGAAAAAGACATCAACTGATTAAATCTAACAAAATCAACAATATCTCCATAGAAACACACTAAAACACACAAATCAAATAATACACATAATCTCATTAAATAAATACATAATCATTGATAAAAACATACAATTCCTAATATATCACCGCATAATATTTGCTAAGACTCATACAAAAATATAGGTAATTATGGGACTCATCATCCCCCCATGTCTAACATATGCCACGCCCTCGTGGCATCAAAACTGTAGTCACTCTGGTCATCACCTGTATCTAGACGTTCTTTTTGCTGTTGATTTTTTCTAATCTGCTTTCCTTGTTCTGGCTGCTATTGGGGTCGGAATGACTATTGTGGGTGGCCTTGCCTAAAATGCTACTTTTGTAGCCTACCATAGGTCGATTTCTTTAGTCCTAGGAACCGCAAGGGGGATATCTGAATCACTTCCTCTTTGATGAACCACCTAGGCCTTATATGTTCTGGCCTCCTCAGGATCAGGCCTTGGATCTTCCTCTGTCTTAGTTGCAGCCTCCTATTCTGGGCCAAATATCCCCCATATCTCTAACCATTTCCTTATTTTTGAGGGTCGCCTTGGGGCTGAGCCATAAATTTTCCAAAATTTACTCTTATGTGTCGGATCAATACTGATGCCAAAGGTTCCTCGGACCCTCGAAGAGGATTTTCTCCCCTACTTAGCTGCCCTCACCTCTCTGCATAGCCATTCAAACACTTTTTGCCTATCGACAAACGGATGCATATCCCAGTAATCATCTTTTGACTCTGTGATAGCCTCATTGGCCTTATTTTGAGTAGTCCTAGGCCTTTTGGTTGTGGCCTATGTAGGAACTATGGTATCTCAGTTAGAGGGCTCTCTGGAAGCCATTATTTTATTGCTGGAGACCTGCTCTACTATCCCCATTGTTTCTGATGTTTCAACTTCTTCTCCTGTAGGTTCAACAGGTTCTTCCCTGAGTTCTAGCTCTATCTGCGGGGGTTGATATGAGTTAGTTAGGTCAATAATAGGGGGCTCTATGGGGCTCTTGCACTCTTGGCTCCCAAAAATAGAGGATTGTTCCCCTGCCTCTAGGTTGTTCTATCGTGCATCTGATTGGAACTCTCCCATAGAGACTACTCGCTCTTTGGAATTGGGAGAGTTTGTCAGAACCCCCATTACCCAGTCAGTCTGGGTTGATGCATCCTTCCTTTTTTGCTTGCCCTACCTTCAATTATTTATTTTATTTTTGCAGTTGTTGAATCAGATGCTCAAGGTGGGCAATTTTCTTTACCTACTCTTCCAAATCACCTTTCTGATTGCTTTGGCAATCCTCCAACATTTTTTGGGCCATACAATAGTTGGTTTGTCAGTATAATGCTTCCTCTAGGGCCACATCAATATCACTATTTCCCCTGGGGGTTTCTATTTATCATGGGTCTTGGCCCATCAATTCCCATAGGGCTTGTGCTATAGCCCCGACCTTTGAGTCTTCTTCCTCTTCTTGTGAGGAGAGGAGGAGTCACCGCAGGCACTTTCTCCTAGGGCCAATTCTGGTTGCTGTGACTTGATCGCACTGCTAGTGAGCTATGCCCCTGTATCTTCATGTTCGGGTATAGGGGAGTGTCCTCTCTCTTCTATGCATTTGGGAAGCATTGGTAGCCTGATATCCCTTGCTTCCCTTGTAGGGCTTTGTTTTGCTTGCATTGTGGGGCTCCCTATCGTTTGAATTGTAGGGCTTTTTGCTACTTGCCCTACTTTGGCAACTTCCATTGCCTAGCATCCATCTTCTCCTGCATCAGGGTCCTACCTCTATGCCTCTACATGGTAGGCTAGTCTTGATATGAGTCCATGGTGGGTCAAAGTTGTAGGTGCTCCCTTTTGATATCATGTTGCTTCTTCCTTAAGGGTTTGCACCAGGTAGAAGGGCACATTAATTCTTCTCCCATGCACTAGGTGGTTCAAAAATTACACATGGTGGATGTGCAGGTGGGTGTATTTCCCAATGTAAGTGAAGAATCGAGCAACCTGCTCAAATATCTCTCATAAATTTATAGGGAGGGTGCTTTTGATAAGCCCATATCTATCTATCTATGGATTCTCTCCAGGAAGTAGCTGTTCGGTGTAGGATTTCAATGTCCCACTCTTGTACACACATTCACCTGTCAGGGGTAAGCCAGTCACCTTTGAGATGTATTCCAGGGTGACTAGAATTGCCATCCCCTGCACCTGAGCAGAATATCCCCTTAAGGAGGCAAAAAACTCTCTTGCTGCCTCTAGATCCTGGTTTTGGCTAACCAGGGCACAGTATTCGAGCCATCCCTCTACCTGAAATTAGGATCTCACTGCCCCCTTGATCCCATCTATGTTGCTTGGATCATTCATTTTTATCGAATGATTCTTTGATCAACCTCCGATGGTGCCTTCCTTCAAGCTACTATTTCTCTTCTTTGCTTTCTCAGGGAGGCACCTTCCTTATAAGGAGGGTTCCAAACAGCTAACTCCCAATCCTTGCCAGGCATGCCTTTTGAGGTACACATTGGCACGATCGACCATGGGGGGTGTATGATTTTTTTTGTTTTATGGTGGTGATATTTTGGTACTCGCATATTTTAACAATGATTACACATAAATCTAAGTAAAGTATGCGTGTACCTGATTGGATGCCTCGCATGTTGTGGGGATCATCGATTCATCGATTCTTTATGGGGGATGGGTACCTTTTTGGTGTGAATTATGCTATTGAGTTGCTTTGATGACAATTGTTGAAGACAAAAAGAAAAAACTGGTTGTTTTTGGAATGTGCACTGATTTTGCCCCATAATTCTTTGAGATTTTCTTTGATTGGGGTGGATTCTACTTACGTGCTCCTAGAGATAAATTTGTGCCATGTGTCACGTGATGATTGAGGCATGTGTGAAACTTGATCGTTGGATGCATATGGAAGGCGCATGCTTTGGTACCTTCCTAATGCGGAAGGCGCCTGCTATGGTGCCTTCCCAATGCGAAAGGTGCCTAATGGGCTACCTTCCCGATATAGTCATAGATGCACCTTTCGATGAGGGAAGGCACCTTTAATGAATGCGCCTTCCTGGAAGAGGAAGGCACCCTTAAGGACACATGCACCTTCCTGGGAGAGGAAGGCACTCTTCTGTACAAATGTGCCTTCTTAGTGTGGAAGGCACCTGATGGACGAATGTGCCTTCTTGGTATGGAAGGCGCTTTGAAATGCATGTGCCTTCCTAGGTAAGGAAGACGCCCTTGAGGCTCATGCACCCAAAAAGGAGGGTGCTCCAATTTGATTTTTTTTTTTGTAGGATGCACCTTTTTAATGAGTAAGGCACTCCCCTACTCTTTTTTTTTAGCACATTCTTATTTTTGTGGGACATCTTCTGGCAGTGGAAAGCGCATTATTCACACGGGACGTCTTCCTGGGAGACGAATGCATCTTGTTTCGGTGGGCGCCTTCTTGGTGGCTGAAGGAACCTTATTGAGGGGCACCTTTTGGTGGGGGAAGGCACCTTATTTACATAGGGCACCTTCTCTAAAGAGGAAGGCACCTTATTTTATCGATAGCCATGTCGTATTTGATAGGGAAAGGTGATCAGGCCTCCTCGGGCTGACTTCATGCATAATTTTATTCTATTAGTGCCAATGTCTAGGTGCTGAGCAAAACCGGGCCTGGTGTCCTAGATGCCTATTCATCGAACTATCAGTTCCTCCACCTACAAAAACCAAACAAAAAAAAAAAAAAATGTGGGCAGTTAGACGCATTCCATTCCTGTTAGGCCCTGTGGCCAGGATGCCTGCAGCTTGCATGTGGGCGTCATCCCTGCAAAATAAAACATGTTGTAAGAAAATTATTTACACCTATCTACTATTTTTTTTTTTTTTTTGGTGATCATTTTCATGCCCACCATTATGTTTTGCTAAGAGTTTGGATCCAGATTCACGGGGATGAGGTCTCCCCCATGCCTACTCTGGATCCCACTAGTACATTTTTGGATGTGCTATAGGGACGTAGTCATTGGCCATTGACAATCAATAGAACATTTTTGCCATCGATAGTTCTAACACACATAGCCCCGTTCTTAATGAGTTCTACCACCTCATACGGTCCCATCCATATCTACATAAGCTTTCCCTTCCTTTCCTAGAATCAAGAATCATACAATAGTACCCATTCTCCTTCTTTGAACTGCTTCAGTTTGATGTGGTGGTCATGCCACCATTTCCTTTGCTTCTATGTGATTTCCATCTTCTGCAAAGCATCCATTCATATTTCGTCTAGCTGATCTAGCTACCAAATCCTTTATTTTTTAGCGTCATCCAGGATCAAATTCAATTCTAAAGCTGTTCTTAATGTCTTAATCTCAATCTCAATGGGTATCATTGCATTCTTCTCATAGACTAGTAGGAAGGGTGTGAAACCTATGGTATACTTCCATGTAGTGTTGTATGCCCATACTGCCTCTGGTAGCCATATAGCCCAATCCTTTCTGTGTTGTTGTACGGTCTTCATCAGGATATTCTCAATATCCCTGTTTGTTACTTCCACTTGCCCGTTTGCCTATGAATGGTAGGGTGTAGTCTTATTGTGCCAAATTTTGTATTGCTCCATTAGCTCCTCAATAAAATTTGAATTGAATTGAGGTCCCTGGTCTGTTGTTACTTTCGTGGGGACCTCGAATTGTGTAAAAATATGAGCAAATAGAAAATCGGAAACTGTTATTTCTTTTGAATCTTTCAGTGCTTGGACTTCAACCCACTTGGTGACATAGTCTATGTAGATTAAGATAAACCTCTTCCCTATTGAAGGTGGGTTAATTGGCCCCATAAAATCCATACCCCACTTATCAAAGGGTTCTAGGTGTACTTGAGGTTGGAGGGGCATTTCATCATGATGGGTTGGTCTACCCATCCTTTGGCACTCATCACACTTGCTGACATACGCGGCTGCATCTTTGAATAGGTTAGGATAGAAATACCCAGCCTGCAGAACTTTATATGCAGTCTGTTTCCCTTCAAAGTGTCTTTCACAAGGTTCATCATGATAGGCTTTGAGTATCTTTGAGAATTCTTGCTCTACCACACACCTCCTTATGATTTTGTCATGTACTATTTTTAATAGGAGGCCATCGATCCATAGGTAGGGTATGCTCTTCTCTATCACCCCCTACTTTTATCGGTATGAGAGAGCAAATGAGGTTCTACCAGTAGCCAAGTAATTGGCTATGTTTGCATACCATAGGATTTTCTTGTCGATGGTAAATAACTGTTCATTCAAAAATTGGTCTTCCACTGTTATATAGTCTGCTAGTATCAACCTAGATAGGAAGTTTTCTACCATGTTTTCCTTGCCCGGTTTGTCAACTATGGTGATATCAAATTCTTGCAATAGTAGGAGCCACCTAACCACTCTCCCGCAAATATCTGGCTTACTCATCAGGTATCTGATGGTTGCATGGTACGTATGGATGAACACCTTATAGTTGGTGATGTAATGGCATAATTTGTTTATGGCATGCACCACTACAAGAAATTCCTTTCCATTACCGTATAATTGAGCTTGGCTCCTGCCATGTATTTACTGACATAATAGATGGCATAGAAATATTTTCCATATTTCTATCCCAGTACCAATCCAATCACATTATTGGATGCGTCACAATAAATGTGGAAGGGTATGGCCCAGTATGGTCCTCTTAAAACCAGTGTAGTTATCAGCTTCTCCTTAAGCAATTAAAAAGCTTCTTCGCAATCTTTCGTCCAGTTGAACTCTACGTCCTTAGACAATAGAGTGTGCAGTGGTTTTGCAATCTTACTAAAATCAATGATAAATCGTCGGTAGTACCCAGAAGATCTGAGTAAACTCCTCACTTATTTCTACATCATGGGATTGGGTAGGTCTTTTATGACCTCAATATTCCTTCTGTCAACTTTTAGCCCTGCTGTAGAGATATGGTGTCCCAGCATGATGTCTTCTTGCATCATCATGAAGCATTTTTCATTGCTCAGGGATAGATTGTTCTCCTCGCTTCTTTCCTACACGTTCTACAAGTTCAACATTGCTTCTTCAAAGGTCTCTCTATAAATGGTAAAGTCATCCATGTATACTTCGACCGCTTCTCCTATCATGTCCGAAAATATGCTAAGCACCACCCTCTGAAAGGTGGTCGGTATGTTGTATAACCCAAAGGGTAATACCTGGTAAGAAAACTTTCCCCATGGGTAGGTGAATGTTATTTTATCTTGATCCTCTCCTCCTATATGGATCTGATTGTATCCACTAAACTCATCCAAGAAGGAGAAGTACTTTCATCTTGAAAGTGTGTCCAATACTTGATCAACGAATGGGAGCAGGAACTGGTCTTTCTTAGTTGATTTATTTAGCGCTCTATAGTCCACGCAGATTTGCCATTTCCCATTTTTCTTAGGGACTACCAAAATTAGTGACACCCACTCACTATCAGAAATTGGATAGATGAATCCAGCAACCAAGAGTTTTTATAAGTTTTTTTTGACAATGTCCTTCATTGTCGAGTTCATTCTCATTTGTGGTTGTCTGCTTGGAATCTCTTGCTCATCAAGGTATATTCTATGAGTGCAGATTTTTGGGCGAATACCCTTCATGTCTGAGTAGTCCCATGCAAATTCCTGCTGGTGCCTTACCAGGAGTTCTTCTACTTTTGCCAGCTGTGCAGGAGTCAACCCACTGCTGACATTCAATGTCCTTCCTAGCCCAACAGTTATTTGTTAGACGTGATGATCATGAGCGCCAGCCAATGGTGATCTAGGTGTGCTAGTAGAGGACTCTCCATGGAGGAATTCTACAATAGCCCCATCCTCATCTTCTTCCTCTGCTAACTCATATAACACCACTACTGGCTGGATTATTGATAGCTCCTAATAATTATGTCTGGGTAACGTAGCTTCTCCAAATGGGTTGAAAGACTATGCATGGGGTGAAATTGTCAATCTCTTGATGTTTTGGCCATCGAATATGGTCATCATCCCATCCCGATAGCTGATGTAGGCATCGACTGTTGCCAACCATGGTCTCCCCAAAATGAGTGGGTAGCCACCCAGCCTATTCTTGGAATGCAAGACCAGGAAATCGGCTAGGTATTAGCATGCGCTAACTATTACCGTTACATCCTCTAGCATTCCCTCTGGTGCTACTATCGATCAGTCAGCTAATTGCAGCACTGTCATGGTGGGTCTTAGGTTCATGAGTTGTAGCCTCTACATGGTTTCTTGAGGAATTACATTGATGGATGCTCCAAGATCGACCAACGTATTAAACAAGGAATGCCCTTTGATTTTTGCAGTCAATACTAGACTGCAGGTATCCATGTACTTGGGATTACATATCTTGCCCATCATCAGGTCCACTAATTTACCCATGACTTTGATAGTCTAGGTTTCTTTCTGCCTTGGATTCCTCAAGCACATTTCTCTTATTGCCTTGTTGTATATTCGAACATCTCGGATGGCTTGAAACAGTGGTATCATAACTGTGAGGTTCTTCAGAATCGATAGGATATCAAACTCTAGCTGCTTTTGTTTCTTCTGTTCTTGCAATCGATAAGGGAATGGAGCCTCTGCTCTCTCAGCTATTTCCTCTATCACCTCTTCCAAAATAGGTGTTTCTTTTTCTTCTTCATCCTCTTCTACCAGTGGAGGTGTTTCTACTTCTAACTGCCTACTTGAACTAAATTGAATATTGTACATAGGATACATCTCACCTTCGACGATGTATGTCAGGTAATTTACTCTGTTGTTTGGATTAGTCGTCGGTTGTGCTGGTAGTTGCACAAGTCTCACTGTTGGTAGAGCTGACAAGTTTTGATGGGGTTGAGCTGGCGCTACATTCTTTAGGGCTAGATTCCATGGTGTGTGGCCTCTCCACTGTTGCCTTGGATATTGGTACTGCATCAATAGTTGCTGATTCATGAATGCCACTCCTATGGGTGTGTTGGACCAAGGTGATGGCCTCCATCATCCCATGTTGGACAGTTGAGGTGGACCTTTTGGAATGTATGGCATTCATCCATATTGTGATATTCCAGCTGGCATACTCCCCATAGGGGGTTGTGGCCAACTCTTTCGGTTACCTAGGAAAGAGGCTTTTGATGTATCAGCATCCTCATGGTTGCTAGGCAACTTTGGGCACAATTGAGTCTTATGATTCAATTTGCATACTGTGCATACTCTAATCTTGTTCTCTGGGCATGCATTCTTTGCATGCTTTCCTCTGCATTTTGGGAAAAATTAGGTTAATGTTGCCTCATTCTCTTTTTTCTTCTTCTCTAACAGCAATGCGTCCATCTGCAATGCTAGAGAAGAGAGCATCTTGCTTTTCATATCTTCCAGCATATTATCAAGTTTTGTCTTTGTCACCAAAGCAGTCGCTTTGATGCTTCTGGAAGTGGTCTTGCCTCTTCTTCTTGAGTAATTTTGGTAGAGTTGCCAGATATATTCCATATCGTGCTGGTAGACATCACCTCTAGAAATCATATTAAGAGCCTCTAATGATTCATTATTAATTCCCCTCAAGAATATGCTTTTGAGGGACTTATCGGACAACTTTGCATGGGGAGATCGTTGAAGATTAAAATTAAATCTCTCCTAGTACTCCTCGAGAGACTCATCCTCTTTCTACGTCATGCTCAGGACTTCTTCTCTGGAATCTCTTGCTCTCTCAAAATCTTGGTATTGCTCTTGAAAGAGCTTCTTCATTTGATCCCATGTCATTATGTGCTTTTCTCCTAGACCAATGAACCACCGTAGAGCTGCATCATCCAGTGTAGAAGGGAAGAGTTTTAGCTTTTGCATATCTGATTTGTAATCCATAGACCTGCACAAAATATCAAACTTGAATAAGAATAGGTCAGGGTCTTTGATCGAGTATCCTCTTAATGTAGGGAGATGAGTAGGGGATATGTTTTTCATCTTGGTGTCTCCTACTCCATCAATCGAGAAGCTAAATCCAGATGAGACTTCTTATGTGTCAGCCATTTTTTTAGGAAATGTGGTCTCAAATGTAGCACTTATGGCCTTTATGGTCATTTAAAACTTTTTGAGTCAAAGCCCTAAGATTATCTGGAGTTATTGTATGATCTTGCACAACTTTCCACAACAAGGCTTCTTCTAGGGGTGTTATTTTAAACAATGAATTCATAACTGTTCATTCTTCCCCAAGTAGATGGGATGAGGAAGCACTTCATTCAAAGTGTTGATCCTCGCTCCAGTGGATTGCTAGTTGTGAGTCAAACAACTCTAGTTCTAAAGATCTTTGTTTTATGAACCGACCGTCAGGTCCTCTTCTTCTCGAAGAACTCATACAAATTTAGGTAGAAGGTTTTGGGTATTGGAATGGATCTAAAAGACGCTTCCCCAAAAATGGCACCAAAATGTTACGGGCCAAACAAGGTTAAATTTCTATCTATTTTGTCACTTGCCCGATCATTAATTATCAACTAGGGATTCATAAACTTTTGAAGGATCTCTTACAGGATCATTCACAATACCACCTTGAGATGAGTCCTTCTAACTATACTATTGGGGGGTGTTCAAAAGGTTGTCAATCTCTCATGCACTCAATAAAATGTGTATGAACAATTAAATCTTCAGAAAGAAAGCATTCATACATCCATATAAGAAATAATCAAACCTACTACAATAATAAAACATAAATACAAGAAATGAAACTATGAAAGCATGAAATCTACAAAGCATAGAAAATAAGGGGAAGAATATTGTCTTGGAGTGGGCCCAAGCTCTAGCAGATCCCTCCCAATGTGAACACGCTTTAGGAACTTGTAGACTTTATTATGCAATCAAAGGATTACAATGTGTATTCTATATCTTCTATACAATTTCTATATGTTCTATATTCTATATTCTTTATTATTTAGAGAGGTATGTGTGTGTTTATATAGCACATGCACAGATATTCTGTTACAACTCAGTTACAACCATTGGTCTATTCCAGACTCGATGACAAAAATTTTGTAAGCTTCTGTCATTGTCTATCAAAAACTGGCTTTGTTCCTAATATTGGCATGTTCTGTAATTGGCTCATGCTTCATTTGGCATGGGCGGCACAATTCCCACAAATATCTTGTGTGGCGTGGAGTTGTAACTACACCATTTATTATCGCCCGCATCATGTTTGATCTTGTCAACGTGCAAAAATAGAGGTGCCTTCCTTTGCGGAAGGTGCCTACCTTCTATTGGTGCCTTCCTGGAAGAGGAAGGCACCTATATTCAATTGGCACCTTCCTATAAGGGGAAGGCGCCTACCTTCTTCTGGCACCTTCTTGGAAGAGGAAGGCGCCTGTCCATTATGCATCAGTTCCACAGTAAACAAAGTGCCAGGTCCATGAAAAAGATCTTGACTGATTAAATTTGATAAAATCAACAATATCTCCACAAAAACACACTAAAACACACAAATCAGATAATACACATAATATCATTAAATAAATACATAATCATTGATAAAAACATACAATTCCTAATATATCATCGCATAATATCTACTAAGACTCATACAAAAATATAGGTAATTTTGGGACTTATCATTGGACATCTTACATTCTGTCACCCATTGGAGACCATATCTCATTGGGTGTCATTTCTCTATTAAAATAGACCATCAGAGTCCCAAATATTTCTTAGAACAATGGGTTGTGGGTTTCTAAACTCATGGGCTATGATTATGATATCACCTATAATAAGGAAAAAGAAAATAGTGTGGCTAATGCTCTCTCTTGCCAATTTGAGGCCCTCAGTATGATATGTGTTATCTCCGCACCTGTACCCCAATATATAGATTCCTTATGATAGGAGGTATTTCAAGATGCAGACCTGTAAGCTTTGATGGCCTCACTTTAAGTTGATCTGACTTCATACCCAGGCTACAATTGGGATGTCCAAGATTTGCATTATCGCCAACCCCTTGTTATTCCCAGTGCATCACCACTCAGCGACCTCTTCATGAAGGAACTACACACTGCTCCCTCTAGAGGTCATTCTGGATTTCTCAAAACGTATAAACACCTCAAGCGTATATTCTTTTGGAAGGGGATGAAACAAGACATCCGTGACTTCATGGTAGCTTGTGATACCTGCAAATAGATGAAAGGTAAAATAGTTCATTCTCTGGGTACTCTTCAACCCTTTCCCATTGCAGATCAGGTTTGGACTGATATTTCTAAGGATTTTGTCGAATGGTTACCTAAATCGGGTGGTAAGTCTATTATTCTCATGGTAGTGGATCACCTTTCGAAGTATGCTCATTTTTTTCCCTGTGCCCATCCTTACACATCCCCCACCATTACCAAAATCTTCCTCAATTTTATTTTTCACCTTCATGGTATGCCCACCTCCATTGTGTCCGATCAAGACCCAACCTTCACTAGTGATTTATGGCAATAGTTGTTTAAGTTACAAGGAACAAATCTCAAAATGAGTTTAGCCTATCATCAGCAAACAGATGGTCAAACTGATATTGTCAACAAATATTTGGAGACCTATCTTTGTTGCTTTGCATTAGATCATCCTTCTCAATGGGTGAAGTGGATTCCTTTGGCCGAATGGTGGTACAACACGTCCTATCACATAACTACCAAACTCACTCCTTTTGAGGTTGTTTATGGGTGCCCTCCACCCATGCCTTCTTCATACATTCCAGGCAGCTCCAGGGTCCAAGAAGTCAATATTACTGTTTGCTAGTAGATCGATGTCCTTCACCAGATGAAGCATAATTTAGACATGGCCCAAAATCGGATGCGACAACAAGCCGACCAACATCGATTCGAGCGTAGCTTTGATGTGGGTGATATGGTTTTTCTTCACTTGTAGTCATACAAAAAACCATCCCTCCAACTCCGTCGATGCCAAAAAATTGCTACAAAATTCTATGTGCCTTACCAAGTCCTACAGCAGATTGGTTCCACTGCTTACAAATTGGTTCTTCCACCCACTTCCAAGAACCATCCTATTTTTCATGTTTCATCTCTCAAGAAAGTTGTGGTAACACATGTACAGGTTCAATCAGCATTACCAGAATTGGATGAGGAAGGGTCCATCTTACTCAAACTAGAATAGTTCTTGGATCACCGCACCCACACTCTCCACTATCGTACTATCACAGAATTCCTTGTCCATTTGTGTGGGCTCCAACCAGAAGATGCTACAAGGGAGTCTTTCCATCAAATACAACACCAGTTTCCTCAATTTCATCTCTAAGGACAAAGCTTTTTGAATGGGAAGGACATGTTAGGATCCTATCCTAACACCATGTTGTAATTCTCATTTACCTATTTAATAACCCACTTCCAATGTGGGGATCCTATTTTAAAGTTATTATGCAATACTTAGTAATGTATGTGGCAATAAAGGTACCTCGCCAAGTTGTACCATCTCATGTAACCATTTTTATCAATATTGTAACCGATGTAGTAAGATACCTTGCCAAGTGGTACCATTTCATGTAATCATTTTTATCAAGATTGTAATCACCATTTTGTAGAAGATTCTAGCTCAAGTGGCATTTTGCATGTAAGCCACCTCTTGAGCATTTAGGTAGGGTTGCATGAATTTTTTCTTTAAAAATATATGAATCCATGTACGATATTATCCTTTTGCAAGCTAGTGAAATATTGAAGAAGGTTGCCCCCTCGAAGAGGCCCGTGATTCAGTGTTACTGTGAGATTGTTTCATTTTTGTAATTGATTTCTCCATAATGATATTGAGTTATTTGATGTATGTGAGTTATTTTTTAGTATTTTGTATGAGTGTGCTTTATTTTAATAGTAGGTTCCTAACACATTTCCTTTGGGTCACCTCTGGCTCATCATTACCTTTGGGCCAACCTCTCGATCTACCATTAGGTCATCACCTCTGGAAAATTACCACTAAAATATATTATTTAAATTATCCACATATTCAAAATTATCCACATAATATTTATTTGTAGGTCCTATCATTGCAAGTCTTACAAGCATTGCTTGGGTCATATTCTCCTAATGCTATAATCATTTATCTTAAGTTTTCCAAGACATTTTTCTATGGGAAAACTTACATTTTCACATTCAACAAAATCAGATGTTTTTCCCTATCAAACTTGATCTTCTTTTTTCAAAAATTAGTCAACGTCTCTTTTACTTTATCCCATTCTAATATATTCATCCATCCACGGTTCAAATGTATTTTTTATCACTTTCTCTTTATGCCAACACTTTCTTTTGGAGTTATTATTACATCCACAAAATTCACAAGAATTAAGATTTCAACACCTAGCTATGACATGTCTACTTCTTCCACAATGAATACAACAACCCACCTTAGAAACTTCTACAAATAATTTTTTTTTCACAAATTTTATGTTATTGTCATCTTCCACAAAATTTAGTGTCACATCTAACTATCACAAACTTGGTCTTACTGCTTGACTATCATAACCAAGGAATTCATCCTTTGGACTTAGTACTTGTATTATGGGTACTTTCACACCTTTCCCATGTATTTCCAAACCTATATCATCATATCCTATTTTCTTCATTATTTATAAATCTATTAAGAATCCAATTTCTACATCATCACTTTGATTACTATCAACATCATCAACAATGTTTAAACACTCAATTTTATTATTTCCATTATAATATTTATCATTATTCAAATACCACACATCATCACAATATCATTCACCATAGTTTGAAGTATCATTGCCACTACCAATTCTAATTATGTGGTATTTATCATGAATACAGCCATCTTGTACACAATATTTTCTCTCACTAGAAATCTTTAAATCACAAGTATCATAAGCTATATCTCCCCTTTGAACATTATCACATGCATCACAATAACTATATGCTATTATGGGCCTCAAATTACCTATATCACAACTGAAAATTGTCCTTTGAAGAAGATCACTTTTATCACAACAAATATTTTTCATCATTTGCATTTCATTCAACTTCTCAATTATTTCAATTTGCTTTTAACATTACACCTCAAGGATGTCTAGAGTGTATAGTGCTATACACATTCTTATCATAGCACCAATAGATATTGTTACACCATTTTCAAAGTATTATTCACCAACCTTTTTAGTATTACTTGTAAACAAGACCTTAGTTTTAAAAAATTATTATCTTCACTATCTTTTGATGATACATACTTTTGTATTTCACCTTATTATCTTGTTTACTATCTATTTTATTTCTTTTTTTGTACACCTCCTTGGCCATAAGGACCTTATGTGTTGTTTCACACTCTTCTTCACAATCTAGTTCTGGTTCACCCTATGTAATATACCCTTGTTATGGCCTTTGTTGAAAATGTTGTCTTTGATGTTGCACTTGTCCTTGTTGCCCATGTTGATACTGAGACTATTGATTCCCTTAATGAGGTCTTTGAAATTGAATCCTTCAAGCCAATGAATTATATTTTAAAAATATTAAGTTCTGTTCTTTTTCAAAAATATGATAATACCTTCTCCATTGAGGTTGATTTTTTTACGAATAAGTAGAAGGAACCTTTGCATTATTTTGTGATTTCTTGGTGGAGATAAAGGCATTATTGGACAACTCATGCCTCAACTAATTCTCCACTTCATAATATTGAAGTATGTTTACCAATTTCTTAATTAACACACTTTTGTTTGACACTTGGAGAGATGTGACCAATATTTTCAATGATTCAAGGGGAGCTTTATGTGAAATTAAGACTAAGAGTTTATATTCTACCTTTTCTTCCATTGTATTCAATTTTGATTTTAATTTTATGATTCTTAGGAATTATTCAACACTCTCACCATCTTGGACCCTTAATGTGTGAAGTTATGATGATAGACATAATGGTTTCATTTCTTCATTCAAATATGATATAAATTCTATCCAATGCACCTTTTGATGTTTTTACTTCACTTATATGTAGTTGTATTTCATCAATCACTCCAAATATGATGAAAATAAGAGCTTTTGTATCCCCATCATGATACTTTTGCTTATTTAAAAAAATTTCAAGACATTTCATCACCAGTAACAATATCATAGAGTTTATCAACCACATATATTGTTTTCATTTTTGTTTTTTGTGCTACAAAATTTGGACCCTTTAACAACTAAGATTCTATGAGAAATATTTTTGATGTAGACATGGAAAAGGTTCCTTATATATACCAAAATGATATACCACTAGTCCTATATACAAATCCTATCAATATACCCACTCTTCCAATATACCTATTCATACATGGAATAAGCTAGTCCTCTCAATATATATGACCATACATGAGAGAGACTTTAAGGTACATGTAATAAATCGATACATGATACCAAGGTAGCATTGAAAATGATCCATTCTATCAATAACATCTTATTAAAAATAAATCCTCATACATGGGCATAACTTACCTATATACTTGGATTTTCTCAATTTCAAGATTTATGTCTAACGATAACAACAAATGGGGTAAAAAAATGAAGTGAAATACAAAACAAAAATGTGTTCTTATTCATCCTTTAAAATTATAATATCGATGTCTAGACATCATTGTAGCAACTATATCAGGTATTAGACACAATAACTTAATGTGACAACATTACTTGTAAATATGTAATGTCCCCTTCTCACTAGAGGACACATTGGGACATGGTAGCCTAGACACTGGGGTCCCCTAGGCTATCCAGTGATGGTTCAAGACTCTTTTTGGTGGAGACATTGTTTACATCCAACCGTTTCTCTCCATTTGCAGTTGTTGACCATGGAGCATGGTCGCTAGGGGTTATAAGAGAATTTTATAAGTCACTTTATAATTTTAAGTTATAAAGATACAAAGTCATTTTATTTTATAACTTAAAGTTATATTTTAAATTGGGAGACATAAGGTACTTACTATTTTAATGTGACTTAAGTGATGCTAAAATATTACATTAAATTTATTAGCCAAGAAATTGAACGGGAATTGGAATTGGAAAAGACATTACCTTATATTGCATTTTGGAGCTCATTCTTGGGGGAGGGAAAATATTATTTTTTTAGAGAGAACCTACAGGGATTCTTTGGAAAGAGTTCTAGGGCTTTCTGGGAGATTTCTACAACAGGATTCACACTTTCAACTGTGAGAAATCAGTTCTAGGTGCTTAATATGCTTCACTGACTTTTTTTTGAAGGGTAAGATCAGTTTGAGTCACTTTATTGAGGGTTTTGGACTGGCTATTCATTCATATATATATTTCCAGACCTGCAAATTTTTTGGGTGTTTGAGGAATATACTTTATTGACAATGGCAATCATATTTGTGAAATTTCACAAGCTATGAATGGAATTTGAATTTTTTATCATAGTCGTGTTGTCCTGGGTCATACAACACAGCTAAGGAAATTTGGGGGCATAAACTTAAGACTGGTCTCTCTTATTTTATCGTTGGTGCTGGAGACAATGTTTACTTGTGAAAAGAGATGGTAACATTGTAAGAAAGGTCACAACTGAATATCCTATACTAGTCGTCCAAGTATTAACAGATTATGAAAGGAGCGATCATTGTGAAGGGCCAGAAGTAAGCGGACCAATGGGAAAGAGGCATAAAGAAGTTAAATAAAGGAGTTAAAGGTGGACGTGGACTGAATACCTGGTGATGAGCGACTGTCACAGAGCTGCATTCGACCAGATTCTAACATCATTTCCATACACTAACAGTTGTGCTCCTAAGTCAGTGATTTCAGTGGTTACTACATTATTTCGAGCCAACATTGGATGTGTGGTATTAAGGCATCTCATCCTTGACTGAGGTGCATGTAAAGAGACTAATTTCAGAGTTCTCAGCTGTACACAAAAAGGTGTGGAAAAAATTCTTTTTGCTATATGTCTGGATTATGTTATTAGTCTGCAGTAAATAAAAAAATTGAATCGCTTATAGATCTGGTTCTTACTTATTTCAAATGGATAATGAAATAAAATTCAAACCTATAATCTGCATTTTACGTGAGTCCAAGATTTATCAAAACAAACAAACATTTCACACATAGTTGGCAGAATTGGGGGTGTATATTCCAAAATGCAAGTCAAAGGTATCATTTATACCTAACACTATAATTTTGAAAAGTACATGTTTGATTTTTATGTGCAATTTTTTTTAATATAAAATTTCTATAATATAAAATATGGTGCCAATCACTATAAAAATATATTATTTTTTAAAATAATTCTTTAAAAAAAAACATAATTAAACTTTAAAAAATTATAAAAAAATATTTCAATTAAATTTTTATTTTTGTTTTCCTCCTTATAAATGCCAAGTTGTCACCTAAAATAAAATGCACCTTATAAATTCCAACTTGCTGTTAAAATAAGATGCACCTTATAACTTCCTAAATACTCCTTTTTACTCCCTATAAATCCCTATAAAAATATCATCCCATGAGGATTGAACCCATAATTAAAATTCCAATCCACCCGCTATGTAAGATGCAAAGTATGAAAGAAAAATATCTACATGAGTTTTCTGAGAATCTTGTTCCTGTGTGGCATATCTTTAGAGTGGGGATTTTTTTTTATTTGTGGAAAACTCATAACAAAATGATTTTTAGCCAGCATGAGCCTTCTACTTTTTCTCTTGCTGATAAGTATCAGGTTTTTTGTGATTGTTGGCTGCAAATTTCAGTGCAAGCAGAAAAAGTGAATATAGAGCTTCATCACTTACGAGACCTTATTGATCATTGGGGTAATGCTCATTGTCCAGTGAATCCTATTCCTCTAGCCCCTACACAACAATGATGCATAGTCTATTAGTTGGTTTTTTATGCAATTCTCTGTTTGATTTTCTTGTGAACTTCTATAAATTATTTTGGTAACTCTGCTAACTGTTTAGCACATAGTTAGTATGTTGATTGTGTGCTCAGGGTGTGCTAATTCCACCCACCTTTTTTTGTATGATTAAACCATTTTAATATAATATTTTTTTATAAAAAAAATATATTTGAAGTGAAATTATCATTTAAAACCTAAAACATGTAAAGCATTACCCACTACACCATATCTCCAAGGTAGCTCAAAGATACACATGAATATACCTTGTCCTTTGTTTGATCCACTTGTTTACACCACACAAATCTAATTTGTGCTCACGCCATGTAACTTTATAAGATATAACTAACTTTGTAAAATTCGAATTCTGACCTATACTTAGAATGTGTAGGAATAATTGATGTAAGGGCCTCCGTTACAATTATACTATTTTTAAAGAAATTGTACCACCAAAACCTAAAACTGCAGAAGAAATTAAGTGAAGTACTCCGGATACAAAGTATGGAAAAGTGTCCACAATTTCCCCACCAGGACCGACTCCCCATCCTAGAGTGGCTAGATGGGGAAGTAAAATCAATCCTTGTTCATACATAGGCTTTTCCGGTACAAAATGAGCCACTTCAAATAGGTTCATTGCTCCGGCCCAGAATACAATTAATCCGGCATGAGCCACGTGAGCCCCAAGTAATTTACCCGACAAATTGATAAGTCGGGCATTACCGGCCCACCAAGCAAAACCAGTGCTTTCTTGGTCACGACCAGCTACAGCTAGAGTTCCATTAAAGAGCGTTTCCACGGGGTAGAACCTCCTCAGGGAATATAAGGTTTTCATGAGGCTGATCCTGAGCCGCCATCCAAGCACGAATACCTTCGTTCAAGAGAATATTTTTTGTGTAAAAAGTCTCAAATTCAGGATCTTCTGCTGCACGGATCTCCTGGGAAACAAAGTCATAGGCACGTAAGTTTAGAGCTAGACCAACCACTCCAATGGCGCTCATCCATAAACCGGTCACTGGCACAAATAACATGAAGAAATGTAACCAACGTTTATTGGAAAAAGCAACTCCAAATATTTGGGACCAGAAACGGTTAGCAGTAACCATGGAATAAGTCTCTTCAGCTTGAGTAGGGTTAAAAGCACGGAACGTATTTGCACCATCACCGTCTTCAAATAAAGTATTTTCCACGGTAGCACCATGAATAGCGCATAGAAGAGCAGCACCCAATACTCCGGCAACTCCCATCATATGAAAAGGATTCAAGGTCCAATTATGAAAACCTTGAAAAAAGAGGATAAATCGGAAAATAGCTGCTACACCAAAACTAGGTGCGAAAAACCAACCAGACTGACCTAATGGATAGATCAAGAATACAGAAACAAAAACAGCAATCGGAGCAGAGAACGCAATTGCATTATAAGGTCGCAATTGTACAGATCGAGCAAGTTCAAATTGGCGTAACATGAAACCTATTAGACCAAAAGCACCATGAAGAGCAACGAAAGTCCATAGAGTGTGGGATTCAAGTCAGGGGTTGTTTTATTGTTGAATCGATGTGAGGGACCACCGGTCATACATTTAGAGAATTCAAATCAAACTACTATCTTTGCAAATAAGTTGTCCCAAGGTTTTAACCTGGGTGTTTTCTTAGTAAGTGCCTAGACATACAAGCAACTATCAATCAACCTAAGAAAACACTGAATCACTTAAACAGACGTAAATATTCAGACAACTACCTTAGGGGCTTGACCTCGATAATACTGAATCACTTAGACAGACGTAAATATTCCAGGTACACAGATTGCAATTAAACACTTATTGTTTGAATGAAGATTGCAATGAAGAAATATTTCAATTGAGAGGATTCACACATTATTAATGTTATAAAAAATTGTTGAAATTGAAATACCATTATTTTTTGTCCATCAATTATTGGAATAGGTAGTATCTTGAAAAATGATGGCGTAATCATAAAGAATGAAAAAAGTGTTAAATAATTTAGCAAATTATGGTATTGATATATATTTTATTAATATTCAAATTTCAAAAATTAATTAGTTTATGTGGATTCTATTTGAAAAAAAAATAATATCAATTATTTGACATAAAAAATAGTAATTTAAGGAATATGAAAAACATCTTTGAGATAAAATAAAGTTAAATATGGTCTAACTAAATGTTATCTTTTGATTTTTTTTATTTGGTTAGTGTGAGAAACCATGTTTTGATTTTTTTTTTATTTGGTTTAGTGTGAGAAACCATGTTTTGATTTTTTTAATTTGGTTGGTGTGATAAATGCCTAATACGGACGCTTCGGGCTAAGCATCCCAACCATGACTCCTCGTAAGATCGAGAGTTAAACTTATCAATAGAGAAAGTATGAAAAAACATCTTTAAAAAAAATTAAATATTGTCTAGTTTACGACATAAATTTTTTTTTATTTGGTTAGTGTAAGAAACCATGTTTTTATTTTTATTTTATTTGATTGGTGTGAGAAACACATATGATCCACGCTTAGGGCTAATTGTCCCAACCATGACTCCTTGGAATACCAAGAGTTAAACTTATCAATAGATGATTAACAACACACACGTCACAGCTTGGGCTAAGCATTCCCATCCTAGCCATGACTCCTCTTAAGGCCAAGAACTAAACTTATCAATAGAGGATTAACAACACACAAACACACACATTGAACCTTGAACCTCTCGAAAAAGAGCCAAACCCAAACTCAAACCGTTGCCCTATTCCCCCGAAACATAATATTTTGATCAAAATAATATTGAAAGATTATTAAAATATATGTAAGTATATGTGTATCCATACATTGTTAAAACATGATAACAAATAATATGTGAGTATAGATGATATATATAATAACAAATAAAATATAATTATTTAACCATAAAATTCAATTTTTTTATTATAATAAATATTCTCCAAATAATGCAAGAGGATATTGGATTAGTAAGTTCTTGGTTTTTCATTCAAGAGACCCAAGTTCAAACCCGAGGACTAATATCCTTCATAAAAACTCATGCTTTACCTTAACATTTTCATGTCTAGCAAACATAATAAGATGGTTAAGGCTTTGGTCTCTTTAAAAAAGTCCAAGATGATAGGTTGTTTGAAAAATTCCAAGATTCAAACCCAATAGGAGATAGGATGGATGATAGCGATGCCCTAGAGGGTTGACGTCCTATTAACTTTATCTTATCCAAAAAAACTAAGATTATAATGATTAAACTCGACAAATATCAACAAAGTATTATTGATTCTTATATATATAATATTAACACATAATAATTTTACATATTTTTTATATATTAAAAAATATAATAATTTTATTATAAAACTATAATCATATACTTAATTAATATAATCAACTTTTAAAAATATTAAATTATTTACCAATCTGTTATGTTTCATCCTTTCCTCACAGTAGAATAAATCATAGTAGAATAAAATCACATTTATTACGCCGATAGGCATCCTACAATGGCAACCAGGAAGGTCAGCCACGTCGTAAACAATATTAATATTTTATTAAAAAAGTCGACATTAAGGGTTATTGTGGATTTAAAATATTTAAAAAATATTTAAATTATTTATATTAAAATATTATATCTATCATACCCCAAGAAATGAGATAGTTATCTCGAGATTGATAACTCTCGGCCTTTTATAAATATATATATTTTATATATCTAAACTAATATATACATCACTGATTGTTCCTATACATTGATATACCTATACCCTTAAATAGTCAAATTAATGAATAAATTTGATGAATAAATAAATTTTGAAAATAAAAGAGGTATAAAAAATCCTAAATTTGGCAGAAAAATATGGAAGATAAGAGAGGAGTGTAAGTGACAAATGCACTATAGGCAAGAAACTGATTCCATAAACAAAATGTGTGTAGGTCTAAGTGACAAATAGATTAGGGATTAGCGCAGAGATCTGCGTTATCTTTGAAGTTCGAAAAAAATTCGACATGTTTAAAAATTTTAATTATTATAAATGCACATATATTATATTTTTTAAAATAATTTAATTTTTTATTTTTATATAAAATTTGAAAATCAAAGATATAAAATTATAATATTTGATTTTAATAATTTTTCTCAAATATATACTTTAAATACATTAAAATTTAAAAATATAAAATATTTTTTTAATAAATGAAAAGATTTTAAAATCAATAATTTAAAAAAAAAATTATAAGTTTTTAATCAATTATAATAAAAACTCAGGTGATAAGTTTTCTATCTAGAATCAAACTCCTCCTTTATGTACGCAAGAAACTGATTCCAAAAACAAAGCGTATGCAAGACACAAAAATCAGAAACCACATGTAGAATGTCCACATGGAAATGGAGAGAGTCATCTGTTCTCACAGTGAAATCCACTTCGAAACCGACGAATATTTGTCCCGATGTTGTTTCGGATTCCATGGCCTTTCAACAAAGGCTAACAAACCTAACTCTTTCTCTCCATTCTCTCCTCATAAATAGACAACAGGACTTTCGCACAGGGAGTATCAGTCTAACCGTTTTTTCAGATTGATTTATTTTTTAACTTGTTTATATCAAATTGAATGAGTAACCTCACTCCTCTTACACCATTTTTGCATAATAATTAAAAATGATCATGATTAATATGTATAATCTTTTTTAAAATGAATATATCACCTGAGTTTTTATTATAATTGATAAAAAACTTATAATTTTTTTTTTTAATTATTAATTTAAACATTTAATTTTTAATTTTTTTTAGTTATAAAATGTTTATATTAAATATTATAATATAATATTATATTTATTATTATTATTATTTTTAAATATTATAATTTTGTATCTTTGATTTTTTAATTTTATATAAAAATAAAAAATAAAATTATTTTTAAAAAATATAATATATATGCATTTATAATAATCAAATTTTATGTTGAATTTTATTTCGATAATGCCACTTACATTATCGATAATGTGATTCAGGTTCAATCCCATAGTGGATGTGTATAAGAAGTATTTACTCAATAAATATATATATATATATATATATATATATATATATATATATGGGGTTATATGTTAAATATGATTATTTTATAAAAGATGTTGTTTATTTAATGTATATTATTATTATTGTTGTTTTTTAAGACTCAAGGTCAAACTTCGGATTGGGTCTTCTTGTAAAAACTCATGCTTTATCATAACATTTTTGTCCCGAAATATACTATAGTGATAAGTCCTTTAATTTTATACGTTGCAGCAATTGTTACTGCTGCCCACCTCCACCCTCAAGTGAGGGTGTGCAGCAGTTGTTACTGCTGCCCACGTACATCAGTTGTGACTACTGCCCACCCTCATTTTTGTCCCAAAATATACTATAGTGATAAGTCCTTTAATTTTATACAATGCAACAGTTGTTACTGCTGCCTACCCTCACCCTCAAGTGAGGGTGTGCAACAGTTGTCACTGCTGCCCACGTGCATCAGTTGTTACTACTGCCCACCCCCACCCTCAAGTGAGGGTGTGAAACATTTGTTACTGATGCCCAAATTCAAACCCTAATACAATATGCCTAAAATTTTTAACTGTAAATAGATAGACTAGTTGGTAGCAATCGAGTGCTTGCTTGCCCCCATTTGATTGTTTGTAAACTGCCCCTATTCAATTCTTAGAAGATAGGTCCTGTTAAATTTATCTTTATCCAATAAGCTAGAGATTATAAAAGTTTTCTAAACAAATAAAATAAATCATTGTAATTACTAGTCCCAAGGCTTGGGTGATTGGTAAGTTCTAAGTGCTTACCAAGAAGAGACCCAAGTTCAAGTCTTGAAGGCTAGCCTTGTTTGAGGAAGAGGTAGTATACCGGTCTGTATTCGTTAAGTGCTTGTTAGTCAGATGATGATGATTCCAAACTTTGAGTCATCAAGGTTCTCCCTCATTCCGAGTCACATATATGGAGACTAGGACTAGTAGGTTACCAATTCTCTTTTATAATAATAAAAAAAACATTGTAATTACTAAAAAATAATGTAGGAGGACAATACTACGATTCAGTTTGGTTTTTCTTTGGGAAGTCCAAGGTTCAAACCACAACGTGGATGAGTGTGTGAGGGGGTGGGTGTATGTATGATTGTACATAACAAAATATATATATATATATATATATATATATATATATATATATATATATATATATATATATATATATATAAAATGTACAACCTTAAAAATATAGGTTACCAATTCTCTTTTATAATAATTAAAAAAAACATTGTAATTACTAAAAAATAATGTAGGGGGACAACACAACAATTCGAGGTTTTGGCTCTTCTTTGAGAGGTCCAAGGTTCAAAGGTTCAAACCACAACGTGGACTAATTGTCTTTTATAATAATAAAAAAAAAAATTGTAATTACTTAAAAATAATGTAGGGAGACAACACAACTGTTGCTTTGGCTCTTATTTGAGAGGTCGAAAGTTCAAACCATGTGGATGAGTGTGTGAGAGGCGAGTGTATGTATGATTGCACATAAAAAATATATATATAATGTACAACCTTAAAAATATTATGTAATTAATATATAATTATTCAACCATATTTTAATTAACAAAATCCGATATACAACCAATTTTTTAAAATTTTAACCTTAATCAACATTTCAAAATTAAACCAATTAAAAGTTTAGAAAGGTTGATTGTGACCTAAGAGACCCATGTTCAAACCTTGAAGACAAGTCTTGTTAGAGTAAAGGTAGTAGTCTGACTTGATTCCATCTAGTGCATGCTAATTTTAGATCACATTTACCGAAACAAAATAAAAATTATAATGATAGCTCTAAAGATTTAATATGTAATCATCAACCATGGTAGTTTAAAATGAAAAGACTAGCGATAAATGAAAATTTGGACTTAGCATACTATTGCGCTCCATTGACTTAAAAATAATTGCCATTGTAGCTCAAAGTCAAAACACCAAACCCCGAAAAAAAACAAAAATTAAGTAAATGAAAATTTTGACGTAACCTGCTATTGCGCTCCATTGACTTAATAAATAATTGCCATTGTACCTAAAGTCAAAGTATCAAACCGCGTTAACAATCTCCATCGGCTATGCCCGCGTGAAGGGTACGATAAATGCAAAATGGTAATAAGAAATTAAATATATATTAAAAAAAAAAAAATTAAATTATAAGTTTGTTTTGCAAGCATGGTACCCCAATGGTTAAGAAAGTCTAATCAAAACAGTCGATGATCAAACATTCTGCTATCACCCGTGTCAACTTAAATTAAAGTTAAGTATTAATTAAAGTTATATATATTTTTTATTAAGGTTAGTATGAAATTTTTTTAAAATAGTTATGAATAAAAATTTTGCTATCAACAAATTTTTAAAATATTTATGAACAAATATTCTGCGATCAACTTAGTTAACTTAAATTAAAGTTAAATATTTATTTTTTGATTGAGGTTATTTATTTTTTTGATTGAGGTTAGTGTCACAAACTGATGACGGTCAGGGCTACGCATCTCATCCCAACTATGACCTTTCACAAGGGTTATATATTTATTCTTTTGATTGAGGTTAGTGTGAGAAAACCTTTACAACTGACGCTCAGGGCTGAGAATCTCATCCAACCATAACCTTCGATAAGAATTATCTATTTATTTATTTTTATTGAGGTTTATTTATTTATTTTTATTGAGGTTAGTGTGAGAAACCCTTACTAGTGAGCATCTCATCCCAACTATGAACTTTGATAAGGGTTATATATATATATATATATATATATATATATATATATATATATTTTATTGAGGTTAGTGTAAGAAACCTTTACAATTTATTTATTTTTATTGAGGTTAGTGTGAGAAGCCTTTACGTGAGGGCTGAGAATCCCAACCATGACCTTTGATAAGAATTATATATTTATTTTTTTGTTGAGGTTAGTGTGAGAAACCCTTGCAATCGATGCTCAGGGCTGAGCATCTCATCCCAACCATGAATTTTGATAAGGGTTATATATTTATTTTTTTTATTGAGGTTAGTGTGAGAAACCCTTACTATAACTCTTAGGGTTGAGCATCTCATACCAACCATGATATTTGATAAGGATTATACATTTACTTATTTTATTAAGGTTAGAAACTCTTACGACTGATGCTCAGGGCTAAGCATCCCATCCCAACCATGATCTTTGATAAGGGTGAGAGTTGAACTTATCAATAGGGGCCAAACACACAATCATACACACACCCACCTCCTCACACACCCGTCCATACCACAGTTTGAACCTTAGACCTTTCAAAGAAGAGCCAAAGCTCATACTGTTGCATTGTCCCAAGACTAAGTGACTAAAATATTTAAATTTTAATGTTAAATAATACATGTATATTTATTAAATTATATATAGATGAGATTAGTTTAAATTTCATACAATCACTTTAAAAATAATAGTTTAAATTTAAATTTAAAAAATCTTGAATTTGGATTAGTTTGTCTCAAATTTTGTTTATAAAGTTATAATAACAAATATTATCCTAGTGATATTGGAAGAGCTAGGTCAAATAAAGGGAGGATAGCAAGGAGGGTTTTAATAAAGGATTTCACCATGACAAAGTTCTGATCGGGGTTACATTTTGAGTTCTCTTTGATATTTTTTTTTGGGATTTATCAACGAGTTTCAAAAAAATTGGGGGTTTTCAATGTTTTTTAGAGAACATTGTAGGGAGTTTTTGGAAATATCAGTGGATAATGAATTGGTAAAGCCTTGGATGGTGGGAGAAGGATTCAATGAGAATAGGATTGATATGCAACATAAGCTAGATATTGACTCCAAGAAGGGCCAAAATAATCATGAGCACATGTTGGTGGAATACACAATAGAAACCAATAATAAAATATCATTCTAGCAAGAGAAATCCGAAGATTTATTGAAGTTCACAACAACTAATCTTAAACATGGGCACAAATGCACAAGAGGTAAAGGACTAACTTTAAAACAAGCTAGGATTATATTGCAAAAAGAGGAAATGTCTGAGAAATGGAATAAATATGGACTAGTGGGAAGTAATCAAGTAGGGACCAATGTTGTTGATCATAAAAAATTAAATGAGTCAACCCCCAATATGAAGAGATATTCTGGTGATAAATTGCCAAATATGACCTTTCAGGATGCATTGTGAGGAGGACAATGGCAAACAACTATAGCTAATAACTCTAGGGCTTCATGTAGACTATTGAGAATGCCTAAAATGGATTCTAGGAAAACAACTTCAAGGTGCATGAGAGTGGCATATCGTTCTCCTATAGTCCAACTTCATATGTTAGACATTCAAACTAGGATCGATGTTATGGAATGTAGAGGACTAATCTATCGATTTTTGGATCTTTGTCTAGGTCTACCTACTTTCAAGATGTGGACTGCTAGACAGTGGAAAACTAGAGGTGAGTTAAATATTTTTGCTTACCCTAATGGTTATTTCTTAGTTATTTTTGCTAATGAGGAGGATAGAGAAAAATTTTTCCAAGGGGGTCCTTGATTTTTATGCATGACAAGGCTTTTCATGAAGCTCTGGCATATCAAATTCAAAGCAGAAGAGAAAATGCCTTCAGTATCCCAAATCTACGTGAGATTTTTTGGGTTGCTAGCATAGTTCTAGAACCAAGTTACTTTCATGGCATTAAGAAATACTTTAGGATCTTATATGATGACAAGATACCATACAAGTCGATTTGAACAAATTATCTATACCAAAATTTGTGTTCTCATTGACCTTGATAAGACTTTGTTGAAAAACATTACTCTGTAGCTTGGGGATGATATCTGGGAACAAGATGTGGACTATGAGAACATTCTTTTTAGGTGTAAGATCTGTCATGAATATGGGCACCTAGCTAGGGATTATAAAAATTGGATCTAGAGCAGGTACAAGAAGAAATGATGCATGAAGGTTTTGAACTACCTAAACAAAAGATCATATAGAGAAAACAAACATCTAAAGAGCATGTAGTCATCTCTACCAATAATTTTGCTAACCTCCCAATGGATAATGAGGAGAACAACATGGAGATAGAGATCCTATAAAATCCTCTTTAAACTCTAAGAAAGGAGTCAATAGTTGAAGAAATAAATCATAATGCTGAGCTAGGTCTAGATTTACTAAGTAGCCTACAAGAGAAACCACCCCAAAAGTTGAAGAGATACTAAAGGAAAAATGGAAGCCAAGAGAAAAATAATGACTTTAACCATTCAAATGCAGGAACTCATAAAGGAATAAATAGTGAAGGTGATATCGAAGAATCTTTTGATAGGGCCATGATGGTATTATCACCAATGTTGGGTTTGGAATCTATACCAGAATCAATAGGAGTATGTTAGAAGTCTACTAAAAAGATGAAGCTAAATACATACCAAAGGGTAGGTAGGAAGACTACTCAACACCAAATAGGGAAAGTGTTGGAAATTTTGGGTACTTTGGGTACATTGCTTTTGCTCAAGTATATAAGTTGTCATTGATGTCAAGAAGCTTTTGAAGGAATTTGATTTGATGACAAATAATTTGTTTTGATGAAGGTTACGACATGATAATTTCAAAGGTATTTTGTAAACCCCAAGCTGACAGGTTCAAAAGAAAGTAAGTTGGAAAAGTGTCGCGATATCGCGACATGTCGCATTTTTGCGACTTAAGCAGGAGAGAGAAAGCAAGTTAGAAAAGTGTCGCGATATCGCGACATGTCGCATTTTCACGACTTAAGTAGGAGAGAGAAAGCAAGTTAGAAAAGTGTCGCGATATCACATGTTGCAGTTTCGTGACTCAAAGAGGAGAGAGAATGTACGGAGTCAAAAATGTCATGATTTCATGACATATTGCAAGGAAGGTTGTACGGAAAAAAAATTGTCACGATTTCATGACATGTTGCAGGAGAGAGAGTCCGAAAGAAAAAGTGTCATGATTTCATGACATAATGCAGAAGAGAGAGTCCATACTGTGAATTGTCGTGATTTCGTGACAAGTTCGAAGAGAGAGAAAGTAACACAAAAAGTGTGAGTTCGAAGTGAGAACTGTCACGATTTCACGACATGCTACAGAGATCGAAGTGAGAATTGTCACGATTTCGTGACATGCTACAGAGTTCAAAGTGAGAACCATCACGATTTCGTGACATGCTGCAGATGAAAATGTTCCAAGTAAGAACTGTCATGATTTCGCGACATGCAGCAAAGGAAAGGTTTCGAAGTAAGAAATGTCGTGATTTTGTGACATGTTGAAGAGAAAGCGTACGAATGCAGAAAGTGTCACGATTTCACGACGAGTTGTAGAGAAAGCTTACGGATGCAGAAAGTGTCACGATTTCGCGATAGATTGAGATGATAGCATATGGTAGGAGAAGAGTCATGATTTCGTGATAGAAGCAAAATGAAAGAGCATGGAAGAAGGAGCGTCATGATTTCATGATAAATTCAAGGAGGAAGAGCTCAAAGGCGAAAGCGTCGTGATTTCATGACATGTTCCGTTTTTGTGGGCCTAAGGCAAAGAAAAGCACAAGGCAGCAAAAGTGTCGCTATTTCGTGACATGTTTTGTTTTCGCTAGTGCAAGCAGAGAAGAGTGCAAGGAAGTGAAAGTGTCACGATTTTGCAACATGTTCCATTTTTGTGGGTGCAAGCCAAGAAGAGGTTAAGAAAGTGAAAAGTGTCGTGATATCACGACATGTATTTTCATGGAAAAAGCTGCAGAAAGAGTTACAGAGGCAGTGAAGCCGACAAAGCTAAATGTGAGCTGACGAAGAGTAGGGTTTGTAGCCGACGAAGATTAGGGTTTGTAGCCGACGAATTTTAGGGTTGTGCAGCTGAATAAAGATCAAGGTTATAGCCAACTAAGATTAAGGTTTTGATCTTGAAAGTGTTATTATAAAAGGTAGGCTATTTTTGAAGAGTTGGTTGCGTTGTTAGGTTGCAACGTTCGCAGATAGAGCGTAGAGTGAGAAGTTCAATCATCGAGAGCAGAGTGCAAAATTCGATCGAAGTGTGCAAAGTGAGCGAAGAGTCATGGTGAATTGTTCTAAGTGCCGTTGTGATTACGCAAACACTGCAAAGGTTGAAGTTCGGCCAAGTGCGGCTGTGATTGCGCAGAGAGAGCAGAGGGCGAAGAGAGCACAAAGGGCAAATACGAATGCGAAGTGCTACTGTATGAGGATAGAGGTGCACTAATTCTTTGAGAAGAACCTGAGGACAAATTTGGCAAGTCTTTGAGAAGGCTTGTGTAGAAGGATTGATTTGTTCAAGTGTTGGACAGATATGACAGATAGAAGAAGACTTGTACTAGACCGACTGACTATGTTTGGTATAGGTTGCTGAGCTATTGTGGACGTGATCATAGAAGGCAAAGGTATCTTAGGCTAAGCATTGAGGACAGGAGGTCTTCGATGGAAAGGAGTTCTACATGCTGGCAAGAGGTAGAGCAGTTGATCTTCTGAGGGATCATTTCCAGAGCAGAGAGGAAGGTATCTCCTTTGAGCATAAGCTCATAAATTTAGATTGGGGGAAGGTATCTCCTTTGGGCCGAGGCTCATAAACATTGTAATTGGGAAGGATTCCCAAAGAACTTTGAGATAACTTTTAGAGAAAATTTTTGTGGATGTAGCCCAACCATTCTGGGTGAACCATGTTAAAATTGGTGTCACTTTGTGGATGATATTGTGCACTGTTTTGATATTGCTTTGGATATATTACTTTACTATTTTAAAGTATAAAGGAAAAAGTAAAAAGAGTTCTTATACTGTTCACCCCCCTCTCAGTATAAGCCTGTGTTCTTCAATTGGTATCAGAGCAGGTGCCTTCAAAAAGTTTAACAACTTGAAGGAAAAGCTAGTAAAGAACACAATGGATCATTCAAGTAGCAATGCAACACCTATTCTTGATTGGTCAGATTTTGGTCTTTGGAGTGCAAGGATGAAGGTTCATCTAATGGCACTTGGTAATGAGGTATGGGAAGTGATTGAAGATGAGTACACTATTCCTGTACATGGTCCTAATACTAAAGAATAAAGGCTCCTACATCATAGCAATTCAAAAGCAATGAATGCAATCCTGAAAGGCTTACAGAAAGTAGATCTCACCAAAGTGATTCATTGCAAGACAACTAGTGAAATGTGGAAACAGTTGAAGGTGGTTCATACAGGTGATACAAATGTCAGAAAGGCCAAGTTGAGACACTTCAAAGGTATGTTTGAACAACTCCGGATGAATGATGATGAAAATATTAGTGACTACATGTTTCGTATGTATGAGGTTGTTAACTCCATGAAAGACTTAGGTCTTGAGCTTGCTGAAAATGATGTTTGTGATAAGATTTTAAGATCTCTTCCTAATAGATTTAGTGAAAAGATTTTTCCTATTGAGGAAGCTAAAGATTTGGATAAGTTGAAAAAGGATAAGCTCCATAGTATACTTGAAGCATTTGAGTTGAGAACTCAAATGAAGGTTGATGTCAATAAAGAGGCAGCTTTCAAGGCTACCAAGAAATCCAAGGGTAAACAGCTTCAAGAGAGTGATGAGTCTTCTAGTGATGAAGAGTCATATTACAGCAAGAAAAGCAAGTTCTCTAGAAAGCACAAAAGCATGAAAAATATAAGATGTTTCAATTATGGAAAGTTTTGTCATTATGCTACTGACTGTACTGTTCCCAAGAATGAAAGTGATGAAGCTAAATAGGATTCTAAGAGCAAGTATTTTGAAAAGCACAAGCATCACAGGAAGAACAAATATGAGCACAAAAATCAAGGAAAGAGGTATTCTCACAAGCACAAGAAGATTTTCTACCTAGATAAAGCAAGTCAGTGTTCTAGTAGTGATAGTGAAAGTTCTTCAAGTGATAATGAAAATGAGATGTTGTTCATATCAGAAAAAGAGGAAGAACCGAAACATAGATTCATTATCATGAAATGTCTTAGATGTGGAAATTTTGGTCACCTTGAGGATGATTGTACAAATAATGATTTTGTTTCTAGTATGTATGAGGATGCTTCAAGAAAACTATAAGGAAGATGCTTGTATGGTTTTTGAAAAAGGTAGCACCTCTAGTGATAAGAAATCCGAAAAAGGCTTTGATGATTCAGAAAGCAAACAAATAAAGGATCTTTAAAGTGAACTTATTAATGCTCTTAGTGCTTTGAAAAAGGAAAGAAAGAAGAATGCTAGACTCAAGACATAAGAACTCAAGGATGAGTTAGAGTCTAAGGTTCTTGAGTATAGTGAGTTAGAACAGAAAATGGCTTCTTTGAAATAGGAAACTAAAGAGTACAAGGATAAGCTTTACAAGTTTCAAGATAGCTCCAAAAAGGTTAAATCACTCATCAAAGGTCAAAGAAAGACAACAGATAAAATAGGCCTTGGTTTTGTTAAGCCACACAAGGAACAAGTTAGAGAGTCTAGTAAGAGACTCCAAAAGGAAGAGAGTTCTGATGAGGAAAGTATTTCAGATCAAAATTCCTTGAATGATAGATACGCAGAAATAGAAAATAGAATTCAGAATGAGAAGAAGAATTTTTCAGGACCCAAGAGGTCAAATAAAGGAAAATTTCAAGACAGATGTTTTGCTTGTCATAAGTTTGGTCACATGGTGTCACATTGCATGGCTCAAGTGAAGAAGGTAAATGACAATTTCAGAAGTGCTAGTTTCTTTCAAGGGTATTGCTACTCTTGTCAACAGTTTGGGCACAAGGCATTCTATTGCAAGGTAAATAACAGGAACAGGTTTGGTCAGAACAGGTTTGGCCAGAACAGGTTTGGTCAGAACAAGTGGATTCAAATATCAGGTTTACCTCAGAGAAACAACATTGTCAAGTGTTTCAAGTGCAACAATGAAGGTCACATAATCAAACAGTGTAGAGCTGAAATTCTAGATTACAAGAATAGGAATAGTGGCATGATCAGGTCCAAGGATCAAGGCATGAACAAGAACAGGGATGAGAACAAGAACAAGAACAGTGACAAGAACAGGAATATGGACAAAGAGTTCAAGAGAAGGCTCGACAAGGAAGTTATAGACACTGATGATGATCAATGCCTAATGGGAGTTTTACTCCCACCCTAGAATTAATCACCTCATCAGGAGGTGGGGGAGGGACTAAGCTAAGAAGCTCATTCTTAGTCTCGAGCCCCAAAGGTGGCCCTTTGCCATTGATGACAAAGGGGGAGAGATATAAGTAAGGGGGAGAGCTTCAAAGTGAAGAGGAAAGCTTCAAGAAAGCTTCAAGTCAGGGGGAGAAAAACTTCAAAGGAAGATTCTTAGTTGTTAGCACAGTTGGTTTCAATTTTGGCTCTTGAGAAGTGTTTTCAGTAAAGGTTTGCCATCAATGACAAATGGGGAGATTGTTGGAAATTTTGGGTACTTTGGGTACATTGCTTTTGCTCAAGTATATAAGTTGTCATTGATGTCAAGAAGCTTTTGAAGGAATTTGATTTGATGACAAATAATTTTTTTTGATGAAGGTTACGGCATGACAATTTCAAAGGTCTTTTGCAAACCCCAAGCTGACAGGTTCGAAAGGAAGTAAGTTGGAAAAGTGTCGCAATATCGTGACATGTCACATTTTCGTGACTTAAGCAGGAGAGAGAAAACAAGTTAGAAAAGTGTCACGATATCGCGACATGTCGCATTTTCACGACTTATGCAGGAGAGAGAAAGCAAGTTAGAAAAGTGTTACGATATTGTGACATGTCGCAGTTTCGTGACTCAAAGAGGAGAGAGAATGTACAAAGTCAAAAATGTCACGATTTCGTGACATATTGCAAGGAAGGTTGTACGGACAAAAAATTGTCGCGATTTCGTGACATGTTGCAGGAGAGAGAGTCCAAAAGAAAAAGTGTCGCGATTTCGTGACATAATGCAGAAGAGAGATTCCGTAGTGTGAATTGTCGTGATTTCGCAACAAGTTCGAAGAGATAGAAAGTAACACAAAAAGTGTCACGATTTCATGACATGCTGCAGAGTTTGAAGTGAGAACTGTCACAATTTTACGACATGCTGCAGAGATCGAAGTGAGAACTGTCAAGATTTCGTGACATGCTATAGAGTTTGAAGTGAGAACCATCACGATTTCGTGACATGTTGTAGATGAAAATGTTCCAAGTAAGAACTGTCACGATTTCGTGACATGCAACAAAGGAAAGGTTTCGAAGTAAGAAATGTCGTGATTTCACGACATGTTGAAGAGAAAGTGTACGGATGCAGAAAGTGTCATGATTTTGCGACAGGTTGTAGAGAAATATTACGAATGTAGAAAGTGTCACGATTTTGTGACAAATTGAGATGATAGCATACGATAGGAGAAGAGTCATGATTTTATGACAAAAGCAAAATGAAAGAGCATGGAAGAAGAAGCATCGTAATTTCATGACAAATTCAAGGAGGAAGAGCTCAAAGGCAAAAGCATTGCAATTTCGCAACATTTTCCATTTTTGCGGGCGTAAGGTAGAGAAAAGCACAAGGCAGCGAAAGTGTCACAATTTCGTGACATGTTCCATTTTTGCTAGTGCAAGCAGAGAAGAGTGCAAGGAAGCGAAAGTGTCATGATTTCGTGACATGTTCTATTTTTGCGGGTGCAAGCCGAGAAGAGGTTAAGAAAGTGAAAAGTGTCGCGATATCGCGTCATGTTGTATTTTCATGGTAGAAGCTGCAGAAAGAGTTACAGAGGCAATGAAGCCGACAAAGTTAAATGTGAGCTGACAAAGATTAGGGTTTGTAGCCGACAAATTTTAGGGTTGTGCAGCCGACTAAAGATCAGGGTTACAGTCGACTAAGATTAAGGTTTTGATCTTGAAAGTGTTATTATAAAAGGCAGACTATTTTTGAAGAGTTGGTTGCATTGTTAGGTTGCAACATTCGCAGATAGAGCATAGAGTGAGAAGTTCGATCGTCGAGAGCAGAGTGCAAAATTTGATCAAAGTGTGTAGAGTGAGCGAAGAGTCATGGTGAATTATTCTAAGTGCCGCTGTGATTGCGCAGACAGTGCAAAGGTTGAAGTTCGACCAAGTGCGGTTGTGATTGCACAGAGAGAGTAGAGGGCGAAGAGAGCGCAAAGGGCAAAGACGAATGCAGAGTGATGTTGTATGAGGACATAGGTGCACTAGTTCTTTGAGAAGAACCTGATGACAAATTTGGCAAGTCTTTAAGAAGGCTTGTGTGCAGAAGGATTGATTTGTTCAAGTGTTGGACAGATCTGACAGACAAAAAAATATTTTTACTAGACCGACTGACTGTGTTTGGTACAAGTTGCTGAGTTGTTGTGGTCGTGATCATAGAAGGCAGAGGTCTCTTAGGCTAAGCATTGAGGACAGGAGGGCTTTGGTGGAAATGAGTTCCACATGCTGGCAAGAGGTAGAGGTGGTTGATTTTCTGAGGGATTATTTCCAGAGCAGAGGGGAAGGTATCTCCTTTGAGCAGAGGCTTATAAATTTAGATTTGGGGAAGGTATCTCCTTTGGGCCGAGGCTCATAAACATTGTAATTGGGAAGGATTCCCAAAGAACTTTGAGATAACTTTTAGAGAAAAGTTTTGTGGACGTAGCCCAGCCATTCGGGTGAACCATGTTAAAATTGGTGTCACTTTGTGGATGATATTGTGCACTGTTTTGATATTGCTTTGGGTATATTGTTTTACTATTTTAAAGTATAAAGGAAAAAGTAAAAAGAGGTCTTATACTGTTCACCGCCCCTCTCAGTATAATCCTGTGTTCTTCAGAAAGAATATGCAAAGTTAATAGCAATGGGTAAGGTCAATGATATTACCCATATTTTTAGTCCTTGTGCTTGATGAAGTGCGTCACCTAGACTATGCAAGGGCTTAAAGGTAGACTAGTAAAGTAGAATGAAGCAATGAATGATTCAACAACATCATCCACATATGGTTTTTATTCAAGAAATGAAAGTGTTGGTAGAAGAGATGCATATTTTTACCAAAAATATTTGTCTTGCATGTAGGGTTGAAGCTTTAAGCTCCCAAGGAGCTTTTGGAGGAGTGGCTTGTCTTTGGGATCCGAAAGAGATTGTGATACACCAAACAATAGAAATTTGATAGATTCTAGATTTACTAGCCCATAGTAGACATTCTTCTCAATATTGGTTGTCTTAATGAATGCTCTCCTATCAACCTGGATGAAAAAAAAAAACAATGGAGGAATGCAACTTATATTATTGGTTTTTTTGGATCTTGGCCACTTGTAGGTGGTGATTTTAACACCATCCTCTCATTATAAGAGAATATTGGGGTAAATCACACTCTAGACAGTAGTACTAACATCACAAAAAACCATATTAGATATCTTCACCTAGTAGACATCAAACTAGAAAATGGTATGATGACTTGGTCTAATAAAAGGCAAGGTCCAACACGCATTCTAGAAATACTAGACATGTTTTTGGTATTAGAGGATTATTTGAGAAATGGATATATTATAAGAGCACACACATTGAATAATATAGGATTAGATCATTGGTCAGTGTTGGTGGAAGTGTGGTAGACCAGATCCAATCGCACCCCTTTTAGATTCCAGCTAATGTAGTTTTTAGATAGTAGTTTTTGAGATAAGGTTGAACAATGGTGGTGAAGAACACAAGCTTATACTAAGAGGGGGGTGAACAGTATAAGACCAAATTTTACTTTTCTTTCTCAAACAATATTATCCAATATATCAATGGCAATATCAATAGAAGTAATCAAAGCAATGCACAAATCATCACACACAATAGAGACACCAATTTAACGTGGTTCACCCAATGTGGGCTACTCCATGGAGAAAATATTTCACTAAAATTTTCTCAACAAATCTCTTGGGAATCCTTCCCTATTACAATGTTTATGGACCTCTATCCAAAGGAGACACCAATCCCCTAATCAAGTTCATGGACACCAATCCATAGGAGACACCAATCCCCTTTGTTGGTTCGTGGATCTCTATCCATAGGAGAACTCTTTCTCCTCTGCTCTAGCTGGTGATCTTCTAGAAGACTACTGCCTCCACTGCACTGGCTTGTGGATCTCTCTCCACTAGAAGACCTCTGTCCTCACTCAGAAGACCTTTATCCTCACTACCCTAGCTAATGGATCTCTATCCACTGGAGACTACTATCCTCTACTCTATCACCTCCAAAGCTTACTCTCAGCTCTGCTCAATCTCTATCTCAAATCTGCACTAAACACTATCCTCGGTCTAGCACAAATCTTCTCACAAGTCTGTCTCTGGTCTGGCACAAATCTACCCTCAAATATGCACCAAACTCTATCCTCAAGCCTTAACACAAAGCTTGATCAAATCACAAATCAACTCTGCTCAGATCTACCCCAAGCCTTAACACAAAGCTTGAACAAATCAATCAATCAATTCTGCTCTCAAGTCTTCTCAAAGACTTGTCTCAAATCTGTCCACAAGTCCTCTCAAGAACTTGCTCAATCTACTCTCAAGTCTTCACCAAGACTTACCTCAAATTCTCAACAATCCTCAACTTTGCTCTCAATCTTCACCAAGACTTACCTCAAATCTACTCAACAAGTCCTCTCAATAACTTGCTCAATGTACTCAACAAGTCTTCACCAAGACTTACCTCAAATATTCTCAACAAGTCCTCTCAAGAACTTGCTCAATATTATCTCAAGTCTTCACCAAGACTTACCTCAAATATGCTCAACAAGTCTTCACCAAGACTTACCTCAAATCTCTCAACAAGTCTTCACCAAGACTTACCTCAAATCTACTCAACAAGTCTTCACCAAGACTTACCTCAAATCTACTTGTAAGCTTTCACAAAAGCTCACACAAATATATCCTTAAGCTTTCACAAAAGCTTACTCAAATCTTTCCTTAAGTCCCCTCTAGGACTTACTCAAATATACCCACAAGCTTTCACAAAATCTTGCTTAACTCTAT
This sequence comes from Wollemia nobilis, assembly GCA_028583015.1. Classification (NCBI taxonomy): domain Eukaryota; kingdom Viridiplantae; phylum Streptophyta; class Pinopsida; order Araucariales; family Araucariaceae; genus Wollemia; species Wollemia nobilis. The sequence goes on from JAQPPZ010000733.1 coordinate 13,592,683, forward strand.
CCTTAATCTTTCACAAAAGCTTACTCAAATAACTACAAAACTTGCATACAAAACTTAATTTAATCTCTTTCAAAAAACCTCTTCAATCACACAAACAAGTTTCACTCAGAATCTTGTTTAACCACAGAAACATATAGAGAATGATCAAAGACTCAATATGTTTCACACTCACTAGGTTTTGTACCCAACAAAACACTCTATCACTTTCAAACTCTCTTTCAAATCAATTCAGAAATAAAGTATAATTTGTTTCACAAAACTTGAACTATCACTCCAATGCTTTCAATCAATAATGCTCAACCAACTTCACTCAAACATTCACTCAATGAAACACAACTTGCTTACAAACCCTAACCAAGTGTTTCACTATACTTCCAACAACTCACACTATGGATCTCAAACCTTGACTCAAGATGATTCCAATGTCACATAACAATGATACTCATGTTCTTTCACAAACCCTAGCTCAAGATAGTTCTCAATCTCACATAACAATGATACTCATGTTCTTTCACAAACCTCTAAGCTCAAGATAGTTCTCAATCTCACATAACAATGATACTCATGTTCTTTCACAAACCCTAGCTCAAGTCTTTTCAAACTTCTTCAACAAGAATGCACAATGTGGGTTTCAAACCCTAACTCAAACAATCCTCAATCTCTAACTCAATTGTTCTCATAAACATTCACCAATCATGCATATGAAAACTCACTCAAACATTTCCAACAATGCTTATCAAACAATCCTTTTCACTCCAACTTTGCATTTCACAACATTCAATCCAACAATATTTCACTCATAAGGATGATGTGCCCATACATTTTGTTTTGATGGAGATATGTCTTCAAAACCTATCTTAATCACAATCAAATCCTCTTTGCCAATTTCAAGGTTAGATAGCAACAACCTATCTCAAAATCTCCACACAAATATTCTCCTCAATAGTTATTTCACCATACAAAAATATCAAGTCTCAAGTACACCTTATAATCTCCAAACTTCTCAAAATATAATTAGCAAAGATTCCAATAACTCACTTTCACAATAATTCACTATAACTTCCTTCAGAATTTTAATGCATAGAATAATCAAAATTACTTCCTTATATCTCCCTACTCAAAAATGCATTTTCAAAATAATTAACACCACTATTCAAAAATATTCCAATGTACTTTTTAAACCAAAATTTAAATCATTCAACACTTTCAACCATGGCAAAAATAATATTTATTTCAACCACCTTATATCTCCACAAGGCGCATACCATACAACTTTAGACCAAGCGCAAATTTAAAAATTTAAAAATTTAAATACCTTTTTGCACGCTGCCTCGGTGGGATTCGATCCCCTATTGCACTACCGCCAGCGCCCTAGCCATGGCCTAACCATTGCATGAGCTAGGCGCTCACTTGAGACATAAAAGTGCCTCGTGCACTTTGTTCCTCCACTTGGCACCAAAACCAAAATCAAAAACTTTACCCCTTTGCTACCATTGAGACTCGAATGCGAGACCTCCACTCACCCAACGCATTACACAACCATGCCTTGCCACTAGCCCAACCACATGGTTGGTGATAAGGCTTTAAGCCTTAGTCAATTTAACCTTCCACATTTTCATTACTTTTAAAAATTAAAAACCTCTTGCCTTATGCGCTCACGAATTCACATCAAAACCTTAGCCAATATTCACACATGCAATAATTCAGAGACTTGCCATAATGTCACAAGTCTTATGGTATAAATACCATACTTCTTTTTCTTCGAACATCGATGGGGGAAATTTATTTAAATATTTTTGTACCCAACCCTAACTTAGGGTTTAATTAATTTATTTTATAAATTAATTTATAATATAAATATTATAAATAATTTATAAATAACCTTAGGCATTATTTTTAAACCTTAATATTATAATAATAAATATTATAATATTATTTCCTTTAGGCCTAGGTATTTTTCCTTTTTCACCCTTAGACCTTATCTTACCACCTTTAATATTATAATAATAAATATTATAATATTATTTCCTTTGGGCCTAGGTATCTCCTTCCTTCAGGGTATTTAGCCAACCTTTTGACCAATCATGTGAAGCTTTTAAACCAAATCTCTTGGGCTTAAAATATAAATATTTTAACCCTCCTTTTACCAAATCCTTGCACTGATCACTGACATTGACTCTTGACATCAATGACAACACAACTACTCAAAATTTCCAACAATCTCCCCCTTTGTCATTGATGGCAACCCTTTTTCTTTAACCATTCCTTTTTCCTTTTTCAAAATCTGCTCCCCCTGAGAAACTACTCCCCTAACTCAAATCTCTCCCCCTTTGTCATCAATGGCAAAGGGCCACCTTTGGGGCTAAATATAAGACTCTTAGCTCAGCCCCCTCCCCACCTCCTCTCCTTGAGGTGGTTAATTTTGGGGTGGGAGTATCTCTACTCCAAGCATACATTGCTCCTTTTCTTTGTCCACCTTCTTCCTCAACTGATCCTTCTGATTCCTCTGAATATTCATATTCCTGCTTGTCTCTGGAAATTCTATTCTACACCACTTAGCCATATGCCCAACATTATTGCACTTATAACACTTAATGTTGTGGTTCCTTGAAGGTGCAAATATCTTGAAGTTCCTCCTGGTGAAGCCATATCCATTCCTATCATGAACCCTGCAATTAACTACCTTATGACCAAACTGATTACAAGAGTAACAATACCCTTGAAATAGATGCCCATTTCTAAAATTCCTTTTAGTGAAACCATATCCCTATCTTTCATGTGTCCTGCACTGCATAGCCTTGTGTCCAAACCTGTGACATGAGAAGCAACGTCCATTGAAGAAATCTTGCCTTGACCCCATTGGTCTCTTAGTCTCTTCTTCCCTATGATGTTTCATATTCCATATGTTCCTTATTTGTGCATTGTTCCTTTCCTTGTTGAACCTTCTATTTTCCAACTTATCCTCAGAAGTCTCACTTTCTCTTTCACTCTCTTCTTCTAAAGCTTCTTCTTCTTTGGAGCTTGAGATTGACTCCTCTCCTTGTTCTCTATGTTCCTCTTCAAAACCAAGTCCTATCTTATTTGATGAAGATCTTTGTACCTTGATAATCTTATCCAAGGTCTTTGAGCTTCTCCCAAACCTGTGTAGCTTATCTTTAGACTCTTTTACTTCCTTCCTTAGTGAAGCTACCTCATGCTCTAATATTTCACATTCTAAAACTTTTACCTCTAACTTCTCTTTAAATCTCCTTGTCTTAGATATTGAGTTTGTTAGATCTTGTATAAGCTTTCCTTTCTCTTCATCACATTCTTGAAATTGAAGCTTGAGTTTTGAGTTCTGCTTTCTTACCTTTCTTAATTCCTTAAGAGCAGAAATAAGCTCACCTTCAAGATCAACTTCTCCTTCCTCTTCATTTTTTGATTCTTCCTCTACTCCTTTGTCTTCAAGAGCATCTTCTGATTTATTTTCAATAGGAGCACTTCCTTCTTCTTCTATTGCCAAAAGGAGACTTTCTTCTTCTAGATCTTCAAGAGCATCTTCATATTCATCTTCACTAAAACTGAACCCATTCCTTGTACAATGATCTTCAAGATGACCAAAGTTACCACACCTAAAACACTTGAGAATTATTGGTTTCCTTTTAGCTTCTTTTCTAACATCTTCTTTTTCTACTATCAGAAATAGAATTTCTTCTTCTTCATTATCTGAGGACCTTCCATCACTATCACTTGAACTCTTGCCTATCTTATCTGCATAAAAACTCTTCTTATGCCTTTGGAAAAACTTCTTTCCTTGCTTGCCTTGTCCATCCCTACTTTTCTTTTGATACCTGTATTTTCTTGCTTCCCTGTTCTTATGATCCTGTTTCTCTTCACCATTGCTACTTCCAGCTTCTAGACAATCAGATGCATAGTGACCATATTTACCATAATTGAAACACTTAACTATTTTTGTACCTTTATGCTTTCTTGTGTCCTTGTTCCTTCTGCCATAGTTTGCTTCTTCATCACTGGATAACTCATTACTTGAATCTGACTTCTTATCCTTTGTCTTCTTTGTAACTTTGAAGGTTTCTTCTTTCTAGGGGATAGGATCCTTTCCTATTCTCATCTCAAAAGTTGTGAGAGTTCCATGTAACTCATCCCTAGTCAAAGTTTCAATATCTTTTATTTCTTCTATGGCTGAAACCTTTTCACTATACCTCTTAGGGAGTGACCTTAAAATATTTTGACAAACATCTAATTCTTCAAATTTAAACCCAAGTCCTTGCATGGAGTTAACAACCTCATCCACACGAAGTAAGTATGTAGCAATGTCTTCCTCATCCTTCATATTTAGATCTTCAAATATTTTCTTGTGATTTTGCAATTTTGCCATCTTGACATTTTTGTCTCCCTCATATGTTTTCTTCAACTTTTCCCAAATCTCTTTTGCTGATGTGCAATGCATAACTTTTACAAACTTTGATTCACGTAAACCACTTAAGATTCCATTCATTGCCTTTGAATTATTCAGATGTAGGAGCTTACCATCTTTATCTGTAGGTGGAGTAGCTAGTGGTGTGTATCCATCCTCAACTACTTGCCATATCTCATTTCCTTGTGCCATTAGGTAAATCTTCATTCTTACACTCCAAAATGCATAATTGTTCCCATCGAACAATGGTGCCTTATTTCCTGAAGATCCACTCTAAGAATCCATCTGTGTTCCTGTAAGATTTTCCTTCAAGCTATTAAACTCTTTCGAAGGAACCCGCTCTGATACCAATTGAAGAACACAAGCTTATACTGAGAGGGGGGTGAATAGTATAAGACCAAATTTTACTTTTCTTTCTCAAATAATATTATCCAATATATCAATGGCAATATCAATAATAGTAATCAAAGCAATGCACAAATCATCACACACAATAGAGACACCAATTTAACGTGGTTCACCCAATGTGGGCTACTCCACGGAGAAAATATTTCACTAAAATTTTCTCAACAAATCTCTTGGGAATCCTTCCCTATTACAATGTTTATGGACCTCTATCCAAAGGAGACACCAATCCCCTAATCAAGTTCATGGACACCAATCCATAGGAGACACCAATCCCCTCTATTGGTTTGTGGATCTCTATCCATAGGAGAACTCCTTCTCCTATACTCTAGCTGGTGATCTTCTAGAAGACTACTACCTCCACTACACTAGCTTGTGGATATCTCTCCACTAGAAGACCTCTATCCTCACTACCCTAGCTAATGGATCTCTATCCACTAGAGACTACTATCCTCTACTCTATCACCTCCAAAGCTTGCTCTCAACTCTACTCAATCTCTATCTCAAATCTGCACTAAACACTATCCTCGATCTAGCACAAATCTGCTCACAAATATATCTCTAGTCTAGCACAAATATACACCAAAATATATCCTCAAATCTATCCTCAAGCCTTAACACAAAGCTTGATCAAATCACAAATCAACTCTGCTCAGATCTACCCCAAGCCTTAACACAAAGCTTGAACAAATCAATCAATCAATTCTGCTCTCAAGTCTTCTCAAAGACTTGTCTCAAATATATCCACAAGTCCTCTCAAGAACTTGCTCAATCTACTCTCAAGTCTTCACCAAGACTTACCTCAAATCTGCTCAACAAGTCTTCACCAAGACTTACCTCAAATCTCTCAACAAGTCCTCTCAAACTTCTCAATTCTCACAAGTCTCCACTTCCTCAATCACACAACAAGTCTTCCCAAAATTCCTCTCCTCAATCTCCCTTCCTCAATATCTCAACAAGTCTTCACCAAGACTTACCTCAAATCTACTCAACAAGTCTTCACCAAGACTTGCCTCAAATATGCTCAACAAGTCTTCACCAAGACTTACCTCAAATCTGCTTATAAGCTTTCACAAAAGCTCACACAAATCTATCCTTAAGCTTTCACAAAAGCTTACTCAAATCTATCCTTAAGTCCCCTCTAGGACTTACTCAAATATACCCACAAGCTTTCACAAAAGCTTGCTTAACTATGTCCTTAAGCTTTCACAAAAGCTTACTCAAACAACTACAAAACTTGCATACAAAACTTAATTCAATCTCTTTCAGAAAACCTCTTCAATCACACAAACAAGTTTCACTCAGAATCTTGTTTAACCATAGGAACATATAGAGAATGATCAAAGACTCAATATGTTTCACACTCACTAGGTTTTGTACTCAACAAAACACTCTATCACTTTCAAACTCTCTTTCAAATCAATTCAAAAATAAAGTATAATTTGTTTCACAAAACTTGAACTATCACTCCAATGCTTTCAATCAATAATGCTCAACCAACTTCACTCAAACATTCACTCAATGAAACACAACTTGCTTACAAACCCTAACCAAGTGTTTCACTATACTTCCAACAACTCACACTATGGATCTCAAACCTTGACTCAAGATGATTCCAATGTCACATAACAATGATACTCATGTTCTTTCACAAACCCTAGCTCAAGATAGTTCTCAATATCACATAACAATGATACTCATGTTCTTTCAAAAACCCTAGCTCAAGATAGTTCTCAATCTCACATAACAATGATACTCATGTTCTTTCACAAACCCTAGCTCAAGATAGTTCTCAATATCACATAACAATGATACTCATGTTCTTTCACAAACCCTAGCCAAGTGTTTTCAAACTTCTTCAACAAGAATGCACAATGTGGGTTTCAAACCCTAACTCAAACAATCCTCAATCTCTAACTCAATTGTTCTTATAAACATTCACCAATCATGCATATGAAGACTCACTCAAACATTTCCAACAATGCTTATCAAACAATCCTTTTCACTCCAACTTTGCATTTCACAACATTCAATCCAACAATATTTCACTCATAAGGATGATGTGCCCATACCTTTTGTTTTGATGGAGATATATCTTCAAAACCTGTCTTAATCACAATCAAATCCTCTTTGCCAATTTCAAGGTTAGATAGCAACAACCTATCTCAAAATTTCCACACAAATATTCTCCTCAATAGTTATTTCACCATACAAAAATATCAAGTCTCAAGTACACCTTATAATCTCCAAACTTCTCAAAATATAATTAGCAAAGATTCAAATAACTCACTTTCATAATAATTCACTATAACTTCCTTCAGAATTTTAATGCATAGAATAATCAAAATTACTTCCTTATATCTCCCTACTCAAAAATGCATTTTCAAAATAATTAACACCACTATTCAGAAATATTCCAATGCACTTTTTAAACCAAAATTTAAATCATTCAACACTTTCAACCATGGCAAAAATAATATTTATTTCAACCACCTT